>CM053789.1:842736858-843452692 GCA_028749045.1 Cupressus sempervirens | reverse complement strand
CAGAATGCAGATGTGAATACAGGATCCCTGTCAGAAATTATCTTTCTAGGAATACCATGTAATCTCAAAATGTCATGCATGAAGACATTAGCTATAGAGTCTGCTGTGTACGAAGACCTGATAGGTGAAAAATTTGCCACCTTAGTCAATTGATCAATAGTGACCATGATAGCATCATGACGACGAATTGTCATAGGTAATCCTACAATGAAATCCATGGAAATGATATCCCACTTCCAAGAAGGAATGAGATTTGGCTGCAAAAGTCCAGCCGGGTGCTGATGTTCTGCCTTGACTCTCTAACACTCGAGACACCTAGCCACAAAATCAGCAATGTCTCGCTTCATCCCAGACCAAAAGAACAAACGTCTCAAATCAGCATGCATCTTCTTGACACCTGGATGAGCTGAGTATGGTGTACGATGGGCTTCTGCTAGAATCAAGGTGTGAAGCTCATCCAGTAATGGCACATAAATCCTCCCCAAATGTCTCAAAAGACCATCTGACTCTCGAACGTAACCTGCAAACTTTCCTTCCAAGGGTCTTCCTGAATCTATCTCTCTGCACACTTCCTGATACCATGAATCCATAGGAAGTGCCTGAAGAATCCGACTCCTCAAATCGACACTAAGAGTCATAGATGTTACCACATGTCTTCTATGACTCAAAGCATCTGCCACCACATTCTCCTTACCCTGAATGTACTTAACCTCAAAATCATACTCGCATAGAAACTCCATCCATCGTCTCTATCGAGCATTCAAATTAGGCTAAGTAAAAATATACTGAAGACTGCGATGATCACTGTGTAACTCAAATCTATGCCCCAACAAGAAATGTCTCCATCTTGTCAAAGCATGAACTACCGCTGCCAACTCAAGATCATGCGTAGGATAATTTAACTCATGATCCTTGAGCTTGCGTGATTCATATGCTATCACCTGTCCATTCTACATCAACACTGCCCCAATCCCCTCAAGAGAAGCATCTGTACACACCATGAAATCTCCCTCTAGGTCCAGTACTGCTAATATCGGTGCACTAGTCAGAAGTTCTTTGAGCTGCTGAAATGCTTCCTCACATTTCTCTGTCCATACAAACTTCTTTCCTTTTGTCTGAAGAGAAGTGATAGGATGTGCTATCCTAGAGAAGTTTTGGACAAATCTGCGATAATATCCTACTAGGCCCATGAAACTACGAATCTCTGACATGTTAGTCAGTGTCAACCAATCTATTATCGCCTAAATCTTTGCAGGATCCATTGAAATACCATCACTTGAGATGACATGCCCTAAATATGGAATCTTCGATTTGAAGAATTCGCACTTGGTTGCATTAGCATAAAGCTGGTTGTCTCTCAAACACTGTAATACCAACCGTAAGTGTTCCTCATGCTCCTTCTGATTCTCAAAATATATCAATATATCATCAAGAAACACAAGTATGAATCTGTCAAGATATGATCAAAATACACCATTCATCAAACTCATGAACACCGATGGAGCGTTATTCAACCCAAAAGGTACCACTGTGAACTCATAATGCCCATAGCGAGTTCAAAAAGTGGTCTTGTGAATATCAGCTTTCTTAATACGAAGTTGGTGGTATCCTGACTTAAGTTCAATCTTGGAGAAAACTGTGGCCCCCTTGATCTGATCGAATAAGTCATCAATCCTAGGCAAAGGATACCTGTTCTTAATAGTCACCTTGTTCAACTGTCTGTAGTTGATACAAAGGCGCAAGGAACCATCTTTCTTCTTCACAAAGAGAACTGGAGCTCCCCATGGTGATACACTAGGTCGAATGCTCCCTTTGGCCAGAAGTTCCTCTAACTGAAGACGTAGCTCTCCTAGTTCCTGTGTGGTCATGTGATAGGGAGCTTTAGAGATAGGCTCCACTCCAGGAACTAGATCAATGCTAAAGTCGATATCCCTCTTTGGAGGCATGCCTGGAATCTCACTTGGAAAAACATTTGCGTACTCTTGCAAAATTGGGTGATCTAAAGTCTTCCTCACATGATCTTCTTCTTCAAGATCATTTACCATAATAGCAAATATTTGACATCCTTTACAGAAACTTTGCTTCATTTGCATAGCAGAAATCATCTGCAGAGATATAGGCCTTGGTATCCCAACTATCTTCACATCATTCCCTTGGTCATCTTGGCACATAATAACCTTCTTCCTACAATCTATACTGGCTTTATGAGTTCCAAGCCAATCCATGCCCAAAACCACATCGTAGGAACCAAGGGGTATGACTCAAAAATCCACTACAGAACAAAGCTTCCTAAGCTAAGCCCACACTTATGAACTACAGAGTTCGTGGAGACCTTGATACCTGAGGCTAGTTCCACTTGCCAACCATGATCTTGCTTCACCGCATCCAGCTTACACTTGGAAACTATAGATGGTGAAATAAATGAATCTATATCTCCTGAATCAAATAATACTAAAAGAGATATACCTTGAATAGTACCTATGGTCTCAACCACTGTTCCCTGATGATCCGCCTGACGGTGTTCAACTGCTGCAAAAACTCTATGAGCTCTACCTGCATCACCAACTATAGGCTCTGAAGATGTAGGCCTAGGTCCTGAAAACTGAGGTGTTTGTTGTGGACACTGAGCTGCATAATGACCAATCTTTCCACATGAAAAACATTCTATACTCCTGCCAGATCCTCTACCCATAGGTGGTACATTTGATTGTTGTCGGCTGTTCCTACTGACAAACGACTGACTACTCTGAGCCGGCTGGTTGGGCTGATTTTGTTTACTACGTTGAATATTGCAGTTGTTCTTAAAGTTAGAACCTTTGCCACCACCTTGAGCCTAAGAATTAAATCCCTTCTATTGTTGCGTCTACCGAGTCTGTTGGTGAAACTGTTTTCCTTTAGAAGAGAAAGGCTTCTTGTTACTATCTGAATTAAAGTTGCTTTTAGATCCTAACGCTGCTGGTGCTCCTACAAAACCACCTTGACCAAGGTTAACACTTTGCTCAACAAGAATTGCTCGATGTACCGCATCCTTGAGGGTTTTTGGCTCAAATACTTTGACACCCCCAATAATACGATTGTTCAATCCCCTAATAAAGTGTTGTGTCAACTAAGTTGAATTCTCACTGAATCCTGAAAAAGACATGAGCTCATAAAACTTACGCTCATACTCGGTTACTGACATAGTGTACTGCTTGAGATTATGAAATTCATCTGCCCTTTGCTATTTCCATTCCTCTGGTAGGAATCGTTCATGGAAACTCTCCAAAAATAGTTCCCAAGTGACACTGCTCATATCGATCCCTAGCTTCTTCTCCTCAATTGTCCACCAAGTGGCTCCAAATTTCTCTAAATTGGTGATCGCAAATCTTGCCTTAACATTGCTGTCAAAGTCTTGCATAGAAAATATCCTATCAAGAGAAATAAGCCACTGCTCGGCCACATATCCAGACCCTTGCCCATTGAAAGGCTTAACCTTGGATCTTGAAAGATCCTTCATCTGAGTGGACACAATGGACCTCTGACACTCCTTCTGAGGACTTTTAGACCTGGGTCTATGCTCTTGTTCTGTTTGATGCACTTTAGGTTATTCTTGAACAGGAGGTAGACGTTCTAGTATAGTCTGCATTAATTGTCTCAGACCAACCTCTTCAGACTCAGCTTGGTCCTCTCTACGGCTCTCTTCCTGGTGCCTATTAGAGTGCTCTTCCCTGCTCTCTATACGAACTGATCCCTCATGGGCAGACTCATGGGCACTGATGGTTCTGCCACGACCACGGCCTCTTCCATGGCCCCTACCTCGGCCTCTAACAGAAGACCTAGTCCCAGATACCATCCTACAAGAGTACAGAGTACTATTACAATCAAGAGACACATGTTACAATAAACTAAGTTCAGTTTTAGGTCTAAGTAAAATTTCAGTTTTGACAACTAAGTGTTGAAGTATGAAAAACATACAAGTACAGTTCAAGTACTGTTTTAGTTCACCTAGTCTCAAGTTCTAGTTGTTCCAAACTACCCAGAGCTCCCAATGTAGAACTCGTACTCTGATACCAAATGTAATGCCCCACCAAGGGATCCAAAGAATTAACTTAGAATTTTCACTAAGTTTGGTAACATTTTTTTTTTTTCCATGAAAATAAATACCACATATAACTTATTCGTAACAACGGAAGCAATAGCAATGTCCATCTAAAGAGTAAACATAACATATACAACAGATTACATTCTTTAAGATCCCTTAACGTGAATTACAAACATGATTACAACATCCACATGAAATAATAATGATAAGTCCAATGTTCAATTATTACATTTCCAACTGCTCATTCATCCACTGTACATGTCACAGGGTATGAAGGCTTAAAGGTATATACATATGTAGAATAAGATACATCATCCTATTCTAATCCATGATACATCAAGGTAAAGATAATCACATGATACTCATGATACATCATCATAAAAGTCATATACATCCATCATAACGATCAACAAAATAAACTATGTGCACGGTTCCTCCCAACCGTTAATAGCATCATTAGACCATCGTGGGCCCTAGCCATCCCTCCGTGCATAACATCCCATATCACCAAAGAGATCATTGGTATTAACATAGTAGGAACGTCACTCATAATAAATATAACATCATATGTAGAAAGTAATCTAACATGCAGATATAAGCATAAGATATCATCATCTAACATATGCTAATCATCAATGAAAGGATACATATCCACCATCATGAAGGACACATCAACCATAATGTCTCAATGAATCTCAAATGATAAAAGTGGGAAATACACTACCACCCAACCGCGTGGTACCTAAGTGGTCCACTCCCACCGTGCTGAGGAGATAATCTCAAGTCCCAAACAGGCTATCAAAACCACATAGCACACGACTCTAAAGACCAGGAATCCTAAAAGTATACTAACTCAAAGGTTCCAATCACAAAACAGACATCTACTTCCCAGAGGCACATAATGACATGTAGGAACCTACTATGCAAGTGGGAAAGTGTCATCGCATTTATCTCGTACAAGTTACCCTGGCAGTTAGCTAAACTCCATGGGTCCATACAAATCTCATGCGGCCACTAGTATCCTTTCATACTGACAAGGCATACTATGGAATGCAAGGTCACAACCATGCATTCTCTCTACTCCCATCCTAGCCTATACAAGCACTCAAGGCATGGGCGAGAACCAAAACTCTTATCTTTTTAGGTTCATTCAGTTAGTATTAAGTGTGAATGTTATCACTTATTAAACCAACTTACAATGAGTTATCCTGGCAGCCTCTTAGGGCCCGGCCCCCATTGCAAGCCACTTCCCGACACTACATGCAGATATCCTACCCTAATGCTCATGGTATCATAATCATAAAGAAAGTCCACAAAATCATCAAATATCCATAATAAGAATCAACAAATATCCATGATTAAATCATCAAATATGCATAAAAGCATCAAATCTCCATGAGCAATTTCCATAGAAAATCATGACTACAACAGCTCTCTATTGGCAACCGAAGTATCACTGATAATCAAAGTATCCATTGGTTTTCAATAACCAAAATATATCTCAAAATATATCACCATATCCATTGGTTCTCAATAAGCAACCAAGAATATCTCAAAGTCATACTGATCGAAGACTCCAAAATGGTTAAGTCATACATGTCACAACATGACATCATCAAGAATAAATCCACATATTAGTCCCATCATGGCGACTAGAATATGTCCAAGGATAACTGATCAATGACCAAAAGTAATGGTTAAGTCAAGTATCTCAAACATAAGAATTTCAACTATAACAATCATTATTCACAACCAATACATAGAGCATTCCATCACATAATCATGGTTGGGTTTATAAAGATCGAGAAATAAAACATCATCATGACATCACAATCGCATAACCCCCAAGCCTGTGGTAGATGTCCTATACTGGTCAACACTAGTCAACCCAAAATCCCAAAACATTAACATAAGGAATACACAATGTAGACACATGTTTTGGTTTCGCTAAGTTTCAAATTTAAATTCAAATGCCAAGTCTCAATTCATGGTTCCAAGTTTAAAGGAACATATTGTACGTTTTTTTCTTTTTTCTGCATGTGCTATTTTTGGAAGGATAAATAGTTCTCTCTAAACTTTAATCTCTGATTATAACATTAAAAAAATGTTTCTACCAACTTTAAATTTCCACATACTTTATACATTTTATAATCTTAACTATTAATTAATTCTTAACAGTTAAAGTTATAAAGTTACAGAACTATTCATTATTATAAAAGATGAATTCATAAATCTTTCATCAACAATTTTAAATCCTTTAATAACATATATATATATATATATATATATATATATATATATATATATATATATATATATATATATATATATATATATATATATATATATTACATGTATACATATATATATATTAATATTTAAATATATACATACATACATATATAATATATAATATTATTTTTTTCATTTTATAAAAATCGAATATTAATTTCAAAATTTATTATCAAACTTAAAAACAAAATCGAAATTATACACGCTGTTGGCCATCAACGAAGTGACCCCAGCCGCGGCACGCAGGGTTCTGCGGTCACAGGCCTACGGCAGCAGCGAGTACGTAGTACCTGCTGACGTCGCAGTACCTGCGACAGCAGGCACTCCGCGCCCAGTAAAGCGAGTGGGGTACAGTCTGTCCCACTACACATTCATATATATGTTCTCCCCCAATGCGATTTTAAATAATTTTTGTATAAAATTCCTCATGTGATATTAAAATGAATCTCTACTTCGATTCGATTATCGATTCACCAATAAAATACATATATATATATATATATATATATATATATATATATATATATATATGTATGTATATATATATATGTATGTATATGTATGTATATATATATATATATATGTATATATATATATACAAATTTGTATCACAGTATTTGTGTAAACAATGTATGTAGATTTCAAAAATCATATATACACAATATATTTTAATTCTCAGAATTTTCCTATAAACTTTTAACCCCCAAATTTATCCAATAATCTAATGGATTTTTGGTCATGAGTTTAAACCCTAGCCCCGTTATCTTATCAGATCTATGCATATAAAATTCTCAAATAACCTTATTTGCCTATATTGAGAATGTATGCAATAGAAACATGAAATTTCTCAGAAGACATAAGGAAGACACAAAGAAGACAGGGAATGCGTGATGCGAAAATAGCACAAGTAAAATCACAAGAATCTACCCGAATTCTGATGCTAATTCACTCTTCCTCAGAAAACCCGCAGTTCAAGCTCCCTTCTTCAGAGTTCTTGAATCCTCCAATGCTTCAATTGTTCACCACGCTATCCACGCTACCCATGCTCTCCACGCTATGTCCAAGCTTCTAAGGAATGCCTGAATATAAAGAGCTCTCAGGATAACCCTAGAATGCTTCTAGAACCAGCTGGAAGATATTGCCAACTAAGCATGGACCTATTTCCAACCTTTTTGATAAGCCCTAGGGTTGTAGACACCATGTGCTCAATTGATGCACTAACCCCCATGTTGTTGACACATGAAAAATGGGGAACTGCATTAATTTCCAAGCAAGTTTATAATTCCAATTATTTTTAACTAATTTCCATTTATAACTCCCATTTTAATTTAATAACTTTTATTTTAATTTTTATAACTTTTATTATTATTATTTGTCTATTAATTTATTGGTATTTTATAATTATTATTTATTTTAATTCTCTAATTTTATTTTATTTCTCAATTAATTTCACCTTAATTATAATCAAAATATCAAAAATCATGATATTTAATTTTCTCAAATAATTAATTTATTAATTAAATCTATTTGTTAAGTCTTAATTAATAGAAAATTCACCATAGACCTTCATAAAAAAATATGAAAACCCATCATAGGACAATTCTCACAAAATCAGTCTAAAAGATTAAAAAATCACGAAATATGTCATCCGACACATTCAGTGGGTGCTCAACTCTGATACTTATCCCAACTCACTAGGACAAATGGTTTTAGGGTTTTGGATTTGGACTTGAGAATTTATCTCCCCTCTCTTATCATTGAGATAGTATAATAGGGTACGCTCATCCTGGCAATTCAGGGAAGTCGATACCTGGTACCTGCAACCTGCAGAAAAGCCATGCATGTACATACTATGTACATATATAGTGCTAAGCTAAACGGGCAATGGCAGGAAGTGGTGCATCGTGTAGATCCCGACTAAGTAGGTGACTACGACTCCCTTCCTTAACCACATCAGAAACGCCATACAATAAGAAAACACGCACACCATACACATGCAAGTATGGGGTAAGTATCCATAATAAAACTCATGAAATAATAACCATCTAGCTAATCATCAACAATAACTAAAAAAAATATAATGATCATCATACACACATGAAATGTAAAGTCTAAATGATCTCATCATATAATAACTGAATTCATAACATAATGTCTGATAGTGTCAAAACAATACCACTAATCCATCTACATAGTACTAGTCCATCAAAGTCTGATAATAATAGCAATAATATGTCCAGAGAAGATGTGAACGAGGGTAGGCACTACAAATACAAAGGAATTAGTCCACATTGATCCAAATTTGTCATTTTTTGATAGCATAGTGGATCTTGTAGTGAAACTTGAGCTAAAGATTCAGACATTTGAATCCCTAAGGACTAATTGGAGTATACTTTTAGTAGTAATTTGAAAATTCACAAACATTTTTGGATAGTTTTGGTTTGACACCCCCACCCCAAAAGACATAAATGACAAAAATAAATGGGAAATGAGAAGAAAACAAAGAGGATATGAAGGTAATAAAGGGGAAATACTTGGAATTTGGAAGTTCTTGAAGTTTTTGAAGATTTGTATATACCGAGTGCAAAGTCAAAACAAGTAAAGTTTTAACCAAGTTAAGGTGTGGATAATATTCTTAGGGGGAGTAATTTTGTTTCCATTTCATAGTGAACATTTTTTAAGTTCATGAAGAAGTTTTTTTTGCCACTAATGTCAAAAGGGGAGATTTCTAATCGCTAAGTCATGTTGTCTATCAATGTCAAACACTTAGTCATGCACAAGGAATGATTATTTGGTCATTAGTGGGCCCAAGTCATCCTACATAGGCTGAGCTAAGGAATGAATACTTGTAAATATTTCTAATTCATGTGTCAAGCAATAGTTACTACCGAGAGAGATAATTGTCACTGAGTTCTCCAATGATTGTTGATTCTATCAGAGATATGAGTTGATGTTGAGTAATACAAAAGCCAAGTTATTCAATTCATGTCAATTATAGTTAAGGCTAAGGGACGGCATGAAGGAACAATTTATGTTGAGTGTTAGTGTGATGTAAGTGTCGCATAATACAGTTTAACATATTTGTTTGGAATGGCACAAAATCTTATGTTAACCATTTTTATTGACTTGGAAGTTTTTTTTGAAGATCAAGGAAGTAATCAAGGAGGTTATTATGCATTTAAAGGAAGATCATTAATCCCTAGCTAAGGGAATCCACCAATCTTTAAAATGCAAGGACTAAGCAGCAACAGAATTGATTCTAGATCATTGACTTGGATCTAGAAGGTTCGCCCAAATATCCTTTTAAAGAGGATCTATGACCTAATTCAAGGTATGAGGATGTATGTGCATGTATTGATAAAGAGTGAAGTTTGAGAGGTGAATCAAAGATTTAAGACCAAGGAGTGCAGTAAAGAGTTTTGAGCTGAGATAGATGAGATCTATCATAGTAAGGTGATATTATATTGCATAGAGGAGATTATTTATCAAGTATTGAAGTGCTAACAAAATGATTAGGTAATAAACATTTTGACAAGTGTTTCAAGGTTTAAATCTATTTACAGAGTAGCTTTAATAAGCTTATAAAAATATCCTAATAGAATACTCACTAAATTGTGATGTAAAATAATTTAAGCAAGGTAGAACCTAGCAGTTATTTTAGCATTTAACATGGAAGACCCCTTATGGGGTAGATCATTAGAAGTTATCAAATTATTGTAGCCTTAATAGGAGCAACTTTGTTGCTGCAGTAGTGAAGATTTTGTGCATGTCATCCCCACTATTGTTTAACCTTCACCTTGGAGGGTTTCTACGTTACCAAATCTGGGTGTTAATGTTTTATGTGTTTATGATTTTACATTTGTGAAGTTAGATGGTAGATCTAATATTATGTTTACTTGAATGATTGCATTGATATGATATGAATGTTTAAATGAGAGTTTTATGTGGTAATATCATTATGTTTTATGTTGAAGTTGAAGAAGTTTCAAAGATCATGATTCATCCCCTCCCCCCTCCTAGTATCACACTTTCTATATTAGATTTCCAACAAATTAGTGCCCACCAAGTGATAAGGGAGCACCAATGCAAACCAATATTTAATGGTTATAGGGTTGGAGAAATGATACAAAGGTCCTTAAAACAATAATTTGACAAGGTTATGAAAAGAAGCTAAGTACATGTAAAACTGAGTAATGATAAAGTGTATTGAAATGAAAGAGGGGAAAAAGTCATAGCTTGTGAAAATCCTAAAAAACAAGCTATCAAATGACCTCTGAAAGGGTCAATTACTAGTGTTTTAGCTGAAATTGTGTTGTAAAAAAAAATCAATTTGAGATATTAAGGGAGACCTAGTCAAATTAGGGGCACATTGTGATCCTAATTAGCCCATCATGGGAAAATTGGAATCTCTAGGGATCAACTAGATCATCAAGGGTGCAATGTGACCTAGATTATCGAGGGTAAACTAGTTCATTGGGGGGAGTTGGTTCATCAGGGGTGCAATGCAACCCTGATTAACTATGTTCAATATTGATTGTGCTTTTGTAGTTCTAACAAAAGCCAAAAAGGGTACTTAGATCTACAACTTGTTTATTGATCCAATATCCATAACCTTCATAAAATAGTTTTCTTGTTGATGGAGGGTTTTCCTTGGTCAAACCCTAGTTTAGGAATTAACCTTGAATTGAAATAATTGAAATAGTATGTAAAGTAAACTGTACTAATTCATCTTACAATAGCAGGATCTCTCAAATTGAATGTAGTTCACTCACTTCACCAATTATTTTAGATCAAGAAGATGAATATGAATGAGTATAGATGATGCAACAAAAGATTTTCAATGTATCAAAGGAAATCTTGAAGATGGATATAAAATTACTTGAATTCTTGATTCCTTGATCTTTAATGGAGAAATAAAACAATGCTTGAAGACTTGAATTCTTGAGTTCTTGAGCATGAGTGCTTAATCTTGTGAATGCATGATGTGTAAATAAATGAAAAGGTTCCCTTTCACAGCGATCTCAAAGTAGTCAATGCCTTGAACTTTATAATTAGGCGAGACATATCTTAAAGTGGAGCATGAATGGAGATATATTAGGGGAGTAAATTATGGATTATTAATTTATATTAATAAAAGGTCTACCCGAAATTATAAAATTAGAGACACATAAAATTAATTTATAGGGGAGATAAAATATTTTCTAAGATAGGACCAATTTTATATATTAATTTAAATTAATTAAATAATGAGGACACAATATTTAAGAGAAATAAAGGTCTAATACATTTATATTAATGAAAGGTACAATGAGATTAATTAAATTATTTAAATGGAGTATAAATAGAGGATAAATGGAAATAAATAGTAGAGCTATATTAAATGGATGTTAAATCTTCATTGAATTATGGTGATTTTAAATTAAGATGGTACATGAGCCTAGTGAAGAGCATAAAAAAGCTAGAGGAGAAACAAGAGATTGTGGAATAGAGGTTCGATGATGTGACCAAGTTTACAGTTTGGGTGATGCATTCTATGACTTCTACCCTTCATCTGCTACATGTTGAGTGTAATATTCCTTGTAATTCCTATTTTAATTTTCTACTTTCTTAACCTAAGAATTTCGTCACACATTTTGCACAAAAGGGATATTTTGCAGATCTAAATTTTGATTACTTTCTAAATGCAAAACTTTAATAAATATGCTTGCAAAGAACTCCAAAACATCTAACAATGGAGATGCAAATGTTTTTGTATTTTTATGAAACATATAACATAGGTTATAAATGAGAAAATATGCATCTATAATAATAAGATATTAGGGAAATGCCTTCTATGATGTTCAATGATATTATAATCTTGTTGTCACTTAGGTTTGCACCCTTGTCCAAGGCCTATGTGTGAGGACAACCTAGTGAAACATGGAAATAACCTCCAAGCTGTGGGACTTGAACTACGAGGTTGAGTCTCTAGAGAAGGATGGCTTCCTTTTACTATCAGGGCACAGCTAACTACTCTTGGAGAGGAAAAGGGAGAAGGAGAGTATGAAAGAAAATCTACCTAATTCTAATCTAAGGAGGTGACGCACCAAAATAGAGTGTTCGAACCAATCTTTGCCCATACATGCGCTACTGAACCAGAATGAAACTAAGGATATACACATCTAGACTTGCTTTAATCAAATAACCACATACAGATCAGAAAACCAAGATGAATGACACAAGGAAGAAGTTCACTTATATATCATTCACAGGCCAGCAGAGATACAGTCATGCAAATTATAGATTTCCACAAAGCAATGGAACAAGCAAATAATTCTTGCACTTTAATACCAATGGCTGAAGGAGATAAGTGGAGAATCAGATAGTTCAGAGGCACCGGGGAATTTACACTAAAATTGCGGAGCAATAGCAAAGGAAAATCAGAGAGAAGGTCCCCCCTTCAAAATTTACAAAATCTGCCTTTATAGTTCAGGCATAACTGAGATCTTTTCCTGCTTAAATGACTTCGTAGCTATCTGCCATTAAGTCCTGCCGAGGACAATCATGGGGATCTAAATAAAATCTGATCTTTTTTGCCAAATAATGCCCTGAGAAGATAGAAACAGCACCATAACTGTGCTCTGACCCAGTAGATGGATCGACTGAGACGGTGGAGTGTCTCTCTATATTTTGCATTCATTTCTGGTGGTTTGGATCGATCATGAAGATCAGATTGCACAACAAAATAGATCACCTTCATTTTTAGGTTCATGAATCAGCGGGGTCAGAAAGTCAACCTAGTTTCACAAGCCAACTGGGCCACGCGGGCCAATCGCTTCTTTTCGTTCTGCCACCTGGGAAGTCCTCTACGGTTGACCTCCTTTTATTGAACTAACTATGCCACCCTTCAAATTGTTATAATTAACTGTAACGATCATACTAACTGCCAATCGTTAACCACCAACCTTGGCCAAGCTAGTGAGGCACGTGTCAACAAGGTGCTATGTTGCCATCATATTCACCATGCAACTTCAGAAGGTGAGATAGTGCCAACCGTCGATTGGCCTTAAATTTGACGATCGTGAAGACTCGTCATTCCACTATACTATTCTTACCTCGGGCCCATCATATTTGGCACCACCTTAGCAACCACACCACACTCGAATGACACCTGGAAATACCTGACAAACGTACCTTGGCGAGACCTGGCCCTGCTAATCCACGTGGCAGAAGGGCGTTATGTCGCTATGGTAAAGATCGCACAACTTAACCATAGCGAGATGGCACCTGTCGTTGATCTGACCCGATCTAATAGCAAGCAAGATAGATCATCCCCCTCAGTGCATTAATGAATAGGAACTGGCCACACGCCAACTGTCTAACAGATCCTTGCTAATATCTGACGGAGCACATCTGAGACTCACTGGACACGTGGCAGGAGGGTGTTATGTCGCCATCATATTCGTCATGCAACTTTTGAAAAGCGACATAGTACTGACCGTCGATTGGCTTTGATCCTACAGCCACGAAAGACCTACCTTGATCCTACGGCCACATTGGAAACCTCGGCCCCATAACACACGTGGCGACCCCACACTGGTCTGTGTAGCATCATCTTGGCGACTTGTACTGCCTCGACCCATTGAGTAGCTCTTTCTCACAAATGTGGCATGTTCTAATTTGTTAGCATGGATCGAGGACCCTTCCAACTGGGCAAAGGAAGTATGAAATGGGACCCAACTTGAAGTTCTCTCTATGGAAACTTTTCATTAGGCGCTATGTCGCTATCAGAAAACTTGTGAGTTTTCCGATGGTGACATAGCGCCTCACCGGCATTTCTCATCTCTGGCCCGTGAAACTGCCTGCCCGCTGTGAAACTTTTTTGGCCTGCCAAAGAACCTTGGATGACCTACAAACTGGACCCACAAAATACACATCGACAGGGCATGATGTCACTATGTTATCCGCCATGCAACTTTTGAAAAGTGACATAGTGCTAACAATCGATCTCCTCAAATCTGACAATTGAGAATTTGCGGGCCACAAAAACACGTTATAAGGTTTGATCGCTTAAATTTTTTTGATGTCTCTCAGGCATTAAAATAATATTAACTCTGGAAATTAGCCATTGGATGGGCTGGACATTTGAAATTTGAATCTTGGTGGGGGGGAAAATGATAACATTTCTGGTGAATCACAGGGACACAAGCCTACTATGTGTATGATCAGTGGCCTCATGTATCCAATGGGTCTGTGCATACCTAACCCTACCTGTGAGAGATTAAAACATGAACACCCTAAAACTCTACAACTACAACTGGAACCAAAACAAACTTCTTCTGCAAACTAAAACACCTCAAAATCTGCTACCTCAGGAAGACGGTTGTGCCCACGCACTTCTTGAAAAGCAGGAAACAACAAAAAGAAACTAAACTACCTATATATAGGAACTCGACCCTCATCAGAAGAAAGCTTTAAGATAAATCCCATTGACTGGAATGGGTAAAACTTCACTATTGGGCCTACTCAGCTAGAATGCATTAGCCTATTTGTAACTGGCAATCAGATAGGGGCCACTCCATAATGCATCAAATTTGGAATGCCTTCCTAGTTTTGCTCTGTCTGCATCCCACTTTAGAACTTAATCTCCTTCTTTGAAGGTTCTGACCCTAGCCTTCTTGTCAAAATTCATCTTCATCTGCTGCTAATGTATTTCTAGGGTTTGCATAGCTTTATTTCTCTTCTCTTCTAGTTCAATTATCTCTGCCATTCTTACTAAAATGGAACTATCTTCAATTAATTCCAGCTGATGGGCCAACTCCAAGGATGGGCATTCCAATGAAATTGGGAGTCTGGCCTCCCTACCATATACCAGCACAAAAGGTGAATTCCCAATAGATCTCTTGGGTGTTATCCTATTATCCCACAGAGCAGTTCTTAATTTCTTATGCTAGGCCCTCTAATTGTCCTCTATTGTCCTCTTCATGATTTTGATCAGATTCTTGTTGGAAGACTCAGCCAAACCATTACCCTGGGGATAGTAATTTGATGATGTGCTCAGATATATATTGTGGTTCATTGCCCATGCACAAATCTGGGTTCCAAAAAAAGACTTAGCATTGTCCGAGATGATAGTAGAAGGAGAACCAAACCTAGATACAATCCCATCAAGGAACTCAACAACTAATGGTTCAGTGGCATCCTTCAAGGCAACTGCCTCTGTCCAACTAGTGAAATAATCAGTAGCAGCAAAAATCCATTTATGACCTGCACTAGATGGAGGATTAATGGGACCTATAAAATCCAATCCCCACTGAGTAAAGGGCTGATCCACCTGAATAGGATGAAGGGGGAGAGCGACAAGCCTCTGTTTTCCTGAGAAGAAAGCACACTTCTCACACTTTCTCACATATCTATAACAATTGTGAAACAAGGATGGCCAGTAATAACTAGCCCTCATGACCTTCATGGTAGTTGTTCTTGCAAAGAAATGACCACCATCAGGGCCATCATGAAGTTCCTTAATCATCCTCTCAGCCTGATCCTCTTCAATGCATCTCAACAGGGTCCCATTAAAATCCCTCCTAAATAGGATACCATCAATTACAACATAGGGAATGGACTGCAGTCTATATTGTCTTATTTTAGCTCTGTCCAATCCCTGAGTGTATCCATTCCCTGATAAGAAGCTCTTCATATCATTTATCAAGCTCCTTGGACCATTAACATTTCCTTCCTCCTGTTGCTCTATTAATACCATAGCAGCCTCTTCATCAGAATCCTGACCTGATAACATTTCTTTGCACAACCCTTTCCCTCTTACCAGCTTGGTAATCTGAATATCAACATCATACTCCATTACCTTAGTGATCCATCCAGCTCTCTTTTCACTGATATCTTTGCTTAACAGGAAGTCTTTTACACTGGCATGGGGCACCAACAAATGGATCCTATTGTGGGATAAGCGGTGCTTGAATTTCTTCAAGGCTCTGATGACCGTAAGGGCCTGCTTCTCAACAAAGCTATACTTATTTTCATATTCCTTAAGCCCTTCACTGAAGAAAGCCATGGCCTACTCCTCATCCTTGTCATTTGTTTGAGTCAAGATAGTAGAGATACTCGACTCACCACCTAAAGTGTAGAGGATGAAATCTTTCTCAAAATTTGGGTTTATGAGAGTAGGGGCTGAGGCTAAGGCTGCTTTGATCTCTTCAAAACTCTCCTTCCCTTCCTTGGTCCATGAGAAGACCATACCTTTCTTGAGCATAGTTGTAAGAGGTTTCACCATGGTAGCAAGATTAGGAATAAACCTTCTTACAAAATTTATCCTACCAAGGAAACTTTGCATCCCCCTCTTGTGTTTAGGAATAGGAAGGGCAAGTATTGCCTTTTTTCTTTTTGGATCAATGGTCAGCCCATCCTTAGATACAATGTGTCCCAATAATTTTCCTTGGCTTGTAGCAAAGACACACTTGACTGGGTTAAGGGAGACCCCAAACTATCTACATCTTAGAAATGTCTGTCTTAGATGATCAAAATTATCTTCTACATTTTTTGAATATACAGTTATATCATCAAGGTATACTAAGACAAACTTGTCAATTGATTTTTTAAAGGCCATCTCCATTGCCTTTTGAAATGTGGCACCTGCATTTGTTAGCCCAAATGGCATCTTGCAATAAGCATAGGTGTCCCATTTAGTAGTAAATGTTGTCTTATGTCTGTCAGATTCTTTAACTAGCACTTGATTATAACCAAAGAATCCATCAAGAAAAGAGAATCTCCTTGAACCATTGACCTTGGACAGAATCTGCTCCATGGAAGGGAGAGGATGGTGATCCTTAAGGAAAGCCTGATTAAGATCCCTAAAGTCCACACACAGTCTAATTTCTCCATTCTTCTTCCTAACAAGGACTAGGTTGGCTACCCATGATGAGTGCTTGATCGGAAAAAATATATTAGCTTCAATCAACTTGGATAGCTCCTTTCTCATTATTGGTTTAATCTTAGGATTCATTGGCCACTGTTTTTCCCTTACTGGTTTGGCCTTATCAATTAAATCTATGGTATGCTGAAACAAACTAGGGTCAAACCCTTTTAAGTCATCATATGTCCAAGAAAATACATCATTAAATTCTTGACATAGATGAATGAAGCTTTCTTGCTTAGTTTTAGAACATACCTTCCCCATATTCAGAGATTTTCCATCAGCAATTGTAACTAGGGCATGATCATCCTTTTCTGCAGCTAGATTCATTCCCTTGCCTCTTGTTTGATCATCAAGATTAAAGACACTCTCCAAGGTAATGAGACCCTTGGGAAACTTGTTAGAACTGAGATGAATGATCTGATCACCATACTGATCTTGTAGTCTTGATTGGTTTCTATCTGAGAATTTTGCCTCATTCTGCAAGAAACTCACAATTTGCTCATCAGAGTCAAACACCTGCCAATGAGTGTTCTTGTCAGGGATGGCAAGCCTCACTACCACCTTTATTTGTTGCTCCTTCTTCTCCTCAAGATTCCCTGGTACATCATAAGATGCACCTATTGCTGCAAGTCTATCAGCATGTTTATTTTCTTTCCTAAGAATGCTCTGAATATTAAATGCATTGAAGCCCTCAAGCAAATCCCAGACTCTATGTTTGTAAGACTTGAGCGGGCCATTTTCGGTGATGTTCTGGTTTCTCACCTGATTGACTACCAACTCACTATCTCCATATACTTTCAAGGCTTGAATTCCTCTCTTTTGGGCAAGTAGGAGACCTTGAATCAAGGATTCATACTTGGCCACTTTATTGGTGCAACTAAATTGGAGTCTAAAGGAGAAGTAGTATCTTATTTGTGCAGGAGAGATCAACATAATACCAGCCCCTGATCCATTTCTATTCCTTGAGTCATCAAAGTACATACTCCATGTTCCATTTATATCATCATTAGTCCAAACGAGAATAGGAACTTGGGCATCTTTCTCTATTATGTAATATGTACTAAGGCCTATCTCAAGAGTCTCTGACATAGGCTCAAATTGATATGCATTTGCCCACTCATCCAAGAAGAAATTAGGAATCTCTGCTATGGAAGTGGCAGGCTCATTTACTGTGTCATTTTCGTTCATTTCTAAAATGGAACAATTCATATTGATGAAGTTGGGGGTGTAGGATTTAGTGTGATGAAGGGCTTGAGGTTCTACTCTGATTGAAGCATTGGCTCCATATCTGGTCTTAAAAGACATATATGACCAATCAGCAGATATGAATCCACCAATTTGAGTAGTGAAGTCTCTTGAAAGATAGATAGCAAAGTGGGGCTTAACTTCAGCAATAGATATGTCTTGAATCATAGTGCAACCAGGGCTGCATATAGGGCCATCTCCACATTCCTAAGGATACCTACAATTTTGATAGTACTACCATCCAATTGTAACACATCCCTAACAATTGGCTCATAGTTCATTCCTAAAGCGTCAGCAACACACCTAGGCATCACTGAGCTAGTAGCCCCTAAATCTATCATGCAATTGTGGACTAATTTTCCCCCTATAATTAGAGAAACATAGAATGGAGGAGGTCTAACCTTTTTATTTGTCTCCACATCCCCTGCTAGTTGTACTAGACTTGTGGCACTCTCCATGGTAGATGGCTGATCCTTGGGTTCAATCTTCTCTAATTCTTGTTGCAGCATCTTCTTTTGCATTGGTATGGTAGCAACAGCATCCTATATAGAAATGTTCACATTTGTCTTCTTCATTTGCTCTACCACACTAAATGGTGCATTAGAAACTTTGGTAGAAACTTTGGGAGCCGCACTTATAAGGGGTTGAGATGGGGCAACATAAGGATCACTTGCATCTTTCCCTCTAGAATCTTGCCTTTGCTGCTGCGAAGTACTTGTTCATTCATTTGCTGCTTGCTCATGAGGTGTTGCATTTGAAGTTCAAGCCTGATTAGGAGGAGGAGGGACAACATCTTCCATAGCTCTTTTTTTGCTTCTAGTGTTATGAGCGATGGAATCCTGGTTTACATTACAATGCTCCCCAATCTGATGATTCATGAAAGAGCAATCATCATGCCCTTGAATGTATGAGGCCTCCTTGGGATGGTCCTCCTTGTATGATTGCTTTGCTACAAGTTCTTGGACAGTTAGGGCCAAATAAGATTCTTCCTTCTGGCACATGCAATAGGCATAAGAATAGTTGCAGGAAGGACAAAAATCTTGATCTTGGGCCAAGTTATTTTGAGGGACTATAGCTGTATTCTGATTTGAGCTTGAAGCAGAAGCATGACTATTTTGCTTACCCTAATCAAAAGAGCTATTCCACTTATTAGGAGGCCTACCACCATTTGGAGCTTGATATTGCAATTGGGGAGGCTTGCCACCTTGAGCTTGGTGCCTCTCCAAGGCCACCACCTTGTTACTCATTTTTTGTATCATAGAAAAACTATCCTCTAATCTCTTTCCTTGGTCTTTCAACTCCCTCCCTTGCTCTTGTAATTTTTTATCTAGGGTCTTCTCTCTCTTAGTTGTATTCAGCACTAGACCTTGGAGCATCTCTTTGAGTTCATCTATCCCATTTGAGGATGTGGAAGCTTGAGGGACTGGAGAAAGGGCTTGTGATGTGGAAGTTGTAGGAAGAGGGGCCATTGCTGGTTGGTGGTTGGGAACATTAGGAAAGAAAGGAATAGGGAGCCTTGGAGCCAACTTTCCTCCTTATATTAGGATGTTCTCAGCTTTTATGGCTATCTCATAGGCATTAGGCAAGGTATCTCCTCCCATAGTTTGGATTGTAGTGGCAATATTACTGTTAAAAGCTCTAAGGTAATGCAAGAAGGCATTACCAGGGGTAGGTTTCACTGTAGTAGGTATTCTATCCCATGTCTTTTGAAATCTATAGTTAAAATGAGTCATACACTCATGGGGGGCTCTTTTAATAATAGTCAACTACTCTAAAAGTGACAGATAGTCACTTCTATCCTCAAAATGTTTTCATAATCCTGCTCCTAGTCCATCCCAATCAGTTATAGAACCATGAGCTAAGCCTCTATACCACTATAATGCTTTTCCTTTTAAATATGAGGCTAAAATTCTGACAGCAACATCATCCTCTATAATACCATGAATATTACAGACATTTACTACTTCTTGGATATGCTCTAAAGAGGAGATGGAAGTTTCACCAGTAAAATCAGGTATACTTTTGAGTGCAGATACTGGTATATCATGTCTTTGGGCTAACAATAGAGGATTTCCACCATTAAAGGTGGAAAAAGCATGAACTCTTGGTTGTTCCATGTAAACAAGTATTCTATTGATGAGTGTTGATGGCAATCTAGGCTGAGTTCGAACAACAGGAGGAGTAGAGACAAATCTTATAGGTATATCGACTGTTATTACACCCCTAACTGGTGATAATGAAATTCTAGTCCTCCTTCTTCTAGGATTTGAAAGAGAAAGCTCTTGATATTGAAATTTACCTCTAGAAGATGCCCTTGTTTCAGCTCTGGGCATGAATTTCTGCAACTTTTGCCTGGAACTAGATTTGTCAAAGCTCAGAGTCGCCAAGTACTTTGA
The DNA here is from genome assembly GCA_028749045.1 of Cupressus sempervirens. Lineage (NCBI taxonomy): Eukaryota > Viridiplantae > Streptophyta > Pinopsida > Cupressales > Cupressaceae > Cupressus > Cupressus sempervirens. Next base: position 843,431,769 of record CM053789.1, on the reverse strand, counting down.
AGAATCAGCCTCTTGAAGGCTTAAACACCAAAGCCAGTACTATCTCTTCAGTATTAATCTTGAAACTCTTTCTTCTTTGACACCAATAGACTTTAAATCTTTAATAAGTGAGTCCCACCGGGCATGCCAAAAATTGTTGTCACTTAGGTTTGCACCCTTGTCCAAGGCCTATGCGCGAGGACAACCTAGTAAAACATGGAAACAACCTCCAAGCTGTGGGACTTGAACTACGAGGTTGAGTCTTCGGAGAAGGTTGGCTTCCTCTTACTATCAGGGCGCAGCTAACTACTCTTGGAGAGGAAAAGGGAGAAGGAAAGCACGAAAGCAAATCTACCTAGTTCTAATCCAAGGAGGTGATGCACCAAAATAGAGTGTTCGAACCAATCTCTACCCATACATGCACTACTGAACCAGAATGAAACTAAGGATATATACATCCAAAATTACTTTAATCAAATAACCATATACAGATCAGAAAACCAAGATGAATGACACAAGGAAGAAGTTCACTTATATATCATTCATAGGCCAGCAAAGATATAGTCATGCAGATTATAGATTTCCACAAAGCAATGGCACAGGCAAAGAATTCTTGCACTTTAATACCAATGGCTAAAGGAGATAAGTGGAGAATCAGATAGTTCAGAGGCATAGGGGAATTTACACTAAAATTGTAGGGCAATAGTAGAGGAAAATCAGAGAGAAGGTCCCCCCTTCAAAATTTACAAAATCTGCCTTTATAGTTTAGGCATAACTGAGATCTTTTCCTACTGAAATGACTTCGCAGCTACTTTCCATTAAGTCCTGTGGAGGACAATCATGGGGATCTAAAGAAAATCTGATCTTTTTTGCCAAATAATGCCCTGAGAAGACAGAAATGGTGCCATAACTGCACTTTGACCTGGTAGATGGATCAACTAAGACGGTGGAGTGCCTCTCTATATTTCACATTCATTTCTAGTGGTTTGGATCGATCATGAAGATCAGATCACACAAAAAAATAGATCACCTTCATTTTTAGATTCATGAATCAGCAGGGTCAAAAAGTCAACGTAGTTTTACAAGCCAACTGGGCCACGCAGGCCAATCGCTTCTTTTTGTTCTGCCACCTAGGAAGTCCTTTGCGGTTGACCTCCTTTTATTGAACTAACCGTGCCACCCTTCAAATTGTTATCATTAACTGTAATGATCATACTAACTACCAGTTGTTAACTGCCAACCTTGGCCAAGCTAGCGAGGCATGTGTCAACAAGGCGCTATGTCACCATCATATTCATTGTGCAACTTCGGAAGGCAAGATAGCGCCAACCGTCGATCGGCCTTAAATCTGACGATCGTGAAGACTCATCGTTCCACTATACTGTTCTTACCTCAGGCCCATCATATCTGACACCACCTCAGCAACCGCACCACACTTGAATGACACCTGGCAATACCTGACAGACGTACCTTGGTGAGACCTAGCCCTGCTGATCCATGTGGCGAAAGGGCATTATGTTGCTATGGTAAAGATCACGCAACTTCACCATAGCGAGATGGCGCCTGTCGTTGATCCAACTCGATCTAACGGTGAGCAAGATAGATCATCCCCCTCAATGCATCAATGAATAGGAACTAGCCATGCACCAATTGTCTGATAGATCCTCGCTGACATCTAACGGAGCACATCTGAGACTCATCGGACATGTGGCAGGAGGGCGCTATGTCGCCATCATATTTGTCGTGCAACTTTTGAAAAGAAATATAGTGCTGACCGTCGATCGGCTCTTATCCTATGACCATGAAAGACCTACCTTGATCCTATGGTCACATTGGAAACCTCAACCCCATAACGCATGTGGCGACCCCACACTGGTCCGTGTAGCATCATCTTGGTGACTTGTACTACCTCGACCCATTGAGTAGCTCTTTCTCGCAGATGTGGAATGTTCTAATTTGTTAGCATGGATCAAGGACCCTTCCAACTGGGCAAAGGAAGTACAAAATGGGACCCAACTTGAAGTTCTCTCTGTGGCAACTTTCTGTTAGGTGAGTTTTCTGATGGCGACATAGCGCCTCACCAGCATTTCTCATCTCCAGCCCATGAAACTGACTGCCCGCCATGAAACTTTTTTGGCCCACCAAAGAACCTTGGATGACCTACAAACTAGAGCCACTGGACATGCGTCAACAGGGCGCGATGTCACTATGCTATCCGCCGTGCAACTTCTGAAAAGCGACATAGCGCTAACTGTCGATCTACTTAGATCTGACGATTGAGAATTTGTGGGCCGCACAAACATATTATAAGGTTTGATCGCTTAAATTTTTTTGATGTCTCTTAGACATTAAAATAATATTAACTCTAGGAATTAGCCGTTGGATGGGCTGGACGTTTGAAATTTGAATCTTGGCGGGGCAAAAAAATGATAACAAATCCCTTATGAAAACTTTTTGATATAAGATTCTAATATAAATCATATTACAAAAATTCCATAGCTAATTTCCAAATCCCTACAAATGCCCTAATATATTCAGATCTAACTATAAGAATTTTCCTTAGGGAAAAATCACCCAAGACCAAGAAGCTGAATAACTAGCACAAAATAGACAAATGGAGTATGATTAGAATAACAATATGAAATTCAATCAATGTTCTCTAATGTAGTGCACACTAGGAGTTCCTAAATATAAATTCTTCTAGACTGACTAGGAGTCAACACAATGATACGTCTCACAACTAAGCACATGTCCACTAAGAGTGGATTATCCTGCATTGAGTATAGAAGTTAGTGTGATGATGAGAGGATAAGCTAACATGAGTGTTTCATGTAAAATTATGTTGTAGACACCATGTGTTTAATTAAGAGTACAAACAATTGTGTTTTCTACATGAAAACTTAGTTAATTATGCAAACTCCAGTGTTGTAGATGCCATGTGCTAAATTAGAGTTGCTAACTCTTGTGTTGTCAACATGACAACTTATATAAGTAAGCTAACTCCTATGTGTGTAACCTAATAAATAATAAAATAATGAATTTATCCTAAGTAAAATTAAGTAAAGCATAAATAATAATTATTTACACTAACACCCCCCTTAAGTGCAACTTAGGGGAATGCACTTAAGCTCACAAAACCTATGATGAAATGCATAATGGGTCTCGACTACTATGCCATGTTAGGTACCAAAGTATAAATGCAATGCTATACATACAATGCAATGCAATGAAATCTCTTTGAAAATGAAGAAAGAGGGAAAAGCTCATGGAAAAAAACCTCCCCCAAAAAGAGAGATATGTACAATAAAGAAAGATGCGTGAATGGATGGAGTAAACAAGACCCCCCCATTATGGCATACATCATGAATATACAATAGAGAATCACTTGATGAAATCCCCCCCTTAGTGAAGAATTTTGTAATGATAAGTGTTTGAAGACAAAAGAAAATCCAATGCCGAAAAATAACATTTCTCCCTTGAGGAAGAAGATACACTAAGTATAGGTGCAAGTATGCTTCCCACTATGAATAGGAAGATGGAAGAAGAATCTAGATGTATTATGTAGTGGATGTTGCCTCTAAAGTTTGTGCATATGTCAACAACTCCTTGATGAATGAATATGCCATGAACCAATCTGGTGGGTGCCCAAAATAACGTGGCAAACAAGGTAACATGTCCATGGATAAAACTGAATCAAAATCCAAAGATGATGAAGCATCCTATTAGGAAACTAGAGGAAGAGAAGAATTGTAACCTCCCCTCAATGATGAATGGACACTTATGAAAGAAGCTCCTTGATGACTAAAGAAGTTGCACCATGAAAGCTTAATGAAATTCCTCCTTGTAAGAAGAAGTGGTGCCATAGGTGTAGTAGAGAATTCTCCCCAACTAGTGGGAAGAATCCTCAAAATATAGGTTGTTTGAGGAAACTAGAATACAATCTCCAAAGATTGATATGTCTCCTTTGAAGTGAAAGAATCCTTTTCCATCTAGTGTAAATAAATTTCCCCAATCATGTTAAAATGATCAAGTGGTTAAGGGTCAAAGTGTACCCTCGCAACGAGTGAAGAAGAAGTCTCCTCAAAAAAGAGAAGATTGATGTCATCAATGATGTCTCCCACATCTATAATGTGAGACTCCACAAACAACCCTTCAATGTTTGGAAGGAATTCATCCCATGAAGTTGAAGTAGGAAGACATGGTGTATCCTGCTGCACTAAATCAGGAGCATCTATGGCTAGAACTAGATCAGTAGAATCAACTAGAGTATCAGGATGTGTGATCTCATCTAGAGTTGTAGTTGCTTTAATTGGAGTGACCAAAGATAGAATGTCTTCTGGAAATGAAGGAATTGTGGGATCTCCATATGCTTTTCTAAAGAGCCATCCAAATGTCATAAGGATCATTGAACTTGTTTATGACTTCAAAGCAATATTTATTGACACCAAAATAGATGACATCCATAATTATTTTAACAGGTGGTAGATCAAGGGAAGAGAGCAGTTCTTTGGAACATAGATATGGAATTACTTTCGTATGCTCTCTTCTTAGATGATCAATTATCAAGGCACTCCATTTCTGATAGTTCCTCTTTGTCAACCTAGGTCTTATACCAAACTGACATGTGAAACAAAACTCCATGAGATCAATAAATGTATTCATCCCCCAAAATGAAAAAATAATCAATCAACCCCCCTAATGCATGATTTGGCACTTTATACTTAGTGCACTTACAATAGGCCATTTTGTCAAAATGAACTTAGTGGACTTCTAATTTTTCTATTTTCAAATTTGGAACTTTACAATGTAGCTTAGAAATACAACAATTTTGAAGCAATACAACATAAAGAAAGGACCTATTTCTTAAAGTGATATTTTTGTCCACACAAGCCTATAATCTAATTGTAGATCTTGAAAGTAAACAAAAATTATTCACTTTCAAAAAAATTGAACCTAATTTGGAGTCCAGATGAGCTTGTATAGAGTGATTGAAGTTGTAAAATGCAGGAGTGGATAGCTATAGTTAACAAAAATTGCAATTTTTGACAAATCCATGTACCAAAACTAGAAAATAATAGCACCACTAAAAAATTCAGAAAAATCTAGCCAAAATTTTAAAAAAATTGCACCTGATTTAGAGTTTAGATGATTAAGATATGGCCTCCCAAAGTCAGACTATCAAATCAAAACTAAATCTGGAGAGGGATCTTATTAGCAATCTATGAGATTAAATTTGATGCCCAAATAGTCATTGCAATAGTGCAATTTGGCCTACTAACAACGGTCAAATGGATGTCAATTTTAATCATGTGACTAATGTTAGCAAAAAATGAGTCCCCTGGTGATGTGGTAGTGATGTCACTATATGGACTCGGCCATGTAGTAGTGTATGGATAGGTGCGTTGGCAATATATGTGGTAGGTATGACTATACACCTGGATCTAATACAAACATATGGGAAAATGTGTTGTCACTGACGTGGTGTCTAACGAGTCTGATGGCATGGCCAATTGTAGGAACATGTGGAGGCAGAGGTGTTCACTAATGGGATGGGGTCTAAGAAGGCCCCATGGTAGCTGAGATGGGCTACATGGTGAATGTAGTATGCTATCATGGATAGCTTGATGTAGGTACCATGTGGTGTTTTCTGGGTGCCAAAGCTAGCGGTCAGAGGATGCATCCGATGCTAGCAAAGAGATTTTGATGAGTGGCATTTTGAAGGATGTCAGTGGGAAAGTTTAACACTGACTAGCAAAGATTCCTATCTGGTGATGTCAAAAAATGTGAGTGTCGATGAGCTTATTCACTACTACCAGTGATCGAAGTGGGTTTTAATCCTACATAAGCAAGGTGGGAAACTTTTATGTACTTTAAACCCCACTTGCTCAGGAAGGTAAAGTGGCTTAAGGGTCGTTGATAGTATTGAAGCCAAAAGTGAGGTTCAGCCATCGGTGGTTATATAGATGTTGTCAAGAATATGGAAGCTCGTGCTCGACTGCTAGTTGTTGGGTTTGATCCACTATGTAATTGAAAAAAGCTGCTCACTATGTGATAAAATCTTAAGGAAATAATGAATATTTTGTAGAATATTCTATGGGGGCTGGGATTTCACTACCTGGTTCCTACAAAAAAATTCTCTAAGGAAAATTTTTTGAAAAAAAATCTAAAAATATAGAAAATTGCAAAATAATTTCATAGAAAGTAGACCTAAAATTAAATTAAATAGATCTAAAAATGGCCATACCAAATTTGCAAATTAGGAATTCAGGTGTCGATTTGCAAAAAAAAATTCCTCAAATTTGACTATGGCCCAATATAGGAAAATTTATAGTCAAATTTCATCGAATCAACTCTCTGAATACAATGGTAAGATCCACTTTGGCACTAGACACTCCCTACACTTGTAGATACTCTAGATCTAAATCAATGTGTCCTTAGAGAGGTGAAGCAAGAATGGTCTCCAATAGCTATGAAATGACACTCCTATGTCTCTAATACCATGTAAGAATTTGCCTTAGGGAAAAATCACCCAAGACCAAGAAGCTCAATAACTAGCATAGAATAGACCAATAGAGTATGATCAAAATAACAATATGACATTCAATCGATATTCTTTGATGTAGTAAAAACTAGGAGTGCTTGAATATAAAGGCCTCTAGACTGACTAAGAGTCAGCAAAATGATAAGTCTCACAACTAAGAACATGTCCACCAAGAGTGGATTATCCTCCATTGAGCATAGAAGTTAGTGTGATGATGAGAGGATAAGATAACATGAGTGTGTCACATAAAACTATGTTGTAGACACCATGTGCTTAATTAAGAGTGTGAGAAACTATGTTGTCGACATGACAACTCAATTTATTATGAAAACACTAGTGTTGTAGACACTATGTGCTAAATTAGAGTTGCTAACTCTTGTGTTGTCAACATGACAACTCATGTGAGTGTGCAAACTCCTATGTGTAAATAATAATTATTTACACTAACACTAACATCAATGCAATGTAAAATGTAAATATTTAGGAACCTAGAAACCACTCAAGAAATATGGATTTTATTGTAGTGAATCACTGTAGCAGTGATGACATTGCAGCAATTCATTGTAGCCATGTCTCACTTATTCCTTCAATTTTACTCCACAATCTAGCCCTAGGCCACAAATTTGGCACAATGAAAAGACTAATTTTTCTTCTCCAATAGTTGCAACCCAATAAAGGATCTTTCACCAATATGGTCAAATAAAAAACCTATATGATGTCCTTCCAATACCAAATTTACTGTGCATTTCAATAGCTCAAATGGAGGCACACAAAAGAACTTCATTCTCTAGTGACAAACGTTGAAACTAATGGCTCCACAAAACTCATCCAATGCAAATAAAGATAATCAGATGATAATAAAATAACTTCTTTCCCTTTATTCTTTCCATGTGGGAGCTCACTTACTTTTCTCTCTAATGTGTTATAAAAGATATTCTTATATTTGCACTTTATTATAGTATTATAATATGAAATTATGCCCCATCATAAAGGGTTGATCCCCCAATAAAGCTCTTGAACCACCATATTAGCCTACAAGGGTCACATAAAAGGCTAATCCTAATTACTAAGAGATGTCAACTAGAAGGGGACATCATGGTCTGCCCCTCCTAAAATTGCTTGTCCTCAAGCAATCTCAATTCAAGATGCTGGAAAACCTTCTCACTCTCCCAAGTGGTGCCCTCCACTCGTAAATCTCTCCACTTCACTAAATATTCCTTGATGGTCCTCCTATGAAGCTATCTCTCTCTATACTCTAGGATCTCAGGTACTAAAATCAACTTTCCCTCATCATCTAAGGGAGGCAATACTATTGAAGGTATCACACAATTTCCTAACACCTTTTTGAAATGTGACAAGTGAAAAAAATTATGGAATTTTCTTTCTACTAGAAAATAAAACTTGTAAGCCACCTCTCCAACTCTCCTAATCACCCTAAAATTTCTATGATAATGTGGCTCAAGTTTCTTGGCACCACTATTTTTGATAGTGAATTGACTAGTGGTAGGGCTGCAACATCAGATATATCATATCACCTACCTCAAATGTCCACTCAATCCTCTTCTAATCAACATACTACTTCTATTGATTATGTGTCTTAGTGATATTCTCCTTAAGAGCCTTTACAATGCCCTATATCTCCTATAATAAGTATCCATCATTGGGCACTCTACTCTCTGATAACAAAATATCCATGAAACTAGGTGCCTCATATCCATATAATTCCATGAATGGTGACATCTGGATAGACATGGGATAAGTGAAATTATAATAATACTTACATATATGTATCCACTTAACCCAACCCTTATGCTCTCCTGATATATAGTTCCTAAGGTATCCCTCTACCCATTTCTTCACTATCTCTCTCTGACCGTATGTCTGGGGGTGGTAGATGGTACTCAGAGTGAGTTATGTCTAGCACAATCTAAATAACTCCTACCAAAAGTGACTCATTAAACTATTTTCCCTATCATTGACAATGGTCCAAGGTAAGCCATGCAACCTAAATACCTCTATAAAGAATAAGTCTTCCACCTTCATAGTAGCGTATCTTGAAGTGATTAGGAAGAAGTGGGAAAACTTCATAAGTTGATCAACAAGAACATATATACAATCTCTATCCTAGGCTCTCGTTAGTCCTATAGTGAAATCCATGAACAAACACTCCCACTTCATGCCAAGAATCAAAAGTTACTGAAGTAAGATGATTGGGTAAGAGTGCTCCTATTTATTCTACTAGCAAGTAGGGAACTCGCTAACATACTACAACACCTCACCTTTGAGCCCTTTCCAAGAAAAGTGCTCATGAATCTGTAAGTAGGTTTTATAAAATCCTTGATGTCCTACCAAACCTATGTTAAGATAAAATATCAACACCATCCTTCTCACCTCTTACCCTAACACTAAATAAATGTGCCCTTTGCAAATAATGAGCTCATTCACAAGGGTGAAATCACTATTCTGGATTCATCCATCTATGAATCCTGATGCCCATGTATCCTTTGCATACTCTACAAGGATAAAATATCTCCAATCCTCTAAGATATCTATCATCAAGCTCAAATGTAGTCTTCATGAAAAGGCATCTACTACTACATTTTGTGTCCCCATGAAATAGGTAATATCAAATCCATATCCCTTTAATTTACTTACCCATTTCTATTGCCTATCATTAAGATCCCATTGCCCTAGGAAATATTTAAGGCTATTATGGTTATTTTTTATGCTGAATTTTCTACCCACTAAATACTACCTGAATATGGAAAAAGCATGCATTATGAACAACACTTCCTTATCGTAAATGTTGAAGCTCCTCTTTTGCCTCCTAAGATAACTACTCTCATAAGAAATTAGGTGCTTGTCCTACATAAGCATCGCTCCAAAACCTTTGCCAGATGCATCACAATGTAGCTCAAAAGTTTTTCTAAAATTTTGTAATGCTAGCACTGGACAAGAAGTCATCAAGTTCTTGAATTTATAAAAAAACTCAAGTGCCTCAAGAGTGCATAAGAAAGCCCCCTTTCTCATCAAGTCTATCAAGGGTGTGGCTGTTGGAATATTCAAATGTGGAAAGAGTACTTATGAGAGGGGGGGGTGAATCAGAAGTACTAAAATTTGTCCTATAAAAATTTTATGTGGAAATAAATTGCATGCATGTAAATACATTAAGTAAACATGAAACTAACACATGCATCAATAACACATAACACCTGAAATTGGTAACCCAGAAACCCTCCAGGAATAAGAAGGTAAAACTGGGGTGGGGATGATACCCACAAAAATTACTGCAGCAATATTGTTTAACCACTTCTGATGGTTTGCCCTGTTAAAGGCTTTACATTGTGTCAATAGTGACCTGGCTAGAGGATTTACAAACACTTAACATGAAGTGTCACCCTGTTAAAGGATTTAATCACCTATCTCTAGGATCAATGAAATAGCTATTAAGCTAACCTATCACCATAGGATTTCCATGCTAATACAATGGCTAGAAAGTATTAGGTAAAATGAACCTGATAGTTTACAATCCTTGATTGCTGAATGTTGGCTCTGTTCTGCTTCGTCTGATCTTGATCCTTTGTGATCTGATATCTTTTGCTTCTGAAAATAGTATATCAACCACTCTATATCTTCTCCTCTATATCATCATCTTCATCATCTCCTTCTCTATCATCATCTTCATCATCACCTTTTCTATCATGTCTTCTCTATGAGATATCGTCTTCCTTATAAAAACATTCGAGGATTTAGGGTTAGGTCTGGATCTACGATCCATATTCAATCTTCATTTCCGCTTAATACTTATCTTTTGCTGATTGGTTGCATGCCTTTATCATTTTTCTTATTGGCTACATGCAAATTACATAGGAAATATAAAAGATTCGATCTGATCATTAAATCCTTCGAGATTTCCTTATGTCGGCTGTAAAGACTGTTTTCATCATAGTTTGTGCGATTCCAAACTCTTATGCTGATATCCTGGATTAGTCGGCTCCTGAAATATTTTTGTTGCTCAGCACATGTTGTTCTACTGAGTTACTCGGCACTTACACAAAACTGTGTTACTCAGCATCTAAACTTTACTCGGCACCTAATCTTCACTCGGCATTTACACTTTACTCGGCACCTACACTTTACTCGGCATTTATACTTTACTCGGAACCTACACTTTACTCAGCACCTGAAGATTACTCGGCACCTATTCTTGATCTTGGTTAAGTGTATTGACACTCAGTTGTCAAATTTATTCTTTAGGCTAACAGTGGCATGCCTGGAATATCCACTAATATACCCCCTATAGAACCCACACAACCCCAAAAATCCTCTCAACTTTGTCAGGTTTACTAGAGTAGGCCACTCAATTTTAGCACAAATATTTTTAGGATCCATGCATATTCCTTGAGCACTAATAATATGACCTAGATATAATAGCTTTGATAATCCCAAATCACATTTCAAATCCTTTGCATACTTGGACTCCCTACTTAGAATTCTCAACAAAATGTCTAAGCATTGCACATGCTCATCCCATGTCCTACTATATAGAAGGATGTCATCAAAAAAGACTCAACTGAGGTTGAAAGATCCTATTCATCATGGACTTAAAAGTAGCTGGAGTATTAGTTAGCCCAAATGGCATAACAAAAAACTCAAAATGGTCATAATGACACCTGAATGTCATCTTCTCTATATCTTTCTCTTTGACTTGGATCTGATGCTAGCCTGATCTCAAATCAATTTTGGAGAAGAAACATGCTCCATGTAGCTCAACTAATAACTTATCAATCTATGGGATGGGGAACCTATTTTTCAAAGTCTTCTTGTTTAGGACCCTATAATCTATACACATCATAAGAGTTCCATCCTTCTTCTTCACCAAAACCATAGAAGTGAAAGGTGGCTTACTTGGTCTAATGTGCCCCATAGCAAGTAGTTCCTTGATAGTTTTTTCAATCTCATCCTTCAATCTCTTTAGATGCCTATAGGGTGTGATCATGATGGGTTTGGCACCCTCCTCTAACTCAATAATATTCTTAGTATCTCTATTTGGAGGTCTACCTGGTGGTATGTCATTAAAAACCTTATAGTTCTTGATTCTTAGTTCCTATATATGTCTGAGTGATATTCTAATTTGTGTTGTACCTATGATGGCATTAAAGTACAACGAGCTGCCCTCTCAGCCTAGTTATGTCTCAACAAGCTCTCCATACATCTGCAAGACATCATCCTAAACCCACTATCACAAATAGTCTTAAGTATTTGGGTATTCTCCTTTGATTGAAACTTCATCTCCATATCTCTCAAATTGAGAGTGAGCTCTCCAATACCATGTAGCCAAGTCATACCCGCTAAGACCAAATCTGTATCACCCATGTTTAAAACATAAAAATATGCTTTGAAATCAAATTTTTTGATCATTAGGGACATACCTATAATCTTCTTATCACAATTGAGTATGTATCCACTAGCTACTCTCACTCTCAGACCGTGAAACTACTTTGTTTGTATCCCACACCTCTCAATCAACTTGGAATCAATAAAATTGTGAGCCAATAGCCCTCTCATTCTGAATGATCCTTCTTTTTGTACACTAATGAGATAGGCCTCCTTAAGTCTTCCCTCGGTCTTCTCATTACTTGTAGCCCTTTTGTTCAACTTCTCATCATCTGTGTCTACCTTTTCTTCAATTGATTCCTCATTTTCAGATTGCTAGTCCAAATTTTGAGACTTAGAATCCTCATAATTAGCCCATGTAACCCCATTGGCTTTCTCCTTTTGCCTCGAAGGGAAGTCATGGTTCATGTCATATGGTCCTTTGTAATAGAAATAGATTTTTTTCTTCCTTAAATCATTCAATGTCTCTCTACCCAAGGGAGTAAATGATTTATTTTTATTTTCAACCTTTGTTTCATTCCTTTTAGCTCTCTTGAAGAATGGTTTGTTGTGTTTTCTAGATGATGTGCACCCTTTGACTAAAATTTATTTACTGTGGCTATCTATTCCATACTTATAGCCTTCTTTATTACTTCTATAAAATTGAATGGCTCCAAGGCTTTTACCCAACCCTTCATTGGTTCGGATATTCCTTCAATGAACAACATCTCTTATCTAAGATATCTGGTAGCAGAATGGATAGCCTCTTAAAGTAACTAATGAAATACTCCAATATGCCTATCTGTCTCAACTGTGCCAACTCCTTGATGTAGACTTCTAGATCCTTCTTATCAAACCTCTTTGCCAACCTATTCACAAAGTCCTAATATGAAGTCACCTAGTTATGCTAAAGGGTAACCATCCCATGGTACCACCAATCATGTGCAGCTCCCTCTAAATGTAGCATGGCATATTTTATTGGCCCCACTTTACTAGCCTATTTTTTTTACAATGATAAAAATACTAAGAACCTATTGTCAAAATCCAATTTTAAAATTGTGCACTTAGGGTTTCTATTTTTTTTGTTGAAGAGTTTTCCCTCGAAAAAATCCTAATCACATTTTACCCTAGATCTTCTCTTTGTTGTTGTTACCTTTTACCTAGCTGTGTGAGTCCCTTTTCTTTTTTAAGTTGTGCCCCGATGGTTAGGTTTAACCACTTCAAGTTTTGACCTCATCTCTCCTTGTATTTAATTAATCACATTTTTCCCTACTCATGTTTTAGTCTTAATATTTTTTTTGGACCCTATTATATGTTCAAGATTAAAAGATCCAATGACTCATGTTATATCTCAATTCTAACAACTCCTCATAGAGAACACATGAGATAGTGCCACGCATCACTATTATAATGTTTCCTAATGCACCAGTATCTCCACAAGGCTCCAAAGTCTAAAATTATGCCTCATGTCCAATATGGGATCAGTTTGAATATCAACTAACCAAACATAGTTATAATAATCTGCAATGTTAGTCATTAATTTGATTAAAGATCCATAGTTGTCACTATGTTGTGGTGAAAAGCTACAAGTTATTCAAGGAAAGTGACATAGCAACTGTTTGATGCGTATCCAAGGTGGGGACATTCAATCCATAGTTTTCCTAAGGGGTTGAGGTTATTTGGGATGATAGGTGTCAAGTGATCATTTGTCCCTCTTAAGGATCGGCTAGTTTTCAGGGATTTATTTCAATCATTGATCACATCAAAAATCAACGGTCATTGTTATGTCATTATAGAAAATTGTGAGGTTTTTAGTTATAGTGACATAATGACTACATGCCACGTGTCCCACTTAGCATTGGAGGGTTTTAAATGTTTTTTTGTACACAAGGATTTTCTATGACCAAGATATAAATCTTGAGCAAATCATGGTTGCCCATCAACTCATCAAAAGATTAGAAGATCAATGACTCCAAACGAATTTTAGGTAAATTTTGGCTAGAGCGGTCTTACTTTCTCAAATGTCATGGAAAGAAGACACATGGCATTCAGAGGTAGAGACAGTGATGTTAGCTAATGACACATGGTGAAATTTCATTGACTTGCAAGACTAGATGTCATAAATGAGATAAAGTGAGGTGGTGCCACATGGTGTTAGGGGCTAGCTGGATGCTGACAGAGTAGCTAAAAGGGATAAAGTAAGAAAATAAGAAGATGCCACATGGTAGGCTAGTCAAACCCAAGTTTGACCCAAATTCAAATGAGTGGAAAATTTCAAAACTCCAAAATAATAAATTTCTATTATATTATTTTATTTTGAACATACATGCCTTTTAAATAAATATGGGTTTATTTTTTAAAGTGCATACTTTATCAAAAGGGTAAATTTTTGCAATGTAAGGGCATGTTCATCATTTTCAACCTGAATAATCAAATGAATGCTAGAGGTTTGATTTTTCGCCCAAATATATAAGTATTTTATATTGTTGGAAAGGGGAGAGAATGAGGAAACCATTTTTGTAGTCAAAATATGTGCAAGTATAACTAGGAAGAAGATGTATGTTGTGATTTATTGAATACCCAATGGATAGGGCATTGATCAGTTACAAAATCAATTTAGTTTGTTGCTACACATGGGATTTTATTTATTTAAACTCAAATACCAATTATCCATTTTCCCTTTATGTTTAGGAGATGAAAGGATACCTTCACTCATCTTGTGGATTTCATAGTTTTTGTAACTTTCTATTGCATACCTTTTTTATTGCATAAGTATAGGAGACATAAGGGTTTTAATTTGCTTTACCCAAATTCATATGTATGTTTTGGAAATTGGTACCATATGAATGAATCTAAGGTCTACTTGCCTAGGTTTTGTAGAGCATGAAGTAGAAGACCCAGACTTATAGTTATCCTAGGTTCTTGAAAAATTGTGTCTGTCATAGGAGATAGCTATCATTAGATGCAATTCTATCTTGTCTACCTAGTAGTTAAAATCATTGTTAAATCATGAGCCAACACACTTTTGTCATAGGTCTCAATGATAAGAAGGTATCAAACTTGTGAATCCAAGTTTGGGTTGTCATTCTACTACTACCATCAAATGTAGTCAAGGAAAGCTTCCTTGTAGCACACATTAATTCATTATCCTTGCCATGAGGTCTCCTATCCTATCTTGTTTCCTTGTAATGCTCTCTCTCCATGTTAAAAAACCGCTCAAATGTCATCCTCTCTCGCACCTGTGGAGCTAATAAATCTCATTTGTCATTCACAACAATGAGGGTATCTATGAACGTCTCCTCTCCTACTTCCTTTGTAGGTGTTATCTCAGGCTCATCTCTCATCAATGTAGGATAAGTTAGCCTATCTATTGTCCCGGAGTGCATCTTATGAGCTCTAGGTGACCCCACTACACATTTGTTATCCCCTTGCTTCTTATTCTTCTTGCAAGCCAAAGCCATTTGCTCCTATCCTATAACCATTGCTCTGAATAATTCCCTTATTTCTTGATCCTCATTCCTATTCTATCTTGGTGGGCTACCCTCTTGTCTGTCACATATGGTGTCTAGTTTCCTGTAAAAAATTTATTCCCTATCAATCAAAGCTTGCCTAGAAGTGTAAAATCTATGAGAACCAACCTTAGATGACTACATTCAATTGCTAAACCCTCTGGATAGCAAGATTTAACTCTGATACCAATGTAATATCCCTTGCAATTCTTATTTTATTTTTCTGATTTGTTAACCTAAGAATTTATTCAAACACTTTGCACACAATGGATATATTTCTTTGTAAATGCAAAACTTTAATTAATATGCTTACAAAGAACTCCAAAACATCTAACAATGAAGATGCAAATATTTTTGTATTATTATGAAACATACAACACTAGTTATAAATGAGAGGATATGCATCTGTAACAATAAGAGATTAGGGAAATATCTTCTATGATGTTCAATGATATTATAATCCCTTCTGACAACTTTTTGGTATAAGATTAAGATATAAATCAAATTACAAAACTTCCACAACTGATTTCTAAATCCCTACAAATTCCATAAGATATTTAGATCTAACCTCAATACAATGCAAAATGTAAACAGATAGGAACCTGGAAACCACTCAAGAAAGTTAAATTCTACTTTAACAAGTCACTGTAGCAATGATGACATTGCAACAAATCATTGTAGGCATATTTGACCTATACCTTCAGTCGTACTCCACAATCTGGCCCTAGGCCACAAATTTGGCACAATGAAAAGACTATTTTTTCTTCTCCAATAGTTGTGACCCCTAGGAGGATCTTTCACCAATATGCTCAAATAGAACACCAGTATAATGTACTCCCAATACCAAATTCATCGAGTATTTCACCAGCTCAAATGGAGACACACTAAAGAACTTCATTCTCTAGTGGCAAATATTGAAACCCTTGGCTCCACAAAACTCATCAAATGCAAATGATAATAATCGAATGATAAGAAAAGAACCTCTCATGCACTTTATTCTTTCCTTGTGGGAGCTCACTTACTTTTCTCCCCAATGTCTGATAAAAGATATCGTTATATTTGCAATTTATTATAATATTATAATATGAAATTATGCCCCATCATAAAGTGTCAATCCCCCAATAAAATCCTCTAACCACCATATTAGCCTACAAGGATCACATAATAGACTAATCTTAATTACTAAGAGATTTCAACTAGAAGGGGGCATCACACTGAGAGGGAGGGTCTTACTATTGTAGCAGGGGTGGACACCACTAGTTCCTTGTATAGGTTTTTAGTGGATGACTAGATGCAAATGCTATTGGACAAACCAGAGGGGGGGACAAGAACAAAGAGAACTAGCTCTCTATTTTTTATGTTTTTTTGTTATATTTTTATCTTTAGCACTCGGCCCAAGTGGTCCATTTATGGTACTTATTTGAACTTTACGTTATTATTGGCATTGTATATATTATGGTTATGGTTACTATTAGTTTTAGTTATAGATTTTGGGATACTCTGGTTAGGGGGTTTTTGAAATTAAGAAATGTGTAGGCTAAATATTGTATACTTCTAATTTTTAGTTGTTTATCAACATTTTGTTCTAGCACTGGCTAATCTCAAGACAAAATACCAAAGACAATATAAAAAAAAGTCAAACATAATTCTTTTTTAGATTCACAGAAACACAATAAAATTTTCTCTAAAAAATTGTTGTTTTCGATCACAAAATATACTAATCATGAAGATCAAATGCTAAAAATTTCAAAAAAAATCATTGTGTTTTTCGTTTTTTTGAAATTTAGTTAATAGTGTAATTTGTAAGGAGGATAGCCATGTCCTTTTATTCTTAAGTCAGCTCTTGTTTTTAACTACTTTTTAATTTCAAAAACATTAAAGATAGAAATCTAAATTCTCATACTAATATTAATCTTATTACTACTCTTATTAACATTACCATAGTAACAAAGTACTACTAAAATTAATTATTATTATTAATTATTTTATTGTTTTCACAAACTCAAAAATATATTAATTATAAACCTCTCATAAAAGAACCACTCAAACTTTTTCAAAAGTTGGCAAGTATATTACTACATTATAATCAAATCCTATAATTTCGGATAGTTATAATAATGAGCTTAGATATGAAAATGGAACATCTAGATATCCAAGGCTATTTTAAAGAAGAATATAAATTCTGATGTCAAAAGTTTAATGTAATGAATAAAAAATCCGTAGTGAAAACAAAAGACATGATTAACATCACTGAGGGTGATCATGCACTCTCAACGGACGAGAGGAGGACAAACGTTTCCTTTCTGATCAATTTGCCAAATACTTTTAGCCAGCCTAAAAAAAGTGTTAGTAATGTCGGCGGGTGTTATTGCTATAATTTAGTGATGGCGCCAAAAGAAAAGCAGGTCAATTCTTCCCCATCGCCACGCAAATTACGGACAAATGGAATAAACATTTCTGCCACCTGCAATGTTTCCATAGAGTCTATAGAGATGTGGGTATCTAATGTTTCATTTTTGAAAGCCACTCTACACTTTCACCGCACCGAATCTGATTGAATTAAGGGAGACTTTAAAAAAAGTTGAAAAGACCGTTAGTACAGTATCCGTCTCATTAAGTTTGGTAAAGTCTCCCCCCGACAAATGTGCATAAATATCCATAGCTTTGATTTATTGTTGCTCACAATACCCATCACACATTTCGTTGTGTTTCTTCACCCCCAAAATTGTTGCAGATTGGAGATTCAAAATGGCTTTTGGAAAGGCTGTTGCAGTTGCTAATATTTTGGCACTGTTGGCAATGCTAAGCGTTCTTGCGTTTGGTATGTATGTTTCTTTCTGTAATACTGTTTTCATTGTAAGATTTCATCATTGCATTGCATTGCATTTGGTTATCAGGTTTTTACACACTTCTTTTTAGTAAGCCGTTGTTATAATGAAATAGAACAACTGAAGGAGCCAGAATGAAATCAGCTATTCTATTTCTTTTTAATAGAACAATTGAAGGAGACAGAATGAAATCAGCCATTCTATTTCCTTTTAGTTGTTCTATTTCAAAGTTATTAGATTGTTATATGTTTGATTTTTTTTAAATTTGATTGTGTGATAGTTTTTTAGTACTAAAGTTTCAGATCATATTACATTATAGTTCATAAAGTGTATTTCAAAGCTATCTCTATAATCTATGTAAATGTTTTTCTTTTATTGGATTTAAGTCTTTTTCTTTTATTGGATTCGATTGTGTGATAAATTTTTAGTATCAACATTTTAGAATCTATTATATGATCTATCATTATGATACAATAGAAGAAAACAAAGAAAAGGAAAATGTTATGCTGTATGGCACCAAAATTTAACCCAATTGATTTTTTTTTGGAACAAGATTTTATTAAGTTTTCAGAATGAATTCTTCATAATCTGAATAATTTATGATTTATATTTTCTTGAGAATGTGCAGTTGAAGGTGGTGTAGAATGTGAGAAACTACCGGCAGAGTTGTGTGCTTTTTCTGTCTCATCAGCGGGAGCTCGTTGTGTGCTTGAGAAGAAATACTCCCCCGTTACGCCTACTCACGAAGCATCAGTAGAATACCAGTGCCAGGCAATACATTCTCTTACAATACTAAAAATCTTTTTCTTCCTCTTTTTTTTAACACAAGATGCCACGCTGATAGTATAATTTTAGTGTCTAATGAGTAGAACATTTGCAGTCATCGGGCATATTTGCGGAGGGGATGACAGAATGGATTGAGAGTGAGGATTGCCTGAATAGCTGTGGGCTGCAGAGACTGAGCGTCGGCATGTCAACTGACGGACTTTTTGAGTATTCTCATTTTACTTCTAATCTGTGCTCGGACAAGTGCCAAAACAGTTGCCCTAATATTGTTGATCTGTACCTCAATCTGGCCGCAGGAGAAGGTAAGTGTCTCATTACTCTTTATTCATTCCTTCTAAGGAAATAGTTATGATTTTTGTTCAAACACATGGTAACATGAATATTATGGCAGGAATATATTTACCTCACCTGTGTGAGGCTCACAGAACACGAAGCACACGAAGCAGGAGAGTGGTGATGGAGGATGCGCCTGCGCCAACTATGATGTCTTTTTCCCTTGATGGCTTCACACCCTAGATCATAATATGCTATATTTCAGCCATTATTATTGAGTTTAATGCGAGTCCATCTTTTTCATTCATAGATTATGTAATCTATGGATTATAGAGTTTATCATTCTGTAGATCTCATAATAGCAGACATTCTAGATATGAATCTATTTGTCGGATTACATGAGTGTACCTATTGTTTTTATTATTATCACTTCAAATGCTTTTCCTTGCAATTTGCAGAAATGATTTCTGCTGTAAAAATTCTGCTTTGAAAATAAGATATTATTGAGATGTTTTTCATAGCATGTTAAATTATAATATTGTTCTTCTTTTTTATTCATATTTCTTGAATAGCGGTTAAATAAAACTTATTTCTAATAAGAATAAATGGAATACTTATCATTTATTACATCTAAGTGAATATATTATGTCAAGAATAAAGCTTCATGGTAGAAATCATTTAGGAAGACTACATCTTAAATAATGTATTAATGACTGAGCTTTTTAAACTCATTATGTTCATCATTTTTTCATAATGAAAATTAAAAAATTTGAAGATCAGAAGAATCGAAAAGAGATTGTGTCCCACTCAAATTCTCAATCCTTATTGGCTTATTTTCCTTTACAATGACTTTTCAATGGCCTGAGAACATTTTAGAGGTGCAATAAGATAAATTTGCTAAATCTTATTTATTTTAGATTACAAAAAGTTGGACTAATATTTCTAGTAAATTAAATTCTTAGCTCCCACTAGAGATCATTTGTAACTCAAAAGATCAATTAATCACTTATGAATTTGGAATTTGACAAGAATTAATCAAATCTATATTAGAGGATTTGATACATGTAAATTCTTGAAGTAATGTTAAACTATAACAAATTTTCGTATTTCCCTTCATAAAAATATTTGGTTGTTTGGTCAACGATTTATGTTTGACATTGGTAGTTCCTTGTCTAACACCCTATAAAAATAGAGTCAATAAGTTAGGAAAATCACTAAAGACAACATCCAAACATATAGTTGATACCCTAGGTAATTTTAAACCATTCTTTACATGATTATATCATCCTCCTTTGATACCCTAGGTAATTATTAAACTATTCTTGAGATGATTACATCATCCTCCTTTCTGTCCGACCAATAGTGTAAATTTAACTAGCACCTTCTTATCTTCCAATAGTGAGTAATATTGTTCTTGAACATTCAACTAGGTAAGTGTAAAGGAATCAATTCACTTTAACAAATATAATTTACTAAAAATTATAAAAGAAACTTTATATGTTTCTACAAAATCGTATACTTTTCTTTAGGAATAATAATGACGATTCATTATTTAATTCTTTACTATATTACAATTATTAAGTACAATAGAAGGAATTATATTTCATGAGACCAATGTTAATGTTACTTGGATGGAGGTTATTAGGATGTTTTTGGAATTTACAACACTCAAAAAAATCAAGGTTTACTAGATGGATTTCATGTTTGTATTCCTAAATGGAGAGCTAAAGGAAGAAGTGTACATTGGGAAATTAGAAAGATTCAGATTTTAAAAAGGACCTTAATATAGTATGTAGATTGAAAAAGGCATTGTAAGAATTAAAGAAGGAACCCAAAGCCTAGTATGCTAACTTAGATAGACACTTGATCATTGAAGGATCCAAGGAAGTTGGGTTAGATAACAACCTATACTTCAAGATATTCTCAGAAAAATATGATTATTGTTGTCTATGTGGATGACAAGATCTTTAGAGGAAATAATGAAATATGTAAAAAATTCTCTAGAGAAATGAAAAATGAAATTGAAATTTCAATGATTAGTTATTTAAACTTACTTCATGGATTGTGAGTAATCTAGTTAAATATAGACATTTTTATTTTCAATCAAAGAATGTCAAAGAAGAACTAAAGAAGTTCAGTTTGGAAAATTCAAAACCTATTTGTAGTCAAGTATAATTATCATGTGTGAGTTGACTAAGGAGGATGATTCACCAAAAAAAAATGTAAGTAAAAATTGATTATTAGAGAATTATTGTACCTAAATTCTAGTTGACTACATATTATGTAGGAAGTATGCTTAGTAGCCAAATCTTAGCAAGAACCAAAAGAATCATATGTTATGGCAATAAAAAGTAATATCAAATATTTGAAAGGATCAAAATATATGGGATTATGGTATCCAAGATAATCAAATTTTTTAATATTAACACAAACAATAAGTTGTAGTATTTGCATGTTGTAGTTAGCTATTATGGATGAAATAGACTTTGAAGGATAAAGGGATTAGTTTTGCTAAACTAGTTCCTATTATATGTGATTATACTAGCGATATCATTATGCCAAAGAATATAGAAATACATTGGAGAACAAAATATATTGACATCGGATATCACTTTATCAGAGAGAAGGTCAAAGAAGGTGAATTGAAACTTGAGTATGTTCCCACAAAGTATAAGATTGCACATGTATTTGCCAAACCTTTTTCCAAAGGATACTTTTGAGTATCCCAGGAGGAAGCTATTTATTCTTCTTTATATACTCAATGTCCAAGATTACTTGGGGTGTGGATTGATAATCTACATATTAAAATTTCAATCAAATTTTCACAAAACAAATTAGCCAATATTAGATCTAACATATATCCACTCATCCATTAATTCCATTTTAACTTGTGAAACTTATCAATGAAACATTAAACAAAAACATTCACACAAGTGACATAATAACACCAATATTTTGATCATGAAAACCCTTGGTCAAAGGGAAAAATTTAATGAGGATTAATTCCCACAAGTATTTTGAATGTTTATAAAAGGTTTCATGTTAAAGGTCTGGCCCAGTTAGGAGCTTATCACAATGCCCAATTAGGAGTAACCTAATTAATGGATTTACCTTAGACTATTAAGATCTTTAAAATGTTAAGAGTAATCTTGTTAGAGGATTTTCTAACTCAAATTAATGAGTCATCTAGTTAAAGGAATTAACTTCAAACTTATTAAGGTCCTGCTCATCCTGTTAAAAGTGACATTGTTAGAGAATTTTAACTCAAAAACCTATTAGGATTAACCGTTTAGAATTATCTCGAAATAAAAAATTAATAGTACATGTAAAGATCCTTTTCAGTTTACCATCTATATTTCCTTGTAGATATTCAATTGCCATCTTGATTGCACAACCCTTATTGATTACGCACGCACTCAGTAATAGTTGCAAAATAACATCCTATCATATAATATTCTTCTTAATACTAGGTCAACCCACCAAATTAACCTAAACATGTTATATCTAAAATTAACCATAGGTTGATCAAATGTGTGTATTACAAAGCCCTAATCCATCATTATTCAACAACACATGATCAGTCATTTGAATAATGCAAAATCAATCCAATAAACAACATTTGAAAATATCACTTTTTCCAATTTAAATAAACATTTCCAAGAAATTCCATCACAATCACCAATGTATAACCAAACCCTACATGTTACTAGTTGAAGATCTAGCATAAAAATTCAACTTATTCTTCATTCCCCATCTTGAACTATCTTCAATCAGTCCAAAACATGTGTTCTTGTAAACAAAATCATGCATTACTGTATACATGATCAAATGACTAAGTAAACATTAGAATCCTAAATTTTATCTCCTAAAACATCATAGATTTTATAGACCAATTAAACCATTCATCATCTATCATAAACTAATCAAATTGCTTGCACTATCTTCACTTAAATCAATTATAACCCATTTAATATTTATGTGTTGTACATAAAACTTTATATACAACAACTAGAAACATCTTTAAGTCTTCCATATCCATTGTGCATGCTAACTCATCATACCAATCAATTGTACACTTGATTTGTCACAAATACAATAAAAAACTTAACTTGCTAGTAACCAGTTCATAGCCAAATAAGAATTTGGCGTCAATGAAAACATAATAATGGATCCAACATGTATCAAATCAACTTGATGTAGGAGCATCCTTGGTTGGCTAGCAATCCTGCATGATGTTGTGGTTTGACCTTGGAGTTGGAGGAAGAGGTGTGGCTTGGTTGATACTGAGTTATTCTTGGTTGTTGTATTTGTAAGGAAACTTGCAACAAAGAATATAACCATTTTCACATAACCCATAATAGATATGAAATAAATATGTAATTAAAATCCACATGTAAGAGGATAGACAACATACCCACAAAAATGTGACACAAGATATACCTTGGGAAATCCCCATTGAGGGAAAAAAACTAGCCTCCAAAAGCATCCATCACCATGTATTATTCAGCAAAAACACTATTGCAATACAACCATGGAAGCCTTCAAAGTTGTAGCCACAATCAAACAAACTATGTGATTAAGCATGAATCCACACATCTCATGCCATGCTTCCAACCTTCACAAATGCTCCCTTGGCTAACCTGTCAAGCCTTGTCTCACTCAACTCTTTCCCTTTTTGCCTTCTATCTTCTCACTTCTCACACCAACAATTGCCCTTGTGGCTTCTTATATAGTAGCACCAAGTGGTATTACATAAACCATGTGCTATGTAACCCACTAACCCCACATTTAATATTGGGCATTTAATTTCTTTTCTCCAATATTAAATAACTACATGAAAAATTATCATACTGTTACAATACAACTCATCAAATATATCTCATGGGAATCTTTACATGTTGTACATGCATCTAGGTGCAACATTACATAATAAAATAAAATAATACACTATAAAAATATTATGCAATGTGTGTAACACCCATTATTTCAATAGTATTAACCAAGGAGCTTGGTTAAAGAAGGAACTCAACAAATTCTATAAGCTCAGTTTACATTGGGAGCTCAATAGAAGTGATGCTTGAGCAACTCAGTCAATGAAGGAGTTCAGTTGATCTCAAGGATTTCTTGATGCTTGTTGGTGGTTTTTGACACTCATTCATGTCTTGGTTTCTATATTGCCTAAGTTATCTATGAGCTAATCTTTTGGCATTTAATTTTGGCTGTAGGTATTTAATGAGTGTTGTAGTTGACTTGTGGCTTATGCATATATTTAATGTAAGGGTTATTTTAATTTTTAATTGGTTAGGCTGATTTGTGGCTTAGTTGGGTATAAGTAGGAGTGTCTTATGGAGTCTTAAGTCATTATTCATCTAGCATGGAGAAGTGGATGTGGCAAAAGAGTGAAGTTTGAGAAAGACTGGTAGTTGAGGCTTGGGAAATAAGGAGATTGCTTGATGGGCTTGCAAGCACAAGTTTAGATCTTCCTTGAAGGTTTCTACTAGTGTGGATATGGACTAGCTAATGTTGTTATTAGATCTTGAGGGATCTTTCAAAACTTTTATTGTAATTTCTATTATATTTGGTTGTAACCAAGAAGGCTTTAGATCCTGACACATTGTATGTAATCAGTTATTTAATGAATAAAGAGTTGTGGTTGGTATCAGATCTTGTATCTTGTATTGTGTTTCCATTGTGTGGTTATTTTTGGGGGGCTAGGACATCTCCTTTGGGGATTCTCCTTCCTTAACTACATCAAATGGTATCAGATCTTAGTTGTTCTTGGGTGTGTAGACCGAGCACCAAATCAGAGGTAGTTTACACCAGAACTTGGGTAAAGTCTAGAAGAGAAGGTTGGTCTTGTGGAGTTGATTGATCTTCTAGATTTGTGGATTTATTTCTTTGGGCTTGCAAAGAATATTTGAAGATTCCTCCAAGAAGATTAGACCCTAGGGTGATTGAAGATCTCTATGATTTTGTGGAACTGAGGATCTTAGATAAGGTTAAGTCAGATTTCTAGTCTAAGATGGAGCTAATGAAGAGTGATATGGTTACTAAGATTGTAAATGCTATATGTGGTGTACCTTGGCATGTGGGTACTAAAGATGGTTATGAGGAAGTTTCTAAATACTTTGAGGTTACTAGATCAAGTGTAAGTAGAAATGATCATGTGGAGAGACCTATGGGAAATAGGGCTAGTTAGTTTTCTAGACCTAGATCTTAGTTGAAGTTGAAGCATAAGATAGAGGTTTCTAATTTCTTATGTACTTTGAATCCTAAAGACACGACTGATTGGATTGGTAAATTAGAAGGCTACTTTAAGCTTGAGGATATTGAAGATCCACTCAAAGTAAGGTTGGCACAAACTAAGTTGAAAAGACATGTTTCTCTTTGGTGGAAAGAACTACAAAGAGATAGAGAGGAGGAAGGTGAAATGAAGATCACTAGATGGAGGTTGATGGTAACTAAGTTGAAGGCTAAGTTCATTCTTTCTGATTATGGACTTGAGTTGTTCAAGAGGTTGTAGAATTTGAAATAGAAATATATGAGAGTGAAAGATTATACCAAGGAGTTCTGCAAGTTGACTATTCAATCTAGGCATAGAGAATTGTCAAGGGAGAAGGTATCTTGATACATTAATTATTTAAGATTCAATATCCTTGATTCGGTTGGTATGTGGAAGATTGATTTAGTTGAGGATGCTTATCATTATTCCCTAGAGGAAGAAGAGAAGTTGAGGAGGAAGAATTAAGGTAATTCTAGAGGGAAGGAGAAGCAAGACTACTCAGCAAAGGCTAAATCAGGTGTAGAAGATGAACCAAAACATGTTTATTAGAAGAGGAGGACAGGTAGAGGTGAGTATAAGGGTACTTGTTTCAAATGTCATGAAGAAGGACATGGAGCTTATGACTATCCTAGGGCTAGTGACAAAAGAATTGATATTGTGAATGAGGTTGAAAACCATACTAGTGAACCTAAGCAAGGAGAGAATTTACTGGCTTGGTGAGTACTGGTTGGTCAGACACTAGAATCTTGTCAAAGGATTAATTTTTTCAGGACTTGTTATAAGTCTGGCGGTAAAGTCTACAAGGTGATTATGCATGGTGGTAGTACTAACAACCTTGTTGCAGAGGAGATGGTTCATAAACTTGGTTTGAGAAGAATGAGACATCCTTATCCTTATAGGATTAGCTAGTTGAAAGATGAACATGCTTTAGAAGTGAGAGAGAAATGTCTTATTGATTTTTAGATTGGACAGTATAAGGATCAAGCATTGTATGATATTATGGACATGAACAGTTGTCATGTGTTGCTTGGTAGACCTTGATAGTATGATTGCAAAGTTGTGCATGATTGTGTCAAGGATGTGTTTACAATTGTGAAAATGGCACAAAGCATTCCTTGATTCCTTTGCAAAATGAAGAATTCTATAGGAGGAACCTAAGATTTAGTAGCCAAGTTGAGTTGAAGGATTCTGAGAGGGTTAGAGATCAACAAGGAAACTAGACATGTAGTACATTGAAGATGGATGTGAAAGAGAAAAAGTGGAACAAGGAAAAGAGTATACAAGTTGAGGACTCAAAGGATATCTATGTGAAGAACCAATTTGGGATTTATGTGCTAAATCCAAGAAGATGTTCTTCCAACTATTGGAATATCTTTTGATACTTGGGGTGTCTAATGCAAGAGCATCCTTGGTTGGCTAACAATCTTGCATGATGGTGTGGTTTGACCTTGGATTTGGAGGACTTGGTCAAAGGAAGAGTTGTGGCTCAATCGATACTGAGTTATTCTTGGTTATTGTATTAACCGAGGAGCTTAGTTAGAGAAGGAACTTGGCAGATACTACAAGCTTAGTTTACACTAGGAGCTCGATAGTAGTGATGCCCAAGTATCTCGATTAATAAAGGAGTTCAGTTGATCTTGACAATTTGTTGATGCTCAGTGGTGGTTTCTGACATTTGGTCATGCCTTGATTTTTGTGTTTCCCTAGTTATCTATGAGCTGACCTTTTTGGCATTTAATTTGGGTTGTAGGTATTTAATGAGTGAAGCAACTAACTTGTGTCTTAATTGGGTATAAGTAGGGGTTGTCTTGTGGAGTCTTCAGTCATTATTCATCCAGCTTGGAGAAGAAGATGTGGCAGAAGAGAAAAGTTTGAGAAGGACTAGTAGTTGAGACTTGGGAAACAAGGAGATTTCTTGGCGAACTTGCAAGCACAAGTTTAGATCTTCCTTGAAGGTTTCTACCAGTGTGGATCTAGACTAGCTAGTGTTGGGATTGGATCTTGAGGGATCTTGCAAAAATGTTATAGCCCAATACATTGCATGTAATCAATTATTTTATGAATAAAGAGTTGTCTTTGGTATCAAATTTTGTATCTTGTGTTGTGTTTATATTGTGGGGTTATTTGTTGGGGGCTAGGACATCTCCTTTGTGGATTCTTCTACCTTGCACTACGTCAAAAATCTTGAAGATATTTGCATTAGTTATGCCAATAATTCTACCTTTTCCTAGAATTCACTAAATGTACTTATGTGTTCATTGGTGTAGTAATTTCCATGGCTTCACTTTTATGGATCAAAACTTGGAGGCTTCCTCTAAGGGGAAGAAGAGTGTTTTAGTGGGAGGGATTTTTGTTTGGCCCTTTGTAATTATTTCTGAAGGGGTAGATGTTTGGATATGTTAATATATTGAGATTCTTGTTGTGCATTATTATTAATGATTATTTTTATTAGTGACTAAGGGGGAGATGAATAGAATGTGAGGTCGATGTTATCCATGTCATTATTATTAATAGTTTTCAATGATATCATAGTTCTTTCAAATTATTGGTGTGTTAGTTATGTATCATTTGATGTACACTAATAGATTTGGTGTATCAATTCTATTTCAATAATGTGTATCAACAGTTTGTGTATGGGTTGATGATTTCACCAATAGTTATTCTTTAAAGGTTTTATCTTTCTATGTCTCAATGATAGATTTACTTCATTATAATATATCTATTCTATATGAAACATGTGGTGGATCATATTTATGGTCGATCTGAGAAGAAGTGTGTTAGTTATGTTTCTGTTCCAATAATTGTTGTATCATATTCATAATGATTATTTGTATCAAATATTGTGTTGATGGTGTTGTGTGTTGGAAAGTTTGAGGTGGTTTGTTTCATCAAGGTGGTCTATATTTTGAATTCCTTCCCCACTAGTGGAATGTCTCAATATGACCTATTTCAAATATCTTTTGGCTGATAGTTTTTACAAAAATAAACAATATAAGTAGAGAAAATAATTAATTTGTTAGAATGCATGATGCGTGTATACAAGGTATATGTAATATAAGTATGAATCTATTATGACAACTTTTGTGAGTTGGTCTAGGTAATGGAAGCTATATTGTAGACTATCAATGGTCTTATTTCTAGTATTCCTTATATTATGATTGTAAGCCTTATTATGTTATCAATGATCCCTCATTTTAAACTTCTAATTAGTTAGCTCCATTGGAAACGAGATTACTGATGCGAACCCAAATTACAATTAACATTACTAAAAGTGTCCATCTTGTAAATATCAGCTTAACTAGTGTCATCCTGATAGGTGTTTCATTTCATGAGAATTATCTTGTCTACAATTTTCACCAATTCAGGTTTTCCACATATATCTTGGTGTTCTCCATATCAATGTTCTTATTTTTTTCATGTTTACATTTTCTATATATGTTTAAATTTTTTTTTAACTGATAAATCAAAAATGGTTATTATTTATTTTTATAATTTTACCAATCAATGATAAGTTTTGTAATTTGTGTAGTAATCATTGGTTCACCCATTAAAAGTTGTTTGATATGTTCAATAAATTTTACCTTGTAGAAGCTTTTCTAGATAACTCTTTAAATTGAAGCTTGTTATGAACTAAAGTTTCATTAGGAACACATTTGGATATGTCCACTACTTGGATAATTTCTTTCCTATCAAATATTTCATTTAATATATAACAATCTTGGTTGGTATTAGGTATGTATATTAAGTATTATTTTTTGCTCACACATAATTAGAAGATCACTTGCTTTCAAATAGTTATACATCAAGTGAGTTGTTGGTTTTATAAAGGGGTAACTCTTAATATATGTGATTCATTTAAATGGCATGGGATTCAGCAACCACTTTAATGTGCTTCTATTATTATTAACAAAGTGCACATACATGCAAATCATTTAGCAAATAATTGTATGAAAGTAAAATTGTGGGGGTTCTCTTGGGAAGATAATTTCTCTCTTTTCTAAGACTTCATTTATTGTGTAATAATCTTAATTGGCATATATATGAATTGTCATTTTTACCCATACATAACTAAAAGGGAACTTGCATGCAAATGGTTGTCCATCAAGTGAACTATTGGTTTTATTGAGGGATATATTTTAATAACTTTGATTAAACTTTAAAGGACATGGGAGTGTGAAATAACTTTAATATTCTATATATTATCATTGTTTAATATTATTATCAAAGTGTAGATAACTATAAAGGATTCAGTAGATAATGCATGGAAGTTTACTTAAGAGATTTACCTTGAAAAGATAACTACTTGATTGCCCAAGACTTTATTTATTGTATATTAATTTCTTATATTTTATATATATTAAGTACTATTATTTACTCATATACAATTAAGAGACCACTTTCACTCAAATATTTGTACATCACATGAATTTTTTATTTTATCGAAGGATAACTTATAAGAAGTATGATTAAATCTTAGATGACGAATCATTGGAACTATTTTAATGTAGGATAGAGAGGTTATAAATAAAGAGAAAGAGTGATACAGATAAAGAGGAGAGGAAAATTCATGAGAGAGTTCAAGGAACTAGGATTCCATTAGAAATTGTGAAGATGTTATTTTGACTTTGAAATTTAATCAAGAGGTTTTAACTTGACATACCCATTGTTCAAAGTACATTTCTTGTAAACAAGTCAAGTCCATTGGCAATTTATTTCATGTAAGTAATTGAGAGTGCAACAATCCATTCTACAACCCATTAATTGTCTACTATTAGCTTATGCCACTTGTCCATAGAAGTAATCATAAAGAGAGGATTTTTAACTACTTATTATGGATCCCAAATAACTGACCTTAGGAAATTTACTACACAAAACTTAATTAATTCATATAACCATTAAAAAAATATAAAGTGCAAATAAGAGAAAAATTTAACAAGATGTACCTGGAGAAATATGATCTCACAAAGATAATTTTGGCTTGATACACTCTCCACATGACGTTTGCAAAAGTGTTACACAATGCGAAATAGATGTAGTCAATTGTCTCTTGATTTCACTTGTTGTCCCATAGAATACTTTCCCTTAAGGGTCAATAGATGGACCGAATACTATTATCTTCCCTTATTCTTCAAATGGTTGTGTTAGAATGGTTAAGGTTGTCATTGCACAAAAATATTAACCTATCAATACCCTATACAACCAATAGCCACATGAGGTAGTTATGCCATGTTTTGAACCCCACGAGGGATGCTAGCCACTACCAAATATCCCCCTCGCATCCTCAATGATCATGTCCTATGTGGATTCTGACCTATGACCAAGATCTGATGTCACTTGTTAGAATTGTTAAGGTTGTCATTGTACCAAATAATTGACCTATCAATGTTTGATACAACCAATGGTCTTATAGAACCACATGAACCCTACAAGGAACGTTGACCCAATGTGAAGAGGTTGAATGCTATTTTGTAGGACACAAATATTATATTCACTAAAGAGTTTTGATTTTGGACATCTTCATTAAAAAAGAGTCTTTTATTTTGGATATAAAAAAAATTCCTTTTGGATGAATGTGAGAAAGAAAGTCCTTCACCCATTCCACCTTCTTGGAATTATAGCAATTTCGGAAAAAAATGCCTTGTGCTATATACCATATACCATTTTGATATCTAAAACATATTATTTATCCACTCTATAATAATAAACCTAATTTTGACCCTAATGGCTCTAATGAAGAGAGGGAGAGGGGATAGGGTGTTGAGTCTTCAAGTAGTGGGGGGGAAGGAGGGAGAAGGGAGATTTTAAGGTAAAGGGTATAGGATTGAGAGAGAGAGAGAGAGAGATATCAAAAAAACTTTGTTAAATTTTAAAATGTCTCTAATAGAGTGTGGTCGCCAAGTTTAATAGATGTATATATATTATAAATACAAATTTATACATATACATATGTACATATGTACATATTTATACATATACATATGTACATATGTACATATTTATATGTTTATATG
This sequence comes from Cupressus sempervirens, assembly GCA_028749045.1. Lineage (NCBI taxonomy): Eukaryota > Viridiplantae > Streptophyta > Pinopsida > Cupressales > Cupressaceae > Cupressus > Cupressus sempervirens. Next base: position 843,400,183 of record CM053789.1, on the reverse strand, counting down.
TATGCACCTATGTATATATGTATGTGTATGTGTATATCCATATACCTACAAATATACAAATATATAAATACATATACAATATATACATACAAATATATGTACATATTATGTTTGTATATAAATGTATGTCAAACAAACATATATGGGTTCTTTATGCATTAGAAATATGGTCAGATTTTTTGAATTAAAACCATGTGCATTTTTGTATGCATACATAGTAATACTTGGAATTAGATCTGAATGACAAGGCTAAGGCTTAAAAGCTTCATTTCTCTCCCTTTCACATTTTTTCATCCAATCTTATTTTTTGACTTTCTCATATTAATTTTACATGTTATCAACTAGGCATTTGTAAAATTATCACCATAATTTAACACATTCTAAGATTTCTAACCATATAGTTTTCTAAAATTTAAAAAACAATAATATGGTTTTTTTTTTTTTAAATTACCAATGTTCCCATAATTCCTAGACATGTGCATACAATTTCTTAATAAATTTGGATGGACTTATCTTAATTCAAAATAATTTATATATTAATTTTATATATTATTCAACAACAAGTATCATGTAACCCTCCTAGTCGTGCTTTTTCTTTTTGCTTGAACCATGTCACCCTCCCTAAGGCTAGATGTTTTGCATGGATCGCCTTGAAAGAGAGGGCTCTAACTAGTGATAGGATTTTTAAATTTAATATCTCTTAGCCTTTCAATTGTCTTCTTTGTAACCAAGAGATTAAAAATGGGGATCATCTTTTCCTGAATTATCCTTTTGCCCAATAATGTTGGTTATTTGTACTTACCAAACTTCATTATCTCACTCCCCTTCCAAATAAATTATGGGATCTCTTTCAGAATTGGCCTAAGCTTTATACTAGAATTCATTCTTCTCCATCCTTTTGACATGTATTCCAGCTCTAGTGGTATGGGCTTTATGGTGGGAACACAACAAGATAATCTTCTACCAACACCCTTCCACAATTGAAAATTTTCTCAGTTCTATTGAAAAATCCATTTCAAAAGTGGTAAACATTAGTCACTCAAAACTCAAATGCAACCTAGTATATTGTCTTCCTGGGATAGTGTTATTATTCATGAGGGGAAAAACATCCTTGTGCCTATTGGTTGGTGTCATCAACCAACTATAGCTTCATCCCATGACAGAGATAAAGTACATTGGGTTCCACTTGTTGCTGGACAAATCAAACTAAACTTTGATAGTTCATCTTAGGGCAATCGAATCCAATCTGGTGCTAGTGTATGCATTTGAGATCACCATGGTGATGTACTAGCTTTCAAATCTTCTCCCCTCCCTTATGGTTCAAATAATATGGCAAAAGTACAAGCATTTCTTCTCGAGTTGGTCTTAGAAAAATAAGTTGGCTTTCACAACATTAAAGTGGAAGGGATTCCATGGTAATAATCATTGCTTGTATTAAGAGTATCCCATAATTGGAAAGTGGCTTATATATTTCAACAAATTTGGCTCCTATTAAACTCATTTGATGAATTCCTTGACTCACATACCCTTCTTGAAAGAAATGGTTTGGCTAATTATTTAGCTAATAGGGATTGTGATGGTTTTCATTAAGAAAGGACCATTCCACTTGGAAATACTATTCTTGATGAAGAATTTCATAAAGTGATAACATCAAATAAAAAAGCTTGCAAGTAAGTGGGCTGATTTGATATCGAGTTTGTTGCTAGTTTCCAATTTTAGGTGATGTGATTTCTCAGTACACTATATGATACCTAGAGTAATTATATTTATGCACTCTCCCTTTTGGCATCTACCACTTCATCTCTCACATATAGGCATCTTAATGTAGTGCCTGCCCCTAGTCTACATTTTTCTAGTTACATTTCTAATATCATTGCCAAAATCTTTTAGGCCAAGTTTTATGTTTGATAATTAGTAGCATTATCTTGAGATTATTCGATATTATTTCAGACTTAGTTGATAAATGATGAGATTACTTGGTACTCTATACTTCATGTGTGCATGATGATTATTACAATGATGTTAGATTATTGATGATGTTTAGTTAGATGGATTATCCTATGTCTTTTCTGATGGATACTTACCCCATACTGCATGTGTATGGTGTGCGTGTTTGTTTTCTTTATGTATGATGTTTATGATATGGTTAAGGAAGGGAGTCGTAGTCACCTGCTAGTCAGATCTACACGATGCACCACTTCCTGCCATTTCCTGTATATATTGTGTATGTACATGTGTGGATTTTATGCAGGTTGCAGGTACCGAGTATCGACTTCCCTGAATTGCCAGGATGAGTGTACCCTATCACATTATCTCAATGTTAAGAGACGGGAGATAAATTCTTAAGTCCAAATCCTAAACCTTTGAGCCATTCGTCCTAATTAACAATTAGGACAAGTATCTGAGTCGTTTACCTTTCGAATGCGTCAGATGACGTTAATTCATGATTTTAAACCTTAGTTGAATTTTGTATGTGTTTAACTATAATGGGTTTTCGTATTTTTACTTTATGAGTTTTGGTGAATTTTCTGTTAATTAATTCTAATTAAAAAGATTTAATTAATAAATTAATTTAATGGAAAATTATTTGTCATGTTAAGGTTTTATTTAATTAATTAAGAAATTAATTATATAAAAGAGTCCTGCAAAAAAAAAAAAAAAAGAATTAAATTTGAGAATAAATCTATAAGTTTAAATTTGAACATGATAATATTTAATTAATTTAATAATAATATATATACATATTTGGAGTGCATTTTTAAATAAATGCTAAATAATATTATTATTAAAATTAATAGATAGTTATCAAAATTATTGTTCAAAAATAAATTTAGAAGTGGGAAAAGAAAATTAAATTATTAAAAAGTTTTATGATTGCAATAATACGTGCATGAGATTAAATTAAATAAATCAATTTAAAAGAGGTCAAGTAAAGATTAAATAAACTAATTTAATGGATTATTATATGTGCATGGAAAAGATAAAAGAAAAAGAAACGAAAGTTAATAAAGAGTTAAAAAGGTGTGAGCAGAGAGTTCTCTGAGGGGAATGCACAATTAGTGCCCCGATTTTAGGGAGAGAACTCCTTTATCACAATTGGGGGTTCATTTTTGAGGGGGCTGGAAATTTTGGAGGAGAAGACGAAAATTTCAGAGAAGGAGAAAGTTTTGAAAGGGGAATTGTTTTCTATAGATTTATGGAGCATAGCGAATTAGCATCAGTGTCCAGGTAGACGCTTGTGAAAATTTGCATAATTCAAATATGTTCTTTAATTCCTGTCTTCTTCGTGTTTGCTAAATGATTGTTTGGATAATTCTGGTAAAGAATGTATATCATGCTTGTGAATTCTGGATATTGGAGAATTATTCTGTACATGGAATGTTTTAATGGTTCAATATAATTTTTTCCCCAATAGATTGTAAATTGTGAAAACTTATCAGAAAGGGTAGAAATCTTATTGAAAAATCTTCTTAAAAATATTGATAAGAAAATAAAGATTGGGTGCCAAGTATTTGTCTTTCAGATTCAATTCTGAATTCTGGCAAAATATATATATATATATATATATATATATATATATATATATATATATATATATATATATATATATATATATATATATATATATATATACATACATATATATATATATACACACACACACACACACACACACACACACACACACACACACACACACACACATATATATATATATATATATATATATATATATATATATATATATATATATATATATATATATATTCATTTAAAATTTATTTAATGAAAATCCAAATTCAGCATTTTCTGAATTACTGAAAGAAATTTTTATTTTAAAAATAAAAATAATAATAATAATTTATATATATATATATATATATATATATATATATATCATTATATGGGGAGGGGCGGATTAAACCACCCCGTACCCCTCTGTCACGACCTGTGTGACCCTGCGCACAGCAGGTGACTACTGGCGCAGTCGTACTTGCTGACACAGGTCGACTGCGACAACATTCCCTGCGTCGCGGAGGGCCGCAGGCCTTATAAAAGGGGCCGACATTTTTTGTTAAAAAAATGCGATTTACATTTTAAAAAGTTGTGGTTAGTTTGTAAAATAAATAAAGGGAAATGGTTTTGTTTATATATATAGTTTTATAAAATTTGTTTATATATATATATATATATATATATATATATATATGTATGTATGTATGTATGTATGTATGTATGTATGTATGTATGTATGTATGTATGTATGTATGTATGTATGTATATGTATATATATAAATAAATAAATATGTTAATAATAATAATAACAAAAAAAAAAATCATTTCTTTTTTTTAGTTTTGTTTAATAAACGATTTTAATATAGTTGTTATTTAAATTTAATTAATAAATATTAACTATTTAAAAATGAGAATAATAATGATAAATAAATAATAGTAAACTTGAAAAGCAATATAATAGTTTTAGAGAAGGAGAAAGTCCTGAAAGGGGAATTGTTTTCTATAGATTTTTGGAGCATAGCAAATTAGCATCAGTGTCCAGGTAGACGCTTGTGAAAATTTGCATAATTCAAATACATTCTTTAATTCCTATCTTCTTCGTGTTTGCTAAATGATTGTCTGGATAATTCTGGTAAAGAATATATATCATGCTTGTGAATTCTAGATATTGGAGAATTATTCTGTACATGGAATGTTTTAATGGTTCAATATAATTTTCTCCCCAATAGATTGTAAATTGTGAAAACTTATCGAAAAGGGTAGAAATCTTATTGGAAAATCTTCTTAAAAATATTGATAAGAAAATAAAGATTGGGTGCCAAGTATTTGTCTTTCAGATTCAATTCTAAATTCTGGCAAAAAAATTATGTATATATATATAGATATATATACATATATATACATATGTATATATACATATATATACATATATATATATACATATACATACATACATATACATATAGATATATATATACATATATATATATATATACATATATATATATATATATATATTCATTTAAAATTTATTTAATGAAAATCCAAATTCAGCATTTTCTGAATTATTGAAAGAAAGTTTTCTTTTAAAAAAATAATAATAATAATAATTTATATATATATCATTATATGGGGAGGGGCGGATTAAACCACCCCGTACCCCCCTGTTACGACCTGCGTGACCCTGCACACGGCAGGTGACTGCTGGTGCAGTCATACTTGCTGACGCAGGCCAACTACGGCAATAGTCCCTGCATCGTAGAGGGTCGCAGGCCTTATAAAAGGGGCCGACATTTTTTGTAAAAAAAAAATGCAATTTACGTTTTAAAAAGTTGTGGTTAGTTTGTAAAATAAATAAAGGGAAATGGTTTTGTTTATATATATATATATATATATATATATATATATATGTATATGTATATGTATATGTATATGTATATGTATATGTATATGTATATGTATATGTATATGTATATGTATATGTATATGTATATGTATATGTATATGTATATGTATATGTATATGTATATGTATATGTATATGTATATGTATATGTATATGTATATGTATATGTATATGTATATGTATATAAATAAATAAATAAATATGTTAATAATAATAATAACAAAAAAAAAAAAATCATTCTTTTTTTTTAGTTTTGTTTAATAAATGATTTTAATATAGTTGTTATTTAAATTTAATTAATAAATATTAATTATTTAAAAATTAGAATAATAATGATAAATAAATAATAGTAAACTTGAAAAGCAATATAATAATTTTTTTTTTTAGAGAATTGACCATGGGGTAAATATTCGTTTATACTTAAGTTAATATTGAAAATTACTAAGGAAAATGATGAAAGTATTCCATCACTTGTTAGTAAACTCGAAAATGGAAACTAAAACCCCACATTCAACTTAAAATTGAAAACATGTGCGTGTACCTTGTTTTCTCCTTATACTTTATATGCTTGGGTTTTTTGGGGTTGACTAGAGTGTTGACCAGTTATAGGACGTCTACCAGAGGCTTGGGGGTTTTTGTGAGTGTGGTATCATGTTGACTCGATCTTGATCATTATTGCTCAACCATGTATGTGATGGTATGTTTATGATGAGTATATTTGTTTTGTTGAGTATTATGTTTCAGTGTCTTGGTGAAATAGCGGAATGTATGCAATGAGATACCTGAATAACCATTATGAGTCATTGATCAGTATTATTGGATTATTGTCAATTGCTTGTTGAGAGCCGATGAATACTTTGATTTATCTCGTTGTTAAGTGATGAAATGGATAACACAATGTTAGGATATAGAGGGGTAAAAGTACAAAGTTGTGTCACCTTTTAGGCTGACTTATCAAAACAACTCAATTTGAGTATTTCCATCTAAAAATCAATTTTCTTCAAACAAATGATCTAGATAAATTTATTCTAGCTAAGTTATATATGGTCTCACGGTTTTCCAATTGGAAATGTCTATTAAATGCATGTTTTATACTAGTTTGTATCCACTTACTAAGGAAATATAATTATTTCAAAAAAGTGGCATTTCAATAACTCTTACTATTTTTTACGATTTTTTTTAATAACATATAAACACCATTTTATAGAGCTTGGAGTCAAGAATATTCTCATATAGAGTTTATAGTTTTATAATTAGATATGGCATATTGTAATTAAAATATTCTACAAGCATGTACTTTAACATTTGAAAAGATGTTAATTTTGAGAAAGGCAAAAATATTAAATAATATCAAAAAATTTAAAAATCATATGACGTTCTAGAGGAGAGAGTCCTCTTCTAGAATGTGTAATTTTTGTCCTAGTTAGAATAGATTTGTTTTTAAAAATGTGGTGGGAGATGAAAACTATCAATTTTAGGTAAGTTGAAATTTAAATAATTATAGAAGAGAAAATATAGGTCTAAAGACTTCTTTTTTTTTTTTCCCAACTATATATCTTATCTATAATAGAGTCTGAGATCAAAGGGAAATAAGTTTATTTCCATATAGTTTTGTGGTGGGAACTAGACCCTTGCATTTTTCAATAGCTAAAAAATTATCTTTAAAAAATAGGAAAAATATATCAATTCTTATTCCAAATAATTATTAAAAATTATAATCCTAAATTTCATCAATTTCTACACATTTCATTAGTTTACTTCATTTTCAAATTCAAAATAATAATACCAATTTTATGTCATTGAAGGTGAATAGTTAGGCTTTTGTTAGGCTTTTCCTTTACAAAAGGGTGATAGAGGTTTGTGCTTTTACCCTATCTAGATATGATCAAAAAGAGATAAGAGACCCTAATTAATAGATTTTTTTTGAGAAATGGCAAATGGATAGTTAGGATTAAAGGACTAAATGAAATTATGGTGTAGATGAGAGAGTTAGCCTTATGACAAGTGTAACAAGGAGAAGTGATGTTTATTCAAGAGCATCCTTGGTGTAAGAGAAATCTTGCATCACCCAAAAATATTTTCTTTTTGTTTCTTACATATGGGTTGTCTTAGTGTAGAGTTGTTGTTTCTAGAGGCTTGTTACTTAGTAAGTGAGTCATATGAGCTCTGCATATACTAATTTCAAAGGTGGGTGTTCATCATGGATATACCAGCCTACCAGTTGGGGCTCGTTATCATATCATGAGTATTCATGTATTTATTATAGATTTTAGGTGTGTAGTTTTGGTATAAAAACTTCAAGCCCAGTGTTGAAGGCCTAAATATGCTTGAATGAGGCCCAAAATCTCAACAAATAAACACTTGTGCCAATTTGAGAATGTAGATCAAAATATGAGGATTCCAAAAAGTAGTTATAAAAGCCAACCGGAGCAACAGTTCAAAAGTTATGGCCTTCCAAAGTTGGGCTGACCAAAAATTCCAAAATAAATGTCAAATATAATGTCTCACTTGGGACCCAAAAGAAATAAACCTAATATGTTATAGAGTTTATTGAATTATTTTTTTGCTCTAAATTTTATACAACATCAAAGTAACAATGCAGAAGCAATATAAACAGACACAACATTTACTGCATTGACAATATAGATTTCATTCCTCAAGGGTTCCTTCACATTGAGTTACATTTTTAAGATATATTTTTATTAATTATTTAAGTCTTAAGTATAATGTCCATAATCATAAAATATAACATATTAATCTCATAAGAAAATGCATGAATATAATTTATACAGTAAAATATATCTAATAGATAGCATCCACTACAGATGTCACTGGGTGTGTGAGAATATATATAAGTACATCAAAATATAAGATATATGATAAGATATAAATACATGAACTGAATAGAAGTCTCCAAGATAGGGATTAGAATGATAAAGTTACAACTACATCATCAACCTTCCAACATCTATAAATTTGAGGGGGACCCAAATGGCAATAAGTCACTACTTCCCAACCATGTGGTTACCTAGTTAGGCTTCCACTCCCACCATGCAAGGAAGGTAATGAATTATCCACATACAACTAATCAATCCATAAAACATTCCTAGGCAAGGAGTCCTAATAGCCAAATCTACCTCAAGGGTAACACAAACTACTCAAGAAGAAAATATAACCAAAGTTTAAAGAACACTCATCCAATACCAACACCAGATACCAAGTCAACATACATATACCAAGTATATATTGAGTACTAAAATCATGAATAAAGTACACAAAAGATATTTGTCTCAAGCCAAAAGACACATGTCAAAAGTACAATCAACATGAATTAGCAATCATCATCAATGAAAGTAAACACCAACAATAAGTACAACACCAATAACTACACCACTAGAGGAAAATACAAAATCTATGGAGGAGACTCAGGCTACATACTAAGGAGTTTCATCACATGATCAAACTACTTAAGCTACCTAGGACTGGTCTCTCATTAGACCACAGACCCTCAAGCATTGGGTTACCCTGGACTAGTCACTCTGGACCCTGGACCTTCAATGTGACACATGTGAAACCAAAATACCCTCTCATGAAGATGAGAAAAACTAGTAATACCTCTCACTAGGTATCATCCCATTCCCATCTTTAGCCTATACAAGCACTCAAGGCATGGATGAGGCACATCTCTAACTTATCTTTTTAATTTATTCAAGGAAAAGGACTAGGAAATATATTTTAATTACAATGTTATCACTTATTACGCAACTTACAATAGGTTACCCTAGTAGTAACCACTTTGGGTCCCGGACCCCTATTGCGAGCCACTCCCAAAGACACATACCTAGACAACCTCCCCTAAGCACATTAACCACAATTGTGTCCCATGCCACAACACCTAAAATGATAGAATTTAGTTCCTTAATAGGAAACCCAAAAATAATTTAGTTCTCAAAACCCAAGTCATTACATATTCTCACCAAGTAAATCTCAAAAACATAGGCCTCAATTTTGAATCATAAAGTACATCCTGACATCTAGTCAAATAACCATCATAAAAGAAATCTTAAAAGATGCCTCTGGTGTACATCCTAGTTTGGCCAACTAAATAGTTCACATAAAAGGCATCAGAAAATAAAACATCACATTAAAATTTCCATCACAAAAAAAATACCATAAAACCTCAAATAAACACATAGCAGATACTACAAGGTTCCATCAAATGATTTGGATTAGCTTGTTTTCAAAAGTTTTGTTTGGTTATATAAAGGGTAAATAAGTGTAGATAAATTTAGTATGTTAATTATCTAATAATTTTATAATTCACAATTATTATTATTTAAATCAATAATATTTAACAATAAAGATAAAACATTTTCAAAGTTCATAACAATGAGTTTTTACACATTTTCTCTATGTAAATCAGCTAGTAATTCAAATGTTATAATCTCATATTGAATGATACAGATCTGCAACCTATATCAAAGGAAAGATAATTTAACTTGACATATTTTTCATTATTACCAATCGTAAAGAAAAGTTCATTTGAATGGTGTAAAGTATGAATCTTTCTAGCAACACTATTCAAATTTAAAGGTTACCAGTATAGAAGAAAGAGCATAACTTTTATTTGAACTGTTGGATCTTAACGAAAATCAAGAAAGGTGTTCATAATAGACTTATTTATAATCACAAAGAAGATATTTTCATAACTATATATTTACAAAAGTTATAAGTGATTCTTCGTGTGTCTCTAATTAAGGAATCAAGCTCAAATAGGCCTAGTTTTAGCATGACAGTCCATATTTGATCATGTCTATACAAAAAAATTACTTGAATATTAAATAAAATCCAAATGGGTGTCTAAAAGTATCTTTACATTTTTGACATAAAATATTAAATAAAAGTTATAGCAAAATCACATGTTTCAAACCCTCAAACTAACACACAAGTAACTACAAACAAATTTATTCACAATTAGGAAAACACAGAGAAGAAAATCTTTCCAACATAAATTGAAAAAAGATTTTAAAACCCCTACCTTCAAATACAAAGTTGATTTGTTAAGAAGAAGAAGAAAACCCAATTGTAGACTTTACTCTCAAGCTTTAAAGAAAATCATTTACTTCAAAATCTAAATGCATAACCTATAACTTGTCTTCTAAAATCTCTATTCTAAATTATCTTATTGTTCTCCAAAAACCTTCTTCCCCCAAAATGACTAGAATGACCTCTTAATAAAGAAAAATAAATAAATAAAACTAATAAACCTAAAGTTTCTAAAATGAGTAAACTTACAAAAGAAGGTAACTCAACTAAAATAAAATAATAGTTTCTTTTATTTTCTTGTTTTTTTTTTAAAATAAATAAATCAATTTTATTTATTTTTTGAGAAAATAAATGCATAATTTCTACTTTTTTCTTTCTTTTAATATTAAATAAAGAATTTTTTTTATTTTTTTACTTTCTTTTCACAAAATAGATTTATCTTTTTATAATAAAATAAATAAATATCCTTTCTTTTAAATTAAATATCTTATTTCTCACTCAAAATCTTATTTAAATTGTATTAATTAATGTGCAATTAAATTGCATATACTTAGTTTAATTATTATTAATAATTAGAGCAAACTAATTATGTGCAACTCTAATTTTATTATCATTGATTAAATATTCATGATAAATTAATATTTATTCTTTAATATTTTTAATTTATCTTTTTTCAAACTTTCACATTTAGACTTTTAAATCAAGTCTTTTAAATTTTTAAAAAATATATATATTTAATTAATTTAATTTCTCAATTAATTAAATATCATGATATTATAATTCTTCTTTTTATTTAAATATATTTAATAATTCTAATACTATGTGATTGATCTAGATATCATAATTAAACCTTTTAGCAAATAAATAACATAGTCAAATCCACATAAGCAAAATCATTTAAAACCCAAAATCAAACATCACACACAGATAAAAATGTAGGTTTAAAAAGGGGTTGAGAGTCAAATGTGATTCCTCCTTGGAAGACAAGTGTTTAGGCTATGACTAGGATTGGATCTAATCATTATCTTCTCATTCTTACCATTGAGTTATTGTGATAGGGCACACTCATCCTGGAAATTCAAAGAAGGCGATGCCCTATACCTGTAACCTACATAAAAAACTAGCATGTACATATGCATATACATAACTAAACTAGACAAGCAATGGCATGAAGTGGTACATCATGTAGATCCTCACTAGCAGGTGACCAGGACTTCCTCCCTTAACCACATCAAACACGTCAGGATGAAAAGTAAAATAGATAGCCACACCATACACATGCAAGTATGGGGTAAGTACCATAATGAATGATGAATCAACTCATCAAATGCTCTGCTATAGCAATGCATCACTATGTATATAGAATAATCATCATTAAAGATATATCATCTGATGTCATTGTGAAAGTAATCACATTTACTAAGTATCATTAAAGCAATATTAAAATGTAAGTAATCATAATCATTAGACAACATGTGAAATATAATCAGCTATCTAACCATAAATGATATTTTGAAGTAATGAAATAACATCATACTATATATCTCTGAAACTAACACATGTATAAAATAGGCCTAAAATAGTTCAACATATATAATATAAAGCAAAGTATGGGTGGGCATTACATCAAAGGTGTTTTTGTTTGACTCTAGATATGTATGGTTAGGGTGTGTCAGCCCTAGGTGTTAAGTTTGACTATCTAGAACCTTACTAGGTGGCATAAGATTTCCTATTGAAGAAATACTCGTATATTGTCTAGGATAGCTCCGGACGATACTTTGCAACTTCCTCTTGCATATTACTATGATGAAGGTGCCCATGTGGGTTAGCATATTGTAATTTTGAATTCTATAATTTCACATTTGCAACAATAATAAGAAACCCATAATTCATTCTCGAAAATTATTTTTATTTCTTTGTTTATGTTATGTGTTTAAGGTACTAAAGGGGAGCACCCTTCATCAAGTGGTATCAGAGAAGGAGTTTCTGAGTCTGTAAACAGATCACGGACTATGAAGTAGTTGCATTAGGACCATGGTTTGGGCTAAGCATGTAGATAGATTATTGATTGTGAGGCAGTTTGCACTAGGGTTTCAACGAAAGTGTGAAAATGCCTCCACAAAGATAGCGTGGTGTAAGAGTCATAGGTGTTACACTTGAGGGTTTTAGAGCCCTTCATAGGAAAATGCAAGCATTGTAAGAACAAATGCATATAGGAATGAATCTTACCATAAGAGATGACAAAAGTGAGGATGAAACTGAAGAAGGAAACATTGATCAAGCGGTAGTAGATGAAGTTCTTAACCTAGAAAAAGAAAATCTTTTTATGGTCATTTCCAAGATTGGAAAAAGACCTAAGTTTGATGTTCCAATATTTTTAGAAAATATTAACCAGAGGAATTGATTGACTAGATCAATGAAAAGGAAGATTATTTTGAATATGAATATATTGAATATCTAAATACGATCAAGGTTACAAAGGCCAAAGTAAAAGCTCATGAAAAGATCTAGTGGTAGGAGATCTAATTGACACAAAATAAAAGAGGGAAGGACAAAATCACCAGATGGGATCAAATGATAGCTAGCAATCCGTTCATGTGGATTATGATCTTGATATACTGAAGAAAATGCAAGGGTTGAAGCAAGAAGGAAGATCTATTCAATAGTATACAAAGGAGTTCTATCAAGTTCTCATAAGAAATGGTTATGTAGAAGTTGATAAGGGTAAATTTGTCCATCATCTTAATGGGTTAAGGCCAAGCATTCAAGAGTAGTTAAGCCTAGTTTGAATGAGCGATATTGAGGAGGCATATTAGTTTTCCTTAAGAGTTGAGGAGAAGCTAAGAAAAAAGTTTGATAACAAGAATAGTGGAAGAGTTCATAGTGGCAAATCTAGCAAACTATTGTATGGAGGCTGAAATAATTATCAAAAGAACAAGGATGAGGCAAGTAGTAGAAGCCATAACCAGAGGGGAAACAATTCCAATCATTTCAATGATCAAAACAATAAAGATCAGAGAGGAAGAGGAAGAGGGCAAGGATCTAGAATAGGGGGTTTTTGTGGAAAAAATTTTCATTGTGGAGAAGAAGGGCATAGAGCATTTGAAGGTTCCTAGCACAAAGGAAGGATAGATCAGAGAACTAAAGGTTAGGCCAAAGTTGAGCATGTTGTTAAAGATGCCAAATCATCTCATCCTAAAGATGTTGAAAGTGGTGAAGTCCTAGTTAATAGGAGAATCTTGTTGAGTAGAGAGAATAAACCTAGTCAAAGAAGAATTTTGTTTCACACCAAGTATGAATGTGAAGATAAGTGTTGAGATGTAGTAATTGATGGTAGAAGTACTAAAAATTTGGTTTAAAAAAATATGGTCACAAAGTTAAATCTCAAGAGGAAGAAATACCCATGCCCATATCGTATTGCTTGGGTGCAAGATGACCACAAGGTCATGGTCAATGAGTAGTGCCTAGTGAAGTTCAAGATTGGAAGCTACCAAGATGAGGTGCTTTGTGATATCATACCCATGAACATTATCATATGTTTCCAAATAGGAAGTGGCAGTTTGACAGGCATGTTGTACATGATGGGAAAGCAACTACCTACACTTTAACAATGGATGGAGTGAAACATAAGTTGAAGATGTTGAAGGAGAAGAAGAAAAGGTATGTAGTACTACTAGAATATGTTTTTTTAATGGAAAGGAGTTTATCCAAGGTATGAAACATGAGCATATGTGTTTTTTTGTAATCCCAAAAGATGGTAAAGTGGAAGTAGAGGAGGTACCTAGAGAAGTTGTAGATTTGTTGGAACATTTTCCTAATATTGTATCAGATGATGTACGTGATGGATTACTCGTGATGAGGAAGTTAAGTCACCAAATAAATTTGATTCCAAAAGCCAGTTTTCCAAAGAAGGTAGTGCACAGAATGACACCAATAGAAAATGAAGAGTTGAACAAACAAGTTCATGAGTTGTTACAGAAGGGGTTGATTCAAGAGAGTCTAAGTCCATGTGTTGGACCAATAGTATTAGCACCAAAGAGGACTAGAGAATAGAGGATGTGTATAGATTTGTTGGCTATCAACAAAATCACAATCAAGTATAGATTTCCATTACCAAGGATGGATAATATTATGGACAATTTTAGTGGAGCTGTGTATTTCAAAAAGATAGATCTGAAGAGTGGGTACCATCAAATTCACATCACAAAAGGAGATGAGTGGAAGACTACCTTCAAGACAAGGGAAGGATTGTACGAGTGGTTAGTCATGCCTTTTGGGATAACCAATGCACCGAGAACTTTCATGAGGCTTGTGAATGAAGTACTGAAGGAGTTTTTGGGTAAGTTTTCCATTATTTACCAAATGATATATTGATCTTTAGTAAGACATTGGAGGAGTATTTGATGTATATTTGAGAAGGTGTTTGATAAGTTGAGGAAAGAAAAGTTGTTAATAAACCTAAAGAAGTGTAGTTTTGTGAAGAAGGAGTTTGTGCATCTAGGATTTTTAGTCTCAGCACAAGGTCTAAAAATGAACCCAGAGAAAGTGAAGGCTATCCTTGAATAGCCTACTCCAAAGAGTTCTACAGAGGTAAGATCTTTTCATTGACAAGCTAGTTTTTACTGAAAGTTCATAAGAGGTTTTAGCAGTATTTTTCAACCCTTGACTAAAAAATGAGAGGGTATGGAAAGGATCTAAGTGGGTCATATGAGAATATAAGAGTTTAATCTATTGAAACAAAGAGTTACAGAGCAGCCTATTTTAGCATTTCTAGATTTTAACAAGGTGTTTCAAGTAGACTGTGATGGTAGTGGTATTGCAATAGGAGTTGTTTTGAGCCAAGAAGGTAGACCTATTGCTTATTTCAGTGAGAAGTTTAATGATGCCAAAAGAAAATATTATATTTATGAGAAGTTAGAATTTTACGCTATAATTCATGCATTGAAGAGGTGGAGACACTATCTTCTTCCTAAGGATTTTGTTTTCTACATTGGTCATAAATCTTTGCAATATTTTAATAGTCAAGGAAAATTAAACCAAAGCCATTTGAAGTAGGTAAAATTTTTGCAAAGTTTACATTTGTTTTGAAACACAAGAGTGGGAAGTCTAATAGAGTTATAAAATCTCTTAGTAGAAGATAAATTTTACTAACAAAAATGTGCATTGAAATGGCTAGGTACAAGAAACTCAAGAATTTTTATCCAAAGGATCCTAATTTTGAAAAATCTTGGAAGGCTTGTATAGAACCTATTATAGTTGACAAGACAAAGTGGTTGGATTTTATAATCCAAGATGGTATGATGTTCAAAGGAAGTCAGTTATGCATTCCCAAAATATTTGTGAGAGAGAATCTCATCAAGGAGAAGCATAGTGGAGGATTGACTAGACATTTTGGGAGAGATAAGATCATTGCTTTAGTTTTTGAGAATTATTACTAGCTACAGTTGCAACAAGATGTGAATAAGTTTGTGTAGAGTTGCAGAGTATGTCAAATGGAAAAAGGAGTAAAGTAGAATACATGGTTGTATCAACCATTGCATGTACTAAAGAAGCCATTGGAGGATGTCAACATGGGCTTCATTCTTTGATTACCAAGGACTCAATGAGGACATGATTCTTATTTTTTGTGGTTATCTAGTTTTCAAAGATGGCACATTTCATTCCATTCATGAAAATTAGTGATGTTCATGTGGAAGAGTTATTTTTAGAGAAGTGGTGAGGCTACATGGTCTACCAAAGAGTGTAATTTATGATTGTGATACCAAGTTTGTTGGGTATTTTTTATGTACATTATGGAAGAAATTAAAGATAGACTTGAAGTTTAGTTCATCACATCATCCACAAACTTAAGGATAAATAGAGGTGGTGAATAGGAGTTTGGGGAATTCACTGAGATGCTTGGTTGGGGATATAACAAAGGGATAGGATCTAATTTTACTATAGGCAGAATTTGCATAAAATAATTCTCTTAGTATAACTACTAGTAAATTTCCATTCTAGATTTTATATGGGAGTAGTCCCAAAAATGCTTCTAAATTGAGGCAATTGTATAAAGGAGAAATAAGTAGTGTTGAAGTAGAAGAATTTATTGAAAGAATATCTATGAGGAGGTGAGGAAGCACATTATTAAGATGAATGTGTAGTACAAAGCTAAGGAAGATTTGAAAATGAGGTATAAAGAATTCCATATTGGAGATGAAGTGATGATCCATTGGAGAAAGGAGCATTTTATAGTGGATACATATAATAAGCTGAAAATGAAAAAGCTTGGATTGTGCAAGGTAGTGAAAAGGCATGATTCTAGAAATGCCTATGAAGTGGAGCTTCCTACTAAATTGAATATTTCACTAGTATTTAGCATTTTAGATTTGATAGAGTATTATGAAGGAGGTGATGGAGATGAAGTTGCAGAAGTGCAATTGATAGTTATGTTGGAAAAAGTACAAGGAAAAGAACTTATGAAAAAAAATTGGTCAAATAGAAAGGGAGGCCAATAGAAGATTCATCATGGTTGTCAAGGAAGGAGGTTAACCATCTTAGTCTTCCTCTGAATACCTGAGACATGACGAGGTCACTTCTCAAATTACCTTGGGTGTTTGATGAATGAGTATCCTAGTGTTTAAGATCAATCTTGCATCACCCAAAAATATTTCCCTTTTATTTATTGAATAAGGGTTATCTTAGTCTAGAGATATTGTGTCTATAGGCTCACTACTTAAGAAGTCAAACATACGAGCTCAAAATGTCCTAATTTCAAAGGTGGGTGTTCATCTTGGATATATCAACCTACCATTTGAGGCTCAATGCCATATCATGAGTATTCATGTATTTATTATAGATCTTTGGTGTGCAATTTTGGTATAAAAATGCCAGGCTCATCATTGAAGGCCTAAGAGTGCCTAGATGAGACCAAAAAACTCAATGGATGGGCACTTGCATTGATCTAAGCATGTAGATCAGAAATAGAGGATTTTGAAAAGTGGTTATAATAGCCAATCGGAGCAATAGTTCGAAAGTTATGGCCTTCCAAAGTTGGGCCAACCAAAACTTTCAAAATAAATGTCAAAGGTGTATTTGGCCAACTCTACATGTATTGTTAGGGTCTATCAGCCCTAGCTATTAAGTCTGAGTGTCTAGAACCTTCCCGGGAGGCATAAAATTGCTTATTTAAGAAATGCCCATACATTATCTAGGACAGCTCTAGGAGACAATAGTTCATAACTTTGTCTAGCATATTAATGTAATGAAGGCACCAATGTGGGTTATCATATTGTAATTTTGAATCTTATAATTTTGCATTTATAGCGATAATAAGAACTGCCTTTGTTTTATTCTAGTAAATTGTTCTTATTTCTTTATTTACATTATGTTTTTAAGGTATTAAGGGGGAGCACCCTTCATCAAATATGGAAGGGATAAGTGTTCTTATACTTGTGAGTGTACATGGAGTGGCTCATGATAGAGACAAGTCTATGACATGTAAGGGATAAGGTAAATTATGAAAATGAAATGTGAAAGAGGTAGATGGATTTTGAAAGTGACATGTATAAGAGGTAGAGGACTTGTAAAATTGTCATGTCAATGACATGAGAGGTTTGGTGGATACAATGTCACTCAAGTTTTCCTCATATAATTGTAAGGAAGAGGGGTTTGGGATTCTTGTTACATGATGAAAAATTTAGATCTTTGATACATGTAAGTGGATTTGAGAGATATGATTGAATGATCAAGGATTGAGGATGTGAAATTCAAAAAAATGAAAAATTCTAATGAGGGTTAATTAGCTTAAATCAAGTAACTAAGGGTAAAAGCACAAACATGTGTCACCCTTTTAGAAAGAAAAAGGCTAACTAAAGTATAGTTATTCAACTTCAATGGCATAAAACTAGTATTATTGTATAGAATCTTAGAAATGGATGAAGTGTAAAATTATTATTTTTAATGATTCTTTGGAACAAGAATTGATATATTTTTCTAACTTTTAAGCATGATTTTTCAGTTGCTAAAAAATGTTGAAAATGAGGGGTCTAGTTCCCACCATAAAACTATATGGAAATAAACCTTTTTCCCTTATATCTCATATTATTTTATAGATGACATACATAGCTAGATCAATCAAAAATTAAAAATGGATTTTGACCTTTATTTTCTCTTTTATAACAGACCAAATTTCAACTCACCTGAAACTGATAGTTTTCATCTTCTGCCATATTTTTTGAAACAAATATATTCTAACCAAAAGAAAAAATTTGCATTTTGGAAGAGAACTCTCTCCTCTAGAATGTCATATGCTTTTGTAAAAAAAATTGATAATATTTACTATTTTTTTCTTTCTCAAAATCAACATCTTCTAGAGTGTTAAAATGTGTACTTCTATTATTTTTTAATTACAATATAATTTATCTAAGGTAAAACACTATAAACTCTATATGAGAATATTTTTAACTTTGATCTCTATATAATGGTATTTATATATTATTAAAAATGTATCATTAAATAGAGTAAGAGTTATTGAAATGTTAGTTTTCTAAAATAATTTTATTTCTAAAAGTGTGAGAACATATATAACTTAGCTAGAATGAATTTATCTAGATCATGTGTTTGAACAAATATTGATTTTTATATAGAAATACTCAAATTCAGTTGTCCTGACAAGTCAACCTAAAAGGTGGCACAACTTTGTAATTTTACCCCTAAATATGAATTAATTATCTAGTTAGTAGGTATGTGGGATAAGGCTATATATATATATATATATATATATATATATATATATATATATATATATATATATATATATATATATGTATATATACATATACATATATATATATATATATATATGTATATGTATATATAATATATATATATATATGTATATGTATATATATATATATATGTATATGTATATATATATATATGTATATGTATATATACATATATATATATATATATACATATACATATATATATATATATACATATACATATATGTATATATGTATATGTATATATATATATATATGTATATGTATATATATATATATATATATGTATATATACATATACATATATATATATATACATATACATATATATATATATATATATATATATATGTATATGTATATATATATATATGTATATGTGTATATACATATATATATATATATATATATATACATATATATATATATATACATATATATATGTATACATATATATACATATATGTATATATATATATATATATATATATATGTATATGTATATATACATATATATATATATATATATATATGTATATGTATATATACATATACATATATATATATATGTATATATACATATACATATATATATATATATATATATATATATGTATATATACATATACATATATGTATATATATGTATACATATATATATGTATATATGTATATATATATATATGTATATATGTATATATATATATATGTATATGTATATATACATATCTATATATATATGTATACATATATATATATATATGTATACATATACATATATATATATATATATATATATATATATATATATATATGTATACATATATGTATATGTATATATATATATCATTAGCTATGATGGGCTAAACTCAAGTGTGGTAATGCATAAATAAAGCCTAGATCAAGATTCCCCCTTGATGTGACTTTTTATACCAATTTGAATCTGATTTTTGTAACATATTTCCTATTATTAAGATGAGAGGATTTCTATAGTGACATCAAAATTCAATGTAAGCATTTAAGATCTCTTTTTTTAAATGACAAATATTTAGATTTTTTAAACATTTAACTTTTTTTTTTTAAAATAGTAGTTACATTTAAATGAAAAAATGAAATACAAAGATTCTACAAAAAGGAGAATGTGAAAGCCAATGATCTAGAATGTAACATATAGGTGAATGGGAAAGGCTACCAGAAGTGATAATGAAATGAAGTAACATTATTTGTTACACTTGTACACCTTAGATTGAAAAAATGATTTCTCCATAATATACTTTATGAATGCATCTCTAAGGGGAGAGGCATTCTATAAGCCACAACATGAAACAAAAAAATTTGTCAATTATAATTGAAATGTTATGAAAGAGTGATATGCATTTTGAGTATATTATTTGTTTGCATGTAAGTTTTTTCTATTCATCTGCATGTGAATATTTATCCAATAACCTATTTATACATT
This sequence comes from Cupressus sempervirens, assembly GCA_028749045.1. NCBI lineage: Eukaryota > Viridiplantae > Streptophyta > Pinopsida > Cupressales > Cupressaceae > Cupressus > Cupressus sempervirens. The sequence continues at coordinate 843,379,489 of CM053789.1, read as the reverse complement.
AGATTAATTAGTAAATGCAACTAAAGATATCGTGCAGGTTTCCATGATGGGATAGATCAATTTTCCCTACTGAAATTGCAAGTAATGTAATGACATCTAACATCTTCCAGAAGCCTCTCTAAGTTGTTGTAGGAAAATAGTTCTAGGGTATACAAAAAAAAAAAATCAAGTTGTAGTACATTGACTCCCTCATAAATTACAAGAAGATTTAGTCCACCACAATAGTATTTTTAAACTATTTTCTATGCATATTTCAATAGTTTTTTAAGCATATTTATTCACAAAATATTTTAATTATAGATCTATAGATTCCAATTTCATGAGTCATATTCTAATGGAGTTTTTGTATCATTATATAGAATTCTCATTGCAAAGTACCATGGATCTTAAAATCTAGATTTCAAATAATTTTCTTAGTTTTTAGTAGCATTATAAGAGAGATTTTGTATTAATATTATTGGTTTTAGACCAACTATTGTTAAAATTAAGGGAATATTATTTTCCTTATTTGAAAACTATTCCAAATTCATCAAAATAAATAGGGGCAAGTTACTCTTACATAATATAGTATCAAAGTAAGAACAAGGCACATGAACTATGTAAGAAAATGCGTTGAAAATATCCATATGATTTCTTTAATTAGATTTTACAATGTGACTTTAGTTTCTTGCATCTATCAAATCCAAAATATTTCAAAAATATGATTATTAGTATAGAATCAAACTACACTATTAGCTAGTGTCCTATGTTGGGAGGTTGGTGCCTCTGTCCCCTATAGGTGAAGGTATTATTAAACATAGACCGATGGACTTGTGACATGTTCTTAACCACCTCTCACGAATCATTATCCCTAGTTGTTGTGACATTCATTGATAGTTCAAGCTTTAGTGTAACAAAAGTGGTAATTCCAACAAGTGGTATCAAATTGTTGGTATATGATTACAAATCCCTTAGGGTCATTTATGAAATGTAATTAAGCACCTCTCGTAGATCCTTGTCCCTAGCAATTGTAACATTCATTGATAACTCAATTTTTTTGTGTAATGACAATAGTGATTCCAACATCATCATTCATTTCCTTTCAGAGTCTCTTATGTAGATTTATTATTCCTCATAACAATTGGCTTTCCATGCTCCAACTATTTTATGTTTTTAATTCATTGAAATGAATTGTTTGCCAAAATGACTCATAATTGTTTTATGACAAATATGATTTAAAGATACAACAAATGTGAAATCATAGGTATGAAAAATAGCAAAATATGCTTTCACATTTTATATATCTTTAAACAATATTTGTCATCAAATAATTATATGAGTCATTTTGGCCAACAATTCATTTTAATATATTAAAATCTAGGAATAGTTGGAACATGGAAAGCCCATTGTTTTTGAAATATAAAAGAAGCCAAAACTGGGGGTTGACCCAGGAAGCAAAATATTGTAAAATAGTTAAAAGATAGATATAGAACATTTTTAACCTACCCCTTTCTTAATTTTAGAAAGTCCCAAATAGGAGTATCTCAATGTCTAATAGTAACCAGTAAACATAACCATAATATATACAAAACTAGTAATTATAAATAGTCCATAAAAGCACCAAAAAAATCCCACATGGGTCGAGTGCTGAAGCAAAAAAAAATAGAAACTTATTTATCAATAGAGAGCTCACTCTCCTTATTCTTCTCAATACCCTTTGAATTTTCCAATAGCTACCACAACCAATCATCAGCTAGAAACCTTTATAGTGAACTAGTTGTGTCCACCCCCATTGTAGCAATAAGTCCTTATTTTTCAACATGGAGCAAGTGAAGAGTCATAGTCACTGAATGCATAACCCAAACTGCAAACCTAGCCACATCATCAAATCTATGTTCTACAGCCTCTGGCCTCTCCTTAATTTTCTTAAAGGTCCTCTCCATGGAGGAATGCTCCTCTTTTTGGGCCTAGGTTTCACCTCTAGGGGGCCCATTGGGATTTTGTCCCAAATCTTCTTATCTTTCCCATGTTGATGGGGAGGGGAGGTAAAGGTATCTCCCTATATCCTACCCTTTCAAAATTATTAGGGGTATCATTTTTTAACATATCAGAAACATGGAATGAAATATGGCTTAAGTGGCTAATAGTAGGACTAATTCCCTCCCCCCCCCTCCACCTTCTCATCACTAGCCATGTCTTTGTTATCATCCTCAATGTATTATTTCCTAACATCCTTCCTTTGATATCTTTTCTAAGGGGGTTTTTTCTTTCCACTGCTAGTAGAATCTAAACTAGTAAGGCACTCATGCTTGGCCTTCAAATCCTTTTACACTAGTTTCTTCTTATTCCTAAGGGACATCCTTTTCCCTCCTTCTAACTCTAGATCAAAGTCCACAATTTTAATATCATTCTCTAGTTTAATTTGTTTGAGCATTTGGGGTAGGCAAACCTTAGAGTATTTAGTTTACATAGTGGACACAACCTTAGTGGCGACTTGGGGGGTCAAGGTGGAAATAGTTGGGTTAGGTATAATAACTTGGGCATTGATAGGATAGGGTGGGAAAAGGTCTTTTTGGATGTTTTACTTGATTTAAACATAAAATCTTGATGAAGTTCATTGTAAGGTTTACCATCCTTTATCGTATTCCTAACTTTGAGGATATTATATTTAATAGAGTGCAAAATATGTTATGCAAACAAAATGACATCAAATTTCCTAAAATGGTTCAAAATGGGGAAATGATAGTAGTAAAAAAATTTGAAACCTACTCTCCAAAGTGATATAAATCTTAATGTTGTAATGTACCTCTTTCCAAGGATCTGATAGGTCCATTCTCATGAACCCACCATAATCATGGCTTGGACTCTCACCAGGGTAGAACTAGTTAAGACTACATTCGTCCAAGACCCTTGTTTTCTTTCTCCATTTTTGATCATCTAAGGAGAGACTGCTAACCTTCACAATAACCTCTTCATTGATTTTGAATGAGATCCCATTGAAAATCACCCTCTTTTTTCTCCAAGAGTTGACAAACTACATGGAGAAGACTTGGCATAGCCTTCAATACACTACATATAAGGTAACAACCCACCCTCCTTCAGATAATTCCAAGTGGATTCATTATACTCTTCAAGGTATATGGTTCAATGTGCATAGGATTCACACCCATGTATTCATTCTCTCCAAAGTCCTTAATGAAATCATTAGTAGAAACTAACATTACCCCCTTCCCCATAATGTAGTCAAAATATGGCAAGAAAAAATGATGGAGATAAAATTTAGATTAAACTAGTTCAAATGATAGTCACACAAATGATAAATGCCCAAGTAATAATCTTAAACCATGGGCATAGACCATAAAAAATCATAATGAGTCCAAGTCCACTCCCTTCAATGCCAGCCACATATGCTCCTAAGTATGTGTAGGATCATGGTGGGCCAAACTATACCCTTAAGTGGTGGTGTAAAATCAGCAAATAAGGTTTATGTCAACTTGACATGCAATTTTGAACTAATGATGAAGTATTTATTAAAAAGATGCAACAATAGAATCTATAAGAAATTGAATGTAGTTTCTAAAATACTAGGTCTTATCTAAAACTAATTTATTTTGATCAGTCAAAAATTCATATTTTAATATATTAGTACACAAATTTCAAAGCAAAAATAAGAAGTAGGTGTATGTCTAACCAATAAAAAAAAAATTAATAATATTCTAGATATCAAAAGTAGACTCAAGCCCAAATGTGATGTGTATTTTTGGGTACTTTTATTCCAAGGAAATAGTTAATTATGAAATTTATACTGCAACATTTACAAGAAAAAAAGGTATGTGTATGACCACCAAGTAACTAATTCAAAACATTACCAAATTAATTTTTCTTTTTTTATATAGTATTAGGTGAAACATAGAACATAATGCATCTTTTAGATTTCAAAATTGTTTTATAGTTTGAATGTTATAGTTGCTTTTCAATCAGTATGTAAATCAACACCTTATAGGCATCTTCATTTAAAAATAATTGATAAATACTTGTCGAACTAATATCTTGATCACAACAATTATATCACTGCAAATCTAAGAATGTCCTCAAGAAATTTAAATGCATTTAAAGGGGTCATAAGATACCCTATGGCCCATTTTGACACATGAGACGTAACATATAAACTCTTAGGGTCTCGAGACCCCTAGCTAGAACCTCTAATAACATATGTTATCATTGAATGGGTCGAAACGGATCATAGGGTACCATATGAACCCTTTTGACCAATTTGAACAAATTTAATATGTTCCTAGGTTAATTACAACCTCTAAGAGCATATGTTATCATTGAATGGGTCAAAGGGGGTCATGGGGAATATATGATCCCTTTCAACCCATTAGAATGAACTAAATATGTCCCTAGGGGTCTTAGGAAACTTAACAACATATGTCATCATTAAATCAGTTGAAAGGGGTCATAGGGTATCCCATGACCCCTTTCGACCTATTAGAATGAATTTAATGTCCTTAGGAGTCCTAAGACCCCTGGGGATAGATGTTATCATGGAATAGGTCAAAATGGGTCATAGGGTAACCTATGACCCATTTTGATCAATTAGATGTTAACATATCAACTCCTAGGATCATAAGAGTTGACCCTTAGGAACATATATTATCGTTGAATGGATCAAAAGGGGTCATGTCATAACCTATGACCATTTTGACTCATTAGAATGAGTTTTACATATCCCTAAGGGTCCTAGGACCCCTAGGACCATATGTTACCATTGGATGGGTCAAAAGGGGTCATAGGGTACCCTATGACACCTTTCAACCCATTCAAATGAATTTAATATGTACCCCTATGACCCCCTTTGATCCATTAAATGACAACACGTCTTCCTACCTGGGTCCTGTTAACTTCATAATGGTTTTTGACACTTGAGTGCCAATACACTTAACCACTTTCTATATTGAAGCCGAGTACACCATGTATGTCAAGCCACAACATGTGCCAAGTCAAGAAAGACTTCAGGTGTTGAGTGATCTTTAGGTGCCGAGTAGCCTCCAGGTGTCGAGTGAAGATCAGGTGCCGAGAAAAGTTCAAGTGCCGAATGACTTTATGTGTCAAGCATGATACAAGTGCCAAGTCATAGATGATGTCGAGCAATATAGAAATGTAACAGGAGCCGAGTAAGCCAGTTTGTTATTAGTGTCGAGCATCTGAAATCAGCAAGTGCCGAGTAACACAGAATGTACATATGAGTTTGTAACTTCATTGATTCATATGTAAACTATTTTCATGGCTGACATATGACGAATCTTGAAGGATTAAATGATAAGATCGAATATTTTGTATTTCCTATGCAATTTACATGCAGCCAATAAGAAAAATGGAGAAGGCATGCAACCAATAAGAAAAGTGCAAGGAATGAGTGGGAAGCAAAGATTCAATATGGATCGTAGATCCATACCTAACCCTAAGTCTTCGAATGTCTTTATAAGGAAGATGAAATCTCATTAGAAAAAGAAGTGGATGTACAAGTGTGTGGAAGGAACACTATTTTAGAGTAAAGAGTATCAGATCTCAAAGGATCAAGATTTGAGAAAGCAGATCAAGTGCTTGTATTCAGCAAATGAAGGATTGCAATCTATTAGGTTTATTGTACCTAATACTCTCTAGCAATTGTGTTAGAATGAAAAACCCTATGGTGATAGGTTAGCTTAACAGCTATTTTGTAGATCCTTTAAATAGGTGATTAAATCCTTTAACAGGGTGACACTTCATGTAAAGTGTTTGTAAATCCTTTAACCAGGTCACTATTGATACAGTGTAAAGCCTTTAACAGGGAAGGCCTTTAATAGGGCTGACCATTAGAAGTGGTTAAATATTATTACTGTAGTGATTTTGTGGCTATCATCCCCACCCCAGTTTTACCTTCTTATTTCTGGAGGGTTTCTGGGTTACCAAAATCTCAAGTGTTATGTTGTGATGCTTATGTGTTTTTCATAGATGTCTGATATGTTCATATGCATGCAATCTACTTTCAATTAAAAAGTTTTAATGGCTAAAATTTAGTACTTCTGATTCACCCCCCCCTCAGAAGCATTCTTCCTATTTGAATATTCCAACAGGTCCTAGCTAGGACCCCTAGGGACATATTAAATATATTCTAAAGGGTTGAGAGGGGTCACACCAATACTTTGTCAATTGACCTTGTACAATTCCCCTTGGTTGCTATGAGATAGCTTGTGGAGGCAGTTTTACTATTGTTGCAGCTTACACTATGTTGACTTTATCCAATGTAGCTTTCTCCAATAGTTAATGCAGTTTCCTCCTCATCTGGTTTAGGGTATGTTCAAAAGGGATTTGCTTCTCATGTTTTTGCACTGTACGATAACTCTATGTCAATTTCTTGAATTGAACATATGATATCATTAAATGGGTTGAACGGGGTCCTAGGGGTACCCTATAACTCCTTTAGACCCATTGGAATGAATTTAATATATCTCTACGGTACTAGGACCCTAGGAACATATTTTATCATTGAATGAGTCAAAAGGGGTCATAGGTACCATATAACCCCTTTTCACCCATCAAAATTAATTTAATATTTTCCTAGGGGTCCTAGGATCCCTAGGAAAATATGTTATTGTTGAATGAATCAAAAGAGTTCATATGGTACCAGGCTATGACCCCTTTCAACCCATTAGAATAAATGTAATATGTCCCTTGGGATCCTTGGCACCCTAGGAACATATGTTATAGTAAAATGGGTTGAAAGGGGTCTTAAGGTACCCTATGACCACTTTTGACCTATTAGAATGAATTTAATATGTCCCTAGGGGTCTTAGGACCCCTAGAAACATATGTCATCTTTCAATGAGTTGAAAGGGGTCATAAGGTACCATATGACCCCTTTTGACCCATTAGAACAAATTTAATATACATATATTATCATTGAATGGGTCAAAATGGGTCATATGTTATGACCCATTAGAATGAATTTCCGCTATGACCACTTTTGACCCATTAGAACAAATTTAATATGTCCAGACCCCTAAGAACATATGTGATCATTGAATGAGTCAAAAGGGGTCGTAGGGAACCCTATGAACTCTTTTGACCCATTAGATTGAATTTATTATATCCTAGAAACATATGTTATCGTTGAATGGGTCAAAAGGGGCCATAGCATAATTTATGACCCCTTTCAACCCATTAGAATGAATTTAATATGCCCCTAGGGATCCTAGGGATGCTAGGGCCCCTAGAGACATATTTTATTATTGAATGAGTTGAAAGGTACCCTATGACCCCTTTTGACCCATTAGATGTTAACATATGAACTCCTAAGGGTGAGCATATTGTTGAAAATATAAGAGGAGTAACTAAGAGAGGATGAGTGAATTAGTTACCACAAAAACAAATCCAAGATCCTTTAAGATGTCAATACAATTTTGTTACCAAGTTTTAGTCTTCCCCTTTTAAAACTTGAGGTCATTGGTTAAAGTGAGTGTGTTCTAAGTGAGAGGTGGCTAAGTCTATTTTAGGCCATTTACTTCTCATCTTTCCCAAAGTACTCTAATATTTTATTTTATTTTTTTTCTCCCTTTACATTACCTTTACCTAATATTTCTAAGTGGATTTCATATTTTTTCAATGTGCATGGGGATTAGGTGATTTAGGCATGGTTGGGGTGTGATATTGTGTCCTCCTAAAGAGAAGTAAGTTTTCTGCATTTTATTCTCTAATATCTTGCCTAATACTTCATATCCTTTGGATTTTGAGTTGTTGAACTAAATTTCCCCTTGAACAAACTACATCAAGCATGAATTTGAAGCATGAAGTTGTGGCATTGAGTAATAAGCTAAGAATATGATTTTTTCTACACCCAAAGCCCTATGAAGCTATGGATAGATGCTAGGGTGAGTCTCATTCAAATCTATGGAGATAAGATCAAGTATTACTAGGGAAAATAGGCCCATGGTTTTTCTACTACATGTTCATGGAAATAATGTCATTTCATTATGTTTCTGAGGCTATATGAAATTGAGCCTAATCTTAGTTCAAATGATCAAATATGTGTGAGCATAATGTTGAAAGAACTATTTGCTCATAAGTAGGAAAGCATGTGCAAGATTTAACTTTGAGGCCATCAGATTGAAGTATAAGGTTGAATGTTGTTTGTTGTGATTCAGTCCAAGAAATGATGCTAAGAAAGGAGTTTTCCACCCCAAGGAAACAAAAGGTACTACTTTTCTAGGGGCTTTGAGAATAGAAAGTTAAGTTACCCTAAAATGTAAATATATTTTGGAGATGCCCAAAAGATACTTACAAAGAAGTAAGTGTTGGAGATGCAAACCCATTATGAAGGAAATACAATATTAAAGCCTCAAGAAAAAAGTGGGAGGAAAAAATGCACAAGCTAGAAAAAGGATTATACCCCATGTTGCAATTCTAAATAAAAGGAAAATGAGTTTGTGAAAAAGCTAAGTGTTTCTTTCTCTCTTGCATATGTTAAATATCATTAAGTATATCTACATTTCAGATTTTGAAGCAAAGTGGAGCACTTCCCACAAAGCTAAATATTTGTGTTGTTTAATGAATTTTGGTCATATCACTTTAAGTAAAGTAAGAGTACTTTTGGGAACTTAATATTTTATGTGCAAATGAATGAAAAGTCTAAATAGTAGTTACTCATGGAATTAAATGTAAATCTAGTCATTATAATCATTGGTCTAACTTAATTTTGTTCATGTGGCACCAACATTCAATTCCTAAAGCTATTTCATTAGAATTGAAACCAATTGGTTTCTACAAGTATATTTAATGCCTATTTATCAAGAACTACATCCTATGCAATCATAGTGAGTGGCAATCAGAGATGTTGGTTATGATAGATTAATTAGCTTGGAGAGTGAGTTAAAAGATTATACAGATACATCCTTCAAGTTCTACAATTTGGGTGATCTAAATAGGAGGCTAAATTCTCAATCCATTCACCCAATCACTTTGAAACTCAAGGAGAGTGGATTGCTAGAAGAAACAAAATTTCCAATGATAGTTCATGAACCTAAGTTGGTGAAGGAATGCATAGAGAGATACAACTTGGAAATGAAGAAGATTTTGTTTCCACACCAATCCATTCTCTTATCAATTAACAAGGTGCTGATGCAGTCAACATTTGGCATCCCTGTGCAAGAGAAATATTGTGACATCAATTTTAGTTCCTCTACATCCATGTTCACTGAGAGGAAGACTCTCAGACAAGAGGACATGCAGAGGACCTAGTTCTAGACTACCTGCTCAAAGAAGAGAAAAATGTCAAAGACTCTATTTGGCATAAATCTAAAGTGGCAGATTGTGGATATCCTCGCACTTCTCCTCACATTGGAAGGAAGAAAGGAGATTGTGGAGTTCACTAAGCACCACTTTTTCCTAGTACAAGTAATATGTGTTGAGGATATGAAGATCTATTGGGCATAGATTATCTGTGATGAGCTCACCTTTTGATTGCAGTCAGCCAAAAGATTCAAGTAGTTCTATATGTCCTCTTATTTAATCTATGTTTTGCAACCCACCACTTGTGGCCTAGACTTCCTAGCATTCCAAATTATGATGAGTGCACCAAAGTCCATGACTTTTACTCACATCTATAGCTACAAAGAAGCTATAAGGAGTACGTTGTTGTCAATGATGTTTTTATAATGCAGTTGTGCCAAGAATTGCAAGGATACCAAGAAAGAAGGTTCTCACTAGAGGAAATTTTGGCTATAAGCCAGTTTGGATGCTCATTCATCTAGTTTCAAGTTTCTCCTATTTGCGAGTAGGAGCCTATGATGGTTTTCCTAAGAGGTTTCTCAGAGATCAAGAGGACAAGGTAGTTATAGTTGGGCTATGTCAACAAATTCTAGAGGTGAACACCCTGTGCTCAAATGTGAGGAAGATTGTTAGGATTCCATTTCCTATAGCACTAGGCCCATATTCATGTGCCTCTAGATCAGACACTTAGAATGTGGTGAAGATTTTTGATGGCAAGATTAAATTGCTAGATTATGAGGTGCTCGGGCCTCAATATGATCTAGTGAATCTTTTTAGGGATCATCTGAAGTTGGGATATGCCTATAGGCATGTCCTAGATATTGCAAATTTTTGGCCTAGGTGTCTTAATGAATACCAAACTCAGGAGAGATTTTGGTCAAGACTAACTATTGATGAAATCAAATTGTATAAAAAAAAATTTGATGTCTCTGACCTTGCAGATGATGGAGCCTACATGCACCCCACATCTTATGATAACATTAAGAATACACCAATTATTTCTACCCCACTGGTAGATCCAGTCATTAACACCATGGAGGTTCTCATGTTGGGTATAATCAAAAGAAGAGAAAAATGGGTGGAGTGGACCTAAGAAAGAAAGAAGAAGACTGGAAGTACTAGTTCAATTGGAGTTGCCCAGTCAGTTGTAGCCATGACCATAACAGCCACTACAACAACATCTGCAAGGTCATCACAATCCATTGGCCAAGGAGGAGACCAACCTCTAGAAAAGAATGTGTGACTCACCCCTACCTATATAGTTAGCCCTCTTCCAAACATCAAGAAGACTAGAGAGAAGGAAAATGACAAGGATAAGGGGAAGGAACAACAAAATTTAGTGGCTAAGCCACCATCCCCTATTCAAGTAATCAACTTGGATGGCGATACTAACCCCATGGATAGAAAGGAATAGGAAGCATCTTAGCAAGGGAATACTCTATCCCTTTTGGTCACCAATATTGTTTCCTTCCCTTTTGCTTCTCAAAGAAATCCAAGTTCATTCATCCCAAGGAAGTTGTTTGATCTCGTAGCACTACAATCTGCTATCAATGTGCCCTCTATAGACTCTTAGCTCAAGGAGACCATTGGTAGGAAGAAGAGGTGATACAAGGATGTGACCCCATCAAAGGACTTGATCACACAAGTTACCTCCTCCCATCCATCAAAGAAAACAAGGAAGTAGAAGACCATTGTAACACTCACTATAGATTCAATGATTGACCACATGCTAGTTGAGATTGTTGAGCCACAAAAAGAAGGAAGATTTCATGAGCTCTCAAATGATGAATTTCAAATTAAGACATTGGATCTTGGTATTCTAGTTCATGACTCCATGGTGAACATGTGCAAGTCAACTAATGAGAAAATTGATGGCAAGCTAGAAGAGCTAAGAGGGAACAAGGAGATATTAAATCCCTCAAATAGAGACCTAATGGATTACATAAAGTCTAAACTTGGGAGTGCTTATTCTAGTAAATTTAACCCACATGTAGAGGAGAACAAGAACTTACTACTCAAGCTACAATAAGAGAGAAAATTTGTGCAAGTAGGTTGAGCATGGGTGGATCAAACAAAGGCTCAAGTTCCCCCGCTAGTTGAGAATCTAGGAAGCCTAGTATTGGATGCTCACAAGCTCAGAGAGGCAGCTTTAGATTAGCAAAAAGCCATACAAAAGGTAGCAGACAAGTTGATAGAGCAATTGGCCCTTCTACAGGAAGTGATAGACATGAAGACTAATGTAGGCATTACTCATGAGATTCTAAAGATGGCCCAAAAGTCACAACTCCACTAGAATAAATCCTTGAAGTTTGTCATAGAAAGCTTCATAAGATTTGTAAGTGAACTCAATGATGTGCATGACCTGGTGCAAAAGATCATTGAAAATTTGTTTCAATATTTGAAGATCTTGCACACACAAAGTCCTTCGTGGCAACTAATAGAAAGCTCATGGGAATTGAGAGAATGAAGTCCAAGTTCCAAGCATTTGTCAATGAAGCTATTAACACCCTCAATTTCCAACTATCCAAGATCCAAGAACTCTCAGTTGTGGATGAAGTCATAAGGAGAGAAATGGAGAAGTTCCAATCAAGGGTGGCCAAAATTGATGAACTAACAATAATGCATGACTACTGGATGATCTAAGATGACAATATCCTCATTTTAGGTGTTGAGGAGATGGATAAAGTAATAGAAGCCATGAAAGCTTATAGATGTAAGTCAATTGCTTCTAAAAAGACATGATGTTTTGATTCTTTTCTAGACATCTCTCATTCTTCCTCCCCTCTTTCTTTTGTCAACATTCTTGGCATTTTGCTAATCGCTATAAGAGACAATGATTCAATCTTGTCCTATTTTTAGTCCTTATGTTCAAAGATGATCTACAAATGTAATCATCCAATGTAACTAACCATTTTGAGAAGGCCTTAAATGTAATCTTTGATGAACTTAATAAGATCAAAAAAATTTACTTTGGGTAAACCCAGGTAGTTGGGACTACTATGTATGACTCTAACTTCATTTTAAGTTTTGTTGTTTATTTAGTTTAGACTAGACTATATGGAATAAATGTGTTAATGTTGAAAGTTGAATGAAAGTGAATGAACTTGGCTTTATTTCCTTCATTCAATAGATTGTGTGTCTTACTCTCTTCAACATAAGAATGTCTTCTATTCTCTTTGTTGTTCTATGTGTTTAGTTCATTTCATTATATAAGAAAGTCAGAAACTGATGTGTGGAATGTTGGAATTATTTAGAGTAAATGGGGGGTGAATCAGTTATCCAAGGTCCAAATGTATAATTTAAATTTTTCCAGCTTAGTACACCCATAAAACATTTATCAGCATGCATGGATCCATAAGATTATGTAATCACTTAAAACTTGTAGGTTACTATTAAATCAATTTGCAGAAATGTAAACATGAAACATAATAGATTCAACAACACACTTGACAAAATTATTTACATGAAAATCCAATTATAAATAGAAAATTAAGATATTTTTTCATTTACTCTCCATCATCCAATTTAGGGTTAGGTTAGATTAGGTAGAATTCAATGAATCTACCCCTTATTTCATTTCATCCCTTTCTAGAAACTTCTCCTTCAATACTATTTGAATTCACCTCAAAATAGTTTACCATGGATTCTATGCCACCAGCTCATCAACCTTATCTTCCACATGGTTCATACAATCTAAGGAAATAAACTTGTCAACTCACGGCTATCGAATCCATGATCTTTCAAATGATGCTGACACTCAACATTGACTTGCTTCTGATGCTTAGCACATACTACATTGCTCAGCGTCCTCTGTAAAATCACTGGGCACAAACTAAAGTTTACTGGTACTCGTTATCAACTAAACTTTACTCAGCATCAACTATTTTACTCACCATACACTAAGATAGACTTTTACTCCACTCCAATTGATTTTCTTCTTGGCTTGCACTAAATTTTCTCAACACCTACTATCTACTCATTCAAGCTTGGTAGACAAACTTTGTTTAAATTATTCTTCTAAACTTGTTTAGTGTAACCAACCTTTGAAACCTTAAGTAGATTATCAATGCACTATGTTATCACCTTCTTAGTTGATTCTTGTACTCCTTTTCATGTCATAACTCAACCTTTCCTCTAGGTGCTATTGTTACATCTTTTGATCAAATCCTCTTCATCAATCAAATAAGTGGTAGTACTAAAATCATATAAGTAGCTATCTTACCAGAAATTAGTAGGTTTGACATCAGTGATAAAGCAATGATTAAAACACATTTATCATATTTGTATCAATATATTTTCAACATGGAGTAGCTGAAATATAAACAATCCAAGTATTGTCAAAACATTAGCTAACTGCATAGTCTGGGAAATACTTGTTTCATGATCTCTTCCTCTCTTCCTATTGTTGTAGTTAGTTTTGCATGTTTCTATTTCTCTTCATTGTTAGTCTAAGTAGGTTGCATTTTGTGAGTTAATCCCACTTCTCTACCTAGGTTGTATGAAGTGTTGATCAACTTGGATTTTACCTCTTTTTCTTTGTGGTTAAGAGCATACCCCCAAAACCCAACAGATAAATTCATTGCATATCTTGCACTCATAAGGGAGTTGTACCTCTCAATTCATGGGTCTTTGATAGATTACTACGTTGTCTATATCTATTGTTAACTCATTAATTTTCCATAATCCATTGGGAAAGTCAAGGGTCAAGGTATAAACCAAAGTATCAAGGAAGACAAATTGTTAACCAACAAATTCAAAACCAAACTCTATTGAAACTAAAATACTATTGTAACTTGGTTAACACAGGAATATTCGGTTAGCACTATGAATTATTGTCACTTGGAAAACACTAAAATAATTTCTTCTAAAGGTTTTTTGAGTTATTAACCTTAGTTAACTTAGTTATAGAATCATAAAACAAATAACATGAACACAAGTGATACTAAGATTTAACATGGAAACCCAATTTGGAAAAACCACCAATTGCAGCAAGTTACTATTTTTCACTCTTCTGAAGTGATCCCTGTTAGGATCCAACCTTGTTAAAGGTTACAAAACACACTATTAGGTGTGACCCTATTAAAGGATTTAGATCATGCTATTAGGAGTGGGCTTGTTAGAGGTCTTTAAACACTTCAATCTAGAAATATAACCTTGTTAGAGGATTTGGCAAATAGTTGTTAAGCTAAATTTGTTAGGAGATTTGATTCATTGCTACAATTATTAGAGAGTAACAATGATATTACTTGATTGTTAATGCAACTATATTTGCTAATTTAGATCTTTGTTCTAGCTTGAATACTTGATCCTCCTTGATCAAAATGTTCTTTGTAGCTCAATCAACTCGGATACTCTAATATCCTTCCAATTTGCTTCATTGATTTATCTTTTTTTAATATTATGCTTCTTCTCCAATTAAATCCTCTACTTGACCTTATATTTATATGTTTTACCTTGTCAATTCAACTTGAATACAATTTCAAAAAAAATGAAATTCATCCAATGAGTCAGCTAGTACTAACCAACAAAGTTGTTAGATCAAATATACTGATATTGGAAAATTCTTCATTTGCCAATCCAACTTGGTCAACACTAAATCAAAAATAAATTTCCTTTAGACTTTTTTTGGTAATTGAGTGAGCTCGGTTAACACTCGTTCCATGCCAACTTTTCTTTGGTAACGAAGTGAGCTCAATTAACATTGGTTCCATGTAGAATTTCCTTAGGCAACTGAGTGAGCTCAGTAGATACTCACTCTGAAATTGATTAACATTTAAATTCTCATCATATACTAGAACTTCCTTTGACTCCCAAGTTAGCTCAGCATACATTGATTGCTCAAAATATACTTGGCATTTGT
This sequence comes from Cupressus sempervirens, assembly GCA_028749045.1. Taxonomy (NCBI): domain Eukaryota; kingdom Viridiplantae; phylum Streptophyta; class Pinopsida; order Cupressales; family Cupressaceae; genus Cupressus; species Cupressus sempervirens. The sequence goes on along the minus strand of CM053789.1, from coordinate 843,364,341 downwards.
GTAACATCAAAGACAACATATAATTGAATGATTGTATCCAACAATATCCCTCTTTTGCATTGATGGCAACATAATATGTCATGATAAATAGAAATTTTAGAGGAAAATAGAAGGATAATATCATCCTTAGATTCATTATAATTCTTATCCATGAGAAATCCCTCTATCAGTGTGAACTCCCTCTATCATCAATCTCTGATTGCAATGACTACAATATTTCCTTCTAATAGCAAACTCTCCCTCTTTGATATCAACACAAAAAATTTGATATTAAAAAATTCTCCCTCTTTGATATCTCAAACATTCACAAACATTTCTCTGATATATGATAGCAAACTCTCCCTCTTTGAAATCTTATGCCAAAGAAAAAAATCAATGTAGTTTTCATGTACCTGATGTACTAATTCATATGCAATCTACTCTGACAATACTGCATCAACTTGATTGATCTTCAACATGCTTGGTTGTTGCATCACTAAAATATGATTAGTGAGTTTTAGATAGGGAAATGACCCCTAGCTTACCTCTTAGATACAAAAATGCATCCTTGGGTAATGGCTTGCCAAATATATCTGCAATCTATTCTTTTGTATTCACATATTCCAATCTCACCTCCTTGTCTTGCACCAATTCTCTTAAGAAATGATATTTTATTGCAATGTGCTTTGTTTTGGTATGCATCACTAGATTCTTGGATATGTTGATTACACTAGTACTATCACAAAAAATAACAATTGGGTCCTTGATCTCCTCCTTCATACCTAACAACATTTGTTTGAATGACACAGTGTTGGAATAATTAACTACTACAACAACATATTTTGCTTCTTCTGTAGACTGAGAGATATAGTTATTCTTCTTGCTTGTCCAATATACTAGCCTCTTTCCAAGAAAGAATTCTCCACCACTAGTTCTCTTCTTGTCATCAACACTTTCTACCCAATCAAAATCAGTGAATTCTCTCAATTCAAATTTGCCTCCTTTATTATACCACAAACCATAATCTTTATTATCTTTTAGATACCTTATGATTCTTTTGATTGCCATCATATGATTTTCTTTGGGATTAGCAAAGAATCTAGCCACCATACCAATTGCTAATGCTATATCAAGTCTTGTGTGCATGACATACTAAAGTTCTGAAATCATTGATCTATATGTAGTCTAGCTTGCCTCCTTAAAATCATCATTTTTGTAAATATTATGTCCAGTAGACATAGGTGTTCCAACTGGTCTAGAATCCTCCATTCCAAATTTCTTCAATATCTCCTTGATGTATTTTGATTGAGTAATGTAGATACCATCCTTCATTTGTTATTTTGTAAGCTATCAAAGAATTTCATCTCTCCAAAAATTGAAATTTCAAATTCCATATTCATTTCCACAAAAAAATATTTGCACAAATCATCATTTCCAGCAAATAATGTATCATCCACAAATATTTCTACCAAAATAATCTTCTTATATGGTCCTTCTTTGATGTATAGGTTGTTGTTATCATTAGTTCTTTGAAAACCAATATTAATGAGATAATTATGTAACCTTTCATACCAAGCTCTGGGGGCTTCAGACCATACAAATCTTTGTGTAGTTTGCAAACCATGTCTCTTTCACTAGGATCAACGAAACTTTTTGGTTTCTCAATGTAGACTTCCTCTTCTAAGATTTCATTCAAGAATGTTGATTTTACATCCATGTGATATACTTTGAATCCTTTGTGTGTTGCATATGCAAGGAGTTCTCTCCTTTTATTAGAGTTACAATAGGAAAAATAAACTCTGAGAGGGGTGGGGGAGAGGTGAATCGGTGTTGTAAACTTTAACCCATAAAAACATTCACCATACATCCATCTCACAACTCAATAAGTAAACTAAAATACCATTAAAAAACATCTACATCTAAAGTATGTAAAAAAGTAAGCATTCACACATATATGACAGAAGATATGATTACCCAAAAACCCTCTAATGAGAAGGTAAAATTGGGGTGGGGATGACACCCACAAATCTTCACTATTGTAGAAATAAATTGTATCTAATGAAAGTTACAATGTTTGATCATGAAACATGATCTACCCTATGAAATTTTTTCCTTGTTAAAAGAGTACAAAGACTATCAGATCTTACCCTATTAAAGGATTTCAACACCCTATTCGAAGTGTGCCTGATTAAAGGACTTCAACTCACAATTAAGTATTTACCTTGTTAGAGGATTTCAATACAACCTATTAGGACTACTCTATTAAGAGATTTGATTGATTCATCTATTAGAATGTCTCAGCAATGATCCTATGATTAGCACTTTGTTGTTTGATGTTAGATCACCTATGTACTAATGTGTACTTGATCCTTCTTGATTAGATTTCTAACTGATGTTAATTGTGTCCTTCCTTTGTTCTCCTTTAACTGATTCTATGATTTAATTTAGATCATAATACCTTGGTCACCATGAATGTCCTATTTGCACATGCAAACTCTCCTTCTCTTTCCTTCTCTACATATAAAACATTCATGGTTTTGTCCTCCTTAAGAAGACCTAGGTGACTTAGGATTAGGTATGAATTAATGGCATTGATTCATCCATATTACCACTTAAAACATCCCTTTATTTGATTGGATGCATTTAATACATAGGGATTTGCATATAAAATTCATCCTTATCAACAAAAGATCATGATTCAATCCTTAAGTTGGCCCAAAAATGGTTTATATAGTAGTTTGTACCAATACAAACAACTATGTCAAAAATGTGTTACTCAGCATCTGAAGTCCCTAGTGCTTGGCACTAACTATGACTTCAATATTGTCACTTGGCATCTAAATGACGTAGCATGCACTACTTGCTCGGCACTTAAATCACTCGGTACATATTCACTAGTCGGCACTTGAGTGACTCGGCATGCTCTAACTTATATGTTGTGCTTGACATATGTTACTTGTTCAACATGAACTAAATAAATGACTTAAGTGTATAGACACTCACTTATCAAAACCAATCTAAGATTAACAATCCCCGACTTTGACATGAGTGCCAAAAATACTTGATCATACACTAACAATCTTATTCTTACAAGCATAACATAGATGTTTATTTGACTTCTATACAAAATTTCAAAATATCAAAATTTTGCAACATGACTTATACCTAAAAAAATTATAACTCCCCCTAAGTTCTTTAATTTGTTTTGTACTATAATCTATATCAAAATATTTCTCCTACTGAGTAGATTTGCATCAACTGATACTCTTTCTTTGTTCCTGTCTAAACTAATTTTTGCATTTTTTTGTTCTCTTACTCCTTTGTTTCTTACTCCCCCTTGGGTATAGATATATAGATATCTCTTTGTTCTACTTGCTTTCTCCCCCATTGCTCTTACTCCCCCTTTTTGATATTAATGTCAATGGGTTATACACCTATAATGTATTTGTCCAAAAAGGATTTATGGACCTCAAGTATAATTTTAAGAGTGGCATCCCAATTATCACAAGTTACCTCCAAAGACTTAATGTAGATGGCCAACTCAAAAGCAAGGTGGACTAAGTTGTCTAATATAGAAAGATTTGAGTCTTTCTTCATAAGTGTTTCTACATAGCCTTGCTCCTTGTGAAGAGTCAATGTCAACTAGATGCTAATCACTTTAGAGATGTTGGCTTCATTTGCTTGTAATGATGCTAACTAACTCTGGGATTGCAAGAGGTTCCTAAAGTGTTTCTCACTTTGAGTTGGAGATTTGGGCAATTTTGCACTGAATGATTGCATTTGACTCTCCAAACTCAGGATTTGATTCCTTACCTCTTGTGTGAAGAGTGTAGGATTACACAATTTGGTGTAAAGATAGAAAATATTCTCTAGTACCTTCTTCACACTCTCTATCTTGGTTGCTAGCTCAACTTGTGTTAGTGCAATACCACTGGATATCTTCTTATTTACCTTGTTTTGAAACTTCTTTTCAAACCATTCTAATAGTTTGACATTAGTATCCAAGTCTATGCCACTAACTCTTTCCACTATATTGGTCAATTTTTCAAAGATGGACTTCATTTCATTTGGAGTAGGCATACTGAATGCATCTAAGAAAATATCTTTGATATCAATCAAAGCTTACTTCTACCTATGCTCCCTTCTATGTAGTTATTGATTTTTCTTCTTTGTTAGGGCCTCTTGTAGTATGCCCATCTGCTCAATAGTGATTGTTTCCAAATCAAATTTAAGCAATATAATTTCTTCATCTACACTAATATATCCATAATTAAATACCTCTTTGACCTTAGATGAGCTAGGACTCGGCACTAAAAATTGTAATGGAGTTGCCTTTGTGCTTGTCCTCTAAAGAGCTTGGCTAGAAGGAGTATTGGATTCTAGTAATGCCACCAATGCTTGGAGTAGCTCCTTTGGCTTGGGTATTAAACTTGTCTCTTTAGACTTGTCCTTCTCCACATCTTTGGTTTTAGTTGCACCTTGATCTTATGCTAGAGGTGTAGGTGTATCTACCTAAACTATTTGGCTTTGAGTCCCATCATTTTTTGGTGTTTCCACCTTGTCTTCTCCAACTGTCACAAACTTATCTTTTTTAGTTTCTTGTTCATTTCCTGAGACTAGAGTGTCTTGCATGAGTGTATTGACAATGAAATATGTTGTCTCCTTCCTTTGATATACAACTATGGGTTATGAAGGTTCTACACTTGTGACTTGAGGAGTGATTATAGGTGTATATTATGTTTTCACTTCCTCCCCTACAGTTATAGTCTCTATCTTCTAAATTTCATCCACACTTACTAGTACAGGGTTGTCACATAATTTGTCCTAGGAAGTGGACTAGATAAGTATCCTTTTCAAATCTTCCTCTAAAAGGGGATTGATGTTCTAAGCAGTAGTATCATAAACATACTTTACTTTGATAGTTCTAGTGTTTACACTTGTCACCTATGGAGGGTAGGCACTTGGCATTTGTGTATCTTGTACACTTTGTTCTATTTGTTGTTCTTCCTCAGCTGGTGCCTAGTTATTATTTTCACAAAAGCTTGTACCCTCACCCAAAGTCTTACCTAAGGATAGCCTCATGAAAAATGGAAACAATCTCCAAGTTGTGGGACTTGAACTATGAGGTTGAATCTCTAGAGAAGGTCAGCTTGCTCTACTATTAGGATGCACCTAAACTATTCTTGAAGAGAAAAAGAAGGAATACATTAAAGTAACTAACTAGTCTATTCTAAAGAGGTGATGCACCAAAATAGGTTGTCCAGATCAGTCTCTACCCATACATGCATAGTGCTATTATTATGATAGTCTAAAGATATATGAATTCAAGATCTACTTCAATCTATAAACCACACATTGATCAGACAACCATATGAGAGACACAAGGAAGATACTTCACTTTTTTGTCATTCACAAGTTAGAAAGATATAGAGAGTGAAGATTAAAGATATTTTTAGTACATTGAAGAGAGGAAAATACAATTACATAGTATGATGATGGTTGAAAGAGATAAGGTAGGAAGTCATATAACTCAAAGGCAATAGGGAATTTATAGTAGCATGTCGAGGTAGTACTAAAGAAACAAAGAAAATTTGACCCTGAGAAAGAGTACAATGTTTGCCTTTATAGTACAAGTATAACTTCAATGACTTCATAAGACAAAACTCAACCACTGAAATCAAATCTCAAGAGAAAAATCATTGCAAAAAATTGGAAAGATCTAATTTTTTGTGTAAATCTATGCATGAAAGGATCACTTATTTACCAATGAATCTCTAACAGGTCAAGAATGATAGTTATTTAATCTCTGACTAAATGAGTGGATCCAGAAATGGTAGTGGAGTATTTCTTTGCACTTATAAAGCCTATGGATTAATGAAAGTGGTTGTAGGGAACTACAAAGATCATTCGAGGAACTGCTTCCACTGCTACTCAACTCCAACTTGATCACAATCTTTTGGTCAATTAAGATTTTAACCATTAAATTCTGCTATGTGGACCAAGCATTTCTCATTTTCATGCCAACTTGTTAGTATCTAAACCTTATGCCTTGCATTCAATTATCCTTGATCACATACTTGCTACCACCTTCCCTGAATAAATATCCATGCTTACGAAACCATGATTTGTTCGTCATCATCACCTCACCATCCTAAACCAATATTACAATCTCAACTTTGTGGCCAAGTGAAACAAAGGGAATTTCTCGATCACAATTCAAACCTTAAATACCTTCCAATCTATGGTAATCATGCATTGGCTATAGATCTAAATGATCTAATAGTGTAGGATATAATTCGGACATCGAAAACCTTGCTTTGTCATGTCATCGTAACTCAAACCATAGCATGTCAACATGACCATGCAACTAGGAAAAATCAAAGCAAAGTGCACCTTTGCAGCCTTGACCTTAATCAATGCTCAACTACCTAGGACCATGTGAATCACATGGTCATGACTTAACATATTGAGGTGGAACATAAAACAGGAAAAATGACTTAATGTTGCATCATTTCATGACCATCCTAGGTGACTATTAAAACTGATCATTACTTGAGTTTGATTTTTTGGTAGGAGGCAATTTGGTTTAACATTTTTGGCAACTCAAGGGGGATGCAAGTCTGCTTAGCAATGACCAATGACCATTCAAAAGATCCATTGGGTTATAGAGTCTCTGAAACCATAAACTCATGAGTTTTCCACCTCTGTTTCACTTTGAGTTATAAAAAATCCTCCTTCTTTTCAACTTGCAAAATAACTTGAAGAATTAGACCCTTCCTTTAATAAACAAAACATGTGCTCATCACTTCTTGAAAATAGCAAAGAACAAGAAAGAAAAACTACTCTAGTATGTACATGAGATAAAGACAATCATCAAAAATAGGGCTTAAGATATATCCCATTAACATGGATGGGCAAGACTTTGTCATTAGGCTAGCTCAACTAAAATGCATTAAATTATTTACAACTAGTAATCACATAGGGGCAGCTCCACAAGGCATCAAACATTGAGTGTCTTCCAGCTTTTGCTCTATCTGCATCCCATTTCAACACAAGGTCACCCTCCCTAAAAATTTTGACCTTAGCCTTTCTATCAAAGCTCCTCTTCATCTATTTTTGATGTATCTCTAATGTCTAGATTTCTTGACTTCTTTTCTCCTCTAACTCCATCAAATCTACCATTCTTATGAGCATAGCATCATCATCAATTAATTCCAACTGAAGAGCCAACTCAAGAGCAAGAAATTCTAGTGAAATAGGAAGCCTGTATTCCCTACCATAGACTAACATGAAGGGAGAATTTCCTATCGTTCTCTTGGGTGTGGTTCTATCAGCCTAGAGGGTAGTCCTCAACCTTTGGTGCCAACACCTCTAATTGTCTTCCATGGTCCTCTTAATGATTCTAGTCAAATTCTTATTGGATGACTTGGCCAAGCCATTACCCTAAGGGTAGTAGTTAGAGGATGTTCTCATGTAAATACCATGATCAAGTGCCCATGCACAAATTTGAGCTCCTATCAATGATTTAGCATTATCTGAAATAATATTTTAAGGGGTTCCAAACCTAGTAATAATTCCATTAAGGAATTCAATGATTGAGGGCTTTGTGGCATCTCTTAGTGCTACTACCTCTTTCCATCTTGTAAAATAGTCTATAGAAGCTAAAATCCATTTATGACCAAAATTGGAAAGAGAATTGATGGGACCAATAAAATCTAGTACCCACTGGGAAAAAGGTTGATCTACCTGAATGGGATGAAGTGGAAGAGCTACAAGTCTCTACTTACCTGAGAAGAAACCACACTTCTCGTATCTTCTCACATGTTTGTGGCAATCATGGAATAGGGAGGACCATTAGTAACCAACTCTTATAATTTTAATTGTAGTAGTCCTTGCTAAAAAATGCCCACCATCAAGACCATCATGAAGTTCTTTGACTATTCTCTCTACTTGATCTCTATCAATACATCTTAGTAGGGCTCCATTGAAATCTTTCTTTGAAAGAATACCATTGATTATAGCATAAGGAATAGACTGCAGTCCGACTTGCCTTCTCCTAGCTTTATCCAGCCCCTAAGGGTACCCATTCCCAACCAAGAAGGCTTTCATATCATCCATACAACCCTTAGGATTGTCATTTCTTATTTCCTATTATTTTGCCAATATCAAGAGAGTCTCTTCATCAATCTCATGAGATAAGATCATCTATTTGCACAATCCCCTCCCCCTGATGAGCTTGGTGATCTGAATATCCATGTCATATTCCATCACCTTGGTAAACCAGCCAACTCTCTTCTCACTAATGTCTTTACTCAACAAGAAATCTTTTATGCTAGCATGAGGAACCAACAAGTGGATTTTGTTGTGAGACAGCAGGTGTTTGAATTTTTGCGGGCTCTTATGACTGCAAGAGCCTTCTTTTCCACATAACTATATTTGTTTTCATATTCTTTCACTAAAAAAGCAATAGGTTGCTCTTCATTTTCTTCATTTAGTTATGTCAAGACAGCAGATATACTCAACTCACCTCCTAAGGTGTAAAGGATAAAAACCTTATCAAAATTTGAATTAATGAGAATGGGAGCTAAAGCTATAGCTACCTTGATTTCCTTGAAACTTCCTTTCCCTTCCTTGGGCCATGAGAAGGCCATATTCTTTTTGAGCATAGCTTTGAGAGGTTTCACCATGGTAGCTAGGTTGGGAATAAACCTCCTTAAAAAAGTTGATCTACCAAGAAAGCTTTGCAGACCTTTCTTGTGATTAGGAAGAGGGAGGGCAAGTATTGCCTTTGTTCTTTCTAGATCAAAGGTCAGGCCCTCTTTAGTTACAATATGTCCCAATAGCTTCTCTTGATTAGTGGTGAAGATGCACTTGCTTGGATTTAGGGACACCTCGTACTCTCTACATCTCAAAATTACTTGCCCAAGGTGACCAAAATACTCTACTACATTTTTTTGAGTATACTGTGATATCATCAAGATAGACCAATACAAATTTTTCAATCATATTTTTGAAGGTCATCTCCATTACTTTTTGAAATTTGGCATCTACATTTGTTAGTCCAAATAGCATTTTACTATAGGCATAGGTGCCCCATTTAGTGGTGAAAGTGATTTCATATATGTCAGTCTCTTTGACCAACACCTGATTATAATGTAAGAACCCATCCAAGAAGGAGAATCTCTCTAAACCACTGACTTTAGTCAATATTTGTTCCATAGAAGGAAGGGGATAGTGATCTTTAAGGGAGGCTTGATTAAGATCTGTAAAATCTACGCATAGTCTAATCTCTCCATTCTTTTTTCTAATAGGGACAAGGTTTTCCACCCAAGAGGAATGCTTGATAGGAAAAATGATATTGGCCTCAATTAATGTGGATAGCTCATTTCTCATTAGGGTCTCAATCTTGGCATTTACTGGCCTTTGTTTCTTCTTAACAAGCTTAACATTATCTACCAGATCAAATCCTTTCAAATCATCATATGTCCAAGAAAATACATCATTAGATTCTTGACACAGATGAACAAAATTTTCTTGTTGAATTTTAGAACATACCTTTCCCAAATTTAGCATTTTTCTATCAACAACTATGATTGGTACATGGTCTCCTTTGTTTGCAGCAAGATTCACGCCTCTTTCCCTTACTTGGTCATCAAGGTTGAAGATACTCTCTAAGGTAATGAGACCCTTAGCTAATTTTTTGGAGCTAAGGTTGATGATTTGATCTCCATATTGGTCATGCAACCTCACCTTCTTCTTTTTTGAAAATTATGCTTCATTCCACAAGAAACTCATAATTCATGCATCAAATTCGAAGACCTGCTAATTGATATCATTATCAAGGACTATGGGTCTAATTACCATCTCAATTTTTGTCTCTTTTCATCTTCAAGGCTTCTTGGGACATCATGAGATGCACCCACTACCACAAATCTATCAGTGTGACTATTTTCTTTCCTAGGAATGATTCAAATATTGAATGCATTGAAATCTTCAAGAAAATCCCATACACTATATTTATATGACTTGAGTAAATTATTCTTAGTGACATTTTGATCCCTCACCTAATTGATCACCAACTCGCTATCCCCATACACATTCAATGCTTAGATTCCTCTTTTTTGAGCAATTAAGAGACCCTGCATCAAAGCCTCCTATTCAACCACATTATTAGTACAACTAAATGGAAACCTAAATGAGAAATAGTACTTTTCTAATGCAAGAGAAACCAACATTACACCAGCCCCTAATCCATTCTTATTTCTTGATCCATCAAAATACATGCTCCATATCTAACTTATATATTCTTTGGCTTTCACCAAGTTAAGGATGAGAGCATCCTTTCATATATATAATATGTGCCCAAGCCAGTCTCTAAGATCTCCTATATGGGATCAAACTGATAAGCGCTAGCCCATTCATCCAAGAGAAAATTAGGTGTATTAGATAAGGAAGTGGCAGGCTCCTTTGTTGTAGCATTCTCATCTACTTCTAGGATGGTACAATTCATATTGATGAGGTTAGGAGTATAGGGCTCAATATGATGGAGGGCTAATGGCTCTGCTTTGATTGAAGCCTTGGTTCCATATCTAGTTCTTAAAAACATATATGACCAATCGAAACATATGTAGCCACCTATTTGAGGAGTGAAGTCCCTTGACAGACAAATGGAAAAATGCAAATTGACTTCAATAACTAATATATCATGGACTACAGTACAACCTGGATAGGCATATAAGGCCATTTCAACATTCCTAAGGATTCCCATAGTTTTGATGGTACTACCATCAAGTTGCAACACATCCTTAACAATGGGTTCATATTTCATTTCTAAGGTATCAACAACACATTTGGGCATTACATAACTGCTGGCTCCAGAGTCAATCATATAGTTATGAACTAGCATACCTCCTATGAGTAGAGAAACATATAATTCTAGGAGATCTAACTTTTTTTCTTACTTCTACCTCCCTCAATGATTGCACCAAGCTTATAGCATTCTCCATGCTAGGTGGCTGATCTCTAAGTTCAATGCTTTCCAACTCTAGGTGCAGTAGCCTCCTTTGTGATGGCACAATAGTTACAGCATCCCACATAGAAATGTTCACATTGGTCTTTGTCATTTTCTCTACCATACTAAAAGAAGCATTAGGTGTTCTAGTAGGAGCCTTGGAAGTAGAAGTTTGAGATGAGATAGTCTATGGGTTGCTCACATCATTTCTACTTTCATCTGATCTCTGCTATAGAGAAACATAAATAGGCTAATTCACATTGTATTGTTGGGTGACTGCTTCTATATGTGGCATTGTACTTGATGTGGAAGGTGTTGATTAGGAGGTTGAGGTGTCATCTCCTATGAAGCTCTTTTCTTGCCCCTAGTATTGTAAGTACAAGAATCATGGTTTACATTACCATGTTCTTCCACTAGGTGGTTCATAAAAGAACAATCATCCTGCTAAAAGGTATCAATAGGTTGAGTAGCATACAACCACTCTCTCAGGTAAAGTCAAAGCCAAGTAAGATTCTTCCTTCTAACACATGCAATATCCATAGGAGTAGTTACAAGAAGGGAAGAAATCTTGATCTTTGGCAAGGTTGTTCTGAGGGACTAAGGCCCTATTTAGGTTGGTGTTCGAAGACCGGGGGTGGTCGATAGGACTATTTTGATTGTGAGAATGGTTGATAGATCTATTCTAATTGTAGGGAGTATGACTCTACTTTAGAGGTCTACCATGAAAGGGACCTTGACTCTAGAGTTGGAGTGACTTATTTTTTTGAGCTTGTTGCCTCTTCATAGTCACCAACTCATTTCCCATTTTCTGCACAAATGCACTATATTCTTCCATCTTCCTTTCTTGATCTAGCATTCTTCTATCTTCATTCTACATTAATATCTACTTCATAGCCTTAATCCTATTAACTCCACAAGAGGATGTAGAGGCTATTGGAAGCACGACAAGAGATTGACATACAAAGGAGACATGAATAGGTGCTACAATGGGCTGATGGTTAGGCATATCAGGGAAGAAAGGAATTGGGGACCTTGGGGCTAACTTCCCTCTTTGTATGAAAATGTTCTCAGGTGTTATGGCACCCTCATAAGCATTTGGTAAAGTTTCTCCTCCCATAGATTACAAGTTGGTGGTGATATAACTATTAAAGGCTCTGAGGTAGTACAAGAATGCATGACCAGGAGAGGGATTTACTATACTGGGTATTCTATCCCATGTTTTCTAAAATCTATAATTGAAATCAATCATGCATTCATGAGGGGCCCTCTTGATAGTTGGTAGTTGCTCTAAAAGAAATAGATGGTCACTTTTGTCTTCAAATTGCTTACATAGGGCTGCCCCTAACCCATCCCAATTAGTAATAGAGTTGTGAGGAAAACCTCTATACCATTGTAACACCTTTCCTTTCAAGGATGAAGCCAGGAGTCTGACTACTACATCATCTTCGGAGATGTCATGGATATTACAAACATTCTAAAGACACCTCTTGAATATGTTCAATAGGGGATGGGAAGTTTTCACTAGTAAACTTAGGTATACTCATGAGAGCTAATACTAGTATATCATGTCTTTGGGCTAATAGGAGGGGGCTCCCACCATTGAAGGTGGAAAAAGGGTGAGCTCTAGCCATATATGCAAGTGTTCTATTGATATGAGTGGATGGTATCCTAGGTTGAGATCTAATAACTAGAGGAGTAGAAATGGATCTTGTAGGGGTATGTGCTACTATCCTACTCCTAACTGGTGATAAGGATACCCTAGCTTTTCTTCTTGTGTTAGAAAAGGAAATCTTTTGATACTGGAACTTACCTCTGGAAGATGCCCTTGTGTGTCTCTTGGGTATGAATCACAACAACTTTGGTTTGGAAACCAGATGTGCTTTGAAGCTTAGAGTCACCAAGTACTTTTGAACAATGAGCCTCTTTCAGGATTTATACTGAAGGTAGTACTATTTCTTCAGCATGAACAAGGAATTTTTCCCAACAATGGTGAACTTTGGGATATTGAAATATATGATGTCCCACCGAACGTGTCAAAAATTGTTGTCACAAATGCTTGCACCCTCACCCAAAGTCTTACCTAAGGATAGCCTCATGAAACATGGAAACAACCTCCAAGTTGTGGGACTTGAACTATGAGGTTGAATCTCTAGAGAAAGCTGGCTTCTTCTACTATTAGGATGCACCTAAACTATTCTTGAAGAGAAAAAGGAGAAGGAATACACAAAAGCAACTACCTAGTCTATTCTAAAGAGGTGATGCACCAAAATAGGGTTTCTAGATCACTCTCTACCCATACATGCACAATTTTATTATTATGACAGTTTAAATACATATAGATTCAAGCTCTCCTTCAATCTATAAACCACACACAACTCAAACAACCATATGAGGGACAAAAGGAAGATACTTCAATTTTCTATCATTCAAAGGTCAAAAAGATATAGAAAGTGTAGATTATAGATATTTGCAGTACATCAAAGAGAGGGAAATAGATTTACATAGTACAATGATAGTTTAAAGAGATAAGGTAGGAAGTCATATAACTCAGAGGCAATAGGGAATTTATAGTAGCATACCGAGGTAGTACTAAACAAATAGAGAAAATCTAACCTTCAGAAAGAGAACAATGTTCGCCTTTATAGTGCAAGTATAACTTGGATGACTTCCTTCATAAGATAAAACTCAAACACTTAAATCAAATCCCCAGAGAAAAATCACTGCAAAAAAATGGAAAGATCTAATTTTTTTCATAAATCTATGCATGAAAGGATCACTTCTTTATGAATAAATCTATAAGAGGTCAAGAATGATGGTAATTTAATCTATGACTGAATGAATGGATCCAAAAATGGTGGTGGAGTATTTCTTTACAATTATCAAGCCTGGGGATCAATGAAAGTGGTTGCAAAGAATTAGAAAGATCATTCAAGGAACTGCTTCCACTGCTACTGACCTCCAACTCAATCATGATCTTTTGGTCAAATAATATTTTAACCATTAAATTTTTCTACATAGACCAAACATTTCTCATTTTCATGCCAACTTGTCAGTATCCAAACCTTATGCCTTGCGTTCAATTATCTATGATCACATCCTTGCTACTACCTTCCCTGAATAACTATCCATGCTTACAAAACCATGATTTGCTGGTCATTGTCGCCTCACCGCCCTAAACCAATATTACTATCTAAACTTTTTGACCAAGTGAAACAAAGGGAATTTCTCGATCACAACTCAAATCTTAGCTACCTTCCAATCTATGGTAATCATGTGTTGGTTGTAGATCTGAATGATCTAACGGTGTAGGATATAATTCAAACATCGAAAACCTTGCTTTTCCATGCCATCATAACTCAAACCATAGCATGTCAACATGACCATGTGACTGGGAAAAATCAAAGTAAAGTGCATATTTGCAGCCTTGACCTTAGTAAGTGCTCAACTCCTAGGACCATGCGAATCACATGGTCATGACTTAACATATTAAGGTGGAACATAAAATAGGAAAAATGACTTAATGTTACATCATTTCATGAGCATCCTAGGTGACTGTTAAAAGTGATCATTACTTGAGTTTGATTTTTTCGTAGGAGGCAATTTGGTTTAACATTTCTGGCAATTTAGGGGGGATGCATGCCTGCTTCGCATATGATCGATGACCATTCAAAAAGATCCATTGGGTTATAGAGTCTCTGAAACCATAAAATCATGAGTTTTCCACTTCTATTGTACTTTGTGTTGTAAAAAAATCTCCTTCTTTGCAACTTGCAAAATAACTTGAAGAACTAGACCCTTCCTTTAATAAACAAAACATGTGCTCATCACTTCCTGAAAATAGGAAAGAATAAGAAAGAAAAACTACTCTGACTATGTACATGAGATAAAGACAATCATCAAAAATAGGGCTTAAGATATATCCCATTAATAGGGATGGGCAAGACTTTTTCATTAGGCTTGCTCAACTAAAATGCATTAAATTATTTACAACTAGTAATCACATAGGGGCAGCTCCACAAGGCATCAAACCTTGAGTGTCTCCCAGCTTTTGCTCTATTTGCATCCCATTTCAACACAAGGTCACCCTCCCTAAAAATTTTGACCTTAGCCTTTCTATCAAAGCTCCTCTTCATCTATTGTTGATGTATCTCTAATGTCTAGATTGCTTGACTTCTTTTCTCCTCTAACTCCATCAAATATGCCATTCTTACAGACATAACATCATCTTCAACTGATTCCAACTCAGGAGCCAACTCAAGAGCAAGAAACTCTAGTGAAATAGGAAGTCTGGCTTCCCTACCATAGACTAACATGAAGGGAGAATTTCTTATGGCTCTCTTGGGTGTGATTCTATCAGTCTAGAGGGTAGTCCGCAACTTCTGATGCCAACACCTCTAATTGTCTTCCATGGTCCTCTTAATGATTCTGATCAAAGTCTTATTGGATGACTTGGCCAAGCCATTACCCTAAGGGTAGTAGTTAGAGGATGTGCTCAAGTAAATACCATGATCAAGTTCCCATGCACAAATTTGAGCTCCTATGAATGATTTAGCATTTTCTGAAATAATAGTCGAAGGGGTGCCAAACCTAATTATAATTCCTTCAAGGAATTCAATGACTGAAGGCTTTGTGCCATCTCTTAGTGCTACTACCTCTTTCCATATTGTAAAATAGTCTGCAGTGGCTAAAATCCATTTATGACCAGAGCTAGAAAGAGGATTGATGGGACCAATAAAATCTAGTACCCACTGGGAAAAAGGTTGATCTACCTGAATGGGATGAAGTGGAAGAGTTGCAAGTCTCTACTTACCTGGGAAGAAACCACACTTCTCGCATCTTCTCACATGTTTGTGGAAATCATGGAATAGGGAGGGCCATTAGTAACCAACTCTCATAATTTTAATTGTAGTAGTCCTTCCTAAAAAATAGCCACCATCAAGACCATCATGAAGTTATTTGACTATTCTCTCTGCATGATCTATATCAACACATCTTAGTAGGGCTCCATTGAAATCTTTCCTAAAAAGAACACCATCAATTATAGCATAAGGAATAGACTACAGCTTGAATTATCTTCTCCGAGCTTTATCCAACCCCTAAGGGTACCAAGAAGGCTTTCATATCATCCATCCAACCCTTAGGATTGTCATTTCTTGTCTCCTATTATTCTACCAATATCAAGAGAGTCTCTCCCTTAATCTCATGAGATGAGATCATCTGTTTGCAAAATCCCCTTCCCCTTATCAGCTTGGTGATCTGAATATCCATGTCACATTCCATAACCTTGGTAATCCAACTAGCTCTCTTCTCACTAATGTCTTTACTCAACAAGAAATATTTTATGCTAGCATGAGGAACTAGCAAGTGGATTTTGTTATGAGATAGTAGGTGTTTAAATTTCTCCAAGGCTCTTATGACTACAAGAGCCTTCTTTTCCACATAGCTATATTTGTTTTCATATTCTTTGAGTCCTTCACTAAAAAAAGCAATAGGTTGCTCTTCATTTTTTTCATTTACTTGCATCAAGACAACATATATACTCAACTCACTTCCTAAGGTGTAAAGGATAAAATCCGTATCAAAATTTGAATTACTAAGAGTGGGAGCTAAAGTTGTGGTTACCTTGATCTCCTTGAAACTTGCTTTCCCTTCCTTGGTCCATGAGAAGACCATATTATTTTTTAGCATAGATGTGAGAGGTTTCACCATGGTAGCTAGGTTGGGAATAAATCTCCTTACAAAGTTTATTCTACCAAGAAAGATTTGCAGACCTTTCTTGTGATTAGGAAGAGGGAGGGAAAGTATTGCCTTTATTCTTTGTAGATTAGTGGTTAGGCCCTCTTTAGATAAAATATGTCCCAATAGCTTATCTTGATTAGTGGTGAAGATGCACTTGCTTGGATTTAGGGACACCTCGTACTCTCTACATCTCAAAAATACTTGCCTAGGGTGACCAAAATGCTCTACTACATTTTTTGAATATAATATGATATCATCAAGATAGACCAATAAAAAAATTTCAATCATATTTTTGAAGGTCATCTCTATTACTTTTTGAAATGCGGCATCTACATCTATTAGTCCAAATAGCATTTTACTATAGGTATACGTACCTCGTTTAGTGGTGAAAGCAGTTTTACATCTGTCAGTCTCTTTGACAAACACCTAATTATAACCTGAGAACCCATCCAAGAAGGAGAATCTCTCTAAACCACTGACCTTAGACAATATTTGTTCCATAGAAGGGAGGGGATAGTGATCTTTAAGGAAGGCTTGATTAAGATCTTTAAAATCTACACATAGTCTAATCTCTCAATTCTTTTTTCTAACAAGGACAAGGTTTTCCACCCAAGAGGAATGCTTGATAGGAAAAATGATATTGGACTCAATTAATTTGGACAACTCATTTCTCATTAGGGTCTCAATCTTGGGGTTTATTGGCCCCTATTTTTTCCTAATAGGCTTAACATTATCTACCAGATCTATAGTATGTTAAAACAAACTAGGATCAAATCCTTTCAAAGCATCATATTTCCAAGCAAATACATCATTGAATTCTTAATACAGATGAACAAAATTTTCTTGTTCATTTTAAGAACATACATTTCCCAATTTTAGCATTTTTCCATTAACAACTATGATTGGTACATGGTCTCCTTTGTTTGCAGCAAGATTCACGCCTCTTTCCCTTGCTTGGCCATCAGAGTTGAAGATACTCTCTAAGGTAATGAGGCCCTTAGGTAATTTTTTGGAGCTAAGGTTGATGATTTGATCTCCATATTTATCATGCAACCTCACCTAATTTTTGTTTGAAAATTCTACTTCATTTTGCAAGAAACTCATAATTTGTGCATCAGATTTGAAGATATGCCAATTGATATCATTATCAAGGACTGCAAGTATAATTACAATCTCAATTCTCTATCTCTTTTCATCTTCAAGGCTTCTTGGGACATCATTAAATGCACCCACTACCACAAGTCTATTAGCATGTCTATTTTCTTTCCTAGGAATGATTTGAATATTGAAATCACTAAAATCTTCAAGAAAATCCCATACCTTGTATTTGTAAGACTTGAGCAAATTATTCTTAGTGACATTTTGATTCCTTGCCTGATTGATCACCAACTCACTATCCCCATACACACTCAATGCTTAGATTCCTCTTTTCTGAGTAGTTAAGAGACCCTAAATCAAAGCCTCCTATTCAGCCACATTATTAGTATAACTAAATTGTAACCTAAATGAGAAATAGTACTTTTCTAATGCAAGAGAAACCAACATTACACCAGCCCCTAATCCATTCTTATTTCTTGATCCATCAAAATACATGCTCCATATTGCACTTATATCTTCTTTGGCTTTAACCAAGTTAAGGATGAGAGCATCCTTTTCAAATATACAATATGTGTCCAAGCTAGTCTCTGAGATCTCTAATATGAGATCAAACTGATAAGCGCTAGCCTATTCCTCCAAGAGAAAATTAAGACTATTAGATAAGGAAGTGGCAGGCTCATTTTTTGTACCATTCTCATCTACTTCTAGGATGGTACAATTCATATTGATGAGGTTAGGAGTATAGGGCTTAATATGATGGAGGGCTAATGGCTCTACTTTGATAAAAGCCTTGGTTCCATATCTAGTTCTAAAATACATATATGACCAATCGGAAGATATGTAGCCACCTATTTCAGGAGTGAAGTCCCTTGATAGACAAATGAAAAAATTTAGATTGACTTCAACAATTGATATATCCTAGACTACAATACAACTTGGATAGGCATGTAAGGCCATTTCAACATTCCTAAGGATTTACATAGTTTTGATGGTACTACCATCAAGTTGCAACACATCCTTAACAATGGGTTCGTATTTCATTTCTAAGGTATCAACAACACATTTGGGCATTACCAAACAGCTAGCTCCAGAGTCAATCATACAGTTATGAACTAGCTTGTCTCCTATGAGCAGAGAAACATAGAATGGAGGAGGTCTAACTTTTTTTCTTACTTTTGCCTCCTTCAATGATGCACCAAGCTTATAGCATTCTCCATGCCAAGTGGTTGATCTCTGAGTTTAATGCTTTCCAACTCCAGGTGCAATAGCCTCCTTTGTGATGACACAATAGTTATAGCATTCCACATAGAAATGTTCACAATTGTCTTCCTCATTTGCTCTATCACAGTAAAATTAACATTAGTTGTTCTAGTAGAAGCATTAGGTATTCTATCAATAGGCTAATTTACATTGTAATTTTGGGTGACTGCTTGTATATGTGCCATTGTACTTGATGTGGAAGGTTTATTAGGAGGTTGAGGTGCCATCTCCTCCACAGCTCTTTTCTTGCCCATAGTATTGTAAGCACAAGAATCCTGGTTTGCATTACCATGTTCTTCCACTAGGCGGTTCATAAAAGAAAAATCATCCTGCTAAAAGGTATCAATAGGTTGAGTAGCATTGTGCTTCTAGACAACCACTCTCTCATGGACAATTAAAGCCAAGTAAGATTCTTCCTTCTAATGCATGCAATATCCATAGGTGTAGTTACAAGAAGGGAAGAAATCTTTATCTTTGGCAAGGTTGTTCTGAGGGACTAAGGCCCTGTTTAGGTTGGTGTTTGAAGACTAGGGGTGTTCGATAGGTCTATTCTGATTGTGAGAATGGTTGATAGGTCTATTCTGATTGTAGGGAGTATGACTATGCTTTGGAGGTCTACCATGAAAGGGACCTTGACTCTAGAGTTGGAGAGGCTTATTATTTTGAGCTTGTTGCCTCTTCATAGTCACCAACTCATTACCCATTTTCTACAAAAATGCACTATTTTCTTCCATCTTCCTTTCTTGATCTAGTATTCTTCTATTTGCATTTTGCATTAATGTCTGCTTCATAGCCTCAATCCTATTAACTCCACTAGAGGATGTAGAGACTATTGGAAGCACAATAAGAGATTGACTTACAGAGGCAACATAAAAAGGGGCTACAGTGGGCTGATGGTTAGGCATATCAGGGAAGAAAGGCATTAGGGGCCTTGGGGCTAACTTCCCTCTTTGTATCAAATTGTTCTTAGTTGTTATGGCAACCTCATAAGCATTCGGTAAAGTGTCTCCTCCCATAGATTGCAAGGTGGTGGTGATATCACTGTTGAAGGCTCTAAGGTAGTACAAGAATGCATTATCAGGAAAAGGCTTTACTATAGTGGGTATTCTATCCCATGTTTCCTGAAATCTATAATTGAAATTAGTCATGCATTCATGAGGGGCCCTCTTGATAGTTGTTAGTTGCTCTAAAAGCAACAGATGGTCACTTTTGTCTTCAAATTGCTTAGATAGAGCTTCCCCTAACCCATACCAATTAGTAATAGAGTTGTGAAGCAAAACTCTATACCATTGTAACACCTTTCCTTTCAAGGATGAAGCTAGGAGTTTGAACACTACATCATCTTCGGAGATGTCATGGATAATAGACATTCTAAAGACACCTCTTAAATATGTTCAATAGGGGATGTGGAGGTTTCACCAGTAAACTTAGGAATACTCTTGAGAGATAATACTAGTATATCATGTCTTTAGGCTAATAGGAGGGGGCTCCCACCATTGAAGGTGGCAAAAGTGTGAGCTCTAGCCATATAAGCAAGTGTTTTGTTGATATGAGTGGATGGTATCCTAGACCGAGATCTAATAACTAGAGGAGTAGAAATGGATCTTGTAGGGGTATGCACTACTATCCTACTCCTAACTGGTGACAAGGATACCCTAGCTTTTATTCTTATGTTAGAAAAGGAAAGCTTTTGATACTGGAAATTACCTCTGGAAGATGCCCTTGTGTGTCTCTTGGGCATGAATCACAACGACTTTGGTCTAGAAACCAAATGTGTTTCGAAGCTTAGAGTCACAAAGCACTTTTGAACAATGAGCCTCTTTGAGGCTTTATACTAAAGGTAGTACTATTTCTTCAACATGAACAAGGAATATTTGCCAAATCTGGTGAACTTTGGGATATTGAAATATATGATGTCCCACTGGGCATGCCAAAAACTGTTGCCACAAAAGCTTGCACCGTCACCCAAAGTCTTACCTAAGGATAGCCTCATGTAGCATGGAAACAACCTCCAAGTTGTGGGACTTGAACTATGAGGTTGAATCTCCAGAGAAGGTTGGCTTCTTCAACTATTAGGATGCACATAAACTATTCTTGAAGAGAAAAAGGAGAAGGAATACATAAAAGAAACTGCCTATTCTATTCTAAAGAGGGGATGCACCAAAATAGGGTTTCCAAATCACTCTATGCCCATACATGCACAATGTTATTATTATGATAGTCTAAATATATATAGACTCAAGCTCTCCTTCAATCTATAAACCACACACAGATCAGACAACCATATGAGGGACACAAGGAAGATACTTCACTTTTGTCAAAAAGATATAGAAAGTATAGATCACAAATATTTGTAGTACATCAAAGAGAGGCAAATAGATTTACATAGTATAATGATAGTTGAAAGAGATAAGGCAGGAAGTCATATAGCTTAGAGGAGACAAGGAATTTACAGTAGCATGCTAAGGTAGTACTAAACAAATAGAGAAAATATAACCTTGAGAAAGAGTACAATGTTTTCCTTTATAGTGAAAGTATAACTTGTATGACTTCCTTCATAAGAAAAAACTCAACCATTGAAATCAAATCTCCAGAGAAAAATCACTACAAAAAAATGGAAAGATATAATTTCTTTTTGTAAATCTATGCATGAAATGATCACTTCTTTACAAATAAATCTCTAAGAGGTCAAGAATGAAATTTATTTAATCTCTAACAGAATGAGTGGATCCACAAATGGTGGTGAAGTATTTCTTTGCAATTATCAAGCCTAGGGGTCAATGAAAGTGGTTGCAGGGAATTAGAAAGATCATTCAAGGAACTGCTTCTGCTGCTACTAACCTCCAACTTGATCATGATCTTTTGGTCAACTAATATTTTAACCATGAAAATTTTCTATGTAGACCAAACATTTCTCATTTTCATGCCAACTTGTTAGTATCCAAATGCCTTGTGATCAATTATCCATGATCACATCCTCACCACCACCTTCCCTGAATAACTATCTATGCTTGCAAAACTATGATTTTTTGGTCATTGCCACCTCACCACCCTAAACCAGTATTACTATCCAACCTTTACAACCAATTAAAACAAAGGAAATTTCTTGATTATAATTCAAAGCTCAGCTACCTCCTAATTTGCAATGATCATGCATTGATCGTAGATCTGAATGATCTAATGATGTAGGATATAATTTAGACATCAAAAACCTTGCTTTGCCATGCCATTGCAACTCAACCCATAGCATGTCAACATGACCAGGTGACTGGGCAAAATCAAAGAAAAGTACATCTTCGTAGCCTTGACCTTAGTTAGTACTCAACTATCTTTGACTGTGCGAATCACATGGTTGCAACTTAACATATTAAGGTAGAATATGAAATAGGAAAAATAACTTAATGTTACATCATTTCATGAGCATCCTAGGTAACTATTAAAATTGATCATTACTTGAATTTGATTTTTTGGCAGGAGTAAATTTGGTTTAATAGTTATTGATATTCATATCAGTGCCTCCCTCAACTATGCCTTGTTCATTATCATCTTCTTCATCCTCTCCTACCTCAATAGGTGTCTAATTAACTTCTTTTGATTTTGACAGTCCATATGTTATCTTCCACATTTGTTTGGACTTCTGTATAACATCCTTTATATTGTTTTGCAATATGCTAAATGCCCTATACTTTGTTACAAATCTTACAACATATTTCTTAATGTCTTTAGACATTTTAGCCTTACTAAATTCTGGCATAACTTGAGCGAGGGTTGTCTCTCTAATTTGTCTCTCAATGTCTAAACAATAATGTAATTTCTGCTCAACTCTATCATATGAACTTTTAGGTATGGATTTGGCAAGTTCTAGAGGAGTCTTTTTAAATATAGCCATCATGGCATATACTACCTCTTCTACTTGGCTTTTCTCAATCTTTCTAAGATTATCGAACTCAGTGTGAGAGAAACCTGATAAATTAGCATTATTTCTAACATTCTTACATAAATTATATAGATTTGAGGAGGGACTATGACTCACCACTTGGAATTGGTTGTTTTCATCTAATTTAGTCATCTCCTCAACAAATTTAGCTTGGGCAACATACTTCCTCCATGGTCTCTTCTATGCTCCAGCTTCCTTCTCTTTAGGCTTGGCTACTTCATTAGCCTTCTGTATAGTGACTCTTATACTAGCCCTTTTGGTAGGTGTTGTAGGTTTGGGCTGATTAGGTTTTGCAACCTTCTTTGGTTTTCTCACTACTTTAGTCTTTGCCTTTCTTTTCTTCTTATCAATAGTTATAGGTGTTTCACCGACTTCTTCTTCCTTAGCACCTTCTATAGTTTCTACTTTCTCCTCTTACTGATCTTCTCCCTAACCTTGTGTTAGTGCTAATGGTGCTTGAGCCTATGTGTCCTCTTCTTCTTCCTTGGCGCCTTCACCAAATTTTTCTTTCAATTTCTTCACCAATTTGTTCTTCTTTCTGATCACAGAAGTAGTCTTCAATTCCATAGTGATTTTTGATTTGGCCAAGTCATAATTACAAAATGCTTTGGCTTCCTTATCCACTTCTTTTGAAAGTAATGTTGTGATTGTTGTAGAGGCCTCATCAAAATTGATTTCATAACCTAATGGTATTAGCCATCTTACCCTAGGAATTACTTCTTGTACATAAGTGAAATTAGTATCAACTAGGAAACAAACATCATCAAAATGTTCCTCAACTAGTCAAATTGGTATCCTTAATCTCTTCTTTATTGATTACTTAAAATCCCAAAAATAACTAGTCATCACTTACTCAAATTTATCACCTAATTGCTCAATGAATTCTCCTATTTGAACTGCAGTTGATATATTCACCTTCCATGCAACCTTACCAAATGTAGGAAATGTACTATGCACATAAAAGAAAATACATACTAGAATAGATCCAAATTTACACTATGCACTCTTGGTTTTCCTTATGGATCCTAAATTCTCAATCAATTGTTACAACTGCAACTTGGCAGGATCATAAGTATGATCCTTCTTCACAAATTTGTAGCCCATCTCCACTACAATTTAAGGTACACTGTTTAATCTACTAGATTGATAAAACTTGTGTGTTATTACCCTCACTACAAAATCTATTAGGAGATCTATGATAGTATCAATGGTCATTCCCCATTTATTCCATACAGCCCTTATGTTCTTTTTAATAATTTCCTTTGATTCACTTTTCATGGTCTTTGGCCGATCTAGGGTTGGAGACCCTGTTACCCTGTGAACAATCTTCTCTGTGATTTTTACCAGCCCATTTTCTAACCATATAGAGCTATCATAATTCATCTTAAAACAATCTTAATCCACTTTGTTTTGAATATGTTGGGGAAATATAGGGCACAAGTTAACCCTTTCTTCTCTACAATCTTGAATTCTTCCTTCAATGCTCCATTTTTGCATAGTTTCTCATACACTTTTCTGATTTCCATGTCTCCTATGCTTCTAATCTTGCATGAGTAACAATTCCTAACATCTTGAATCATCAAGACTTGCAATGGTATCATAGACAAAACACCAGAGGGATCCTTCTTATAAGCTATATCTGGGATAGCCTTGAAAATAGGTTGTTTGATTTTATTGCTAATCAATTAAACATTTAAAACTTCTTTTCCCTCTACATCTTTTCCTTTAGAAGAACTAGATTTCATTTCATGTATCTAGGGTTTGCAAAATTTGAAACTTTATAGCTCAACATACAGTAAATACCTTATAAATCTTGCTAAAATGTTGTCAAACATCTATTTAAATCTCCTACAAACACTGAGATCAAATTCTCTAGATCGCCTTTAACTCTTTATGTTCTTCTTCAAATTTGAATGATGTCAAATGAACAAGAAATTGATCAAATAGCCCTTAAAATACTGCATTTAATGCCAAGTGCTTACACAACTATAAGCTTAGCATCAATTGAATTTCTGGCTCACTCAACATCCATGTGTCTTTCTATATGCTCAGCAACCACTAACATTTTCTGGCTCAGCATCCACTAACATTTTACTAAGCAACCATATGAAACTTTTTCATGCTCGACAGTAACATGAAAAACTGACAAAACTTACAAATTTATCCTTGATTTCTAATGACACTTTGCATCTTTATTCATGTATATGTAATATTTTTAAAACTAAGTCCTTGGAACTGATGTATGGTATTTTTTTAAATATCAGTCTCACATACCTCTTGATGGCTTAATTTGATGAGGTGTGATCACTTGACCCATTGGGTGAATTGACCCCATCAACACTTAATGTGTTGCAATCTTCCTTTCTCTTCCATGTCTTTTTCATCTCATTTCTAACATTTTCAATATCTACCTTGCCTTTTCCTTTTTTGAACTCTCAACTTGGTGCCTTTGACCTTGTTGGACAATATCCGCTAATGTGACTAGTCTTAAAACAATGAAAACATGTAGTTTGACTCAACCACCTTTTGTAATCACTTTTGAAATGTGTTCTAATACAATTCTCAGGAATATGTTCATACTCTCGATAGTAGTGACAGCTATACCTTGTATTATAATCCCAATTATAAGAGTTTTCATTATTCTTTACCTTTGTCTACTTGTTTGATGACTAGTTGGATTTGGATCTGCACTCAAAGGTTCTATGTCCATACTTTTGATAATTTTAACAATATCCTTCAAATCTTTGAGTGTGCATTGTCTTGGTTCTGCATTCATATGCCTGATGACCTTGTTTGTTGCACTTGTGGCAATGACCCATGTTCTTCTGCTTAACATTCTAACTTACAATCTTGCTCCTGCAAACATTAGCAATATGTCCTATCTTTCTACAATTATGACAAGTAGTTTTGGAGTTCTTACCTTTGTTACTTCTTTCTTTAACACTTTTGGATGATTCTCCTTCTTCAATATTAGTGTATCCCAGTCTAGATGTATCATTCTTAGATCTAGGAGATCTCATCAAGTGTTCAAAGTACTTGATGGCTTCACTGGGTTTATTGAAGCTTCCAACAAACTCCTTTTCCCTTTTTAGATCATTATTCAATTGTAAATCATTCACCATACATCCATCTCACAATTCAATAAGTAAACTGAAATACCATGTAAATCATATACATCTAAAGTATGTAAACAAGTAAGCATTCACACATATATGACACAAGATATGATTACCTAGAAACCCTGCAATGAGAAGGTAAAATTGGCGTGGGGATGACACTCGCAAATCTTCACTACTATAGTAATAAATTGTATCTAATGAAGGTTACAATATTTGATCATGAAACATGTTCTACCCTATGAAAGGTCTACCCTATTAATAGCTTACAAAGACTATTAGGTCTTACCCTATTAAAATATTTCAAAACTCTATTAGAAGTGTGCATGATTAAAGGACTTCAACTCACAATTAAGTAAGCACCTTATTAGAGGTTTTTAATATAGCCTGTTAGGACTACTTTGTTAAGATATTTGACTAATTAACCTATTAGAATGTCTCAGCAATGATCCTATGATTAGCACTCTGTTTCTTGATGTCAGATCACCTCTATACTAATGTGTACTTGATCCTTCTTGATTAGATGTCTCTTTGTTGTTCACTGTTTCTACCTTTGTTCTCCTTTAACTAATTATGCAATGTCATTCATATCATAATACATTGGTCACCACGAATTTCCTATTTGCACATACAAACTCTCCTTCTCTTTCCTTCTCTACATATAAAACATTTAGGGTTTTGTCCTCCTTAAGAAGACCTAGGTGACTTAGGATTAGGTATGAATCAACAACTATGATTCATCCATATTGCTACTTAAACCTTCCCTTTTTCTAATTGGATGCATGTAATACATAGAGATTAACATATAATATTCATCCTTATCAACAAAAGATCATAATTCAATTCTTAAGTCGGCCCAAAAATGGTTTACATAGTAGTTTGTGCCAATACAAACAACTATGTCAAAATTGTATTACTCAACATCTGAAGTCCCTAGTGCTTGACACTAATTGTGACTTCAATATTGTCACTTGACATCTAAATGACTCAACATGCAATGCTTGCTTGACACTTAAATCACTCAACACATTCAATTTTGTTAGCACTTGAGTGACTTGACATATGAGTGACTTAGTACTCACTATTTACTCAACATGCTCTAACTTATATATTGTGCTCGGCATATGTTACTTGTTTTTCATGAACTAAGTAAAGGACTTAAGTGTATAGACACTCACTTGTCAAAATCAATATGAGATTAACAATAGTCTAGCCATGTGAGAAAAATTCTCTCCATAATCAATACGTTCTTCTTGGGTATTACCCTTGCAAACTAACCTTGCCTTATTTATTGAAACTTCTTCATTCTCATTCAACTTATTTCTAAATACCCATTTTGTATCAATTATATTCTTGTCCTTAGGTCTAGGAACAAGAGTCCAAATTTTGTTCCTTTCAATTTGATCAATCTCTTCATTCATTGTCTCAATCCAACTTTCATTTTTTAATGCATCTTTGACAATTCTAGGTTCAAGCTCAGTAAGAAAACATGTACCTTTTAATATGTTCCTTGTTATTGTGCCTTCTGATTGATCTCCAATGATTTTCTTAGGTGCATGATGCCTTCAGACATATCCAACAAGTCTAGGCTCCTTCTTTCTAAACTCACTAGGTTCACCATGATCTTCTGAATCATGCTTGGGTCCCACTATCTATGACTTGGGTCCATCAGATGACTCAATGTGTACTAGCTGAAACTAGGGTCCTTTTGATTGTGACTTAGGCCCTTCTAACTATGACTTGGGTTGCAGTGGTTGCAACACAGGTTAAACTAGGGATTTTGGCAACTCGTGTGGTGAAGACTATTGACTGCCATTTCCTTGAACTTCAAGTAAAGTATCATGCTCATAGTAAAAAAAGTTTATATAGTTTTTGGGCTCTTTCATGCTTTGTTCTTTAGATTCTTATGCAAATTCATTAATCTTTACATGTGCACTTCCTATAACTTTGTGAGTGATAGATTCAAACATTTGTACTCGTTCCTCTTATTGGAGTATCCCAAAAATATTCCTTCATCACTTTTGACATCAAATTTTCCTTTTCTTGACTCCTTTAGAATATAACATTTGCTTCCAAATACTTTGAAATAGAAAACATTAAGTTTATAGCCATACCATAATTCAAAAGGTGTTTGATCTGAGTCCTTCTTCAACTAAACTTGGTTCAAGGTATGAACTGTTGTGTTGATTACTTCCTTCCAGTATCTGATAGCAACATTTATCTCTATCATCAATGTCCTTGCACAATCCATGATTGATCTATTCCTCCTCTTAGCTATTTCATTCTACTGAGGTGTACTAGGTGCAAATACCTATCTTTTGATTCCTCTTTCATTATAGAATTCATTGAATTCATTTGAGATTAATTCACCTCCTCTATCTGACCTTAGACACTTTAGTTTCATTTATGTTTCTTTCTCAACTCTAGCTAGATACCATTTGAACTTTTGAAAAGATTCTAATTTATCCTTTAAATACATAATTGTTATCATCCTAGAAGAATCATCAACAAAATAGATAAAGTACTTATCTCCAGAGTACCTTTGTATGCCAATAGGTCTACAAAGGTCTATATGAAATAGCTCGAAGACTTCTTCAAAATGATAGTTCTTTCTTTTAAAACTTGTCTTTCCCATCTTTCCAATTTGACAATTCTTGCACATGCCCATATCAGGTTTTTTCAGGCTTCAAATGCCTCTAACCCTTTTGCTCTTGCTTATGTTGACCATGTTATCAAAATTCACATGACACAACCTTTTATGCCATAACCAAATTTCTTCTACTTGAACTATGAAACACGAGTTTATAGTTAGATCTAGGTAGAATAGATGATCTTTTTTCGATTGTCAGTCCCAACGAGATTTCCATTTCCATCTAGTAGCTTGGCTTTCCTATTCATGAATTCTACCTTGAAGTGAATGTTATTCAATTGTGCCACACTAAGCAGATTATGCTTCATTCCTTCAACCCAATAAGCATTGTCACATCTAAGATCATTGGTTAGTGCAATACAACCTTTTCCCTTCACATAACAAGGTTCATCATTTCCAAATCTGACACTCCCACCATCATAGTGTTCTTAGTGCTCAAATTCAGATTTATCACTAGTCATGTGGTGAGAAAAACCACTATCACTAATCCATATATCATTCTTACTAACATGAGAGATGAGGGTCATCTTATCATTCTCATCATCTGACTCATCCTTAACAATAATGTAAACCATTTCATCTTCTTCACTACTATTAGAATCTTTAGCCATGTAAGAAGATTTCTTACCTTTATCATTGTAGTCTTTGTAGCTTTTGAAATCCTTGTTGACTTTGTACTTGTCATGCTTCTTTTCTTCTTTTCCTTCTCTATTTGGACAC
The DNA here is from genome assembly GCA_028749045.1 of Cupressus sempervirens. Taxonomy (NCBI): domain Eukaryota; kingdom Viridiplantae; phylum Streptophyta; class Pinopsida; order Cupressales; family Cupressaceae; genus Cupressus; species Cupressus sempervirens. Next base: position 843,334,831 of record CM053789.1, on the reverse strand, counting down.
CTTGTAGCAATGTGACCAACTTCTTCACAAGAAAAGTAGATTAAAGGAATTTTGCCTCTGTACTTTCCTTTGCCTTTGGAAAATCTTCTTGCAAGAAATGCTTCAATGACTTCAAGATCATCATCAGAACCATCTTCATCTTCATTGTCAGACTTCTTGCTTTTATACTTTGCAATTTTCTTCTTAAGTGATAGCTTAGCTTGAAATGTAGACTCAAGGTTACTAGATTTGGGAATATAATTATCAAAATTATCTAACTCAAATGTTGTCAACCTTCCCACTACTACATCCAAGGTTATGTCATTCTTAGGATAACATCTCCTTTCTTGAATAGCTAACATGCTCTAATTGCATAAATAGGAATAAGTGTTCTAAGTACCTTTCTTATCACTATTACATCATCAATTTTCCCACCTAAGGCTCTAATTGCACTCACACTAGCTTTGATCCTTTCACTATATTGTGTAATGTTCTTATCTTCTTTTATCTTCATCTGATCAAACTAACCTGTAAGAATTTCTGCCTTAGCTCTCCTCACATTATCATTAACTCCATAGATATCCTTTAGTTTGTTTAACATTTCATGAGTAGTGCCACAATCTTTGACTTCATCAAATTCATCATAATTGAGAGTGAAAGCAATGTCAATCATCATATAATCCACAGTCAAAGTTCTAGTTGGTCCCACATATTTTTTCTCTAGATATTTCAAGCATGTCTCACCAATGGTTTCCAAATGGAGCTTCATAAGTTCCTTCCATGCTTGGAAGTTATCTCTATTTAGCTTAGGAATCTCCCTTCTGTAAGACATCTTGATCTTTAGCTTAGGTCCTTGAAACCTTCTCTGCAAGCACCAAAAGCTCTAATACCAATTTTTGGAAATATAAGAGGAGTAACTAAGAGGGGAGAGGTAGATTAGTTACCACAAAATCAAATCCAAGATCCCTTAAGATGTCAATACAATTCAAAACCAAACTCTGCTGAAACTAAAATACTGTCGTAACTCAATTAACACAGGAACACTCGGTTAACACTAAGAATTACTATCACTCAAAAAACATTGAAATAATTTCTTCTTAAGATGTTTAGTGTGATCCTTAATTAACTTAGTTATAGAATCATAAAGAAAATAACATGAACACAAGTGACACTAAGATTTAACATGGAAACCCAATTTGGAAAAACCACCAATTACAACTAGTTACTATTTTTCACTCTTATAAAGTGAGCCTTGTTAGAAGCCAAACCTATTAAAGGTTACAAAAAACACTATTAGGTGTGATCCTGTCAAAGGATTTAGATCACTCTGTTAGGAGTGGCCTTGTTAGAGGTCTTTAGATACTTCAATCTAGAAATGCCTCCTTGTTAGAGGATTTGGCAAATAGTTGTTAAGCTAACTTTGTTAGAAGATTTTATTCACTACTACAATTATTAGTGAGTAACAATGAGATGACCTGATTGTTGATGCAACTATATTTTCTAATTTCAGATCTCCATTCTAGCTTGAATACTCGATCCTCCTTGATTAGAATGTTCTTTGTAGCCCGATCAACTTGGATACTCTAATATCCTTCCAATTCACTTCCTTGATTTACTTTTTTTAATCCCATGTTTCTTCTCCAATTCAATCCTCAACTTGATTTTATATTTATATGTTTTAACTTGTCAAGTTGGCTTGAATATGATTTCAAAAAAATGAAATTCTTCTAATGAGTCAGCTAGAACTAACCAACAAAACTATCAGATCAAATATATTGATACATGAAAATCCTTCATTAGCCGACCTAACTTGGTCAACACTAACTCAGAAGTGACTTTCCTTCAGACTTCCTTTGGCATGCGAGTGAGCTTGGTTAACACTCATTCCATACAAACTTTTCTTTGGTAATCGAGTGTGATCAATTAACACTAGTTCCATGTAGACTTTCCTTAGGTGACCAAGTGATCTTAGTAAACACTCACTTTGAACTTGGTTAACATTGAAACACTCGTCGAACACTAGAGCTTCCTTTGACTCTCGAGTGAGCTTGGTATACACTGATTGATTGGAATATACTTAACATTTGTGTAACATCAAAGAGAACATATAATTGAATGATTGCATCCAACACATATGTTATCATTTAATGGACCCCTATGAACTTTAGTAGAGTGGGGTTGTCATTGCACCAAAAGATCAATCTGTCAATGCCCAATACAACCACTCAACTTATAGTACACATGAGGTAGTTAAGCCTTGTCATGAATCCCGAGGGGAACGCTGAAAAAGTTTCCAACAATCAACCCCTCAATGTTACCTGAGAGTCTGAGGATTCAAACTTGTGACCAAGCTCTGATACCACTTATTGGAGTGGGGCTTATGTTTCACCAAAAGACCAATCTATCAATGCTTGATACAACCACTCAACTTGTAATATACAGGAGACAGTTAAGCCCTTGTCATGAATCTTGAGGGGAGTGTTGAACAAATTTCCAACAACTTCATATGTAATATCTAATGGGTCAAAAGGGGTCACAAGGTACCCTATGACCCCTTTTTGGCCCATTAGATCAAATTTGATATGCCCCTATTGTTCAATGGATCAAAAGGGGTCATAGGTTCTAATGGGTCAAAAGGGGTCACAAGGTACCCTATGACCCCTTTTAACCTATTACAATAAATTCAATATGTCCACGGGTGTCCTAGGACCCTTAGGAACATATGTTATCATTGGATGGGTCAAAAAGGGTCATTGGGTACCCTATGACCCCTTTCAACCCATTAGATCACATTTAATATCTCCCTAGGGATCCTATGACCCATAGGAACATATGTTATCATTGAATGGGTCAAAAGGGTGCCCTATGACCCCTTTCAACCCATTAGAACAAATTTAATATGGCTCCTGGGGTCCTAAGATCCCTAGGAACATATGTTATCATTAAATGTGTTGAAAGGGTGCACTATGACCCCTTTTGACCCATTATAAAGGATTTAATATATCCTAAATGGGTTGAAAAAGTTCATAGGGTATACGCCTTTTGACTCATTAGAACGAATTTAATATGTCACTAGGGGTCCTAGGACCTCTAAGAACACATGTTATTGTTGAATGGGTCAAAAGTGTTCATAGGGTACCCTGTGACCCCTTTTGACCCATTCAACGCCCCTTTCAACCCATGCAACAATGACATATATTTCATTCAATGAATTTTATATGTTGTAGGACCCCTAGGAACATATGTTATCATTGAATGGGTCAAAAGGGATCATAGGGTAACCTGTGACCCCTTTCAACCCATTAGAGCACCTTTAATATGTCTGTAGGGGTCCTATGACCCTAAGAACATATGTTATCATTGAATGGGTCCAAAGGGATCGTAGGGTCTTTTGACCCTATAAATTAATTAGTATATTCTATATACTATATCATATAATATAACAAAATATATTTTAATATAATATTATGTAATATAATATACATTTATAGTATAATATATTATAATAATATATCTTATAAAATATATATTTTAAATACAATAATTTGTAATTAAAAAGAGAATTAAAAGATTATATCTTATTGTTGATTAGGACCTCATTTATAACAATAAAAAACACATAACTTGTATCTCACATGGATCATGGTTAGATAATCTAGACCTCACCTCAACTTTTAATCTGCACCCTCCATGTTCTGTGTGATTCTTTTCATTTGTTTGGTAGCAATTTATCATGTATCCAAAATTTTACTGGTGAACTATTTTTTTAAAGGATTGTGGTCCATAAACCTAAGACATGCTAAAATCCAAGTGTTTTTCACAGGATTTGAGAGTTTTACAGACAAAAGATAAAATTTAGGGCCAAGGCTTTCAGAGAGTGGTAAAATCGGCTAATTAGGTGTCCTAGAATTGCTGCACTAAGGGGAACAGTAGTAGCCAAAAGTCTAAATGGAAGAGGATGGTGATGAATGAAGGAATTGAAGAATATAGAAAAAAAGATATGGAAAACCATTGTAAAAAGATATAGGGTATGTTAAATGTGAATGAGGTTGAGCCCATAGTTCAATAGTTTCCAATCAATATTATGTTGAATTTGATAATATGAAGCAAGTTAATGTTGTCAATGATAATGTATTCATCGAAGAGGAAAACGTAGAGCTTGAAAGGGAAAATATAAAAATTGAGAATGATAGTGATAATGTTGAAAATAAACCATGCTCATCTCCTCATTATAATCAAGATGAGGTCCCTTATTATGAAGAGGGACAAATATCTGACCCTAAACCTCGTAGAACACTGAAGTAGTTAATAGAGATTGATGAAACCATTTTGAGCACATTGGAAGGGAAGCTCATTTATATGGAACGATTTGGTTTTGGGCTTTAAAACTATATGAACATATTTTTGGCAACAAGACATTGGTGGATCAATGCCAACTTTGCATGAAATTCTTAAAGATGTAAGCTATCCAAATTGAAAATTCGTGTTAACAAGAAAATGGAGATAAATGTCATTATTTTGAAGAATCTTTTCAGTGCTCTCAATAGCATAGGAAAAAATAGCAAGGAAAAGGACAAGACAACTATTTGTAAGGTTATTACAAATTCCTTGGTAAGTCATCATTTGAGAAAGGAGAGATTTATTATGAAAACTTGAACATAAGTTGTACAAATTTGAGTAGATCAATTGGAAGAAGAGATAGACTTGATGATCCTCTTCAAACTTATACATGGGATTATTGTGGGAGACTTCAATGTACTGATTAGAAACTAACTAATAATGTGAAGGAACAAAATTGCACAAATATGACACTCTAGCTCAAGAGTTTCACCAAATGTGAAGGATATTTTGAATTTGAGAATTGGAAATAAAGACCATACCCCACATCCAAAACATTATTTGGAGGTAAGTCAAACAATGTTGTTCAAAAAACTTTGTGAGACTAGTCTGACATTGCATATATCATAAAGGTATTTTGAATCAATGAATCCATTTTATTATGTGTTGCTTAAGATTCAAAATACATGTTGCAAATATCATGTTGAGTTTTCTATGCACCATGAATAATTATGTTGCATCTATTCTACTTTGCATAGTAATAAAATGTTGGATACTTGTAGTGCTAGTGGGCTTCTAAAATCATCAAGTTTATTACTAGATCAATTCTTATGTCCTACAAATGATAGTTGTTTCTTTTATAGAAATGATTGCTGAAATAAGAAGTTCTCACAATATGGTGGTTTATCAAAATATTTGGCATGTTTCCATGAGGGGTACAAAGAAGATCTTGTAAAGACAATAGTTTCAGAAAAGGCTTATGAAATGGAAAAATACACATTGAGGAGTGGAGGTGAACACTCTAGATGTCAATTGGTTGCAAAACAAATGTGTTTGGCTGATTTTATTTTAGATTTCAAGGAAAATATTTTTTACAAGTATACAATGCATCGTCATAGGTCTTGGTGGTTGGATCAACAATTTAGAATGTATAAGGACACTTTCCCCATTGGAACTATTATATAATTTTTTGACTTTGCAGATAACTACACATTGCAATCCCATTTTGACACATAATCATAATATTATAACTCCATTCAGATTGCTATTTTTGTCCATATAACATATAGACATGTCTTGGATAGTGTGGAATATAACTAAAAGATAATCAAATAGTACCACTTTTATATGAGTAATGATAGATCTTACTCTCATGATTTTATCCAAAATTATTTTGAGCTCTTGTGAGAATAAGGTACTGCTATGGATAGACATCTCATTTGGTCAGATAATTGCACAAGTCAATTCAAGAATGCTTGCATGTTTTATTGGTTGTGTAGAATGCATGTAGAGAGGGGCGTACCTCATATTTGGAGTTTTTTTGAGTCCAGACATTGAAAAGGGAGCATGATGGAGTGGGGGCATGTGTGAAGAGAGTTCTAGTCAAGAAGAAAATGAAGATTTTGGCAACAAAACTTCTTGATGCTTGTACCATAGTTGATTGGTGTACATCTATATTATCACATGGAAGCTCTTGATTCATAATGTGCAGGTTATTTTTGTTGGTGAAGGAGGGTGAACTATTAGATTCTATGAGACCATGGCATTGATGTCTACAATAGCCTCTCTCAATTTTGGGAGGATCAATTTCATTTGAAATTGGCACAGTGATCTTGCTTGATGCCAAATCTTGTAGTGTTCCTTAGTAAATTAGTGCACTACTACACAATTTCTGAATCATTTGTTGTGGCATCATTTCATCAATGTAGGTGAACCTTAGTGACACCACAATTTCATCCATAAAGAGTCTAGAACATTTACCATCACCCCGAACCGAAGTGTCTCCAAGTTGCCCTAAGCACTTTTGGGTAGCAATCTTTTGAGGGTTGTAACTCATACCTCATGAGGGCTATTGAAAAAATGTCAAATACTATGGGACTATGATATCCTAGTTTTGGGAGGATAGATTTTGTTTGAAATTGGCACACCAATCTCGCTTGATGTCAAATTTGTAGTGTTCCTTAGTGAATTGGTGCACCAATGTGCAATGTTTAAACCATTTGTTATGGCATAGTTTCATCAGTTTTGTTAACTCCAAATGTGTGGGTGAACCCTAGGGACACCATTTCTTCATCCACGAAGATCCTAGAATGTTTGAAACCACCCCAAACTGAAGCATTTCCAAGTTAACCTAAGCACATTTGGGTAGCAATCTTTTGAGAGTCGTAACTCAAAGATCATGAGGGATATCTATGAATTTTCAAATGATATGGGATGATGATAAAAATGTCTACAATAACCTCTCTAACTTTTGGAAAGATCCATTTCATTTGAAATTGGTACAATGATCTTGCTTGATCTCAAATCTTGCATTATTCCTTAGTGAATTGGCACGCTACTATAAAACTTTTGAACCATTTTTTGTGGCATCATTTCATAAGCATCATTAGCTCCAAATGGGCGGGTGAACCCTAGTAAAACCACCATTATATCCATGGAGATCATAGAACATTTGCAACCACCCCATACTAAAGCATCTCCAAGTTGCCTTGAGCACTTTTGGGCAACAATCTTCCAAGGGTCATAACTCGAAGCTTGTGAGGGCTATCAATAAACTATCAAATGCTACAAGACTGTGATATCGATGTATACAAAATCTTCTCTCTATTCTAGTAGGATAAAAAAAAATTAAAATTGGCACAGTGATGTCACTTGATGTCAAATCTTGTTGTGTTCCTTAGTGAATTGGTGCACCACTGTGTAACTTGTGTACCATTTGTTGTGGCATCATTTTGTTAGAGTCATTAGCTCCAGATGGGCAGGTGAACCCTAGCGACATCATTATTTTTTCCATAGAGAGCCTAGAACATTCGCGACTACCCTAAACCAAAGCATCTCAAAGTTGCCCTAAGCACTTTTGGGAAGTGATCCTTCAAGGGTTATAACTCAGAGCTTGTGAGGGATATCAACAAAATGTCATATGCTATAAAACCATAATATCAATGTCTACAACAATCTCTCTTAGTTCAAGGAAAATCAATTTCATTTGAAATTGAAACTTCAATCTCACTTGATGCCAAATGTTGTAGTATTCCTTAGTGAATTGGGACACCACTGTGCAACTTTTGAACAATTCATCATATCATCATTCTATCAGTGTCATTAGCTTTGGATGGGCAGGTAAACCCTAGGGACACCACTTTTTCATCAATAGAGAGCCTAGAACATTTGCGACCACCCCAAACCAAAGCATCTCCAAGTCGCCCTAAGAACTTTTAGGCAACAATCTTTTATGGGTCTTAACTCAGAGCTCGTGAGGGATATCAGTGAACTATCAGATGCTAAGAGACCATAATATCGATGTCTAAAATAAGCTCTCTCTATTCTAGGAGTATCAATTTCATTTGAAATTGACACCGATCTCACTTGATGCCAAATCTTGCATTGTTCCTTAGTGAATTGGTCCACCACTATGCACTAGTGAAACTATTTATTGTGGCATTGATTTGTTAGTGCCATTAGCTTTGGATGGACAAGTGAATGCTAGTGACACCCCTAGTTCAACCACTAAGTCACTAGAACATTCACGAGAAAAATACACCAAAGCATCCACAAGGAGCACTTAATATGTTTCAATAATGATCTTTGAGGGTTGTAACTTGAAGCCCTTGTTGTTTTCTTTGTTCATTATGTTTGTGGTTAGTTGGATGATGAAAATTTTTAAGGACTTACCTTGGCTTCTGGATATTTTTCCTTAAGGAGGGATTTTGGTTTTGGGGTTTCTTAAATCTTTAGAGGAGTTCAATTCCTTTCTCTGATTGGATTTCATAAACCATGTACAAGATTCTAATGAACAAGATTCTAACTAACAAGATTCTAGTGAACATTATTAAAATAAACAAGATTCCATACACCATACAAATATACATGTGCAATAATTCACAATAGTATAATATATAAAAATATACAATCATATACAAATATGATGCAAATGTATGTCAAAATGTACATCCATATACAAAATATGGTGCATGCTATCAAAATATGTCTATGAAATAAAATTTTATACATAAAATGTGGCATATGTCATATGAAAATATGTCTTGAGGCATCCCTAAAAAACTACTATATCCTAGGCTACTAGAGGATTGTCAAAATAGAGCCTCTTTGATGCATTGTCTAAACTTGCTAGATCTTGTATGAACAAATTAGACAAAATTCAAGTTAGACTAGTTAATTAAATAATTTGTATATATTAAAGATAAATTTATTCAAATACATATTGATCAATGATGAAGGCAACTTCGGTTACCTTTCTCTTCACCTTCCTTCATATGTTAGGAGTCCTCGCATATGTCCTCGACAAAGCAACCTTGCCACCTTTGAGCTAAACATGTTTGTATGGTTGTTAGATTGATCTACTACTTCACCTATAATGCTATTAATGATTATGACATAATAAATTAACAACATAGTAAAGAATTCAAATTGTAATTTACCTCAAGTGATCTCTCATCGGTGAATGTCAGCTGAGTGCTCATAAAGATACAAAGCCCTGTTGATCCCCCTCCATTGCATAGGGTGTTTCCTACAAGAGTTAAAAATATAGTTGTTATGATCATGCCAATGATTTCTTTATAATGTAAGAAAATGAAGATTAGTAAAAAATAAATGATAAATATACATACTATAAGGCTATCATTGTGAATGGAAATGCCTAAGGGTTTGTGATAGAAAATTTAGGTTGGTGCATCATCAGAGGCCACCCCTTATAAAATAAACAATGTAATAACATTTCATTAGTACAAACAAGTGAAAAGTATATCTATCTATCTATCTATCTATCTATCTATCTATAAAATGAGAAATCATGTAAAATACAATATAAAATAGGAAAGTAATGAGTAATAAAATAATACACACCAAATAGGTCTCAAGGCCAAATGAAATGGTTGAAAGTGTGACAGCATCCAAATCTCTTATCTCCTCCTCTGTCATCAACTGGACATAAACAATTCACATAATGCACATAAGTATGAAGTTTTTGAACTCTTTTTAATATAAATATTGATTTTAAACTAACATTGTTGTAATGAATCAAATATATAGACTTACCATAGCAGAAGGAATCCATGTCTCTGTCCACCCCTCCTCATCTCTCGCAAAAGTTGTATGTGTCTCTACAATTATGTCTATTGTGGCATCACCCCCAACCTCAAAGCAAAACCTTGAATTGGTAATGGGACCCAATCAAAGATTCTTGCATGTAATGCAAGTATACAACACATAGACATGTGAGGAAATGGTAGATGTACTAATGCCAACATCATTAGCACAAGGAGATAATAATGACCTAGTTTGGGTGACTAGTAGATTGCTCAAATGCTAAATGGATCTAGTAGACTCTATACCAGCCTTGTTGATGACATCAGGATGTTGCACTAGAGGAAGGGGGATATGAGGGGGGCCATATGTGGTGGCTTTCTTTTGCTTCACCCTGGGTATATCCTATCGAGCTCCACCTAATATGCCCATGTTGGGCCTCATACTCCCATAGTTAACTTTAGCCATTTGACAAACTCAACATATAATTTTCTCAAGAAATTGAAGGACACCTCTAAATTTTTGTGTGGTGGTTTGTCAAAAACCATCCACTAATGATCTTAAAAATGAGTTCTAATGACCTCATTAGTGCACCATTTAATTGACAATTTGGGTTTCTTAGGGTCAACTTTTTTACTGGTTTTAGGGTTGGAAAATAGGTTGAATAATTGATTTTAAGTAATATTAAGGGCCACAACCTTATCACAATCCAACTTGTCATGAAACTAGTGGCACATCTCATCTCGCTAATGAATAATTGAATCATGCTACTTGGTAAGGGTCTCAATATTAGACACAATAGTATAAAGGGTGGCTAGCATGGGAGATAATGTAGGGATAGTGTTATATGTATGTTGCACAGTCTTCAATTAATTTAGGTTTTCTTGGATTGAATCTTAAATTTGGGGAGGATTTTGAGGGGGTAATGGTGATTCTGGATTGTTTGGTAGGGGATCATTTGGAGGTTGGTTAGGGTCCATCATTCCTATTTATAAGGAAAATAAACTTAGAATTACAATTTGGATGAACAATTTATAAATCAAACTAAAAAAATTCCATTTTCATTACACAAACCTATATATATATATATATATATATATATATATATATATATATATATATATATATATATATATTGTTAGATACAAATTGGAGTGGAAATTTGGTAAGTTTTTATTGTATACTTGAATCCTTTTCATATACCCAATGGTGGAGGTCATTGCTTTCAAAAGGAATATGGAAAACATTGTTCGAATTTTTTTTTAAAAACTTGTGTGAGTATTGAGTATTTGATATATCAGATGCCCAATAAGCCTTGGTAGTTTCTTTTTTGCATTGGTATTAGGATTAGTGAGAAAAAGTCAGAGCAAATTTCAAATCTCTTTTGGACATTTTTAGACTAATTTTTTTTCACATCACTAACTTTTGGCCCACCATGATCTTGCACATAGCCTCCTACCCATGACAGTTGTACTGATATTATTTAGAACACCCATCCTCCCTTTCATGACATGATTGCACCAAATCTTACCAAAGGCCACACCCTATCTTACACAAAAATCTCTTAAAAAATGATTACCATTTCTAAGGCCAATCGTGGTCTTTCTAAATTTATTGGAGTTATTTTGGCCATCTTTTAAAAATGCACTCATAATAATGATTACCTTAAAGGTGACACACTTATAATTATTGATCAACCCCATATAGGTTAATTTATTTCTCTTATCACTAATGATTTTATATTAGCTAGCAACTTGCTAATATTATCCTAGTTGCACATGTCAACCATCTCATGTCAAATTGCCACCAACACATCAACAACCTAGTTTCCTTCACAATAAATATGTTGAATGACCACTTCCCAAAATCTCAATATGAAGGTATGAGCATCATTAATTATTGGAGAAACCTTCTAGTTAACTTAGTTGCCTTAATAATGAGCTGCAAGTTGCCCTCAACAACCACATTTTGAATACTAATTGAGCTAACATGTTTGACCTTGAAAATAAACCCATAGCTTCCGTGAAGTTGCTAGTGTTCTCACCGTATTTGTCATTGCAAGTCATCATTAGTTACCTTTATCATCCCTAATAATGCTTCTTGCAGTAGCAAAACCATTCCAAGTTAAACCATCAAAATTGAGTTTAAACTAGGAGGTGGGGGGCGACTTCCCTCTCACTTTCTACCTGACTATAGCTTTGGAATTGTCAAATTTAGAAACTAGATCAAGCAATCGCCAATTGTCTACAATAATACACTCAAAGGCACAACACTTGGTGAAGGTTTTGCAAATGGGGTTGCAAGTTGAGTGGGTTTAACCATGGAGGAAACTCTGTAGTTAAGTGTACTCAAGCTAGAGTAGTACTAGGATGGGTGACCTCTTGAGAAGTCCCGATGCTTCACCTTTGTGAACATCACCTAGATCCAATAAGTCTAATTGTTTCATTTATTTTCATGAGAGATGGATTCATGTGTGAATCACTACTCATGAAACATGGGTCAATGAGTTTGACTCAGAAACTACATAGTTAAATCTTGATAGCAATATCACAATTTGACTTGCTGTGGAAAATACCTCCTACTTATCAATAATACACTTACTAAGAGCAGGAGGATGGGGAGGAGTCTTTCATCTCTAGTAGGGGATACTCCCCTTAATAGATTAATAGTGATTTGTAAAGGAACTTGGGGGGAGGGGGGACATATCTAAAAATGTAGTTGTTCCTTTCCTTCCATAAGTGCTAACACACATATGGGAGCAACACCTTCCACAACAACTTAATTAGGGGGTGAGTAGATGGATCCTCCCAACCTAGTATAAATTATTGAAGATCACCATTGAAAACCCACTTAATCCCAAATTTGTGCGAGATTCCCTTCCACACCTTAGTAGCATAGTTGTAGTGAATTAGGAGAACACCTCTCCCCTTAAGGACACATTTATAAAGTATATTATCGAGAAGCTTTTTTTTTTCAATCTAAGGTTTACGAATGTAAGAAGAAGTGCTACTTTATTTCATTACCACTTTTGGCCTTTTGCAGAGTCCAGATCATTGGCCTTTCACATTCTCCTTTTTGTAGACTCTGTACTTTTTTCATTCAAAACATCTAAATATTTAAAAATATTTACATGATTGCCAATTTTTTCCACAAAGATTAAATGTTTATATTGATTTGATGTCAGTATAGAAAACCTATCGACTTAAAAATAAAAATAAGAAACAATTTCTATTTTAACTAATAATTTATACGACACATTCATTCCTAAATTTTAATCTTTATTGATTTTCTAACTAAAAGATATATATTTTTAATAAAAAATAATAAAACATAAAACAAAATCAATATCTTCTTTTTAACTAAAAGACATCTTCTTTAATAAAAATAGTAAAATATAAAACAAAATCAATATATTAAAAAAAATAAAAATTAAAACTAGGTGAATTTAAATTAACCCAAACGAACGTCTATATTTTTGACACTCGCCAAGACATTCTCGAAGAACGTTGAGGGAGCATTTTTCTGCTTTTTAAGCTGTTTTTCGTTCAAGTGTTAAATTCATCCAACGTCACAGTGCCAAAATATATGGAGTAGCCGAACGTTGCGAAGTTGAATTACTCGAGCTCTTTGTCGTAGAGCTTGCAGGTTAGCAGAGAAAGGTCGTCTGACAGCTTTGCAAGAAGTAATCTGTAGCATGTATGGAATTCTCTCTTCTACAATGTATTTTGCATTTCTATATTTATTTTTCAGTGTGTTGGATAAAAATGATTTGTATCAAGAAAGCAAATCTAATGCAAAACAGAGTTAGACTGATTGCTTCAAATGTCCCAGAGTGAAATTAACAAATCCAGAAACGAATCTTCACCTGTAAATATGATATTGACAAATAGAAAAAGAATTTGTATTAATGTCAGCATATTATTAAAATTAGTTTGCCGAATTCAGAATACATGGTATGAGTAAAATGGTAGGGTTAAGAGACTATAGCTTGTCAAAGTAGGGTTAAGAGACTAGGTGTTTCAAAAATGATAATGCAGTAGAAGGGTTAAGAGAGAATAGGCATTAAGAAAAAAAGGAACACAACATATAGGGTTAAGATATTTGATACTGTAGGTGTTTTAAGCATAAAAGCACAGGGCACTTAAGAAATGTAGGAAAACAATAGATGAATATAAAATGTAACATTAATATCAACAGTAAGTGAAAGCCTCCAGCTAAACAGAGAGATATTTGAAATTATTAGTAACTACTTCTACAGATTTTCGTTCTGTTTGAGTGCATTATGGCAATTACGATGTCTAATATGAATTATTTATTGAACTTTTTTTTTCTATTCCATGCCCTGAAGACCGGAAGTGTTGCTTTGTACAAATTTTACCACATTATCACAACTTATTCGGATATGAATCTTTGTCAACTAGTACGAGAGCCTAGATGCTTCATAACTTGAGCTCATTTCGATCTGTAGGCAACTCATCATATCCGTATCAAAGTGGCCTTCCTTTTTTTGAGAAGTTTGTTTGGTTAATCTCAGCAGACAATGTTCTTTAATTGTAGTATTGTATTGGGAAGGATTTGAGGTCTAATGTCGGTAAATTGCTCATTACACATCTGTTTCTCCAACTGAGGTGAAATAGGGTCAGTTTCATTGTGACAGCTAGTCTCAACATCGAGATCCCAGCCTCACAAATGTCACTACCCTGAAGTTTTGAGGTTGAAAAATCAACTAAAGTTATCACTTTGTTTTCTTCGTAAGTGAACAATTATATCATATATACGATAATGCAGAAATAATCTCTTTTCAATATTTTTAACTTTTACTATGTTGGAATAAAATTGAACTTTGAGTTTTTCTTCCTTCTCAAATTCTTAAAAGTATAGGTTTTGATTTGTGTTTCAGAGTAATGTTCTTACAATACTAGCATAGGATAAATGCATTTCTCCAATTAATGTTCTACTTCACTTTGTGCAGAATTCTGAACTTTAGTTTCTCATAGGCTAGATAGGGCATAAATGATATAACAAAACTTTCATTAAAAGTACTGAATACCGGGGTTTTTATTTCTTTCATCTTAGTATATGTACTTCCTAGACATACAAATATCCTCATATAAGTTCATAACATTAAAATATAACTCAATATATCAGCAAGGTGATCGTATCAAAAATCTTTACAAGCTGTGAACAGATTCCAAAAACATGGGACACCTACATCATGCCCTTTATATATTAACAATGAATCTCTCCTGCGATTAACAAGCACTCAATGGATTATTTTCAAAGTGATAATATTTTTCTCAAGGATTAAGCATCTCAAACTTGATGTTCTAAAGTAGATGAGTTTCAGATATATGAAATCATCAAAAAGCAGGTGTGCCATCCTTTTTAAGATATACCCCAGATAGGTTCCACACTCAGCTACTGGCCGAACAATAGCATTATATAACACATTCATAATTTACAATTTTACTTTCCCCTTGCATACAAGCAGCAGCAAAAGTTACATGAATCTGACGTCATCTGACTATGTTTGCCTAGC
Organism: Cupressus sempervirens; assembly: GCA_028749045.1. Lineage (NCBI taxonomy): Eukaryota > Viridiplantae > Streptophyta > Pinopsida > Cupressales > Cupressaceae > Cupressus > Cupressus sempervirens. Next base: position 843,319,713 of record CM053789.1, on the reverse strand, counting down.
ACCAATCGAACTGCATGTCATAGAAATAAATTGTCATATAATTTAAATCAATAATGTTGAATCACATTCTCATACGATATGTGACATTTATTGCCTACATGAAAGTAACAGAAGATGTAGTTCTTTAATTGCAAAATTGAAATGTCAAGGAACTTGTGTGAACAAAAGTAGTTACCATCTTTGTGTAATTCTTGTATGGTACACAACTGTACTTAATGTTTACATACAGTTATACATCTAGTAACTTATTCATCACTTCAGTCATACTCATATTTTTGAAAATAAGCTTATTAGGTCCATTGACTGTTGCTACTGTTCGTGATCATTGTTGGGCAAGCATTCACAAAATACCCAGTCAACATGTTTCCCATGACAAAATTTGTAATACCCTTCTTACATGGTTCAAAGACTTGCTAGGGTTTGAGTGACACTAAAGAGAACTACTCTTAGCCATTTGTTTCTCCTTTTTACTATGCTTAGTGGCAAGGACGAGATTCCACAATCAAAACAATACTCTTAATAAAAAATGCGCAGGTGGCTTTTAGATAAAGTTGACACAACAACAAGGGTTCACAAGAGATTAAATAAATTATAAAACTTCTGCAACAACCAAATTAATATTTGTAATGTCCCCAAGTTATAAATACCCAAATTTTGCCCTAGGTCACAACTTTTTAATTGAAATAAAGTAGGTTTAGAGATACCTTTAACTTTGATTGAGACCCTACAAACAAGTTAGGAATCATATATAGTCCTAATTCATAAAATAGGTCTCTTTAGTTAGATATAAGCATATATTTGAAGTGTAGATCTAATCACCAGATTTTCTTAAATCAGTTTAAGAAGGCTAAACCATAGAAGAGCTAAGATAGGTAACTTGATAGGGTGCTTGAGAAACCCTCTACCCTGGTCAAGAGAAGATATACCATCTTTCTTGTCTTTGTGTGGCCCATGCCATCCATATGAGGTGGAGTACCTATTGAGGTATCCTATAACCGTTCCTCTCAATCTTGGCACTTCTTCTATATCCACTTACCATGATGGCGGGCATAGGGAACGTTCACAATAGGGTGCCCTGGAAGTCCATCCTTTCTAATCCCAAAGACAATATCCTTTGTACCCCTTTGTCCCCATGGGACTCCCTGTTCATATACCATGAGGTGCTGTACTTAGAAGATGACCCATCACCATTCCCTTACTTGAAATCCCTCATTTCCTCTTGCATGGCTGATTACAGAACTCAAACAATATAAATATGCATAACATCTTATATATGTTTCCTATATTAAACCATTACTGAATCAGCAATATATCTACTATGCTATTTCAGATCATCATAAACAGCAATTCATATTTATTTAGATATGCAGGTGTACACAGAATTACTCCATTATGGATAGCAATCCGTACCACAATTAGGAGAGGACAACGAGTCACAACCCTTACCTCTTCCCAAGAGAGGTATTTTTACCAATGTAACCATTGTCTGCTTAAGACTAATCACATGCATCTTCATTTCGCTGTTATTGTGGTTAAGGACTAAAGATTGCCAATTGTGGAGTCTCTTGGTTCACAGCACAGGAAAGAATATTGTGGAAGACAAATTCCCTACTCAGGTTTCATTATTATAGAAAATTGTGATGTCTTATTGATCAGATAATTTCCTGAGGAGCAGTAATATATATATCTATATCAAAATTTGATCTTATTTCCCATCTTTTCCAGAATCCCCCTTTTTCCATGGATGAAGCTTGGTCAATATCCACAGGTCAAAAGCAATAATCGAGGCTTCATTCTCTAACAACAATGCTTTAATTCAAACTGGTCTTAACTATCGCGCCAGTTGGCTCCAGATTGTTGATGGTGATGTGAAGGCATATTTCATTATGAGTTGACAGAAATTGTGCAGCCTTACTATTGTGAAACGATTTTCAATTAGATTCTGGTCAGGGTCATGACAATATTACTAATGAAAGCCTTAAAAGACATTTTTAAACATACAGTAGATATATATCTCAACTTTAAGCCATAAACAATAATGCAAATAAGATACATTTGAGGATTCACATACCTGGTTTGTTAGAAACAGTACATTTGTCATTAACAATGTATTGACATCAATCACAGTTTCAACATCAACCATAGTAGAACCAAATCCAGCTAAAATCTCTCTTTCTAACATATTTACCCTTTATTAGTGCCAGAAGATGGGCAAAAGGTTGAAAACATGAAGCACCATAACAACTCCTTATGAGTTTTATGCCCATTCTCACAGTTCTTACTTTATCCAGCAATTTCAACCTCATAAGGTGGCCAAAGTGATAGCACCAGATTGACTTCAAAAAAAATCCCATCACATTTGCCCTATATTTTGGGTTTTCTCAAAATGATAATGGATCCTTGTTCAGAGTACTCTGCATGATAAGAGTTAGATTAATTGTTATTAAATGCTTACAGCTGAGTTAGCTGGATAAGTGCATAGCTTACCAAATCGACTATTTAAGTTTTTCTTCCTTTCTAAAATTTTAAAAAGATTTGAAATATATGACCATTCTTTAGGCAGGTAATTATAGTAACTAAATTTTTTAATCAAAGAGAAGCACTACTAGAGTAAGATTTTTTTTACAAACCTCTATGCTTAAAATATTAATCCTTTCTAAAATTTTAAAAAGATTTGAAATATATGACCATTCTTGAGGCAGGTAATTATAGTAACTAAATTTTTTAATCAAAGAGAAGAACTACTAGAGTAAGATTTTTTTTACAAACCTCTAAAATATTAATTATGAATCATATGTAATGATCATTTGCAAGCTCAACATACAAGCAGTTAGAAAATCCTCCAGATATTATATAGGCTGGAGGGCTATAGCTCAAAATCAAAGATCAAGATAGAAGACTAGTAACGCAAGAGTGATCAAATGAACAATTAAACAATCATAAGCTGCATAGCCAAAAAAAGTCTTACACAAGACAAAATAGCTGATGCGGAATGCAACTTGACCATTAAAACAAATAAACAAAAAAAAATACAATTCTAAATTTACACACCATTTGCATATACACCTTGACTCTACTCAAGTTGCTACTTTGGCAATCACAAGATCCTCTCCACAACACTTGTCCTTGCTTGTTACAAACCTTGTACAAACATCAGAGAGATAAAAGATACATTAGTTGACATGTCAAACATGAGGTTGGCATCCTAAGTAGCTTATATATATTAGGAAGTGAATGCCAAACATTAATAACAAATCACAAGTGTCAATCAATCAATTAGTGCAGATTTGGCTGTCACAAAATCAGGAATAGATTGAATAATAACTTTTAATGATTGCAGAATTGCATCCAAAGTTCCTAGTACATCAAATATCAAAAGCTGCCCAAGTATATCTTTTTGCTTGCTTCAACCCTTGCATTTTCTTTAGTAGATCAAGCTCATTATCCATGGGGATGAATTGTCGCTTCAATTTAGCTATCATCTGATCCCATCTGATGATTTGTCCTTCCCTCTTCTATTGCTCCAATTGAATCTTGTGCCACCAGATCTTCACATGTCCCTTCAGTTTCGCCTTCGCAAACTTGACCATATTAGGATCCTCAATATCGTCATACTCAAAGTATTCCTCCAATTCATTGATCCAATCGATTAGCTCCTCTAGGTTAAGATTTTCTGAAAATGTGGGAACCTCAAATTTAGGTCTTCTTTTCAATCTTGGAGATTACTTTGAAAAGTCTTTCTTCTTTTGGGTTCAAAACTGCCTCTATTTCAGCATTTTCTTTTTCTTCGCCCTTATCCTCGCTTTCATCTCATACAACAAGATTTATTCTGTTGCGAATTTGTTCTTCCAGTGCTTGCATCTGTCTTTGGAGGGCTCAAAAACCCTCAGGTGTAACACCTACGACTCTCCCACCATGCTCTCTTCGTGGAGGCATCTTCGTGCTTCCATTGAAACCCTAGTGCAAATTGCCTCACAATCGGTGATTTGTTTACATGCTCAGCCCAAACCACGGTCTTGGTGCGAACTGCCTCATAGTCAGCGATTTGTCTACAGTGCTACACACTTAGGAACTCTAGCTCTAATACCACTTGATGAAGGGAGCTCCCCTTAATACCATAAACACATACAAAAACAAAGGAATAACAACAATTTGCGAGAACAAAATATGGGCTTCTTATTATCGCTGCAAATGCAGAATTATAGAATTTAGAATTACAATATGCTAACCCACATGGGCGTCTTCATTACAGTAATCTGCAAAACAAAACTGTGAACTATCACCCAGAGCTGTCCTAGACAATGTTCGGGCATTTCTTAAATAGATAATTTTATGCCACTCGAGAATGTTCTAGACACTCAGACTTGATACCTAGGGCCGAAAGACCCTAACAATACATTTACAGTCGGCAAAATACATTTTTGACATTTACTTTGGAAGTTCTGGTCGGTCCAACTTCAGAAGGCTATAACTCTCAAATCGTTGCTCCGATTAGCTATTATAACCACTTTTTGAAAACCTCAACTTCTGATCTACAGGCTCACATGTGCACAAGCACCCATTTGTTGTGTTTTAAGGCTTCATCTGGGCACATTTAGGCCTTCAACGGTGAGCTTGAAGTTTTTATACCAAAATTACACGCCAAAAATCCGCAATAAATTCATGAATTCTTATGATATGGCACTGAACCTCAACTGGTAGATTGATATATCCAAGATGAACATCCACCTTTGAAATTAACACGTGCAAAATATTAAATATTAAACTAGTCCAAAAACCAGATATTACAGTAAATCAATATTAGTATGGAGGAAAGCCTACCTAGGTTTTTTAAGCTTAACATTGCCACCTTTGATTTGGGGCGAGAGCCTTTATATATTCACATATGTTATTCGGTTTGTAGCTTGGACCCTTGGATTTAGATTTGGTTTGAACTTGATTTGTGATTCTTGCTTCATTGATCGTGGAATCGCTTTGGCCTCAAGTTAATCCCAATGGGTTTGTCATGCAAAAACCTGGGTATACCAAACCAAGAAATGTTAAAATTTTATGATTTAATTTTGTTTTTAAGTGTTCGTGTTTTTTTGGAAAATCCGGTCTTTTCCTTGCCCACTTTTGCAGGACAAATGCCACCCAAAATCTAGGTGAATGTGTTTTCAAGGCTTTGCAACTGACAATATGCCCTTCCTTCTTTTATGCAAAATCCTTAGTAAGTCCTCATATATATGATGGATGCTGGTATTCATATTTGATATTATAGATATTCCAGCTCATTTGGTCGATCATTAGATGGGACAAAGATGCCTTGACAATTGTATGACTTCTATTTAAATGATCAGAAAATATAAATTATAGTAATAAAGTTAATAATAGAGTCCTTTTTCAATAATGAGTCCTCTTTTATTTTTACTATTGAACTGATGATAAAGATTTATTTATTGGTAAAATGCTTTTACGGCTAACTATTTTAATATAAACATAATGATTCTGGGATTTAATGAAAAATGGGAAAATATGACATCTATAAACAACAAATTTATGTGTATGGGGGTGGGCACATATTTATATGGTTGAACCCAACTCCAAGTTCTTTTTTGCTGGATACACTAACTGAATGCATGAACTAGAACTAGGATCCAAAACAGTTGTGATAACATAACTTTTCACATATCATCACCTTTTTGGATCACTCTTTTTTTTGGTTTACATTTATGACTATATGCCCCATAGCTTTTTGAAAACCAGCTTTATATTACCATAGAAGTCCTCTCTTTCATCAATTGCATTGTTCATGGATACAATATCGTTGTTTTACCTGTAGAAAAGTAAAAGGGTTGACTTTAGACATTAACTATTGTGGATGAAATCATAGATGGAAAACTCTCACTTGGCAAAAACTTGCCAAGCCATCAAAAAAAAAAAACTCTAGGAAAAATTCAGTTAGTGTAAAAAAATACTCGGGAGCATAAAAAACAACTTAGCTTTCATAAAAATACATTTTTTTGTTGCAAAATTTAATGAGAAGATGCATCCAATGAATCTTTTAAAGACAACATAAAAGAGACAAGCAGAGTTTAGATACATATAAATGCAAAGGGGGTACAAAATCACATTCTCATGCAAAATGTTGATGGCAGGAAGCAAAATAGTAAATAGTGATGTAGGAGCATCCTGGGTGTAAGAGCAATCTTACATCAACAAAAAATATTTCATTTTAATTGTTTGAATAAGGGTTGTTTTAATACAGAGTTATTGTTTGTGGACGCTTGGTACTTAGTAAGTTAGTCATATGAGCTCGAAATGTCCTAATTTAAGAGGTGGATGTTCATCTTGGATATATCAGTCTACCAGTCGAGGCTCAGTGCCATATCATGAGTATTCATGGATTTATTGTGGTTTTTTGGTGTGCAATTTTGGTATAAAAACTTGAAGCTCACTGTTGAAGGCCTAAACGTGCCCGGATGAGGCCCAAAACTCAATGGATGGGCGCTTGCGCATATATGAGGCTGTAGATTAGAAATTGAGGTTTCCAAAAAGTGGTTATAATAGCCAATTGGAGCAACAGTTTGAGAGTTATGGCCTTCTGAAGTTGGACCGACCAAAACTTCCAAAAATAAATGTCAAAAATGTATTTGACCAACTGTATATGTATTGTTAGGGTTTGTCAGCCTTAGGTATTAAGTTTGAGTGTTTAGAACCCTCTTGGGCAGCATAAAATTGCCTATTTAAGAAATGCCCGAACATTGTCTAGGACAGCGCTGGGTGATAGTTCATAGCTTTGTTTTGCAAATTACTGTAATGAAGACGCCCATGTGGGTTAGCGTATTGTAATTCTGAATTCTATAATTCCACATTTGCGGCTATAGTAAGAAGCCCTTATTTTATTCTCGCAGATTGTTGTTATTCCTTTGTCTCTGTTATGTGTTTATGGTATTAAGGGGAGCTCCCTTCATCAAGTGGTATCAGAGCTAGAGTTCCTGAGTGTGTAGACAAATCACCGACTATAAGGCAGTTCGCACTCGGACCATGGCTTGGGCTGAGCATGTAAACAGATCGCCGATTGTGAAGCAATTTGCACTAGGGCTTCAGCGGAAGCACGAAGATGCCTCCACAAAGAGAGTATGTTGGGAGAGTTGTAGGTGTTACACCTAAGGGTTTTCGAGCCCTCCAGAGACAGATACAAGCATTGGAAGAACAAATGCGCAGAGAAATAAATCTTGCTGTAGGAGATGAAAGTGAGGATGAAGGTGAAGAAGAAGAAAATGTTGAAGTAGAGGCGGTTTTGAACCCAAAAGAAGAAAGACTTTTCAAGGTAATCTCCAAGATTTAAAAAAGACCTAAGTTTGAGGTTCTCATATTTTCGGGAAATCTTAACCTAGAGGAGCTGATCGATTGGATCAATGAATAGGAGGAATACTTTGAGTATTAATATATTGATGATCCTGATATGGTCAAGTTTATGAAGGCAAAACTGAAGGGACATGCAAAGATCTGGTGGCAGGAGTTTCAATTGGAGCGAAATGGAAGAGGGAAGGACAAATAACCAGATGGGATCGGATGATAGCTAATTTGAAGTGACAATTCATCCCCATGGATTATGAGCTTGATCTGCTAAAGAAAATGCAAGGGTTGAAGCAAGCGGGAAGATCTGTTCAGGAGTATACCGAGGAGTTCTACCAAGTTCTCATAAGAACTGACTATGCGGAAGCTGATAAGAAGAAAGTTGCTTGTTATCTTAATGGGTTAAGACCAAGCATTCAAGACGAGCTGAGTTTGGTTTGAAAGACCGGTATTGAGGAGGCATACTAGTTTGCTATAAGAGCTGAGGAGAAGCTAAGCAAAAAGTTTGATAACGAGAATAGTGGAAGAGGTCGCGACCGAAGAGCTAGTGGACGGTCTTATGGAGGCCGAAATGATGATCAAAAGAACAAGGATGAGGCAAGCAATAGCAGTTAGAACCAGAGGGGAAACAATTCCAATTGTTTCCATGATCAAAATAATAGAGATTAGAGAGGAAGAGGAAGGGGGCAAGGATCTAGAAGAGGATGCTTCTGTGAGAAATGTTTTCATTGTGGAGAAGAAGGGCATAGAACATTTGAGTGTCCTAAATGCCAAGGAAGGACATATTGAAGAACTGAAGGCTAGGCCAAAGTTGCGGACATTGATGAAGATGCCAAATCATCCCATTCTGAAGATGCTGAAAGAGGAGAAGTCCTAGTTAATAGGAGAGTCTTATTGAGTGGAGAGAATGAACCTGATCAAAGGAGGAGTTTGTTTTGCACTAGGTGCAAATGTGAAGATAAGTGTTGTGATGTGATCATTGATGGTGGAAGCATTGACAATCTAGTATTAGAAAAGATGGTCACAAAGTTGAAGATGAAGAGGCAAAAACACCCGCGTCCATACCGTATTGTCTGGGTGCAAGATGACCACAAGGTCATGGTTAGTGAGCAATGCTCAGTGAAGTTCAAGATTGGAAGCTACTAGGATGAGGTGCTGTGTGATATCATACCTATGGACATATGTAATATGTTGTTGGGTAGGTTGTGGCAGTTTGATAGGCATGTTGTACATGACGGACGAGCAAATATCTACACTCTGACGAAGGATGGAGTGAAACATAAGTTGAAGCCATTGAAAGAGAAAGAAGAAAAGGTATGTAGTGTTGCCAGAATATGTTTTGTTGATGGAAAGGGGTTTCTCCAAGGTATGAAGTATGAGAAAATGCATTCTGTTGTAATCCCAAAAGATGGTAAAGAAGTAGAGGAGGTACTAACAGAAGTTGCAGATTTGTTGGGAGAGTTTCCTAATATTGTGTTAGATAATGTACCCGATGGATTACCCCCAGTAAGGAAGATCAGTTACCAGATGGATTTGATTCCACGAGCCAGTTTGCCAAACAAGGCAGGACACAAAATGACACCAACAAAAAGTGAAGAGTTGAACATACAAGTACATGAGTTATTGTAGAAGGGGTTGATTCGAGAGAGTATGAGTCCATGTGTTGTACCAGCAGTATTAGTACCAAAGAAGAATGAAGAACGAAGGATGTGCACAGATTCTCGTGTTATTAACAAGATCACAATCAAGTACAAATTTCCATTGCTAAGGATGGATGATATTATGGACTATTTGAGTGGAGTTGTGTATTTTACGAAGATAGATCTGGAGAGTGGATACCATCAAATTTGCATCAGAGAAGGTGATGAGTGGAAGATTACTTTCAAGACAAGGGAAGGATTGTACGAGTGGTTAGTCATGCCTTTTGGGCTAACCAATGCACCGAGCACTTTATGCTTAGTAGGATAGTAGAGGAGCATTCGATGCATATTCGAAAGATGTTTGATAAGTTGAGGGAAGAAAAGTTGCTGATAAACTTGAAGAAGTGCAGTTTTGTGAAGGAGTTGGTGTACCTGAGATTTGTAGTCTCAACAAAAGGCTTGAAAATGGACTCATTGAAAGTGAAGGCTATCCTTGGATGGCCTCCTCCAAAGATTGATATAGAGGTAAGATCTTTTCATAGACTGGCTAGTTTTTACAGAAAGTTCATAAGAGGTTTTAGCAGTATTTGTTGACCCTTGACTGGAACAATGAGAGGGGATAGGAAAGAATTTAAGTGGACAGTAGGAGTAGATAAGATTTTTAATCTATTGAAATAGAAAGTTATAGAGCAACCTATTTTAGCACTTCCAAATTTTAACAAGGCGTTTCAAGTAGATTGTGATGCTAGTGGTATTGCAATAGGAGTTGTTTTCAGCCAAGAAGGTAGACCTGTTGCTTATTTCAGTGAGAGGTTGAATGATGCCAAAAGAAAATATTTTGTCCATGATCAAGAATTTTATGCTATAGTTCAGGCATTGAAGAAGTGGCGACACTATCTTCTTTCTAAGGAGTTTGTTTTGTATACTGATCATCAAGCTTTGTAATATTTGAGTAGTCAAAGAAAATTAAACCAAAGGCATTTGAAGTGGGTTGAGTTTTTGCAGAGTTATACATTTGTTTTGAAACACAGTAGTGGGAAGTCTAATAAAGTTGCAGATGCTCTTAGTAGAAGACAACTTTTGCTGACAGAATTGAGATTAAGGTGGTTGAGTTCAAGGTACTCAGTAATTTATATCCAGAGGATCTTGATTTTGGTGAAGTGTGGAAGGCTTGTACAGAACCTGTTACTCTTGACAGGATGAAGTGGTTGGATTTTATAATCCAAGATGGTATGTTGTTCAAAGGGAGCCAATTGTGCATTCCAAGAAGTTCAATGAGAGAGAATCTCATCAAGGAGAAGCATAGTGGAGGATTAGTTGGACACTTTGGTAGAGATAAAACCATTTCTTTGGTTGTTGAGAACTATTATTGGCCACAGTTTCAATAAGATGTGAAGAAGTTTGTATAGAGTTGTAGAGTATGATAGATAGCGAAAGGAGTAAAGCAGAATACGGGATTGTATTAGCCATTGCCTATACCAAAGAAGCTGTGGGAGGATGTCAGTATGGATTTTGTTCTTGGATTACCAAGGACTCAACGAGGGCATGATTCTAGTTTTGTGGTGGTTAATGGGTTTTCAAAGATGACACATTCCATTCTCTGCAACAAGACTAGTGATGTTGTTCATGTGGCAGAGTTGTTTTTCATAGAAGTGGTGAGACTACATGGTTTGCCAAAGAGTATAGTTCCAGATCGAGATGCCAAGTTTGTAGGGTATTTCTGATGTACATGGTGGAAGAAATTGAAGACAGATTTGAAGTTCAGTTCATCACATCATCCACCGACTGATGGACAGATAGAAATTGTGAATTGCAGTTTGGATAATTTGCTGAGATGTTTGGTTGGAGACAAGTCAAAGTGCTGGGATCTAATTTTACCACAAGCAGAATTTGCATATAATAATTCTATCAACAGGAGTATTGGTAAATCACCATTCTAGATTGTATATGGGAGTAGTCCTAGAAATGTTTCTTAGTTGTGGCAGTTGGATAAAGGAGAGATAAGTAATGCTGAAACAAAAGAATTTGTTGAACATTTGAAGAACATCCATGAGGAGGTGAGAAAGTACATTATAAAGATGAATACACAGTATAAGGCTAAGGCATATGTGAAAAGGAGGTATAAGGAATTTTTGATTGGAGAGGAAGTCATGGCTCATTTGAGAAATGAGCATTTTCTAGTGGGTACATACAATAAGTTGAAAATGAAAATTTTTGGACTGTGCAAAATAGTTAAAAGGCATGATTTTGGAAATGCCTCTGAAGTTGAGTTGCTTGCTGAATTGAATATTACACCAATATTTAACATTTCAGATTTGACAAAGTACTATGAAGGAGGTGATGGAGATGAAGTTGCAGAAGTGCAGTGGAGTATTCTAGCAGCTAGTTCAGCTACAAAGGAGATCGAGGAGATACTGGACAATCGTGTTGGACAAAGTACAAGGAACAAAACTTATGAAGAATACCTGGTCAAATGAAAAGGGAGGCCAGTTGTTGCATCCCAATTTTTAACCCAATTTAAAATTTTCATATAGCCGTTGAGGTTTCACACAAAGTCGGTTGATAGTTAAAATTTTTTACAATTATGTGAAATGGTAAGATGGTTAATCGTTATAATTTCATATGGAGATGAAATGCTAGTTAATCGTTATGATTATATTTTAAAGCTATTTTGGGAAGTTGATTATTTATCATAAGTTCATGGGAATTGAAAAGGCAGTTAGCTGTTATGATCGTTTATGATTAATAACTTGTTATAGTAATATGATTTAACAGTGGAGAGTTTCCTTGTAGGGAACACGTCAAAGGGGTGTAAGCATTGTCAGAAAAGAATTGGGCACAGGAGCACCACCATCACTGGGCAAATAGGTGTGAATCTTGAATCACCATGGCTAAGGGTAAACGACTAGGCAAGCAAGAGTGTACGTTGGACAATACCATGAGCTACTTGGATAACATACAGAACATTTAAATATTTAGACAATCAAAATACGTACCTTTAAATGGTTTATGTTGGCATTCTCATCATTTCATATTATATATATATATATATATGTGCACATAAGTATAAAAAAATATGGTGCCACCATAGTATTAAATTATTCAAGCTCATCTCTATTAACATACGTACACACACACACACACGTATATATGCATATACATTGAGAGGATATGAAGATAAAATAATCTCTCAATTATACATGTATATAGATATGCATATTCTAATAGGTATAACCTTGGACAGAATAATAATATGATGATTGTTACTCAATTTTCACACATGTTCAAATGGAGTAAAGCATACATGCTTACCACTTTCAAGTGATACTCAGGATTGCATTAAAGGAAAGCATTTTATTCATTTTGGAATAATATACAATGTTTGTATGATGGAACAAATCATGTTTATAAGTATGGAAAGAAGATGTTGAAAGTAAATTTCTCCCACATATTTGACTATGAGAGTAGTCCCTATTTGCTGATATACATCCGTACTCTACTGAAATAAATAACATGAAAGAGGAATAAAAGGAGAAAAAGGTCATAGGCACCAGTCATTGCCTGTAATGACTGGTCGAGTTGCATCCATCCGCATTCATCTTTTTGCTGTCCTAAATCTTGTCCTTTCCATGCTTCCAATTCCTACATTCACAAAGAGATAGGTTAGATCAAATGGATCTAAGCATGCTGATAACTCACTTCACCTCACATTTATCATCCTAAGATGCTACTCATCTCAGCAAAATAAAGACATACATCAGCGGATAGAGAAACCAATCATGAAAAGTAAAAGTATTAAAGGGACAAGTCACTTCGATTTGAAACCTTTTGCTGCTAATAACTGAAGAGAATAGAATAAACGTGGCAAGTGGGATTGATATGTATATCAGGATCGAGAAAATGAAACATTAAAGGGACAAACTAAAAAGTTTTGAAACCTTTTGTTTCATAGAGATGTAAAAAAGAAATGAAAACTCAGTACTTGCAATTTTTCTTGAAGCACATTCAAAATCATTCATATCTGATTGAAGGTGGACAAAACAGCAGAGCCAATGCAAATTTAATTAGAATTGCCTTTTAAGGGATGAATTTGAGAGCACATTCAAGGAAAACTATCAGATCAAGGGCAATTTTCCTAATTCAGGTGCAATTCAAAATCAAGAGATGTGAAGTTATATGGATGGAAATTAGAATTAAAGCAGATCATAATCAATTATTCAGCAGATTCCAAGCAAGCGCCAGCAGAAATCCAAATATAAAGAAGCATATTCAAGTAAATGAGGGCAAAAGAAAGAGATGCAAAATCAGATCAGAAATTACCAGCAGACATGGCAAAATTTCCAGAGATAAGGTGAATCAAAATCAGATTGAGATGCGAAAATCACACATAAAGGAAAAATTCCTCTTTAAATGTAAATTTAAATAAAATATTGAAACAAATTCCCAGCTATTTCGAGCAGCCTCCATCAGGAAAGTCAGATTCAATCAAAATTAAATCATCAGCATCAGAAGTGGAGTTCACAACATGCACAATAAGAGTTCAGGGTTACAACCGGAGCCAAGAAATGGTGGAGATAAGAATCTCAAAATGAACCAAACAGCCAAGGCAAGAATAATTTCATGGCATGGAGATCGGTACACTCACGGCATCTACATCATAACAGCAACCTATTTCAAAAACCAGCACTTGCCAAAGTAAATAATCTCATGCCCACGAAATGAGAGGAATCTGGAGAGGTGACCACAAAAGCTCATGCCATGAAGGAGCCATACACTTACAGCAGAAACCCATAAAAAATAAATAAATATGGTATCCAGATTACAACTTCCAGCAAAAGTCACGACCTCCAGGCATCCATAAACATAGCAGGGATGGAGTTTCAGACATTATAAATCCGCAGTCTAGAAAGAAGAGATATGGCACTCACAGCTAATAGAGCCCAGCAAAAAAGAAAAACCCATGGGAAAAGTTGATATGTCTTCGAAAAGAAGCAACAGATAACCAGTCTGCATCCCTCAAAAGTCACCATATTTCATGCCAGGAATCCATGAATGCTCCAGGCGTCCAAGCAGCAAAAAAAAAATAAAAACCATCAGCAATATGGCGTCTATCAGCAAAAAAATCGCAGGACCTTCATGTCGGCTAGGGTTTCAAAAGAACTCTGTCGTGTCTTGCCTTTACAATAAAACACTCAAAATAATAAAAAAACTCTCACCTTTTCCTTCTTATCCATTCCTTAAGCGCTTTCTATAACATTTCGGGTCCATTAAAAGGATGGTGTTATATTGTATTAAAATAATAATATAGATTTTATTCTTTTAAGGTCTATGTTATTATTTTAATAATTTATTATTATTGCATTTCAATTAAATTGTAAATATTATTATTTTTAGTTGATAAATTATGAATCAACTACTAAATGATAATAATTTTAAATGCAATTAAAAAATAAGTTAAAAAAGGGAGAGTTTGATTTAAAAGAGAGTTTGCATTGTAATTTTAAGTTTAACTAGAAGTGTCAAACAGTTGAAAGGGTGTTAACGTTTTTAATGCCAAAATTGAAGGAGGAGTCTCAGTTGCTATTTTTGGAAGCCTAGTTCAGACTCAGGAGTTTGGAGTCAATTATAGAGTTATTTGTGACAGTTTTGGAGTCTTTTTTAGACTTTTTCTATGCATGGGTGGTCAAGGCTTAGTTGGAGGTATATGAGACATATTTTTGGAGCTATTAAGCGATCTTTATAAACAGTTAACTCATTATTTCGACCCAGACTTCCTGATTTTATGGAGAATGGTGTTGTTTTTTGAGATTGTTATATACCCCTCTTGTTTATCAAGAAAGGGTTCAGATTTTCAGAGAAGAGGGATGTGCATGTGATATTTGTCTTTGGTATCTTTTTCTCCATTATTCTGAGCCATTATGTAGAGATACTAGTATTTGGGCCTTTAATTGGAATATAGTTTTCATTGGAATCAGCTTTGGAGTAAAGGATTTGGTTGTATGCTTTGAGGTGGTTGATGTTATTCAATTGTGTTTTATTGATAAACCTTTCTGAATTATGTCTCGTTTTGCATCTTCCATATCTGATATATGTTTTTATAGGTTTTGAGTTGTGTTTTTCATTATTGATATATTCGATTGTGATTAATTTTCTTTCGTATATTTTCATATTCTAACCTTCTCATAAAATATTGATATGAATTAGTAGTTCTTCCAAGCTGGGGTTTTGTGATTATCTGTCAAAAAACTTTCATTGTGTTTCAAGTATAACAGTATTTTGCGTTATCAGTTCTAGTGTATCACCTTATTTTCATCTATTAACTTTTCACGTTCAAGTTTATCTCTTTACCCTTTTCCATACAAGTTTTCACATCTTCATTAGCATAGGTGAGATATCAGATATATCATATAGGGACGGGCCTAGAATCCAGAGGTTCAATTAGGTCATAGGTTACCCACAACCTCTGGTTGATCCAATGTTTCTCCAAAATCACTGAGGGTTTTAGAACTTAAAGTAAATTAGGGTGCAGATTTTGGAGATAACAATGATACCATTCGAAAATAACATATAAAAGTGCAAATATATATATGTATAAAATTATAAATTATTTCTTTTAATAAGGATACCTTCAAATTATTTTTCTCATAATTATAAGTCTCTATAAGAGACGAGGAGTACACTTGGCATCTTCTTTTTTAATCGGTGAACCAAGAAGCTAATTATCTTTTTGTAATTGCTACCAAGAGTCGCAGCTTCTATTTGAGCCTTCTATATTATTCCCATACAATTTATGCTCCGGGGTATGTCTGAGAGCAAGCACCCGATTCTGTTGTTCTACTTTTGTTCCCTCTTCACTTTTTCTTCCCTTATTTCTTGCGATTGATATTGAAGAAGAATCTGAGCTACTGTTCCTGTCATTGAATGGACTTCGAATCAGAAATCCGCATTTGAAAATTAGATTTTGAGAGCTGGCCATTCAGAGTCAAGCAAAGATCAATTTCTTTCATTGATCAGGTTATGTGATCAATTTTTCCTAATCTTATTTTTGTATATGTACTGCATTCAAAAGTATAGATGCAAGAATAGCTTCAATGATTTACAAATAATGATGCTTGGCCGTGATGTAAAAAAATTAACGATTAGCACATTCGATCAAGCACACCAAATTATCTCACCATGTTAAGTCTGAACCAAATACACGTCATACTATGATTTCCTCTTTGTTTAAGTTGGTCTTTCAAATTCGAGTTATAATCCTTTGAAGTTTTCTTAAATAAAGTTCTTGAGTCTTAAGGACTGTATTGTGCCAGTACTAAAATATTATTTCCATCAGCTGAGTTTCAGCAAATGTACTGATATCCTCTATGAATAGACACCCAGGACTCACCTGGCTGGTTGGCCAAGAAAGAGGGTGAAGAGGTGGAAAGAAAGTTCTGCAAGAACAAGAAACAGGAATCAGAATTAATGTAATAACTTTATTTTTAAAGAACTATTCAATAAGCTCATGTTTGTCCAATATGTACCCTGTTGCCAAGTTGAGTGGTGGAATTAAGAACCAGAATGCTCAGTGGTTGGACAAGGTGTTCCATGTCTATTCTGGGTAGGGAGGGCCTTTCTTGAATGAGATTTATGGGGATATTTTGAGTGTCTACGGTTGGGAGGTTAAGCCCCTGACAATGTTTCCTCTCTCCACAAGATGCCAAGATATGCACTAGACAAAGATGAGTTATGCATTCAAACATTTGTTGGTAACAGGTATTTTACTTTAATGATGTTTATACAGGTAGAAGATATGATAGATTGATTTATATCATCAATTTAGTTATTTCCTTTAATGAAAGTAACTTTTCTCGTCAATGTAATTGGTAACTAGTTAGATCAGTTGATCTTCCAATTGAACATGAAATATATCTCTATGCAAGAGATAGGTTTATCTGATGGATTGTTATTTCAGTCTTCCATTTATGTGAATAATGAATATGAGCATATTTTCTAATTGAATGTTATTGCCATAGTTAGCAATGGAAGGAGAAGGGATGATACAGTGGTATTTGATGCCCTAAATGATACAATAATATTTGATGTCCTAAATGATACATTGGCATTTGATGCCCTAAATAATATAGTGGTATTTAATGTCTTAAATGATACAGTGGTAATTGATGCCCTAAATGATAAAATGGTATTTGATGGTAATGGTGTTTTGATAAAGTGGTATAACTATTTGTTCCTAAGCGACATATATGTATTAATCTGGGTTTTGCGGAAGCATCCCTAAACGGATTTCGGTTTTGAATTCTACGGTAGGTAGATTTTTCCCTTGTTAAAATCATTGATGGTATTTTCAAATTGTTAGTTATAAAATTTTTCGTTTAACTGTTTTGTAACCATTAATCTCATTCACATGAAGATAATTGTTATAACTATCATCCTATGAATATGAAGTATTAACTATATTTCTTTGATATGATATGATGTTAGATAAGGCTTTGAAAAAGTGGATGTTACACCAGTAGAAAATTCATCATGGCTAGCAAGGGAGGAGGTTAACTATCTTGGTTTTCCTCTAAACACCTGAGATGTGATGGGGTCACTTCTCAAATTGCCCTGGCTGTCTGATTCAGAGCATCCTGGGTGTAAGAGAAATCTTGCATCAACTAAAAATATTTGATTTCAGTTGTTTGAATAAGGGTTGTCTTAATGTAGAGTTGTCTGTGGAGGCTTGCTACTTAGTAAGTCAGTCATATAAGCTCAGAATGTCCTAATTTTAGAGGTGGATGTTCATCATGGATATCTTAGCCTACCAGTTGAGGCTCAGTGCCATATCATGAGTATTCATGGATTTATTGTGGATTTTTGGTGTGCAATTTTGGTATAAAAACTTCTGGCTCACTATTGAAGGCCTAAACGTGGCCAGATGAGGCCCGAAAATTCAACGGATGAGTACTTGTATGAATCCGAACTTGTAGACCAGAACCTGTGGTTTTCAAAAAGTGGTTATAATAGCCAATTGGAGCAACGGTTCGAGAGTTATGGCTTTCCGAAGTTGGACTGACCAAAACTTCCAAAATAAATGTCAAAAATGTACTTGGTCGACTGTATATGTATTGTTAGGGTCTGTTGGCCCTAGGTATTAAGTTTGAGTGTCTAGAACCATCTCGAGCGGCATGAAATTGCCTATTTAAGAAATGCCTGAACATTGTCTAGGACAACTTTGGGTGATAGTTCATAACTTTGTTTTGTAGATTACTGTAATGGAGGCGCCCATGTGGGTTAGCATATTGTAATTCAGAATCTTGTAGTTCTGCATTTGCAACAATAATAAGAAGCCCATATTTTGTTCTCACAAATTGTTATTCCTTTGTTTCTTTTATGTGTTTAAGGTATTAAGGGGAGCACCCTTCATCAAATAGTTTGTGTCAAATTAGAAGCAAATACATCATTACAATCACATCTTCCTCTTCCCATCTCTACTAGCATAAAAGAGAGGGTTTAGTTCTAGAAGAGGAACCCTGTACTGGGCATGACTGTAAAAGAGACACTCTGTTTGCAGATCTGTGGGCCACGAAGAGAGCCCACTATATTCTCAAGTGCTGCTTCTTCTTCAACATCAATAGAAGCACCTCGACTTTTAGCTATGGCTTCCCTTATAGCTAATCTTTCCCTCTCCCTTTTCATTTTTTTCTCTTCACCAACTACAAGTATGGCATTAATAAATCTTATTTATTTCTTCAGATGCTTTGTCGTCATGGACATTAGTGGCTTCTTTTCCATCTCATATACTATAATTATCTCTATTTTATATAATATATATAGGCTTTTTGCCTTTTTAAAAAGTTTGTTTTCCTTAAAACCTTAGAGTTTTCTGCAAAAACTTGGTGATTTTTTCCTTTGTCTAGTTGTGAGTTTGGCATGTTTTCCATCTATGAATGAAACAATTAATAAAGTCCAGGGAACCAAGGAATTTATAAGGTTCCTTGGAAATCATAAAGTTGTATATAAATAAAGTTGAACTAATTCCATTAATCATAACTTGACTCTTGGTTTCTTGTTCATATTTCTGATATGAAAATAAAATTGAATAAAGTTTAGCCTATTAGGCTTTTTGAACTATGAGGATATTGATTATCACAAGAGCCTGAGAATCTGGCATCTCATCACTACACTAGTCATTGTAGAGCCATCAATCTAAGTCTTATCTTTTAACCTAAGTTGTTGTATTCACTCCTAGAAGGCCAAAATCGACATTTGATTCCGCCAAATTTGTAGTCTGTTTGAATTCGCTTCACATTCGCATTTTTACTGGCAAATTCCTTGTGGATTCTACATTTCAAACCCTGGTTGACTTTGCAAGAATTTGGTGTGAATTTGGTAGAGGAAAAATGACCCTGGGTGGTGTTGATGTGTGTTTTATGACCCACCAAACAGTAGAACAAATACCAAAATATCTTATCCTCTCTTGAATAAAGTCTCGTGTATGCTAAGATTGCTAGAAGATCATACAATAACTTCAATGTCCGTCTAATGCCAGGTCTTGACTGTGGATAAGATCAGTGGTTGATGTGATTTGCTGATGATCACAAGGGGCCTTACGTGTTTATTTAGATTCATTTCAAGCCATACTGGATGTGGGAGCTATCCTAAGGTTTTGCAATGAAGTGATTTTTTGGAGTTTTCACAAAATATGTAGAAATTCAGTAAGACAGGGTTCAAGAATTCTATTCTAATTTTAAGGGTAGTGATAACAACAAATAGAACTCTAGTGGACAAATCCCTCAATTTACCGAATTCCGCTTCGCCAAGTTATACTACAACTACACATGAATTGGTGCAATCTTCAAGGGTTATGCCAAAGATTTTCATATCACTGCATACACCATCATAAAGAACAATGTATACAAAGGATAGAAGTTGAGCATATGCATGAAAGGGGTTCAAGCTAACTTTACACAACGAGTTAGAATCACTAAAACCTCAAAAGTATGAACCAAAGGAACTCATCAATACACCTTCATATTCTTCATTGTAATCACCACACATTGACTATGCTAAACTTAATCTAATTGAAGAAATTTAGGAGAACAAGCAAGCGCTAAGACACGTCAAGTATTCACCAAACTCCAATGAAAACTTTATTATCTCAGCAGCTCATAGCAACAATCTCATAAAAATCTCCCTTTACAAATGAGAAATGAGGCCTTTATATAGGTCTTCAATTACAATAGGTGGCCTGGATGATCACAATAACCGATGGCCAAGATTGTGCCACATCAACCCTAATTAAGGTTAGGGCAAAGGAAAGGAATCTACATTAATGCAACAAGGAATCCACTACTGTAGTGGGTAATAAATGCCCACTATGCATGCTCATTTAGGAAGGAGTGGGGTGTAATAAATGATCCCTAAGAACACCCACTATGCATTTAATGCATCTATCCTTGATTTTTTCACCTGAAGGATTGAAATCAATCTAACACTATTTCCAACTCCTCTGTACTGATGCTTGGTGCAGATTCTTGCTTGAATTCTAGAACTGCAATTGCTCTTTTTGCTTTTCCCAAGCTTTCATTCCAATCTGGTAGTAAGTCCTTAGTAGTGTGCATTGTATTTGAGAAGATGGAGTTCTCAAAATCATCTCTTCCATATACATTTAGTTGAAATAATTCCTCTAACTTGACTTTCAGATTATCAGTTGTCATTTCTTCTTCCCCCAATCTCTGTGATAACAAGGATGCAACTGCATTTGATATTCCTTGCTTGATGCTATCAACAATCTTCTTCCATCGACTGGATTCCCTGGTAAAGCTCTCAAACATTTCCTTAGCCATGATCACTACATTGTATCATCGAATAAAATCATAGACATCCCCCTCGCTGATAACTCGACCATCAATCAATTCTTGCTTTGGGGTCTCCATTAGATTCTGAATGTCGGCAATCACCTCTTCTTGGTAAATATGCTCATCCACCCATGATTCCTCCATGCACTAGATCTTAGAGATTGCAGCCAATGCCCTATTGTGTACTTGCACTAATTCTTCTGCATGTTTGAAGGCTACCTCCTGAATTCCTTCAATCCAAATCTTTGCACCCTAAGCAATCCACTTGATTCTGTCAATATCACCTACCACTTCACTGGAAACACCTGTTGGAGGGACAAATGATGGACTTTCCTCTCTTACTGGATGAGGCAAGTTATTGATGTACTGACATAAGGCCCGAATTTCTCTTTTTTGTTTTTCATACCCTTCTACTTTCATCAGCCTATCCTTCAAAGCTTGTGTGGAATCATCAAATTCTTCCAATATTTGCTCTCGGGAGGCCCAACCAAGATTTACTTCCGTAACATGATACTCATCCGAAGCAATCTGATTTTTTTCCTTTGTCAACTGTGGGAGTCGCAATCTGCAAGATTCTAGATCTTGATTGTCCTCTGATGAATTTAGTATATCTTCTTGCTTTCTCTTGTTCTTCTGATCGGTTTGATCGGTCCAAAATTTCTTGTAATTCAATTGCTGGATCAACCTCCCTTTGTTGACGCAATTGAATTCGTTACCTCAACCATTCCGGAATGGGTATACTTTGGTCCCTCGAAATTACCAATTGTTCTTTCCTTTGGACCGCTCGAATGTCAATCTCCTCTTCACCTCCTAGACTATCCATTGTAATCTCAGGAACTACGGCTTCAGCACTTGGAAGATGTATTGCTACTCCTAGAGTTTCTTCCTCTAGTGGACCAACTCCATCATTAATCATTTCTCGCTCTAGGATCGTAGCGAGACTTTCCTCTGTAGCAATATCTTGATCTCTCCCTCTTTCTTGCATGGACTTTTCATAGGCATTTATACTTAGGCTATCTTGAATTGGCCTATCCAAAATCTCTTCTTGCTCAAATCTCCTTATACTTGTCCCTACATCCTGCCTTTCAAATGTTTCAATCTCTTGGACACTTGGAGTTCGACTCGGAGAAAAGGGAGCATCTCCATGTTTCTGCTTCTTATTTTGAAGTTCCTGGATGACTTCCTCAATCCTATGATGCTTTTCTCGAGGTACCTCCTTCTCTTTCTTGGTTCCTACATCCTCGGATGGAGTTCCTCTTTCCTCAACAGTTCCTTCAGATATTTGTCCTGATCTTTCATCCCTAAGTGGTCTACGGCCAAGCAACCTATATGTGAATCCATTAGTTGGTGCAACTAATTTTTCAAGCTTATGCTCGATCCACCACTTTGTAAAATCTAAGACTGGTTTTGAAAGATCTTCGAGATCTGTAATTTCTTTCTTCTTCCAATCATATGGTTGAGCTGTCATTTCTGGATTGAATCTCTTTCGCATCATGTTTGGGTCCTCCTCCATTTGATCAGGAACCTTGAATATGTTGCATGTTCTAATAATGTTCAATGGTAGTCTTGAATGCAACCTTTTTCTAATCTCGTTCTCGTCTGCTGTATTTGCCCAAAAGTCTTCAAGGTGAACCTTGTGTTGGTACTTTGATCCTCCTACTGATGAAATCTTGTTGTAAGGATCAAAATCATTCCTTTTTGGATAAAGCGGAAGGCGGAAGAAGTGGAGATCATCTGATGATCTTTCTGTAGCTTTTAGACATGGGCATACCTCAGTTTTCCCTTCTCCTATGGAAATTGGAAACTACAATCCCAATTTCTTCTTCCCTTTCTGAATCTTGTCATAGGCTGTAAGTTGTCGAGTAAGCTCTAACAAGACCATCTTGTCCGTTGGGTACCTGGGAAGTTTGTATGGCTCCGTGGAGAATCTTTGAACTCGGATGTATGGAAAGGTAGGAAACTGAATGAACCAGGTGCCATATTCCTCGACCAACTTCATTGCACCCATTGACATTCTTGTATGTGGCCTCTTTTGTAGTGTTCTTACTATGCGCATGGCAAATATATCATTAACCCTCATGTAATCATCCTTTGAATACAAATGCATTTGAGGGTAACATTCATGGACTTTGGGGTGCTGGGTTCCGCTTCCAATCGGTCCTTTGCATCGTAGTCCATCATAATTTGTCCTCCTTGCTAGCATGTAGACGACATATGAGCTCATGTAAAATTTCCTTGTATGCTCTAGATTCATCAACTGTTCATTTAGATTATCACTTATGAGCTCAGCCCAATCTATTCTATCGCCTTCCTCCATTACCTGCTCAACAAAATACCACATCCAAGATTCAAACCTATAAGAAAAAGGCATGCCAAATATGCGACTCAACATCATGACCATATCACTATATTCCATCTGCAAGTCAAGCCATACTATTTCCTTAGGAATCTTGGAATGATGTGATTTATTCTTTTTCAACCATCTTTTGTTGATTATTTCTTCACAGAAATTGATTCTAGACGTGTAGATTCTCAATGCTTGCTCCTGTGTCTTTGTGACCATCCTTGGGTGAGAAGGAATTCCAAACGCTTCAAAAATGGATGCTGGAGAAAAATTTGCCAGAACATTTTGTTCAGAATCCCTGATGGTTCTATCTCTAGGACTGTAGTGTTTGGTACATTCCACAATCAACTCTGGATGTTGAAAAGAAGGCGGGAAACTAGCTGCAGC
Organism: Cupressus sempervirens; assembly: GCA_028749045.1. Taxonomy (NCBI): domain Eukaryota; kingdom Viridiplantae; phylum Streptophyta; class Pinopsida; order Cupressales; family Cupressaceae; genus Cupressus; species Cupressus sempervirens. The sequence continues at coordinate 843,296,161 of CM053789.1, read as the reverse complement.
GAAAATTCCACTTCTGACAATTCTTGTGGCTAGGTGTGTCGGGTGATAGTCATTATATCTGAGCATTCTCCGGTTAAAATCTTTCAAATCAAGGCCGCCAAGACTTGTATCTCCGATTTCTGCCCACTTTGGTACAATTTTGGATTCAGGATAGAATCCTCTCCTTTCATTCTTTATCAATTGTCCTCGCGTTTCTCCTATTCCCCTGGGCTCTGCCATTCTCCTTTCCAGTACTGTCACTGCTGTTATGAGGACTGAGATTGCTGCTTGTAGGCAAGGAAGCATCCCTGGTGCATTTTTCATCCCATTCAGATGATCCTTTATGTGACAAGTCTTCTGGTGAATGACAGACAACTTCAGCTTTCTGTGAGTTACAAAAAGCTGATGATGCTGAAGTAGCTACTCCAGATGATGCTTCAGTAACCGTGGACATATCCGTGCAACCCTTCAGTGGATGCTTCGCCCTATTTGCCTCAAGTGATTGGGTGCAATTTGCACGAGACACTTGATCTGTATGATCTGCTTTTGTGTTTTGTGGGATCATAGACTCATCAAATACAAGATTTAGATTCCTTGTCTTTGATGCTTCTCTTGATGAATGTTTCATAGCACTTTTGGCAGTTCCCTGAGAAACAGCCCCTACCCTACTTCCACTTTTGGAAGTGGGTGATTGTAATGTGCTTGCTTCATATAATGGATTATTCACTGCACCCTTCAATGGTGACTTCTGATTAGCTGCTTTTGGGACCCGTGAAATACCACCTTCCTTAGATGCTTGCTCCAACATAATTTTCTTCGATGGGAGCACATTACCCCCTAGCTTCAACTTTTGTTTCACAGGACCTACTTCTTGTGTTCTAGAAGTACCAACTTTCTTTGTTTTCTTCAAGCTAGTTGCATCTAGTGCCTGCGTAATTCCTTCTACTGATATGTTCTTGATGGAAGATGATCCAGGTGCTTGACAGGGGGCTGGCTTGCATGACTTTGAAATTTGCTTCTGATGATCTAAATGTTGCCATTAATCAGAATGTTGTATTCTCAATGAAATTCATTCATGCAAGGCCATGAATTCTATAACAACTAGAGGATACACGTTTCAGTCTCTTCCACCACAGTCCTCTAATTCCTTTAACCTCACCACAAAGAATAGAGTTGCATCTTTTCTGTAAGGCCATATGATGTGTAGCTTGTATCGATATGTAATTTGCATCAACCAATAGCCTACAAAAAATTTCCTTTATATTGAAATGATTACATTCCTGTGTTGTTGAGATCGCATAATAGAGCAGATGAGTGTCTTTGTTTGGTGCTGAATCCTATATCTATTGTTTTATCCTTTGTCTTTTTTCTCTCTCCATGCTCAGGAACTCTATCTTGACTCTCTGCTTCCATGTCTACAGGTTCCAGAATCCCGCTTCACTCTCTCCTCCTTTGCCAATACAACTATCAAAATGATTCGTCTAGGTCGGTCTATCTATGTCGATTCCAATTGATGCAAATAGTCGTTGCTCCTGCAATTATCCAGCCCTCACGCTTTAGCTCCCTTCTAATACAATGCTTAGAACAGTAGTCACTTTGGAATAGGTGAGGAAGTAGGCCATATCAATTTGCCAACATTAGTTGTCGAGCTCCGACTTTCACTCTGTCGTGCTTGGATGGGAAATAAAGTTTTCAATCCTTGATTTTGCACTCGAAATTTGCTGGAGCTGGCCTTTTGCAGAATGAAGGATTTTATCCTTCATCAAACATTCCGTGAGTAGCTTAAATCTGCGCTCCATAGTATAAAGCAGGTTTTTTTTATTGACCGGAGGATTTTATCCCTTGCCAAACATTCCATGCCTAAATTTGTGCTCCATGATTTAGGGAGCGGGCTTTTCACTGAATGAAGGATTTTGTCCTTCACGAGAATTTCTCCATTGCCACAAATAGCCGTTGCAAGGAATGATGAAGGCACAGTTTTAAAATAGTTGGAGATTTTATCCAGTTTGACCATTCCTTGGGTCCTGCTGACTTGCGCTCCACAAAATACGAGAGCGGGGTTTTTTCGGAATGAAGGATTTTATCCTCTCCACAATATCCTTTGCTATCTTAAAGTTGCGCTCCGCAATTTATGGGGTTGGGCTTTTTCCATACTGGAGGATTTTATCCTTTTCAAACAATCCTCCGCGCCTCATTGAATGTTGCAATTTTAAAATCATTGGGGATTTTCACTAGTTGACCATTCCTTTGGCATAGTTTGAAAAGTAGGGGTCCTAGGCATGGGCGATGGTGACTGCTGGTCACAACAGGTGGAATGTAGGCAACTTTCAAGCAAATTTCGGAAAATGCAAAGAGTGTTGACTTTTCAACATTTTAATAAAGTGTTTTTGGGCTTGTTTTGACCTAAAAGATTGCCATTTAATAAAGTATACATTTTCACGTTATAATAAAAGTGTATGCAAAATGTTTATAAAGTGTATGTTGTGTTTGTTTCTAGCGTTTGAAGGTTTGTTTGCAGTGTTTGTTTCCAACGTGAGTGAGGTTTGCATTCCTAGAGTTTGAGAGGTTGAGCATTCCCAATGTGAGTGAGGCTGAGCATTCCCTTTGCAGTGTTCAAACTTGAGCATTCCCCTTGGGCCTTTGCCAATGTTCGAACCTCACTACCCATATTTGAACCTTACAACAAACCAATACAAGGATTTCTGTTACTTTAAAAATTGTTTTAAAGCTTTTTAAATGTATTTTTATTGGTCTTTTAGTTGTTTTTAAATCTATAAATTTAAAGGGCGGGGTTTGGCGGCTAAGGGGTTGCCGACACTAGCAATACGGCTAAGGGGTTGCCTTCCTTCTTGTCCCCTGCATGCATACCCCTATCCTAGCCCTAGGGGGTTCAAAAGTTCCTGGTAAAGATTGGAGTATGAGAACTGGTAGCCTTTCCCTTTCCCCTTTCCCCTCTCCCCTCTCTTCGTAGGGGCCCAAGGTAGGTGGGAGGTACGAATAGTAGGGGCAGTTTATCCGGAACTAGACTATGGAACTCTATGCATGCAGGGTGGGATTTTGCTGGCCGATCCAGCCATTGGCATGTTACGTATAGAATTTTCCTTTAGTAACTATAGGTGCATAGAACCATAGAACTATTATTTGAACCTCACAACCAATATTTGAACCTCACAACAAACCAATACTAGTATTTTTGTTACTTTTAAAATTGTTTTAAAGCTTTTTTAATGTATTTTTGTTAGTTTTTTAGTTGTTTTTAAATCTATAAATTGAAAGGGTGGGGTTCGATGGCTAAGGGGTTGCCGGCACCAGCAATACGGCTAAGGGGTCGCCTTCCTTCTCGCCCCCTACATGCATACCCCTAACCCTATCCTAGTCCTAGGGGGTTCAAAAGTTCCTGGTAGAGATTGGAGTGTAAGAACTGGTAGCCTTTCCCTTTCCCCTTTCCCCTCTCCCCTCTCTTAGTAGGGGCCCAGGACAAGTGGGAGGTACGAATAGTAGGGCGGTTTATCCGGAACTAGACTATGGAGCTCTATGCATGCAGGGTGGGATTTTGCTGGCTGATCCAGCCATTGGCATGTTACGTATAGAATTTGCCTTTAGAAACTATAGGGGCATAGAACCATAGAACTATTCGAGGTTGGGCAAGGTTGGATAGATAACAGTCGTTCTGCTAGATAATCAGTCTGCAGACATCCCGACACAATAATCACCTTAAAATAGTGGGGGAGGTGGGGGACGATCCTCAAACTGGCAGGTTCATGGGCATTAGCTTAGTTGGCTGCTTGTTAAAGTCTCTCGAACAATAGAAGCTATCTTATCCCGCCCTCCCCTTCTTTCTTGAACAATAGATAGTAGGGGCCTCCTTCCTTTCTCCTATAGGGCACTATGCATGCACGAGTTCTATCCATCTCCCTTTGTCCTATTGTTTATTTAGGTATCCCTCTCCTTTTTTCACTACGCTACCCCTTTCGGTCACCACATATCCAAACACACTATGGTAATTTGCAACTTCTATTTTGTGACTCACTCAATTAACCTCATCTAATTCTGCCTCCATGGAATGAGTAGATTATTTACGGCTAGCTTTCAATACGTTATGCCTCCCCTACAATAATATACCCCTAAAATAGATTATTGCCCCACCTTTAGAATAGTAGGGAGATTATTCCCCCTCCCGGCATAAATAGATTATTCTATGGCCTACTATTTGCCATGGGGCTAGGGCTACCCCTACCAATAGAATAAGTTGGTGGGTGGGGGGTATGGTTCAATCGATTCAATGCCTATTGTTTTTTTTTTTACGGTTAAGGGCTTTTTCATGCTTGTTTCAAGGTTCGGAAGATTGTAATGTCCCCATTTTTAGCAGTCTATTGTAGTTGGCTTGGTCAGTGCACCATAGCGACTATCGTGAGTTGACAATGAGATTTGAGGGTCTCAGTTGTGGGGTTATAGGCTTTTTAGTAGCCTATGGTGTGTTTTGGCTCCATTTGAGGGACTTACTATTAATAGTAAGTGAAATTGTTGGTTTCGATGAGCTCAATTGAGTTAGAGGAGTTTTGTGATGCTCTCAGTTTTTATTTCGGGCTTCCAGTTTGGGCTCCAAGAATCTTGGAGGGAGTGTCTATTTATAGTAAGTCACCCTGTCAGGTTCATTCATCGTTTTTCATCATCAGGATCACTTTGGTATTGTCAGATTTCGATTCTGATGCTTCTTTATTTGTTTTTGCAAGATGGGTGAATTATTATTATTATTCATCTAAATATGTTGAGGTTGCTATTTTTGTTGGTGTTGTTGGTTGGTCACCTCAGTATCATAGTTCGTTGGAACCGAGACGAAAAGTTTTAAATCGTGGGAACACGAAACAGTGGCCTTGCATGTCAAAACATTAAGTTATGGTGGAAAAGGTCATATTTGGAGCCAAAAGCAATTAATAAATTATATTAATGACACTTTATTATATTTTAATATTGTGTGTGGGAAGCTTCTTAAGTGAAGTTCATTTGGGAAATTTTGTGCCATTTGGAGATTATAAATATGAGTTCATTTGATGAGTAAAGCATCCAATTATTTGATTATCTTATCTTACTTTGTTGTCTTTGTGACACTTCTTAAGTTCTGAAATTTTGTGCCCTTGCTGAAGTATAAGAGTTTCAGATCTACAACTGAAGTATTGTAGATTCAATATTGAGATTGCCTGGCTAATTGTGCTGAGGTATATGATTTGTCATTTCTCCTACTGTATTAACTATTGCTAAGCAGAAGTTTAATTTTTCTTGTTGCTGGAGGTTGTTTTGGAATTTGTGAAGGGATTCACTAAAATTGTTATATCAAATTGTGTGCTGGTTAATTTGGAGTTGGTTGAGCGCCAATTTATATCTGTTGCTGGGTGTTATTTCCTATCAGCACTTTGAGAGCAGCATTTTCCAAATCTGCAGTTGCATTTGTTTGTCAAAGAATTCTTTGTTGCTGTTGGTCTTCATTTTAGAGAGTTTCAAGGCATGTCTTATCTGTAAGTTCATGGATTGTAACTACTAATTTTTTTGGGTATTGTTGATTTAGATAATAGGGGATATTTTATCACCTGGGTTGTTGGTATTTTGTGAAAATACTCAGTATCTAAGTTGATATTGAAATCTGGAATTTTTCAGCTGTATATTCCTTATGTAATATCTAAATATTTGAGTTGAAATTATTATTGCAAAATCTTCTAGTTTGCTGCTATATTGTTGTATCAAAATTGCAAAACCTCAAGAACAAAAAAAATGAAATCAATTCTTCAGAACATATTGTTTGAAAGCTAGTCAGGTTATTAAAAAGATATAATTTATTATAATATATATTAATATATAATATTTCATAATCCATTCTAAACAATAAAAGTATAAAACAAATGAAGCTTTATATCTCAATATTTTGATCTACCGTGAGCCTGTGTATGACTGGAAGTCTGAAAGTTGTTTGTTTTGCATTTTTTTCAAAATAAGTGTTAAAATGATTTCATTGATTTGTTTAGGACCTAGATTAATTTCCTTTAATCTTTTCTCACTATTGTAACTTGTTTTGTTTGTTTCTAGATTCTATCATGGTTGCAAGTGCTTCTGTTGCCAATAACCCCCACTTCAAAATCGACAGATGTCCCCAACTTTGATAATATGTGCTAATGATTCTATCAATGCTAGGTGGAGGAGGTTATGTGTGGATGTGTAGCCACTGCAAAGAGGAATTTAGTAGCTCTTATAGTAGAGTGAAAGCACATTTGTGCTTTATTCCTTAGAAAGGAATAAAATTTTATACTAGGAAACCAAGAGTAAACGGAGTGCTACCTAAAACTTTCCTTGCAAATCACATTTTAAACAAATACATTTAAGAACAAAAGCAAGCAGAGGAAGTTGTTGGGAGGGAATATTCATCTCATCCGTTGGAAAGTGGTGGGCCTTTAAAAGAAAGGAAAAACATCATCTATGTCTTCAACTACCACTCTTAGCAAACCACCTGCAGAGGGCCATCTATTCTTTTGTCCTCCTCAACAACATATTGTTAGTAAGAGAGCAATGGGACCCTTGTGAAGGGATTCACTAAAATTGTTATATCAAATTGTGTGCTAGTTAATTTGGAGTTGGTTGAGCGCCAATTTATATCTATTGCTGGGTGTTATTTTCTATTAGCACTTTGGGAGTAGCATTTTCCAAATCTGCAGTTCCATTTGTTTGTCGAAGAATTCTTTGTTGCTGCTAGTCTTCATTTCAGAGATTTTCAAGGCATGCCTTACCTGTAAGTTCATGGATTGTAAATACTAATTCTTTTTGGGTATTGTTGATTTAGATAATAGGGGATATTTTATCACCTGGGTTGGTATTTTGTGAAAATACTCAGCATCTAAGTTGATATTGAAATATGGAATTTTTCAGATGTATATTCCTTATGTAATATCTAAATACTTGAGTTGAAATTATTATTGCAAAATCTTCTAGTTTGCTGCTATATTGTTGTATCAAAATTGCAAAACCTCAAGAACAAAAAAAATGAAATCAATTCTTCAGCACATATTGTTTGAAAGCTAGTCGGGTTATTACAAAGATATAATTTATTATAATATATATTAATATATAATATTTCATAATCCATTCTAAACAATAAAAGTATAAAACAAATGAAGCTTTATATCTCAATATTTTGATCTATCGTGAGCCTGTGTATGACTGGAAGTTTGAAAGTTGTTTGTTTTGCATTTTTTTCAAAATAAGTGTTAAAATGATTTCATTGATTTGTTTAGGACCTAGATTAATTTCCTTTAATCTTTTCTCACTATTGTAACTTGTTTTGTTTGTTTGTAGTTTCTATCATAGTTGCAAGTGCTTCTGTTGCCAATAATCCCCACTTCAAAATCGACAGATGTCCCCAACTTTGATAATATGTGCTAAGGATTCTATCAATGCTAGGTGGAGGAGGTTATGTGTGGATTTGTAACCACTGCAAAGAGGAATTTAGTAGCTTTTATAGTAGAGTGAAAGCACATTTGTGCTTTATTCCTTAGAAAGGAATAAAATTTTATACTAGGAAACCAAGAGTAAACGGAGTGCTACCTAAAACTTTCCTTGCAAATCACATTTTAAACAAATACATTTAAGAACAAAAGCAAGCAGAGGAAGTTGTTGGGAGGGAACATTCATCTCATGCGTTGGAAAGTGGCGAGCCTTAAAAGAAAGGAAAAACATCATCTATGTCTTCAACTACCACTCTTAGCAAACCACCTGCAGAGGGCCATCTATTCTTTTGTCCTCCTCAACAACATATTGTTAGTAAGAGAGCAATGGGACCCTTGGAATCATTATTCCAAAATGAAGCTAGAGACATTACCGATCAAGCCATAACCAAATGCGTCTATGCAAATGTATTGTTATTTAATGTTGTTCGCTCACCGTATTGGCAATACATGGTGAGGGTAGTTAATGAGGCTCCAAAGGGGTCAAGGGCCTTGGTTATGAGAAGATATGCACCAATTTATTAGATGATGAGGTGGTCCGTGTAGAGAATGCCATGCTGGCCACCAAGGATTCATGGGTCGAAACAAGTGTGACAATAGTATCAGATGGATGCAAGGATGCATTTCCATCAAAAATTTATCATAGGCAAGTTTTTTAATCTTAAGATTCTAATTTCTAATTTCTTGTTGGTAAATATTCAAAACTCTTCATTCTATAATTTCAAATTTGTAAATTTTGATAGGTTGCTAGTTCATCATCATCTAAGAGGAATTGGAGCACATACTTCTTCATCCACTCAATAAAATGCAATTGACTAAACTCCAAGAAGGTAGATATCTTGGTGTTTGTGCATTCAAACTTGAGGCTCACAACTCACAAAGAGAATACCTACAAAAAGGGGGAGACAAAACAATGGGATGTCGAACCAGAGGCTACAGTGTTGGAAGCTCACTTTGATGCACTTGCAATTGAAGATGGTGATCCTGAGATACATAGTGACGATGAAGCTGATCTTGAGGCTACGACTGAGACTACGGATGAGACCGCTGATGCCAATGGCATTAATTGTGCTTCTAATCAGCAACTGTCTACTGATGATGAATTCTTTGATGATTTTTGATGATACATTGATGTTTGATCACATATGACTGATTGCTGATTACTAATTAGTAATGTTGACATTATTGTTTTAAAGTTTTTGAACTAAAACATTGATATGGTGGTGTATTTTGACATTTTATCATACTATTTGAACAAAATCGTTAATATATGTGGTGGTGTATTTTACTAAATGTCTTTAATATTAGCATAGTGGTGTATGAACTTATTTGCTGCAGCATATTTTTACATATATATTAATTTAAAAAAAAAAAACGAATGAATCCAAAACGAACCCGAACCCAACCCAAAGAAACTTTGAGCAAATTTCAAACTTGAATGTCGAAGCCGCATCCGAATCGACAACTTAGCTTTTAACTATAAATCAAGTCAGACCTTTAAATTTTCCACTGGCAGTATAAATTCCAAATTATGAAAAATACATGATTACTTAGGGTCATAGTTGCAGGGAGACATGTCCCCAACCCCCTGGGACACATACTGGAGGTTGGGAACATCCTGCGTACTGGAGACTTCTGCTGAGATTATTTTGGTTTAGTGGTGAAAGATCTAATGGTTTTGGACACCATTTCAAGATTTAAGAATTTAAGAGCAACTATAACGGTAGAAATGAGTGGGGATTTCAGTGTTGGTCGAGGGTTTTCCAATTTTGGTGTTAGTGTCTTCAAGTATCATTAAATTATAGTTACAGTCCACTACATTTTTAGATTTTCTATAAATAATTTCATTATTTTATAAAACTATAGTAGTGACTCGAAGTACCTCCATCTTCTAGTTTGGAATTATTTTGGAAAAATACCCTACTAGTATTTGTACTAGTCTCTCAGTATTCCCTGCCTTTGTGAAACCTTGCTTAGGCGCTATACAATTTCTCTAGCGGTATAATATTTAGGAAAAGAAGATGCTTTTTCTTATAATACGATAGCTTTAGAGCTGACGAAGAGACAAATGCATGTCTAGAGAGTTTGATTGAATTTGGCAATACACACACATACATGTGTATATCTATTGTAATGTCCCCGTTCCCCTCTAGAAGAAAACAGTTGAAAGAAAAATGGTGTAAGGTGTTCTAGAGAGGATGTACAGAAATCGTACGATATCCAGAAGAATGGATGCACAAAATAGTTGGCCTTACGGTGGTAATGCTTGATGGAGTGTCTGTACGGTAGTCTTAGTTCAGGCCGTACGATGGTGGTAGTTCTGGCTGTAAGGTGCCAGGCAACAAGCCAATAGGATGGCCGTATGGTGGAAACAAGGAGGGTGGCTGTACGGGATCCAAAATGAGTTGTACAGTGGAAATGTTGGTAGTTTGTGGTGATGCTAGGAGGCACGATGAGGAAGCCCAGACGTCCGTACAGTATTGAAGGCCGAACAATAGGGAAATTGTAGCTGCACGGGAAGATGGACTTCTTGCCAGGTGAAATGGAAGGTGTACGATTAGAAAGAAAATACTCAGACATACAATAAACCCAAAGATGTCGAACAAGAAATGAGAATTGAACATGATTAATCCTTCAAATTGATATATGCCAAAAGATGGTGCTCCGATTTGCCAGATCCGAGCGAAGCAATACATGCAATGGAATAGGGTGAGGGTTGAATCCCACCGAAATTGGAAATAACCAAATAGGGAAGGTCTTTCACTTCCGAAATGGCGAATAACAAATAATTCCAATGGGAATTCACAGTACAAAGAAATAATCCAAATTGCATATCTACGATTACCTACAAGTCGTGCTTAAATACACATTGGGGAAAACCTTTCCGAGGGTGTACAAAGGTAGATGATGACAACACTTACCAACATAAACTAAAATAAAAATAGCTCCAAGATATATTAAATCAATCGGAACCATAAATACAAATATTAACTTGGGCCCCATATTAATTAATTAAAGTAACTAATTAAAGGTCCTTTTAGTATATTATTTAAATTTTGGGACCAATATTTAATTAAATTAAATTATTACATTAAAATTGGGGACATTACAAATCCTTGCTACCCACAGATTGCTTGCCCTCAAGCAATCTTTCATCAGACGAAACACCAATAGCTCCAAGGTCCCAAATCAAACGCGCAAGCAAGACAAGTGAAATGGCATCAATCCTCCACAACACCACATTGCCATCAAACTTTCGATGTGCCACTCTAATATAAATATTGTCTGGTTTGGAGTCACCAAGATCCCAAACTTGAAATTCATCTGTGTAATCCATCATGATTGCCATTGGGGAATAGACTCCATAATCAACCAACTGTAAAGATTGCTCTTGCAAATAATCCTCGATCGAATCCGCATGCCTAGGAGGCTGAACAACTACCAGTAGAGCTTTCTTATTGAGAGGGCCACTGGTAGAACCCAAATTTCCATCAAGTTGATCATCGAGCATTGGTTCAATGATATTTGTTCAAGTACCTTCCTCTAGAATTTCCTTCATCTTGGTCTCAGGCACCGAGCAGATTTTGTCTTTGTGGTAAATGATTTCGCTAACCACTTGGTATCTGCCATCCTGTACTTGGCCATCCAATAGTTTGCACGCAAAAGTGTTCTTGGAGTATTCGACTAACAGATGTGTCCTCTAATCGGTTGGAAAATGAGCCATAGTGTTCAACAAGTCAAAGCTCTCCATTCTCCCAATAGGCTGGTAGAATAACCAGCTCTGATACCATTGCAGTGTCCTCGTTCCCCTCTGGAAGAAAACAGTTGAAAGAACAATAGTGTCTAATGTTCTAGAGAGGATGTACGGACGCCGTACTGTATCCAAAAGAATGGATGGACAAAACAATTGGGCATATGGTAGTCTTAGTTTAGGCCATACGGTGGTGGTTGTTTTGGCTGTACGATGCCAAGCAACAAGCCAATAGGATAGATGTATGGTGGAAACAAGGAGGGTGGCCGTACGGGATCCAAAATGAGTTTTATGATGGAAGTGTTGGTAGTTTATGGTGATGCTAGGAGGTATGGTGTGGAAGCCTAGACGTTTGTACGATATGGAAGGCCATACAATAGCAAAGTTGTAGCTGCATGGGAAGATGGACTTTGTGCTGGGTGAAATGGAAGGTGTACCTGTAATGATCCACTTCCCAGTAGGAGGTGTAGTGATTCCTTTTTCCTTCAATGACCACTAATTTCCACTGTGCCAAGTTGATGAAAGGCGCCGAATGGTGGGGAGAAAGGAAATGGAAGGTGTACGGTCAGGGAATGGAAGTGGAGGGTTAGTGTTCAGCTGTACGGTGGGAGTAAGAGTGGTTTGTATAGTGGTAGCTAGAACAATCCGTACAATGGTAAATGGCAGGGTTGTACGGTGGAGGTGGTGGAGAAGAAGTACGATGTGAATGGATGGATGTGCAACAGGAAGGCTGTACAGTCAAAGATAACATGCAACAGGAGGGCTGTTCGGTCAAAGATACCATGCAACAGGAGGGTCATACGGTCAATTATACTATGCAACTGGAAGGCCGTATGGAACACAAGGATTCCGTACAGTGGTGTATTGTTCTGTTTGACTATTCTCCTGGAGCACGGAAAGATGAATGGTGTGCAGATGAATAATGCAATCTAAACTTAGAGATCCAAATTTATTAGATAGAATCAAATAATAATGGAAATTACAACACAAGTAACCTTCAATTAGTATTTGCCAAAAGATGGTGCTTTGATTTTCTAGATTCGAGCGAAGTATTACATGCAATAACGAAATAGGGTGAGGGTTGAATCCCACCAAACCCACGCGAGCCAAATAGGGAAGATCTTTCACTTATGAAATGGTGAACAATCCAGAACTTCAACAGGAATTTGTAGTACAAAGAAATAAATCAAAATGCATACCTACGACTACCTACAAGCCGTGCTTAAATACCCGTTGGGGAAAACCTTTCCGAGGGTGTAGAAAGATAGCCGATGACAACACTTACCAACGGAAACTAAAATAAAAATAGGTCCGAGATATATTAAATCAATCGGAACCTTAAATACAAATATTAACTTGGTCCCCATATTAACTAATTAAAGGTCCTTTTATTATATTAATTAAATTTTGGAACTAGTTAATTAATTAATTAAATTAAATTATTATATTAAAACTGGGGACATTACAAATCCTCACTGCCCACAGATTGCTTGCCATCAAGCAATCTGTCATCAGACGAAACACTAATAGCTCCAGTGTCCCAAATCAAACGCACAGGTGAGACAAATGAAATGACATCAATCCTCCGCAACACCACATTGCCGTCAAACTTTTATTGCACCACTCTAATATAAATATTGTCTCGTCCAGAGTCACCAAGATCCCAAACTTGAAATTCATCGGTGTAATCCATCATGATTGTCGTTGGGGAATAAACTTCATAATCAGCCATTTGTAAAGATTGCTCTTGCAAATAATCCTCGATTGAATCCGCATCACCAGGAGGCTGAACAACTACTAGTAGAGCTTGCTTATTCAGAGTGTCGCTGGTAGAACTCAAATTTCCATCAAGTTGATCATCGAGCATTGGTTCAATGATATTTGTACAAGTACCTTCCTCCAGAATTTCCTTCATCTTGGTCTCAGGTACCAAGTAGATTCTGTCTTTGTGGTAAATGATTTTGGCAACCACTTGGTATCTGTCATCTTATACTTGACCATCCAATAGTTGGCATGCAAAAGTGTTCTTGGAGTGTTCAACTAACAGACGTGTCCTCTAATCAGCTAGAAAATAAGCCATAGTGTTATCCAAGTCAAAGCTCTCCATTCTCCCAATAGGTTGGCAGAATAACCAGCTCTGATACCACTGTAATGTCCCCCTTCCCATTCGAAAGAAAACAGTCTAAAGAACAATAGTGTCCGGTGTTCTAGAGAGGATGTATGGATGCTGTATGGTATCCAAAAGAATGGATGCATAGAATAGCTGAATCTACAGTGGTAATGCTTGATGGAGAGTTCGTATGTTAGTCTTAGTTCAGGCCATACGGTGGTGGTAGTTTTGGCTGTATAGTGCTAGGCAATAAGCCAATAGGATGGCCATACGGTGGAAACAACAAGGAGGGTGGTTGTACGGGATCCATAATGAGTTGTATGGTGGAAATGTTGGTAGTTTGTGGTGATGCTAGGAGGTACGGTGTGGAAGCCTAGACATCCGTACGGTATAGAAAGTTGTAGCTGCATAGGAAGATGGATTTCGTGTCGGGTGAAATGGAAGGTGTATGATTAGAAAGAAAATACTTAGACATACAATAAACCAAGAGATACCGAACAAGAAATAAGAATTGAACACGAATAATCCTTCAAATTGATATATGCCAAAAGATGGTGCTCCGATTTGCTGGATCTGAGCGAAGCAATACAAGCAACAGAATAGGGTGAGGGTTGAATCCCAACGAAACTGGAAATAACCAAATAGGGAAGCTCTTTCACTTTCGAAATGGCGAATAACAGAGAATCCCAATAGGAATTCTCTGTACAAAGAAATAATCCAAATTGCATACCTGTGACTACCTACAATCTGTGCTCAAATATTTGTCGTGGAAAACCTTTTTGAGGGTGTGCAAAGATCCGACGACAACACTTACCAACGGAAACTAAAATAAAAATAGGTCTGAGATATATTAAATCAATCGGAACCATAAATACAAATATTAACTTGGGCCCCATATTAATTAATTAAAGTAACTAATTAAAGGTCCTTTTATTATATTATTTAAATTCTAGGACCAATTAATTAATTAATTAAAATAAATTATTACATTAAAATTGGGGAAATTACATCTATATCTATATGTATGTGCATATGTATATCTATATGTATATACAATACACATATACTAGATACATATACATAATCATATACATATGCATATGCATATACATATATGTATGCATATGCATTATGTATGTATCAGGGCTAGGATTTACTAATTTTATTCCTCTAGGGATAAATCTTATCTAGTGTTGATTGGAGATGTCATAAACAATTTAAATATGACATTTTTTCAATGCATGCAACTCTTCAAAGTCCTGTAAACCGATGTAGAAACTCTCAAATATAATAGGGAACATTATAATGACACTGTAGAAGCAACAGATAACCCTCCCAAGATCAGTTCATAGCTTTGGTCAAAAATATTTACCCTTCAAGAATAAATACATAACCTTGTAAAGGATGAAATCTTCAACAAATCATTATAGTGACTATGTACCAGTAAATGCAAACCTAAATAATATACGATTCAACACATTTGTGATGCTTGATTGCAATTACCGAAAATGAAAAAGAAGGGTTTTCAACACCGATCTTAAAAGTGGAATCCAAGATGGTTTTTCATCTTCTCAACCTCTGAACAAATCAAGGACTTTCATCCTTGGATGCCAGAACTCAAATGCTGAAGCTTAGAAGGAAAACATCAAAATCAAATCAAGATACCAAATGAAGCTAGATGCCCTTGTTTTATGCTTTTACTATATATTTTTAAAACATATTTCTTTCTCTATTTTAGTATTTGTATTTAAAATTACTTTTTTTTTTGTATTAAAAATACATTTTCAGTGTTAATGTGTTTTAAAAATTCTTTTTATTTTAATTATGCTATTTATCTCAACCCTTAATAAAAATAATATTGGGCACAAGATAAAATAACAAAAAATGTCTAATTATCTTTTTTCTGCTAAACCATGTGGATATTTCACAATGACCTCCCAGAACTTTTGCAGCATTTTTTTGCAATTTAAATCATGTGTTTCTTCCTTAAGTGCAATTGTGCAACTATTCTTTGCTAAATTGTGTCTTTTTCTATCTTTTGTGGTTGCAATAGACAGTTTTTTCATTCCAGAAACTGTGATAGGAATTTTTTTAGTGGCCAATTCCATGTTGATGGCTTATTTAACCTGATTTTTTTGACAATTTTTTCTCAAAATTTTGCATTTTGCAACAGTTCCTTTAGTTTGATGACTCTTTTCAGGTCTTTTTTGGCCTTCTTCTAAGAAAATCATGGTTTATTTTTGCCAGCCTAGGGCCTATCTGCAATTTTCCAGAATCAGTGTGTAATTTTTGAAAAAAGAATTTAATGGGTTTTGTTTGTTGCTAGGCTTTTCAAAATTTCTCCTAAAAGTTTTAGTGATATTTTGAAAGCAGCAAGTTTTTTGTTTTCTGTGATCTTGTATGGAGGAGGGATGTCTTCATTGACTGACATCATGCTGGAAGGTAGCCAAAGGTTCCCTATCAAAGATTTGAACACTCGAAAACCAAGGATTCTCACAATCTTGAATACAGGTGCCTTGATCAGATTGTCGTCGGGATCAACATCCAACCAATGGCTGTAGGTAAAGACTAGAACAAGTTAGACGTCATAATCTTGAAGCTGTTATGCTTGCTAAATCATCAGGCACAAATGAAATGCTTTTTGAAATATCTTCAAGGAAATCTTCTATGGAGATTTGGAAAGCAAGATCTGCACGAGACATTTGATAAAGGGATGGCCTTCCGCTTGAAGAATGTGTTTTTCTCAATCACGATAGACAAGAAGATATCTTTAGAGGATCATTTTATGAAGATTAAAGATGTTAGAGATCAATCACATGCCATTGGTTGCACGGCGGAAGAAGCTATGAAGGTTATTATGCTAAAATGCTCATGACCATCATATGAGCATTTCATAGAAACACTCAACATCACCTGTACCAGTGTTGTTTTAAAGTTCAATGATCTGTGCAACAAACTCTTGCATGATGATGATGGAAGAAGTGGTTTGGTAGTAACAATGACTACAGACAAGGACAAGGGCAAAGGCAATTGGACTCAAGAGAAAGGTTGAGGATAGTCTGAAGATACTAAAAAGAATTTGAAGACTATCTTGTGTCATTATTGTGGCAAACACAGTTATGTGAAGCAAGATTGCAAAAAGGGTTGGCTGATCAGGATTCCAACCTTGGTGGTGTTGATTTTAGCTATCGGATCCTAGTCAGGTTAGAACATCGAGCCCTTTTATCAATCGATTACATCATACATTGCCTTGCGTAAATGAAATGGGCTGGGCCCAAAGTTAAATTGAAACTGTAAAATCTTGTGGCACCAAAGAGGGCTGACTGGGCTGAGGCAAAAGTCAAAATTAAAATCTAAAATATATTGGTGCCAAAGAGAGTCGACCTTGTAATGAAAATTGTCAAAGCTCTCATATATATATATATATATTAGACTTGTTATTGTAAACAAACACATGAAATACCCGCAACATATACTCTGACCTACAAATTTCGTAAGACATCGATACATATACTCTTGCCAGTGAATTCCATCAGGCAGTGATATTTATACTCTTCGCAGTGAATTCCATAAGCAAACGAACCGGTCTGATTGTGACAGTAGTGAATTCAATGGTAGCAGAAAATTACACTCAGATTAGGGCTACAAATTATAACCGTGAATTATCAGGTCAGATCTAGACACACATCTAATTATACAGTGGTCATACATCTTTGATTGGTGACATCTATGATTTGCTTCATTGATCAGTGATCTTCAGCAAATCAATAATTGTGTGTTATATAATTTGATTGATTAAAGGGCAATAATAGATGATCTGATTTGGTGTTGGGTTTTTCCTTCCAATTCGGAGGTTTTCCCAGGGTAATCATGTTGTGTTATTGTGTTTCTCTCTTTGTTTTAATTTAGTGTTATCTCTGAGCACTAAAATTAACATGGTATCAAAGCTTGGTTCATACTAACTGGTGATCAGATTTAACCATATTTGTCCAGCTCCTTGTTTGTTTTTTGTCTTCTGTTGTCAAGATGGTGACAGGTTTAAAGGTGGAAGATAGGCTGGAAGGAGCACTAAATTTCAACTCTTGGAAGGTGCGAGTTCTTCTTACATTTGGGGGAAAGGAATTGCTAAAATTTGTACAAGGAGAAGAACAAGTTGTACCTACAGATCCGCATGAGCTTAGTAAGTTCAAAAAGGATGCTCTTAAGGCCAAGAAGATCCTAATAGATTCAGTCAAAGACCATGTTGTCCCTGTCATTTCCAAGATGTTTACAGCCTGATAAATGGTCAAACAGTTCGAAGGAATGTATGAGATCAACAACATGAATAGGGCACTTACATTGAGAAGACAGTTGTCTGAAATCAAGATGGAAAAGGGTGAATATGTCATGGCATTCTTCATGAGGATTTCAAAATTGAAAGATCACCTAAATGCCATTGATGATGAGGTGGTGGAAAAGGATCTTGTCATGCTTGCACTAAATGGTTTTCCATGGTCTCGGGAACCATTCATTCAAGGCCCAAGTGTAAGAGGTAAACTTCCTACATTTGATCTTCTTCGTGTTTACTGTATTCAAGAAGAATCTAGGCTTACAACAAGAGGAATCAAGACTTCTCGTGGTGAAGAAAATCAAGTTCTTGCTACCCAATCAGTAAAGAAGAAAGGTAGTCCTTGGAAGAAGAATAACTTCAAAAGGAACAACAATATCAGACCTCATGATGCTAGCAACTCGAGGAAGAAACCAAGAGAACTCTATCACATCCGATGCTTCAGATGTGACAAGTTTGGTCACTATGACAAGGAATGTTAAGCTCAAATCAATCAGCAAGAGAAAACTAAATGAAATTGCCGGCAAAGAATATAAGGAAGACTTTTTCTTTATTCCTACTTTACCAAGTAACATTCCTACTGATAGTGATACATTGTTGATAGATAGTGGTGCATCTAGGCATATTACTGGTTATAGAGATAAACTTTTAGATCTGATTGAAAAAGAATCTAACCTTCATGTTGTCATAGGTGATGATGCTCAATATTTTGTAAGAGGTTTTGGTAATACCTTTCTTAACTTAGATTTTGGAATTTTCTTACAACTTTCTAATGTTTTATTTGTACTGGGAATTAAAAGAAATCTAATCTCTATCTTTTCTCTAGAAGATATGTTGATCCCACAAGTTTCACTGACATGAAGACTGAAATATAAAGGATGTTGTCATTGATTGGCAACTGGTCGAAGGAAGAAGACGTTACAAGGTAATATGGTCACTCGTAGAAGAGTAAACTGGTATGCAATATATACTACACCGCCAATAGACAAAAGCGAAAGGTAGTTGATCCAGACCATCAACGCAACGAGTCACCATGGATGTGACGAAAGATAGAAATGGGAAAATGGATGTGATAGAAATAAAAGGTAAAACGACAGAAGCAGGAAAGAACGAAGGCTACATATAGCATTATAGGTGGATTGGCAGGGGTACCAGTCTAGACCCTAGGAGTAGGGTCATGAGTTTCTTGTGAGCGGACCAAACATGGAATTCAAATTTTGAATTTGAAATCTAGCAAGATAATTTCATTATGGCTAATTATGCCTTGACATCGCAGAATGGATGTAAGCACTTAAAATATAGAGAATAAGTTGTTGCTGCTAGAGCGTGAAGTGCTGGAAAAGAGAAGAAGAAGAGGGAGAGAGAGGAGCGAGTGAAACAATGTACATAGTAGATCTAATTGCAAGCTAGCAAGGGAAGCAGTTGTGGAGAGAGACAAGATACATTGACAGGCTGTTTAGTACAACCAAGGGCAGAGGCGAGACCGAAAAACTCACTAAGTTAACAAAGAGATCAGTGAATCTTCGAGGATATGTAGCGGAGATCTACAAGGCAAGCTAGTTCCATATTTTAGATCCTATACTTTAGATTGCTCTCTTACCATCGCATCTATTTTTTAGGCTTTACTAGGGAAAACTTCATTTGATAGCTTTTGTAAAAATCCTCTAACAAGGCATCTCTTTGGAGACTTGTAAATCCTTTAACTAGGTGGCTCTCACAGGCTTGAGTAACCTAATAGGTTACATGTATTCCTAGCAGGATGCATTTCTAGAAGAAACACTTGTAGCTCTTAACTATACAACCCTTTACATGCATTATAAGGGTAAGTGGGTATATTATCCCCACCATGGTTTTCATCCTCTAATCGAGGATTTCCACATATAAATCACTTTGTCAACTTGATGAATGCTTTTGAGTGTGAATTTACTTGCTTCTACTTCAAGGCATTTATCTTAGTTTTAGTTGTTAAGTGGTTTGTATTCAGTTCATTCAGAGCGGTTGAGGGATTAATTGGTTTTAGAGTCGGTACTGATTCACCCTCCCTCTCAGTACCGGTTGGGACCAACAAGATAAAGGTCATCAAATTGCATTTTTAGAAGGAAGGGTGCTTGCATGGCCTAAGAATTCCAACATCAAATCAGCTTGGGTAATTGGTAACAAGTTTGAAAGTCTCTGCAAACTCTTAGCTAAACCATTTCAAGCTCTCATTCATGCATCACACGAGTCTAGAGATCTATGGCATAGAAGACTTGGACATTTTCACTATTAAGCTCTTCCTATCCTTGAGCAAATGATTAAAGGTATGCCTAAACTCAGTCATGTTCATATGATGTATGTAAAAGGTTGTGCCATAGAAAAGAATACTAAAGGCTCTTTTCATAAAGGTGAATCTAGATCTTAGGAGAAACTAGCTCTTGTTCATTCTAATTGATGTGGTCATATGTTTGTTGCATTCCCTAGCAAATTTTTATATTATGTAACCTTCATAGATGACTTTTCTAGGAAAACATGGATTTATTTCTTAAGGTTAAAAGAATCTAATGGGGTCTTGAATAGATTCAAAGAGTTTAAAGCTATGTTCTCCCAAGTTTTTAGGACGGAGATGACAGGGGACAGCAGCATGGGTTTCCAGGATGACAAATTTTTTTGTCGATTTTGGGGATTGGTGGGGATGGCGAATGGGGCTGACTATGTAAAAATAGGGAAATTTAAAATATACAGAGAAATTTAAAATATTTATATGAAAACATGGATAAAGCATGTACTTATACATAATAGAATCTTAAAGTATAAAAATCAGTTGAATTCATATGCTAAATTTGTGTTACTTTGAGAGTCAAAGTCTAATTTGTTTTGGAAGTCAAAGTCAAAGTCCCCTAGGTGTCCCCAAGTCTCAGAGACGTTTCCAAGATGGGGAAGGCTGAAAATATACCGGTGATGCATCCCTCGGTAACACTAGTTTAAAGTTTTAGCTGAAATTTATCCGGGACAAGAATTAAAGTTCTTAGATCTGAAAATGGATGAGAGTACACCTCAGATAGTTTTCATGATTTTTGTGTAGAAGCAGGGATCAAGAGAGTTCCATGTTCCCTGCAATCCTCAGCAAAATGGTATTGCTGAAAGAAAGATCAAATCCATTATCATAGCTGCAAAGGAAATGATTCATGATCAAAACCTATAGATGTTTCTATGGGCCGAAGCAGCTAGGACTGTTGTCTATATTCAGAATAGGTGCCCTTACACTGTTTTAAAAGATGACTCCAGAAGAAGCCTTCACAGGAATCAAACTGGTCATGAACAATTTGGGAATCTTCGGGAGTCCAATTTACATTCACATTCCCAAGGAGAAGAGAACCAAATTAGACCTTTAGGTAAGAAAGGTGTACTTGTGGGTCACAGTGAAAATCCCAAAGCATTCAGAATTTACATTCTAGGACAGAAATACATTGGGATAATTGGAGATGTTATTTTGAAGAGAATGTTGCCTTAAGGAAATCTAAAGGTTCATTAATTGAGATTGAAAATGATGTCAATGATAACCAAGCTTTGGACATTGACCATGATGTTGAGTTTTAAAGGGAGTATGCAGGGCCCTCAGAACCTTTAGATCATTTTGAGCCTATGGATCCTACTGGTGGACCAAGAGGCATTATAGTGAGCAAGAAATACCACTTTGGGTGAGCAACATGATTCAGGAAGCTGAAAAGTTTGCAGCCCCTCAAGGCAACTCCAACGAGAGTAGGAGACCTCAAAACTTCGCCAACTAAATTGCGTTGATGTGCAATCTTATTGAGTTTGAACACTCTAGCACCAAAGAATCCATGAACCAACAAGCGTGGAAAGATGACATGGATGAAGAGTATGAATCTATAATCAAGAATGATGTATGGGAGATTGTACCAAGACTCAAAGGTAAATCTGTTGTATCCTCCAAATGGTTATTTAAGACTAAACATTTTGCTGATGGTAGCATTAAGAAATATAAAGCTAGATTTGTAGCTCGTGGTTTTTCACAAAAGGAAGGCATAGATTGTGAGGAAACATTTGCACGTGTAGCTAGATATACTTCTATTAGATCTATTATAACCATTGTTGCAACTAAAGGCTGGAAGTTACAGCAATGGGATGTAAAGACTACTTTCCTAAATGGTGTCATTGAGGAAGAAGTGTACATTGAGCTGCCAGAAGGTTATGAGATCCATAAAGGGAATCTCATGTATGTAGATTAAAGAAAGCTCTTTATCAACTCAAATAAGCCCCTCGAGCATGGTATGAAAGAATTTGCAAATATTTGGTAAGCTTAGGATTTTGTAATAGTGATGCTAATCCTAATCTTCGGTTCTAACTTGAACTATTTAATGATGAAATGCTAAATCTGGTTTGATATGTGGATGACTTGATTGTAACTGGTAATTAACTACTGAATTTGAAATGAAAGACGTAGTTCTAATGCATTACTTTTTTGGGTTAGAAGTATGGAAAAGATGTATTGAGATTATCCTAAGTCAAGGAAAACGTACAAAAGATATTTTTAAAAGATTTGGTATGATGGATTGCAAGCCTATACTAACCCCTATGGAAACTAACTTGAAAACATTGAGTGTATGTGCTGCAGAATCTGATTATGCAGATCCAACTGAGTACATGCAGTTGATTAGATCCTTGATGTATCTAGTTATCACTAGACCGGATAGTTGCTATGAGGTCAATGCTCTTAGCCAGTTCATGAATGAACCAAAGCATGCCCATCTTATTGCAGCCAGACATATATTGAGACATTTGCATGGTATTATTGGCTGTTTACCATACTGGTAAAGAAATCAACGCATACAGACAAGAGAACAGAATAGCAAAATTATATTCGCATATGCCAGACATACATTATGCTTCATAAGATCAGTAATAGTAGATGATAATTTACAATGATCCCAGACGAGATATAAATATTATCCGTCGAACCTTCCCGAAGGAGTCTGTCGGCCACAATCATTATGTCGGCTACAAACTATTTATCCGTCGGCTACAAAATACAAAACACTGACGACAGTCAATCCGTTTGTCAGCCGACTGGATGGTTCCGACGGTGTTTCTGTAGCCGACGGATTGACTGTCGGCAGTGTTTGTATTTTGTAGCCGATGGGTAAATAGTTTGTAGCGGATGTAATGTTGTGGCTAATGAAACCCTTCGAGAAGGTTCGGCGGTAGTATTTATATCCCGTCTGGGATCATTGTAAATCATCAATCATCTACTATTATTGATATTATGAAGCATAATGTATGTTTGGCATATGCGAATATAATTCTGCTATTCTGTTCCATTGTCTGTATGTGTTGATCTCTTTACCAGTACGGTAAACATTTGGCACCGTTGCCTTATGAATCTGGAAGGTGGGAGGAATGAAGATTAATGCCAAATCAGCTTAACAAAGATCGGAATAAGGTCAAGGAAAAAGATGGAACCTGTACTGCGCAAGAGAATTTAATTCTGGCTCAGCAAGCTAAACGTCGACGGAGATTTCAGAAGATTGCCGACGGAAACCGGAGCACAAAAGAATTGTTGGAGGAGACTCGGCAATGGGTGGAATTGGTGGAAGAAGCACGGGATGAGTTCTTGAAATTGTGTTCGCCGAGGGAAGAAAATTCAGACGGAAGAGCATCAACTCGCACGGCTCGCAGTGCCGAGGAAGCACGAGCGTGGAGTGACCTCTTCGTCCGGGATAGACTTCCGCGGGAAACAACTTCAGAAGATCCTTCTTCTTCACCAAGGTTCGCAGCTGTCGACACCTCCGGTGTGGGAGAGCAATCCGCCGGTGTGGGAGTGCAGTCTGCCGGTGTGGGAGAGCAGTCCGTCGATGTGGGAGTGCAGACCGCCGGTGTGGGAGTGTAGACCGCCGGTGCGGGAGTGCAGACCTCCGGTGTGACAGTGCAAACCTCCAGTGTTGTGATGGTGGGACCCAAAGAAAAGTTGCCGAAGTTTGAAGGTGATGGTACCGTCGACCCCATCCGACATTGTAAGACATGTGAGATGATCTGGCGAGCAAATGGAATCACAGATGGCAACGAATGGGTCAGGCAATTTCCGGCAACCTTACGGGGTGTGGCGATTGATTGGTTTTCGGATACGGATCCACAAAAGCTGAATACCTGGGATGACATTAAAAAGGAGTTCCTGGTGGAATTTAAACTCTTGCGGGATGATAATGAAATTGTAGCAGAGATTTTCAATACCAAACAGGGGAAGCATGAAACTGTCCGCGTCTATGCCAGGAGATTAAAAGACTTAATAAACAAAATGGAAAGCAAGCCAGCAGACGGATTGCAGAAAAGATGGTTCGTGGACGGCCTACGATCGAAGTTGCGGAGGAAAATGAAAATTGTGCCACCATCGTCATATGTGGACGCGTATAACAGAGCACTGGATCTTGAAAGTGAACAAAAGACAAAGAAGAAGAAAACTAGCTCCTCTAATTTTGATGACGACGAGCCTGCCGGAGATGATAGCAGCGATGACGAAGGTAGCAGCAAGAAGGTTTGTGCCCTACAGAAGGATATGGTTCGCATGATGGAGTTTAAAAACGTGCAGAAGGAGCCAAAAGGCAGTGAACTGTGGTGCACGGAGTGTAAGACCAACGGTCATACTAAAGGATCGTGTCCAAAGAACCAATTTTGTGACATCTGTCAGATCATGGGCCATTCGACAAAGGACTGTCCCTTTAACATGAAGACAAGAGGATCTCCGCAGGTGCTTCTTACGCAGTAGGCTTCTCCGTCGGGCAGTAACAGAAATGCAAACATTGATGGTGCCACATCCGGAGGGTACAGGAATAATAGCAAAGGGCAAAATAACAATGCAAACAATAACAATAATAATGGGAGTCAAAGTCGAACTCAATATGATGCAAATGGACGGCCAATCGTTCAATGCCGAGCATGTAATTTGTGGGGTCATTTTGCGCGGGATTGTACAGCGGCAAACACACCGAAATTATTATGTAGATGGTGCGGACTCGACGATCACGAAGATTCCAAGTGTCCAAAGTCTTGAGTAAACTTGATCACTGTCGGCACAAATGTAGAGGAGGTTCTGGCAATTACACGGAGGCAAGCGGAAGAAAAAAGAAAATTGGGGGAAATGCAGGCGGAAATTGGAAAGGCATCGTCGGTAGGGACATCTCAGTTGAAGGACATCACCGACACCTTGGCAAAGAACTTCGTAGAACAAAACATTGTACGACAGATCTTACAAACGGAGATATCGGTAAAGATAAGTGACCTTTTCACAATGCCCCAGTTACGGACGGTCATTCTGAATCATACACCGTTTTCGAAAGCAACGGAGGACATAGGAAGGGATAGTAGGGAAGTGACGACAACAGACCCAATGCTGCTGGCACTCACCTCCGGATGGCGTTCGACGATTGTCGAGATGGGGATTTTGGGAAATGTTTTGACAGAGACAATTGTTGACGGAGGGTCCGGTGTAAATGTCTTACTGGAGGATACCTGGAAGAAGTTGGGAAAGCCGATGCTGTGGCCACCTACATTCCAGTTGCTCACGGCGGACCAGCACGGGATCAAACTGTTAGGAACCTTGAGGGCACAACTGGTAACCATTGGTACGCAACTATTTTTATTGGATTTCGTGGTCATTCCATTGAAAAGAAAAGGATATGATGCTATTCTGGGACGGGATTGGTTGGTGCAAGCAAAAGTGAAACATGATTGGAAACGAAATACCCTATCAATGGAGCGCGGAGGCAAAAGATTCGTAATTGACTTGCACACGCAAATGGTTGGCGGGGAGGCAGCATCGTTAGATTATGACAGTGAAGGCGAGAGTGATGACGAAGGAAAGAGGAGAATGGAACCGGATGAAGGAGTATTGAGACTTGACGGAGGATCGAATGACGATGACCTGGACTCGGTGAATGGCCTTTACCATTGGCAGATAGAAGACTACGAACTCTTTCCGAGTTGTAATATGCTAAGGGTTGACGAAGGTGAGAAAAAGGAGGAAAATGAATGTGCGGAGGAATGCAGGGAAGCGGAAGAAGGAAAAGCTGCCATGGCTGAAGCTGAGGGGAAGAACATACAGTCTGAACACAAAAAAACGAAAGATCCCACTATTCGATACATGGTGAATAGACCGCACGGAAAGAAAAGGTTACACTGCAACATAAAATTAGTGGAAAGGCACTGACAGCAAGAAAATAATCCAGTTGCGCGACGACCGCAGGCACAGTGGGTGACGGAGGTGGCACTGAATAGACATAAGGCGTACGACGGTCGGAATGAAATCAAAGTGGAAAAGTTTAAGGCCAGATGGGTTCGACCATATCAGATTTGGAAGGTCGGCGACAATGGAGCGATCAGATTATCAACTTTGGACGGGCAGAAGGTACCTCCGGCAGTCAATGGATCCAAATTCAAAATATATGGTGTCAGGAAGACTCTGTCATTGTCGCAGAAGGGGACTCCTTCGTCGTTGCCGAATGGCGACGGTCAAAGGCAAATTTGAGGCGCTTTGTATATTTTTTGATTAAAAAAAAAAAAAATTGAAAAAAGAAAAAAAAAAAAAGAAAAAAAGAAAAAAAAAATTGAAAAAAGAAAAGAAAAAAAAAAAAGGGGACCCCGCGGGCAGAGTCTGTCCGCAGGTGGAAAAAGCCCCATGGGTAGAGTCTATTTGCGAGTGAAAAAGTCCCGCGGGCAACAGCCTGTCGACGGGCGAAGACAAAGGCCCCCTGGGCAACAGCCTGTCCGCGGGCGTGAAAGGGAATGGCCCCAGACAGATTAATAAAAGCCTCGTGGGCAGCTTGTCCGTGGGCATAAAACTTCTAAGTTCCTCTGCCAGAAAGGCCGCGGGTAAAAAACATTTCCGCTAGACTCCATTCCCTCCTCCAGCTAGATTTCTCTGCGGGGAAACAGAGACATAAAGAAGAGTGCTTGTTCTACCAGAAGGATAAGCTCAGGGTTTTGTGAGGAGTGGGAAAAATATGGCATATTTAGTTTGGGCGCTTTTGAGTTTAGCGGTAGCACAGTAAAATTGCAGGAGCCAAGATGGAATCTGTGTAGGGAAGGAGAAGAATTTCTGTGTGCAGAGGGATTTGTGGTGGATTGTAGAGGAAGCAGTATATATATAAAAAAAAAAAAAAAAGACGACAGATTCAAGTTGTTTAGAATGAGTTACAGATGGTGCCAAAGGGAAGGGGACGCATCAGTGGTTGCCAGAAAGAGTGTAGAGTCGGTAGAAAATGGCAGAAATGGTGTGTTCCGTGCAGTTTTGTGTGGGTTTCGAAGTGCTAATTTGGTCTTGGCGGCGAGGGGCGCTGCCCCTCGACCCCGCCTTATACTGCGACAGGGCGCGCACCCGAGACGTTGTCCCAGGACCCCGCGGGGGCGCTACCCCTTGACCTCGTCGGGGGCGTTGCCCCCTGGACCCCCAGTCGTTGCGGATATCAATCATGGGAGTCTGACCAGTTGAGAAGAGTTGAAGTTGCTGCAGGCATGGACTTTTTGTGTACCAGAGGTAGTGGGAGCAGGTGTTGGCTGTGAGGCTGTCTTGGTGGATGCGTGGAGAGCTCGGGAGGAGCTGATCATCCAGTTGGAGGCAGTGCAGCGACACTTGGCTCGAAGTACCGAGGAGTTGGACAGAGAAAGCAGCATGGGTGGCTATCAAGGTCAGCTTGAGGAGACAATATTGTGTTAGCAGAGGCTACAGGCACGGGATGAATGTGGAAGTGATGTGACAGAAGTAGATTGTTCTTTTTGTAGTCACTCTGATAATGTATTTTGTTTGTTAATTTGTCTCAAATATTTTGTAATTGTCGTCCGGAGATGACTTTTCTTTTTGGGGGGGATGGTGTTAGCCGACTGGATGGTTCCGGCGGTGTTTTTGTAGCCGACGAATTGACTGTCGGCAGTGTTTGTATTTTGTAGCCGACGGATAAATAGTTTGTAGCGGATGTAATGTTGTGGCTGACGGAACCCTTCGAGAAGGTTCGGCACTAGTATTTATATCCCATCTGGGATCATTGTAAATCATCAAATGAAGGCGGCACCGGATGTGCGCATGACTCCAGCTGATGAGGAGGAGAATAGTGATGCGGAATGGTCATTGGAGGACTTCGCCAAGGAGGATTACAGGTCGGATGAGGACAGGTGCCGGGATTACCTCAGGACTATGAAGTCTGCATTGAAGAAGGGACGTGATGTGGCAATTCAGGCCCTGACTCGGCGGAGGGAGTGGCATTTGATCAGAGCATATCTCCGTGGGATTTGTCCTCAACGATTTTAGACTTGTTTTGTATACAGGGGCTGGCTGGCGGTGGAGACAACTGAGATGTTAGCAAATTGGGCCACTGAGCCAGAGTTGGGACCTAGTGACACCCCTATGATGAAGCTGGCACATGAGATTGTGGGACTATACAAGGATGTTTACTATGGTCGTCGCCGTGCGGAGGCAGACAGGGTTGCAGCAGAGAGATCATTGCCAGCTGAGAGTGAGTCTAGACAAAAGATAGCTGCCGACTTGGCTGATCAGCAGGCAGCATGGGCCACAAAGCGGGCAGCACTACTGGCAGATATGGCAGCAGCAGTACAGGAGAGGGATGTGGCTCGGCAAGTACAGAGGCGGCGGTTCGAGACAAGGATGCGGCTGAGCAGGAGATGCAGTTAGCTAGGAGGCAGGCTATGGATGTGGTGCTTCTTCTAAAGGAGGTCGTTGAGGTTAATTCTCAGATTTAGACAGACCTTCGCATCAGGACAGAGTAGGTGTATGAGTTACGTCGCTAACAACACACTTCTGGGACGCCCCCTTCTCTCTAGTATTTCTTCTGTTGTCTGTAAGTTGTCTCCTAATTTTGTTAGTCGTCAGGAGATGACTGTTTTTTTGGGGGGGATGGTGTTAGCTGACTGGATGGGTCCGGCAGTGTTTCTGTAGCCAACGGGTAAATAGTTTGTAGCGGATGTAATGTTGTGGCCGACGGACTCCTTCGGGAAGGTTCGGCGGTAGTATTTATATCCCGTCTGGGATCATTGTAAAGGAGGAATCATCTGCTATTGTGAATATTATTCTGCTATTCCATTCCATTGTCTGTATGCGTTGATTTCTTTACCACTACGGTAAACACCGTCGGCTACAAAAACACCGTCGGGACCATCCAGTCGGCTGACACCATCCCCCCCAAAAAGAACAGTCATCTCCTGATGACTAACAAAATTAGGAGACAACTTACAGACAACAGAAGAATTACTAGAGAGAAGGGGGCATCCCAGAAGTGTGTTGCTGGCAACGTAACTCATACACCTGCTCTGTCATGATGCGGAGATCTGTCTGAATCTGAGAATTAACCTCAACGGCCTCTTATAGAAGAAGCGCCGCATCCATAGCCTACCTCCTAGCTAACTGCATCTCGTGCTCAGCTGCATCCTTATCTCGGACCGCCGCCTCTGTACCTTTGCCTAGCCACATCCCTCTCCTGCACCGCTGCTGCCATATCTGCTAGTAGTGCTGCCCACTCTGCGGCCCATGCTGCCTGCTGGTCGGCCAAGTTGGTGGCTAGCTTCTTTCTAGCCTCACTCTCAGCTGCCAATGATCTCTCTGCTACAACCTTGTCCGCCTCTACACGCCGACGACCATAGTAAACATCCTTGTACAATCCCACAATCTCATGTGCCAGCTTCATTAGAGGGGTGTCATTGGGTCCCAACTCCGGCTCAGTAGCCCAATCCGCCAACATCTCAGCTGTCTCCACCGCCGGCCAACCCCTGTCTACAAAACAAGTCTGAAATTGTCGAGGACAGATCCCACGGATATATGCTCTGATCAAATGCCACTCCCTCCGCCGAGTCAAGGCCTGAATTGCCACATCGTGTCCCTTCTTCAACGCAGACTTCATAGTCCTGAGGTAATCTCGGCACCTGTCCTCATCTGACCCGTAATCCTCCTTGGCGAAGTCCTCCAATGACCATTCCGCATCACTATGCTCCTCCTCATCAGCGGGAGCCATGCCCACATCCGGTGGCGCCTCCTCTGCTGTCGGCGCAACCACAGCATGTGGCATTACCTCCTGAAGCTGAGGCTCTAGTACTGCTAGTGATGTTTGTTGATGTATGTTTTATGACTCACCAAATAGTAGAACAAAATACCAAAATATCTTATCCTCTCTTGAATAAAGTCTTGTGTATGCTAAGATTGCTAGAAGATCATACAATGACTTCAAGGTTCCTTTAATGCCAGGTCTTGACTGTGGATAAGATCAGTGGTTAATGATTTGCTGATGATCACAAGGGGCCTTACGTGTTTATTCATATTCATTTCAAGCCATACTGGATGAGGGAGCTATCTTTTTTGGAATTTGCAATGAAGCGCTTCTTTTTTTTGGATTTTTCACAGAATATGTAGAAATTAAATAAGATGGGGTTCAGGAATTCTATTCTAATCCTAAGGGTAGTGATAACAACAAATAGTATTCTAGTGGACAAATTCCTCAATTTACTGAATTCCGCTTCGCCAAGTTATACTACAACTAAGCATGAACCAGTGCAATCTTCAAGGGTTATGCCAAAGATTTTCATATCACCGCATACACCATCATAAAGAACAATGTATACAAATGATAGAAGTCGAGCATATGCATGAAAGAGGTTCAGGCTAACTTTACACAACGAATTAGAATCACTAAAATGTCAAAAGTATGAACCAAAGGAATTTATCAATACACCATCATATTCTCCATTGTAATCACCACACATTGACTATGCTAAACTTAATCTACTTGAAAATTTTTTAGGAGAACAAGCAAGAACTAAGATACGTCAAGTATTCACCAAACTCCAATGAAAACTTTATTATCTCAGTAACTCATAGCAACAATCTCATAAAAAAATCTCCCTTACAAATGAGAAATGAGGCCTTTATATAGGTCCTCGATTACAACGGGTGGCCCGAATGATCACAATAACCGATGGCCGAGATCATGCCACATCAGCCCTAATTAGGGTTAGGGCAATGGAAAGGAATCTACATTAATGCCATAAGGAATCTACTACTGTAGTGGGTAATAAATGCCCACCATGCATGCTAATTTAAGGAGTGGGGTGTAATAAATGATCCCTATGCACACCCACTCTGCATTTAATGCATCTATCCTTGATTTCTTCGCCTAAAAGATCGAAATCGATCTAATACTATTTCCAACTCCTTTGTACTGATGCTTGGTGCAGATTTTTGCTTGAATTCTAGAACTGCAATTGCTCTTTCTGCTTTTCCCAAGCTTTCATCCCAATCTGGTAGTAAGTCCTTAGTAGTGTGCATTGTATTTGAGAAGATGGAGAAGTTCTCAAAATCATCTCTTCCATATACGTTTAGCTGAAAGAATTCTTCTAACTTGACTTTCAGATTATCAATTGTCATTTCCTCTTCCCCTAATCTTTGTGATAACAAGGATGCAACTGCATTTGATATTCCTTGCTTGATGTTATCAACAATCTTTTTCCATCGACTGGATTCCCTGATAAAGCTCTCGAACATTTTCTTAGCCATGATCACTGCACTGTACCATCGAATAAAATCATAGAAATCCCCCTCGTTGATAACTCGACCATCAATCAATTCTTGCTTTGGGGTATCCATCAGACTCTGAATGTCGGCAATCACCTCTTCTTGGTAAATATGCTCATCCACCCATGATTCCTCCATGCACTGAATCCTAGAGACTGCAGCCAATGCCCTATTGTGCACTTGCACTAATTCTTCTGCATGTTTTGAAGGCTACCTCCTGAATTCCTTCGATCCAAATCTTTGCACCCTGAGCAATCCGCTTGATTCTGTCAATATCACCTACCACTTCACTGGAAACACCTGTTGGAGGGACAAATGATGGACCTTCCTCTCTTACTGGATGAGACAAGTTATTGATGTACTGACATAAGGCCCGAATTTCTCTTTTCTGTTTTTCATACCCTTCTTCTACTTTCTTCAGCCTATCCTTCAAAGCCTGTGTGGAGTCATCAAATTCTTCCAATATTTGCTCTCGGGAGGCCTGACCAAGATTTACTTCTGTAACATGATATTCATCTGGAGCAATCTGATTTTTCCCTTTGTCAACTGTGGGAGTCGCAATTTGCAAGATTTTGGATCCTGATTCTCCTCGGATGAATTTAGTATATCTTTTTGCTTTCCCTTGTTCTTTTGATCGGTTTGATCGGTCCAAAATTTCCTGTAATTCAATTGCTGGATCAACCTCCTTTTGTTGATGCGATTGAATTCGTTGCCTCAACCATTCCAGAATGGGTATACTTTGGTCCCTCGGAATTACCAATTGTTCTTTCCTTTGGACCGCTCGAATGTCAATCTCTTCTTCACCTCTTGGACTATCCATTGTAACCTCAGGAACTATAGCTTCAACACTTGGAAGATGTATTGCTACCCCTGGAGTTTCTTCCTCTAGTGGATCATCTCCATCATTAATCATTTCTCGCTCTAAGATCGTAGCAAGATTTTCTTCTATAGCAATATCTTGATCTCTCCCTCTTTCTTGCGTGGATTTTTCATAAGCATTTATACTCAACCTATCATGAATTGGCCTATCCAAATTCTCTTCTTGCTCAAATGTCCTTATACTTGTCCCTACATCCTGCCTTTCAAAAGTTTCTATCTCTTGGACACTTGGAGTTCGACTTGGAGAAGAGGGAGCATCTCCGTGTTTTTGCTTCTTATTTTGAGATTCTTGGATGACTTCCTCAATCCTAGGACGCTTTTCTCGAGGTACCTCCTTCCCTTTCTTGATTCCTACATCTTCGGATGGAGTTCCCCTTTCTTCAACAGTCCCTTTAGATATTTGTCTTGATCTTTCATCCCTGAGTGGTCTGTGGCCAAGCAACCTATATGTGAATCCATTAGCTGGTGCAACTAATTTTTCAAGCTTACGCTCGATCCACCACTTTGTAAAATCTAAGACTGGTTTTGAAAGGGTTTCGAGATCTGTAATTTCTTTCTTCTTTCAATCAAATGGTTGAGCTGTCATTTCTGGATTGAATCCTTTTTGCATCACATTTGAGTCCTCCTCCATTTGATCAGGAACCTTGAATATGCTGCATGTTCTAATAATGTTCAATGGTAGTCTTGAATGCAATCTTTTTCTAATCTCGTTCTCGTCTACTGCATTTGGCCAAAAGTCTTCAAGGTGAACCTTGTGTTGGTACTTTGACCCTCCTGCTGATGAGATCTTGTTGAAAGGATCAAAATCATTCCTCTTTGGATAAAGCAGAAGGCGAAAGAAGTGGAGCTCATCTGATGATTTCTCTGCAGCTTGTAGACATGGGTATACCTCAGTTTTCCCTTCTCCTATGGAAATTGGAAACTGCAATCCCAACTTCTTCTTCCCTTTCTGAATCTTGTCATAGGCAGTAAGTTGTCGAGTAAGCTCTAACAAGACCATCTTATCCGTTGGATACCTAGGAAGTTTGTATGGCTCCGTGGAGAATCCTTGAACTCAGATGTATGAAAAGGTATGAAACTGAATGAACCAGGCACCATATTCTTCAACCAACTTCATTGCACCCATTGACATTCTTATATGTGGCCTCTTTTGTAGTGTTCTTACTATGCGCATGGCAAATATATCATTAACCCTCATGTAATCATCCTTTGAATACAAATGCAATTGTCGGTAACATTCGTGGACTTTGAGGTGTTGGCTTCCGCTTCCAATTGGTCCTTTGCATCGTAGTCCATCATAATTTGTCCTCCGTGCTAGCATGTAGATGACATAGGAGCTCATGTAAAATTTCCTTGTATGCTCTAGATTCATCAACTGCTCATTTAGGTTATCACTTATGAGCCCAGCCCAATCTATTCTGTCACCTTCCTCCATTACCTGCTCAACAAAATACCACATCCAAGATTCAAACCTATAAGAATAAGGCATGCCAAATATGCGACTCAACATCATGACCATATCACTATATTCCCTCTGCAAGTCGAGCCATACTATTTCTTTAGGAATCTTGGAATGATGTGGTCTATTCTTTTTCAACCATCTTTTGTTGATTATTTCTTCACAAAAATTGATTCCAGATGTATAGATTCTCAGTGCTTGCTCTTGTGTTTTTGTGACCATCCTTGGATTTGAAAGAATTCCAAATGCTTCAGAAATGGATGTCAGAGAAAAATCTGCTAGAATATTTCGTTCAGAATCCCGGATGGTTCTATCTCTAGGACTGTAATGCTTGGTACATTCCACGATTAACTCTGGACGCTGAAAAGGAGGGAAACCAGCTGCAGCAAAAATTTCACTTCTCACAATTTTTGTAGCTAGCTGTGTTGGGTGATAGTCGTTATATCCGAGCATTCTCCGGTTAAAATCTTTCAAATCAAGGCCGCCAAGACTTGTATCTCCAATTTCTGTCCACTTTGACACGATTTTGGATTCAGGATAGAATCCTCTCCTTTCATTCTTTATCAATTGTCCTCGCGTTTCTCCTGTTCCCCTGGCCTCTGCCATTTTCCTTTCCTACAAAATAGAAAACGTACATACATAAGACTATGCAAGGAAAGCATTAAAAACAATAGATATGACTTGTCCATAAGACAAAGATTTTGGATTTTCGCCAAAATTTCCATACTCCTTTCAAGATTCACTTTTTAACACTTCCGCGAGAAATATGAAATTCCACAACTCACTGCAAAGAAAAAATCCTTTCTGATAGGATTCAAAATTTTCTGACGTGAATTCCCAGAAAACTCCTCAACAATTTCAGAAAATTTCTCAAAAAATCTGCTTCCTTGAACTCCTCAAATCTTACTCCTATTCTCGATCTACTCTTCAAATTTCTGTGTGAGCCTGAATGAATGAGAAGGTTTCTTATAGAAATCATCTTTCAGAAAAGATGCCTTTAAAGCTGCAGACTAAAATTAGGCAGCTGCTTTACTTAACCATTAAGGTTTCCATTTTTTGTGCCACTTGTCGCCTTTTTGCTGCTTGATTCAAAAAGTTGCTATCTTTAATGCTCTTAACTTCATGATGAAGCTAAGTATTTCTATTTTGATTTTTTTTTTTTATTAATTAAATATCAATTAAAAAAAATCAATATTTAATTAACTTCCATTTTTAAATGAAAAATCAAATTCATTTGCAATTTTTTCTCCATTTTTATTTTTTGGATTATTATTCAAAAAAAATCAAATTAAATATTAGTAAACTAATATTTAATTTTTTAATGTAAATCCAAAAAAATCTTTTGAAGGAAAATCATTTTTTCGCTTTTCCTCTCTGAATCCAACTTTCACTTCATAAGAAAATTCATCCTTCCTCTAAATTTTCTGATTTTTTTTTGCAAAATTTTCAATTTTATGCTTTTCACGATTTTTTAACCAATTTACAACAGCAGACTTTTTCAGAATTGACGATTTTTCCTTTGCATAATATTTCCTTCACTCCTACTGACTTGCACTTGTTGTTTTATGAAAGCGGGATTTTCAAGGAATGAAGGATAGA
Source organism: Cupressus sempervirens (assembly GCA_028749045.1). Taxonomy (NCBI): domain Eukaryota; kingdom Viridiplantae; phylum Streptophyta; class Pinopsida; order Cupressales; family Cupressaceae; genus Cupressus; species Cupressus sempervirens. The sequence goes on along the minus strand of CM053789.1, from coordinate 843,261,009 downwards.
ATCCTTCATCAAAACATTCCTCCATTTCCTGAAAATTGTGCTTCGAAATTTTAGGGAGCGGGCCTTTTAAGGAATGAAGGATAAAATCCTTCATTTCTTTCCTTCATTTCCTGAAAATTGCGCTCCGGAATTTTAGGGAGCGAGCTTTTTAAGGAATGAAGGATGAAATCCTTCATTTCTTTCCTTCATTTCCTTCCTTCATTTCCTGAAAATTGCGCTTCGGAATTTTAGGGAGCGAGCTTTTTAAGGAATGAAGGATAAAATCCTTCATTTCCTGAAAATTGCGCTCCACATTTTCAGGAACAGCTGGCATATTTCCTAAATGGGATTAAATCCTTGTCTCCTTCAGTCTTGCGCTCCACAAAAGCTGGCAAAAGTTAAAAAAAAAAACAAAAAGGGGGCCCCCGGCTGGGGCGATGGTGACTGGCAGTCACAACAATGTTCCTGAATGCCTAGGAGACTGAATGGACGGACCCTGCTTGGCAGGAGTGAGTCAAAACTGCTGCCTCAGAAACACACTAGCTCTATCCATCACCTTCGGTTGGTCTGACTGTGCGAGCTCCATGTTCTCCTCCGATACTGGCTGGGCTGACTCGGCCTCTGCTAAAAAAGATGACGAAACAGTGACAACTGCATCACAATCAATGACCTCCAACCGAACCTGCGGCTCAGGCTCCAGCGGTGGCAACTGTGCTCTCTGTGAGACTGCGACGGTGACATCTGCTGGTACAACTGGAATCACCTCTGCTAAAGCCGTTGGTAATATCTTGGTGACTGTCCGCGAGGCAACATCTGTCGCTGTCTGTGGGACCATCTCCGTCATTGTCCGCGGGACATCGACCTCCGCTGGAGGAGTCATGAGGATCGGGGCATGGCGCTCGCCAAACGGCGGAATAACTGTCAGAAAGGCAGTCAAGTGCGCCGAAGTTGATAGTTGAGGGGTAACGAATGTGGGCCCACTACCCGCTGCCTCACCACCAAATTCCGCCGAAGTGCTCTCCTCTTCTTCCACGGACTCAGCCCCATCACTCACCGAAGTGCCCTCTCGTCTGCTATCTATCTCTCCGAAAGCATCCAGTCCGCGGCGTACTTTCTTGTGGCCTGCTGCTGATCCTTCTATATCCAAGTGTCGCCAATAGAATATGGGAGGCTCCTCGTCTACCAACTTGCCCCTTGGAGGAGCCTCAAAATCATCCAGTGGAATCTGGCTCGCTGCAGCCTCCAGAAACAGCCCGATGGCATGGTGCGGCATAAAAAATGTTCGCAGCTGAAGGGTCATAAATTCCTCCATCCTATTAGCCAGGACTAAGGCCCAATCATATACCACTCCCTGCATGATGCCATTCATAAACACAATTTGCGGCAATGCTATATCTGAAGCTCGAGTAGCACCTGTCAACCTGCTCTTGATGACGTCCATGATACATCGCCAGTGACCCTCCCGAATAAAGTCCCTGTGAAGCCCTTTGCACTTTGACCCCTGAACCGTTGCCTCCCGTTCCATGGGTGTAAGATCCCGGCACACTAGATCTATCCAATGCTCCTTCCATTCACGTGAGAGTTTATGGTTCTTGATTTCCAATTTCCTCCCATCAGGGCCAGGGATGCCGAAAACCCTAGTGAAATCTCTAGGTTTAAAGGACACTGTCATCTGTTGCTTCTTGTACAGGAATGTACTTGTTTTGCTTCGGGCGCTATATGTCTTTATCATGGTGCGCAATACTAATTCGAACAACCGGATGGAAAAGATGGGAAGCTGGATGGCCCAATGCACCTGTGCCCGGATCAAAATCTGTTTAATTTGGTCTGCCTCCGGGGTCTCCTGCCACCACTTTCAGCATTCGCTCCCACTAAGACTCTCAAACTGGACGGTTAGATAAGTGAGTTCCTCCTTGGTCTTCTGTTTCTTGCTACTGGAACCGGAGGGGCCTGCAACTCGAATCCCCAATGCCAAAGCCCTTGAATTCTTGTCCATATTTGCTGCCAATTGACTCTTCCACGGCTTCCGCTTGCCCGCTGACTCCATGCAAAAATGGCTTATTTGCTCTTATATAAGTGTCCTCCGTGTGTTACAAGCACACTCCCCGCGGGGAAATATTGTTTTCTATGATGCTCACAATCAGTGAGAGATGAAAATAGCCTCCGAGGATGAGCATAGGGCAAAATAAAGGATTGTTACTCTTAGTGTCAACAATCACAAATTGAAAGCTGCACAAAATTTCGACCATTCCTTCTCAATTTCCACTTGTTGGTGGGAAGAAACCCCGTACTGCTAAAAATCAAATCTTCCCACGGCAATGACGGCTTTTGTGCGCTCTCAAGGAAGACTCCGCGGAGAAACAAGCCCCTCGTGATCCACCTGTCTACCTAGGAATCCATTCAAGTTGAGATTCCAGCCAATCTGATGCCCACTTCAACGTATTAGCCTTAACCATTTCCACCTTAGATCTTGATGATTTTTCTTTTAAAAAAAATGGAGGAAATCCTAATCCGCCCGCGGGGGAGTGTTATTCCCGCTTGTTGGTCTTCCTCTGGATCGAACACGGGAACTGCAGAGCACACAAATTGATCTTGTTCTCCTATGCGGAATCGCTTGAATCTGTTTTCGGAAGACGTGAATATACCTCCTACGTGAAACAGGAATCATGAAGTTTGAGCACAGAACTCTACGAGCAGTGTTATCTCAGAACAACCTTCGCGTGAATACCCCGTGGGAAGAGAGTCAAGCAATAGCAAGGAATGTGCGTTGGGAGTGAATGGAACAATCTCGCAATGCCGGCAAATGCAAAGGAGGGAATGATACTTCGTTTTTAGCAGCCCCGCGGGCCTGGCAAATGCAAAGGAGGGAACGATATGTCATTTTTAGCAGCCCCACGGACAGGGGAGTTGGCCGTGGCCAATCTCCCACGGAGATGTGCCCGTGGGCCATCTCTCGTGGGAGGCTACTTGCGGAACCATCTCTTGTGGAGATGTGCCCGCTGGTCATCACCCGTGGGGCATTCTCCCGCGGCCTTTACTCTTTTTTTTTTTTTGTTCAAAAATTAAATTATAGAGGTACCTCCATTTGGTGTCGCCACCTCAGTCTTTTAATGACGACGACGGAGAATTCATGTGAACATTGGTCGATGACGACACCCTTCTTGCGCGGTATATTTTCAATTTAGATCCGTTAATTGACTGAGGCACCTCCTGTCCGTCCAACGTTGATAGTTTGATCGCTCCATTGTCGCCAACCTCCCGGATCTGGTATGGTCCAACCCACCGCACCTTAAATTTTCCCGGCTTGATTTGATTGCGACCATCATACTTCAATACTAACTGTCCCGGCTGGAATCTGCTACGTTTCAGATGCTTATCATGCCAGACCTTGCATCTGTTCTGTGCCACTTCCATTGCCCACTGTACTAGCAATCACTTCTCCTCTAGCTTATTCAAATTGTTTAACCGCTCTTGTAAGCTTCTGTCGTCATCCAGCTTATTTTCCAATGCTATTCGCAGACTCGGGATCATGAATTCCACTAGGACTACCGCTTCCTGTCCAAACATTAATTGGAATGGTGTGTGCCCTATCGTCACCTTGTACGTTGTGCGGTAAGCCCACAAGGCGGCGGGTAAGTTTTCCTCCCAATCAGCACCTTCAACCGCGCAGGATTTGTAGATGATGGAGACTAAGATTTTATTGGTAGCTTCGGCCTGTCCGTTTGCTCTTGGATAATACAGACTTGACAATGAATGATAAATCTTGAACTGGGTGATGAGCAAGCGGATGACATGATTAACAAAATGACCTCCCCTATCACTTGTTAATTGTAACGGGATTCCATACCTGGTAATGATTTGTTCATAAATAAATTTCGCTATGCTGACGGTCGAGTTATCTGGTAACGCACGTGCCTCCACCCACTTGGTCAGGTACTCCGTTGCAACAATGATGTTCTAGCACCGTTGAGTCTTGCTCACCCTCAGTGGTCCAATGAAATCTAATCCCCATCTCTCAAAAAGTTCCTACGCATGTGAGGGGTGAAGTGGCATGAAATCTCTCTTCAACAGCTTCCCGGTCCGTTGGCAAGTGTCACATCCGACGACCCATTCCCGTACGTCATTGTACACCGTCGGCCACCAGAGACCTGCGAGCAATATCTTCCATGCAGTGGTGTCGGGCCCCATGTGTCCTCCTGTGAGACCCTCATGTGCTTCTTTTAACACCTGTGATATCTCCTCTTCCAGCACACACTGTCGAAGAATATGATCCGGCCCCATTTTTTAGAGCAATCCATTGATCAATTGAAATGTGCGACTCCTAATTATCAACTTGCGCCTATCATTCGGTGACATCCCGGTTGGAAACTGTCCTGTTGACAGGTACTCGCCAATACTCCTGTACCATTCCGACAATACCCCAATCTGAAACAGCTGCGCGTCAGGGAAGTCGTCATTCACACCCTCTGCTGGTTCCCCTGTTTTGATCCACGACAGGTAGTTGGCACTGACATGTTTCTTTCCTGGCCGGACAATGATTTTGAAAGTGAATTCCTGCAACAGGAGTAGCCATCTGCTGATCCTCCCTTGGATGACAGGTTTATTAATCATGTACAACAGGGCCTGGTGATCAACATAGAACACAAACGGTGTAGCAAGCAAATAATGGCAGAATTTTTGCACAGCATAGACCATTCCCAATGCTTCTCTTTCAGTCATGCTGTAGTTCTGTTCAGCCTTTGATAACAACCGGTTGGCAAAGTATATCGGGTGATCTAGTCCGTGGTTACCAGTCTGTGCCAGGGTCGCGCCGATTGTATAGTTGGAGGCATCCACATGAACATGAAACTCTTTATTCCAGTCCGAATATGCCAAGATGGGTGCCGTAGCCAGTCGTACCTTTAGCCCTTCAAATGCCTCGTCCTGCTCTTTATCCCATCTAAATCATTCTTCCTTGCAAGTTAACTTATCCAACGGGTGGGACACCTTGGCAAAATTTTTAATAAATCTCTTGTAATAACCTATATGCTTGAGAAAAGATTTTACCTCCATCACATTAGTAGATGGCTACATTTCAAGAATGACTCTCACCTTGTCAGGATCCGTCTTTAATCCTTCCTTACAGACAATGTGTCCGAGTAGTCTTCCGTGCGGAACCATGAATCTGCACTTCTTGGGATTCAATGCTAGCTGGGCTCTGCGACATCTCTCCATGCATTCATTGAGTGCTGCCAGGTGTCCGTCCTCCGTGCTAAATATTGACGAATCATCCAGGAAGGCTTTGAAGTTTCCCATGGACATCCTGTCAAAGATATGTAGTATAATCCGCTGGAATGTTGCCGGCGCGTTACACAACCCAAATGGCATCCGGTTGTACGCGTAGACCCCATCTTTGACGACAAACATTGTCTTCAACTTATCCTCCTCCTCTATAGAAATCTAATTGTATCCGGAGAACCTATCCATAAAGGAGTAGATTTCATGTCCCGCGACCTCCTCCAGAATGCTATCTGTGAATGGAATGGGAAAAGGGTCCTTGATCGTTACTGCATTCAGGCATCTGAAATCGACACATCCGGATCTGAGTAGTATCCTTCTTCAATGAGATGACTATCGGCGACACCCATTCGCTGGTCTGTACCTTGAAGATAATGCCAGCTTCCAGCATCCGGTTGATTTCCTCTGTAACCCTTGCCGCATAGTTTTTGTTCATCTTGTAGGGTCGCTTTCGTATAGGTACAACTCCCTCCACCAGCGGGATGCGGTGCACACACAATTTCGGCGGTACTCCCTTGAGGTCCTTGTATGTCCATGCAAACACATCCTTGTACTCTAGAAATATCTTAAATGCTGCGGCCTTGAGTACTGTATCCCAATTATCTCCGACCAGTATGTTCTTCGGCTCTGCCTCGTCCCTCAAATTCATCGTCTGCAGCGTAGCTTCATTATACTTGATTGTCTCCCCTTCACTGAATGCATGGGTGGGTGTAACATCCAACGGTGCCTCCCCATCCTTTACTTCACTAAACTCTTTCGGATATTCATTCTCAATCAACAGAACATTGCAGCTGTGAAATAATTCATAGTCCTCCATTTGCTAGTGGTAGAGACCGTTGACGGAATCCAAGTCGTCATCCGTTGATCCCTCGTCCAATCGGAGGACACCCTCCTGATCCGGTTCCATCCGTTGTCTGCCTTTATCCTCCTCTCCCTCAGAATTTGATGATAGGGCCTCTTCCCCTACCATTTGGGTATACAGATCAATGACGAATCGGCAGCCTTTACTTTCTAGTGATAAGGTGTTCTTCTTCCAGACGTGTCAGGCTCTTGCTTCGATAAGCCACCCGCAGCCCAGGATGGCGTCATAGCCTTTCCTCTTCAACGAAATCACCACGAAATCCATCAGGAATGGCCACAATGTCGGCTGTCCAAGTTTCCTCCAAGTTTCTTCTGGCAATACATTTACGTCGGAGCCTCCATCAACTATTGTGTCTGTGAGAACATGTCCAAGGATCCCCATCTCGACGACTGTAGGGTGCCGTCCGGATGTTAGCGCCAGCAACATCTGATCTTCTCCTCATATAGAAATTTCCTTTTCCTTCCCTCGACTTGGTTCTCCCGGTGACTTTTCCTTCCCTTGACTTGATTCTCCTGCAATATTTGAAAGAGCAGATCAAAGTTGAGGCATGGTGAGAAGCAAATCATTTACCTTTACTCGCACCTTTGTTTGCAAAATTTGCCGTACTATGTTTTGTTCTGCGGAATTCCTCGCTAAAGTGTCGACGGTGTCTGGAGGTGTTGCTGCTTGGGATACTTTTCCAACCTCCGCCCGTGCTTCTGCAAATTTCCTCTTTTCTTCGGCAAGGTCCTGGTATTCTTTTGATTGTTGCCGCGTAATTGCCAAAACTTCTTCCTCATCCGCCCCGACAGTGATCAAGTTCACTCCGGATTTTGGACACTTTGAGTCATCATGATCGCCGGGTCCGCACCATCGGCACAATAGTTGAGGTGTATTCGCTGTTGGACACTCCCGCGCAAAATGCCCCCACAAGTTACATGCGCAGCACTGAATAATCGGCCGTCCATTTGCATCATACTAGATCCGGCTTCTGCTCGTATTGGTATTGTTATTGTTGTTGTTATTGTTCTGTCCACGCCGATTATTCCTGTATCCTCCGGATGTAGCACCGGCGGTATTCGTGTTTCCGCTACTACCTTACGGGGAAGCCTCCTGTGTGAGAAGTACCTATGGAGATCCTCTTGTCTTCATGTTAAGGGGCACCCTTTTGTCGAATGGCCCATGATTTGACAAATGTCGCAGAATTGATTCTTTGGACAAGATCCTTTAGTATGACTGTCGGTCTTGCACTCCGTGCACCATAGCTCACTGCCTTTTAGCTCATTGTGCATGTTTTTAAACTCCATCATGCAAACCATATCCTTCTGTAGGGCATGAACCTTCTTGCTATTGCCTTTGTCGTCCCTACTATCATCTCCGGTAGGCTCGTCATCATCAGAATCAGAGGAGCTAGTTTTCTTCTTCTTTGTCTTCTGCTCACTTTCAAGGTCCAGTGCTCTGTTACACGCGTCCACATATGACGACGGTGGCACAATTTTCATTTTCCTCCACAATTTCGAGCGTAGGCCATCCACGAACCATCTTTTCTGCAATCCGTCTGCCGACTTGCTTTCCATTTTGTTTATTAAGTCTTTTAATCTCTTGGCGTAGACGCGGACAGTTTCGTGCTTCCCCTGTTTGGTATTGAAAATCTCTGCTACGATTTCATTATCATCCCGCAAGAGTTTAAAATTTGCCAGGAACTTCTTTTTAATGTTATCCTAGCTATTTAGCTTTTGTGGATCCGTATTTGAAAACCAATCAATCGCCACACCCCGTAGGGTTGCCGAAAATTGCCTGACCCATTCATTGGCATCTGTGATTCCATTTGCTTGCCAGATCGTCTCACATGTCTTACAATGTCGGATGGGGTCAGCTGTACCATCGCCCTTAAACTTTGGCAGCTTTTCTTTGGGTCCCGCCATCACAACTGAATTTGGTAGAGAGGCATTACTGGGTCCTGCAACACTGGCGCTGTTTACTCCCACGCCGGAGGTCTGCACTCCCACATTGGAGGTCTGCACTCCCACACTGACGATCTGCTCTCCCACACCGACAGTCTGAACTCCCACACCGACGGTCTGCACTCCCACACTGGAGGTGTCGATAGCTGCAAACCTTGGTGAAGAAGAAGGATCTTTTGAAGTTGTTTCCCGCGGAAGTCTATCCCGGACGAAGAGGTCACTCCACGCTCGTGCTCCCTCGACACTGCGAGCCGTATGAGTTGATTGTCTTCCGTCTAAATTTTCTTTCGTCGGCGAACACAAATTCAAGAACTCCCGTGCTTCTTCCACCAATTCCATCCGCTGCCGAGTCTCCTCCAACAATTCTTCGGCTCTCCGGTTTCCGTCAGCAATCTTTTGAAATCTCCGTCGGCGTTCGGCTTGCTATGCCAGAATTAAATTCTCTTGCGCAGTACGGATTCCATCCTTTCCCTTGACCTTATTCCGATCCTTGTTAAGTTGATTTGGCATTAATCTTCATTCCTCCCACCTTCCAGATTCATAAGGCAACAGTGCCAAATGTTTATCGTACTGGTAAAGAAATCAATGCATACAAACAAGAGAACAGAATAGCAGAATTATATTCGCATATGCCAGACATACATTATGCTTCATAAGATCAGTAATAGTAGATGATGATTTACAATGATCCCAGACGGGATGTAAATATTATCCGTCGAACCTTCCCGAAGGAGTCTGTCGGCCACAATCATTATGTCCGCTACAAACTATTTACCCGTCGGCTACAAAATACAAAACATTGACGACAGTCAATCCGTCGGCTACAAAAACACCGCCGGGACCATCCAGTTGGTTGACATTGGCTACATGTTGAGATATGCTCTTCACACCATTATTACCTTGAAGGTTATTGTGACTCAAATTGGGCAGGTAGTGTTACTGACAAAAAAAAGCACTTCAAAATTATGCTTCGGTTTGGGATCTGCTATGATTTCGTGGGCCTGTAGGTAAGAGTCCTCAGTAGCTATGAGTACTATTGAAGCATAATACATTGCTGCTATTGCTGCTTCAAGGGAAGCGGTATGGTTTTACAAGCTCCTCATTGGGTTACTAGACAACCTTTGTATCCTTCAGTCATTCACTGTGACAATCAAAGCTATATAAAGATGTTTGTCAATCCAGTATTTCATGATAGAACAAAGCACATGGAAACTCATTATTATTGTATTTGGGACATGGTACAAAGAGGTACAATTCAGGTGAAATATATCAACACCAAGGAGCAAATAACAAATATTCTCACTAAGCCTCTTACTCGAGTGAAGTTTGAGCACTTCAGAGATAAGCTTGGAATTGTGGAGAACTCAACCCTCACAGAGAGGGAGTCTTAGCATCATTGATACATCTAGTTGTATCACCCACTCTGCAAGGAATGCAAGATGGGACCACCCTCTGCAGGCAATGCAAGATAGGACCACCCTAAGAATTAGGACAAGGTAGAATCCAACTTGGTCTAAGTGAGTTCTCCAAGGTTCAAGCCAACTACACAATGGGTCAAGTCACAAGGTCAACTAGTGATGGACACTCCCCAAATCACCAAATTCCACAAATTCTCCTTGTTCCTACTCCTACACCACAACTCCACCTACTCTAATAGACTCCTTACCTTCCCTTCAACCTATACAAGCATCCCCAAGGATCTTTTAAAAACCATGGCTACAAGGCATCAAAGGAGCATTATAGAGGCATTAGACAACCCTTCTAACATGTTTCCAACTGCTCTCAAAGTTACAAGCTTAAACTCCAATACCACAACATGAATCAACACCTAGGCCTAAAACAGACTTAATGCAATTAGGCCTCAAATTCAAGCTTTTGCTTAGTTACTCCAAATTTCTCCAAATCACCACCAAATCCAATTTGACATTCAAGCACCCATGTGGAAGGTCTCCCAAATTCCAAAGTTTCAGACCCCCAAGTCCCTTCCAAGGCACAAAGCCCCTAATTGCTCAATTAATGAGGGTTTGTAGCCAATCGACAAGGGCTTTCTCAAATTCAATGATAAAAGTGCAATCCAATCAATCTAACTCAATGAGCACTTAGAGAGAACTTCAAAGTCACCTCTTCATACCATTACACCTTCGTGGTAGTCACATAAGTATGCCCAATCACATCATCATTGAGTTTTACAAGGGTCCGATGAGTGACAAGTAAAATGACAAGAAAATCTTATAATGCACATGCCTACCCATCTTTGCACAAAAGATCTCAATCTTTCAATGGTGGAATCAAGAGGAATAAGCCATTCTAATTGAAACCCTAGGTATAGGCCATAACAAGTCCAATAAACAAAAAACAATTTTTCTAAACCCACAAATCCAACTATATCAATCAATCAATATGCCATTACGAAGTCACCAACCTTGAAATGTTTTTCCTTCCTTGTTTGATCTGCCTTCTCTTTGTATTTTGCCATTGATTTTTCCAACTGATTTGACTTCTTCATGAGTAGACTTGATAGCATCTGCAATGATTTCCCCATAGCACTTCTGCCTTGCATGTTATGAATGGCTCTTAACTCCATAGGACCTCTAGGATGGAATCCATAGACCCCCTCAAATGAACTCTTCCCTGTTGACCTGTTAACTGAATCATTATATGCATACTTTGCCTGGCTTAAAATCATTTCCCAAGCTGCTCAATGTTGCTTTCTCAAATACCTTAGGAGGTTTCCAAGTGTCTTGTTAACAACCATCCATTTGTGGATGGCAAGCCGAAGAAAATGTGAGTCAAGTAACCAATTTCTTCCATAGGGTCCTCCAAAAGTAGCCCACAAACTTGGTATCCTTGTTAGTAACAATGGACAATGACAAGCCATAGATCCTAGCTACTTCCTTGAAAAATAAACTTAGTATTTGAGAGGTATCATGGTTGCTCCTACATCGCACAAAGTGAGCCTTCTTGGTAAATCTGTCTACCACTACAAATGCCATATCCAAACCTCTAGTAGTTTTGGGTAATCCCAACACAAAGTCCATAATAATGCTATCCCAAGGCATTTTAGAAACTGGCAGGGGTTGATACAAAACAGAGTTTTGTAATGTCTCAATTTTTGGCCAGTCTATGCAGTTGATAGAGTTAGCTCATCATAGCGACCCTCATGAGCTGATAGGGTGTTTTGGGGGTCTCAGTTGATTACTTACTATTTTTAGTAAGTTTATTATGGGTAGTTGCTATTTTTGGCAGCGCAATGGATGGCTTGGCAGCTGGTCATCATCTGCAGTTAAGTAGGTCAATAATTGCATGAGCTCTTATTTATTTATCATTCATTGAGTTGCATTATTATAATAATGTTTATATTATTATAATAATTACTTTAAGAGGTGTTTCTAAAAAGCAAGTTGAAAAGTTTCTAATGTTGAGTTCTTTTGAGAAACTTCCACGATTTCTGAAGTGGAGTTCTATGGAAACTTCTACCAATGAAAGCTTATAAATGAGAGCTCATTTCATTGGGAAAGATATGCTTGATTATACATTTGATTTTGTGCGTTTGTGACTTTTTCCTGGGTTCTTAACTTTATGCCCTTGTTGTTGTATAAGGGTTGGAAATTCTGATAATTGCACTTGCAATTTAGCTGCTGAGGTATAGCTAAGCTTGCCTAACTTCTCAACTGTTCACCATTGTAGCTGAGAAGTGTTTTCATTCTACTACTGAAGTATAGTGGATTAGTCATTTTTCTCCAACTGTATCCACTGTGGCTTTAGAGATTGATACTCTAAAGGAATTCGTTTTTGTTGTGGTTGCAAGCTGCTAATCGATAGTAAGATTGCTTTGAGTGACTACCATTTCTGATAGTTACGTCTGAGATTAATAACGGCTGGGAGTCAAGCCGTGATTGGTCATTGGTTCAACATTCAAGCCGACACCACCAAACATAGGTCTGGTGTCTAGAATCATCCAAGTGTGTGCAATATGTAGACGTCTTTTTCCTGGCCGCAACCTACATTGGGAATACGCATTACTATCAGTCGAACTATTCACTTCCTTGGCCAGCGTTAGGTTTCTTCATGGTGATGCTGCGATAAGGAACTGCAATTGTCTTTAGCACAATTTCTTCTACCAATCGGCATAAGAAGGGTTGTGTTACATGAGGAATCAGGTTGTTCTATTGTGTAATTCTGGAAATTCAGTCCTTAAACTTTTATAAGATTCTATCCTTAATAAATGTGGAGTGAATTTCTAGAGTCAATATTTGTTTTGTACTCAATTTATCTACTGAATTATAAATAAAATCAAGAAACACAAGAGCTTTGTTCATTGACATTGGTAATTCTATCAGAGCCTACTTGGAGTCTTTACAGTGGTATCAGAGAGATTTCCTACTAGCCTGCAGGAATTGGGTTTAGTTTGGTCAGTGCTTGGTTCTAAGTGCAATTAGTATTTGATTTGATATTTTCTATATCATGGTTGATGATAGGAGGTTTGTGCTGGGTATGCACTATACCAGAACAGGACGTAACTCACCTCCCAGGGAAGGTGACCCTGAGATTCAGTTTGGTTTGGATGGTAGTCCGGGTGGTTCTGGTGGCACTGGACTACAACCCACAGATGCTGAGGTTAATAGAGATGCCCTGCAGGCATTTAGGAATATTGCAGTCGAGCAACATCAAATGATAGATGTATTGCAACAGTTGTCTAATACTCTATAGCAGATAGCACTACCCTAAGGACGGAGTAGGGAGAGAGATCGAGATGTTTCTGTTGGTTCTCATAGGTCTCGAGTCAAGGATAGAACCTGGGATGGTGTTGGGTACAAAGATGCAAATCCGGTTCGAGTTGAGGATCGTGGTGGATTAGTTGACAAAGGTGACATACATACTGACACTCATGATAGGCTGCGGAGGCCCACGTTTCTAAGACCTGAGATGGATGCGGTCAGTATTGAGCTCGAGGCTGCTCCTTTTGCTGATGATGTGTTGGCACACTTTATGGAGTGGAGTGCTTTACCACAAGCTGTTAAAGATCATTTGAATTTTGATAGGTTCCTGACTAAAAAACGAGAGCATTCGAGAGCGAGTCTAGAACCTGAGAGACAACGACCTCGACAGACTAAGATACACCAAGTTGCCAATAAGATGACGTTGGAGCACTTTGATGGTACTGGGAGAGTTACAGCTTGAGCTTGGATTCGTAAACTCGACACATATTTGGCTTTGTGTCCTATATCTGAAGTGGACGCTATTAGATTTGGAGTGTTGCATCTGGATGGAGCTGCCCATGACTAGTGGTACCATGGGTTGGTTTCTTTGCGACATGATCGGATCACTTCCTACCAGGAGTTTGTGGTTCACCTGATCGAGAGATTTGATAGGAAGGATCTGGAGGTGTCATGAGCTGGCTCAGCTGAAGCAGTCTGGTGGATTGGAGAGCTACATCAGTAAGTTCCAGAGGCTTTCAGTCATGGTTTATGATATTCTGTAGCGCAAATGAGTGATGTTATTCATGGAGGGATTGGCTGAGCCACTCCGTGGATAGGTGAAGTCATTGGACCCATCTTCTCTATAATTTGTGATGAGGAAGGCGCGTGACTTGGAGTCCTCTTCTCGAAGAAAGGTTGCTTCGAAATCTTCTACTCTTCTGCTTGATGATGAGGAGTCCCCACTAGTTGTCGAGGACAAGGGCAAGTCAGTGGGGAGATCTGATGACACTTCTAGAGAGGATTTGAAGAGGTGTTAGCTGTTCTTTTGTTGCAAGGGGCCTTTCTCTAAAGGTCATACTTATGTGTTAAGGCCAAAGGGAGCAGCAAATCGTGGTATGTGGGTTTACACTGATATGATTTGAGGATGAGTCGTCATAACAACATGAGGATGTCGATGAAAATGATCATATTGATGATAGAGTTTATACTATGATGAGTATTTATAGTTTGGTTTTTGACACACATGTTCAGGATTTGCACTGGGTATAGAGTTGGTCTAAGCCTAAGTTGGATTGTTTGCAAGATGATTGGGTAGGCATAATGAAGGAGAGTGTGTGGAGATCTCCTATGAATTTGCTAGTTAGTGATTTTCCAACTTTTACATCATCAACACAGATATTCAGTGTCATGTTGCAGGTTATGTTATGGGTCCTGATGATGGCATTGGCATTCAGTTGGTTCAGTGAGGATGGGGACATCACTTGCTTCTTGTGGGATCCTGGTGGAGGTTTTTGTTTCATATGGGATTGCTTGAGGACAAGCAATTTCGGGGAGGGAGTGTAAAAACCCCTATTAGTTATGGCTTAAACAAACATCAACTTTCCTTACTGATCAAAGATTTGGCATTTAGTCAAACAATTAGCAAACAATGTAAATGTTGGTCAAGTCGCAATTTTCTCAATTCCCAAGTAACAGACCCAAAATATTAAAAGATAGAGGCAATTTTCTAGATAACCATGATGAAGACAACCAATTTACTGAATTCTGAATTTGTCTCTATCCGAAATACTGATTGAACTGAACAATGTTTTTCTGAAAGTCAAAATGATTACTTTATTTAATTGCACAAAATACTGGTAGCAAAAATGCAACACTTAGAACCTGAATTGTAAGGGCAAGACAATAGATCTTTCAAATTGAATGGCAATGTTCTCCAGTCCAGATTCTTGATCTGATCTTCAAATTTGCAGAATACAATTTTGAAAGAAATATTCAGTCACCCATTTGCTCCACATTAATGCCAATTATGCAATATTCTTTCCTTGAAGTCAAATTGCAGGTGGTAGCAATTGGACACTGATTAGAACAGACAGTTCGCTCATCCAATATGTAGATTGCAAGTAAAAAATGATGGTCGCCTATCTTCCAAATTCACCTACAATTGATAAAGGAAACCCCTCACCGCTTGTTATTAATTACGGACTCAATATAACATGCTGCCCAGCCCTGTAGTAATTGACAAGTGCAAACATGAATACCCAACGGTACTAGTGGGAAGCACACATTTCCCAATCACTTTCGAGCATCAATTTTCAGTCCCATAGAATGTAAATAGACTCTTCAACTTCCTCCAAAAATCAATCAATGTCTTCAAAATCACCCTTCAGCTTGACTCCAACAATAGAAGCTGTATGTTCCAAGACAAAGCTATAATAGATGCCAACAACATGCAGAAAAATGGCTCCCAAATGCAAATTTAGCAGTCACAAATTCAGATTAATCTTTCAGTCTATAGAACGCAGGTATCAAATGTGATTTGTATCAGCCTCTAATTTCCAATCACATCGATATGCATAACAAAACTCACACTAAACTCAGATCAATCTCAATTACAACTTTCCAACAATAGATGTCTTCCAGCCATAGGTCATACAGTAGGAAGACTCCAACAATCTCAACCTTCACTATTTTCAGGATTTAATCTGCCACAACTCCTAGCACAAAGACTTCTTCCAAAGCAACAATAACACAGAAATGGAAGATATAATAAATATTCAGAATATCACAAATCGATATACCTTGCAGTAAATTGCCCACTCAACTTCAGACCCTTATACCACAGCAAGGGTGAAGAAATCAGAACTTAGGAAATAGCCACAAAGGCAAAAAAAAAAAATATTCAAGCGTCCTTTTCCCAATGAAATGAGCTCTCATTTATAATCTTTTATTGGCCAAAGTTTTGTAAAAAACTCCAATTCAGAAATTGTGGAAGTTTCCCAAAAGAACTCAACACTTGAAACTTTCCAACATACTTTTTAGAAATATCACTTAATGTCATTATTATAATAATATAAACACTATTATAATAATGCAACTTAATAATTAATGAATAAATAAGAGCTCATGCAATTATTATCTTTAATTACTGCAGGTGACGACCAACTACCAAAGCCACCCACTGTACTGCCAAAAATAGCAACTACCAAAAATAGACCTACTAAAAATAGTAAATCTACAGTTGGGAACCCCAAAATACCCTGTCAGCTCTATGCAGTTGATGGAGTTAGCCCATCATAGCAGCCCTCGTGAGCTGACAGGGTGTTTTGGGGGTTTTAATTGATTACTTACTATTTTTAGTAAATTTATTATGGGTAGTTGCTATTTTCGGTAGTGTAGTGGATGGCTTGGCAGTTGGTCATCACCTATAGTTAAGCAGGTTAATAATTACATGAGCTCTTATTTACTTATTATTTATTGAATTGCATTATTATAATAACGTTTATATTATTATAATAATTACTTTAAGAGGTGTTTCTAAAAAGCAAGTTGAAAAGTTTCTGGTGTTGAGTCCTTTTGGGAAACTTCCATGATTTTTGACGTGGGGTTTAATGGAAACTTCTATTGACAAAAGCTTATAAATGAGAGCTCATTTCATTGGGACACGCTTGATTATACATTTGATTTTGTGCCTTTGTGGCTTTTTCCTGGGTTCTTAACTTTATGCCCTTGTTGTTGTATAACGGTTGGAAATTTTAAGAATTGCACTTGCAATTTAGCTGCTGAGGTATAGCTAAGATTGCCTAACTTCGCTATTGTTCATCACTGTAGCTGAGAAGTGTTTTCATTCCACTACTGAAGTATAGTGGATTGGTTGTTTTTCTCCAACTATATCCACTGTGGCTCTGGAGATTGATACTTTGAAGGAATTCGTTTGTGTTGTGGTTGCAAGTTGGTAATCGATTTGCAAATTGATTGTAAGATTGCTTTGAGTGACTCCCATTTCTAAGGGTTACGTTTGAGATTAATAACGGCTGGGAGTCAAGCCGTGACTGGTCATTGGTTCAGCATTCAAGCCGATAGCACCAAATGCAGGTTTGGTGTCTGCAATACGTGGAAGTCTTTTTCCTGGCCACAACCTGCATTGGGAATACACATTACTATCAGTTCGAATGTTCACTTCCTTGGCCGGCATTAGGTTTCTTCATGTTGATGCAATGATAAGGAATTGCATTTGTCTTTAGCATGGTTTCTTCTACCAATCAACATAAGCAGGGTTATGTGTTATGGGAGGAATCAGGTTATTCTATTGTGTAATTCTAGAAATTCAGTCTTTAAACTTTTATGAGATTCTGTTTTTCCTTTCCTTAATAAATGTACACAATAAATGTGGAGTGAATTTACTCATTTATCTACTGAATTATAAATAAAATCAAGAAACACAAGAGCTTTGTTCATTGACATTGGTAATTCTGTCGGAGCCTACTGTTAGCCGACTAGATGGTTCCGGCGGTATTTTCTATTCTGTAGCCAACGGTCTGGCGGTGTTTCGGTATTTTGTAGCCGACGGTCCGGCGGTGTTTCTGTATTCTGTAGCCGATGTCGTCGGTAAATAATTTGTAGTGGATAGAATAATTGTGGCCGACAGACCCCTTCGGGAAGGTTTGGCGATAGTATTTATATCCCGTCTGGGATCTTTGTAAAGCATCATTCATCTACTATTGCGAATATAATTCTGTTGTTCGTGTTCATTGTCTGTATGCGATCATTTTCTTTACCTGTACGGTAAACATTTGTCCTCGGTGATTTCAGACTTGCTTTATAGACAGGGGCTGGCCGGCAACGGAGACAGCTGAAACGTTGGCAGATTGGGCCACTGAGCCGGAGTTGGGACCCAATGACACCCCTATGATGAAGCTGGCACATGAGATTGTGGGACTGTACAAAGATGTTTACTACGGTCGTTAGCGTGCGGAGGCGAACAGGGTTGCAGCAGACAAATCATTGGCAGCTGAGACTGAGGCTAGACAGAAGCTAGCCGCCGACTTGGCCGACCAGCAGGCAGCATGGGCCGTCGAGCGGGCAGCACTACTGGCAGATTTGGCAGCGGCGGTGCAGGAGAGGGACGTGGCTAAGCAAGGTACGGAGGCAGCGGTTCGCGATAAGGATGTGGCTGAGCACGAGATGCAGTTAGCCAGGACGCAGGCCATACATGCAACACTTCTTCTAAAGGAGGCTGTCGAAGTTAATTCTCAGATTCAGACAGATCTCCGCATCCGGACTGAGCAGGTGTACGAGTTACGTCGCCAGCAACACACTTCTGGGACACCCCCTTCTCTCTAGTTTCTTTTGTGGTCTGTAAGTTGTCTCCTAATTTTGTTAGTCGTCAGGAGACGACTGTTTTTTTTTGGGGGGGGATGGTGTTAGCCGACTGGATGGTTCTGGCGGTATTTTCTATTCTGTAGCCGATGGTCCGACGGTGTTTCGGTATTCTGTAGCTGACGGTCCGGTGGTGTTTCTGTATTCTGTAGCCGACGTTGTTGGTAAATAATTTGTAGCGGATAGAATAATTGTGGCTGACGGACCCCTTCGGGAAGGTTCGGCGGTAGTATTTATATCCCGTCTAGGATCTTTGTAAAGCATCATTCATCTACTATTGCGAATATAATTCTGCTGTTCGTGTTCATTGTCTGTATGCGATCATTTTCTTTACCTGTACGGTAAACACCTACTTGGAGTCTTTACAAGTTTGAAGAGTATCCTTTAGCTCTCTGACATATCCCACAACCTTCAACATACTTCCTCACTCCCCTTTATAAACCAAGCCAATAGTAGAACCTTGCAACCTGCTCTAAGGTCTTATCTACTCTAGAATGTACACCTAGAACCACATTATGCGTTTCCTTAATAATACCTATCCCTCATGGATTACTTGGGAACACACAACCTGCTTCTTTTCAATAGAATCCCCTCCTACAACACAAAATCAGAGAATTCACCATGGAAACTTTTAGCAAAGTTAGAGAAAACTTTGCAGGCTTCTTTGAAATCACTCTCCTCCTTAATTTGATCCAAACAAACACTCTGCACTGAATTTCTTGGATATCCAATACCCTCCTGCTCAATGCATCAACTACCTTATTAGCTGCTCCTTTCTTATGCTTAATTGTAAAGGTGAAAGATTGAAGTGGTTCCATCCATTTAACATGCCTATGATTCAATTTCTCCTACCGAGGAAACTTAAAGCATAGTTATCTATAAACACCACAAACTCCTTTGGCATGAGATAATGCCTCCATTTCCTTAATGTTTGCACCATTGCATAAAGCTCAAGGTCATACGTATTGTACCTTTGTTTGGCATTATTCAACTTTTTTGAAAAGAAGGCTATAGGTTGTCCTTCTTGATTTAATACTGCCCCAATTACTTGCTTGCTAGCATCACACTCAACCTCAAACACCTTATCAAAATTAGGCAACACAAGAGTAGGTAATTCTGCGATCCTTATCCTAAGGTATTGGAAACTGTCACTTTTAGGCCATTGAAACTTGTGTAAAGACCCTATCTAGTCTCCGAGTAAAATGTGGATGGAAATATGAAATGATTTTTGTACTTTGTGTTGTTTCGGGATTTTTGGAGTTTCTGGAATATATGTATTTTTAAAAAAAAATTTGTAATAGTAAAACGCTGGAAGGAAATGACTGAAATAAACAACAGAAAACTAATGCCAGATTTCACTTGCTAAACCAAATGTATATGAATTAACATTTACAAATAGTTAAAACAATAGATTGGGAACCTGTTATGTGTAAGAGCTTATTCCCAAGTCAATATGACAACAGACATTGAGAATCTTCATTCCTCAATAAAACTTAGTCCCTTCAATGCTGCAAGATTCCCCAAAACATTGTGCAATCCCAGATGATACAATTGCCAACCCCCAATGTGAATCGCAAGCCAGTACTATCAGATGTGAGTCTCCAAAGAAATTGCAGACCTCTCTAAAGTCTATTGCAGGTCTGAGATAGTTAATGTCAGGCTCAAAAATCCCAAATACAGCCATTGCAAATTATCGCAGGTGACTAAATCTTGCATGCAGGGCTGTGAATGAAGGTGCTGCCCTTCAAGAAATATTTCTAGGCACTCAAATGCTGTCACCAATAACGAGTCGAGAGCCTAATGTGCAAAATATACCTCCAGATTTAAAAACACAGGTTGAAAGATGAATTCACAGTCACCAAATCCAGGCTGAAGACTCACTAGTTCTAGCCGCCTGAATGCCATTCGATCACTCCAATAGTAAATGTAAATGTGGTAAAATTCTTAGGCACCAACGTCTCCCAGCCACAGAGAATTATCAAAGTGGGATGCACAACTCAATGTTATTAAACTCAGGCTTGCACACTCAAAATTCTGAACCCTCACAAAAATATCACTACCAATAATAGATGTAGATCCTTTAGTCACAAGCTTCTCAGGATTTAATTACTTTTCAAGCCACAATAACCATAGTAAGAGAAGTAAACAATTGCAATACCTCAGCTGCAATTACATAGATAATTCAAGGAGAGTCAGCGTCCACACAAGAACACCAAACCGTTTTACATGAGCAAGGGCACAAAATCCACAAACTGAGAATTGTCACAAAGACAAAAAAAAAAATAGACAATCAAATAAGCGGATGCCTTTCCTTTCACAATGAGCCCATATTTACAATCTCGAAAAACCACTTGTTTCGCAAACGAAACTCCACTCAAGAAGCTTCACCAACACAACATTAATTAGAAGCTTCCATTAGATTCTTTTAAATGAATAACAATTCCTTGCCCTTTTGTATTTTATGCTTGACTTGGCTTATAACTAATTAAATAAATGGCCCCTTCCATTGATAACTCAACCCTCAACTTAAGTGAAATTATAACTTTATAATAAGCCAATTAATGATTTAATATTAATTTAGCCACTAAAAATATAATAACATCCAAAATACTCATCATTTTAATATGTCATTTGAAATAGGGGTCACACCTATTATTTCTCCGTGTGACCAAATGCTCATTCCAAAATTAAAAAGGGTCCATCTCAATCAACACCTGAATTACCACAAATAGTAAGTGCACAAGACTAAGCCCAAACAAAGTCCACTCTGAGCCACATGAAGACCAACTTGTAACTTACTGAATTGTTGAGAAGAAAAAACCCTCCCAAGCCAACCCACTACCTCAGAAGACCTCTATCTACAATAATTAGTCTACGAGGATCACAATAATATGCTAATCTTTGAAACTTGGATGCCAACAAAAATGGGGACATTACAGTCCACTGTCCCTATGATTTCTTGTCCCCGAGCAATCTCAAAAATAAATAACACATCAGGCCACTTGGGTCCCAAATGAAGAAGTACATGATGTTCCTTTTGATACTGAACCAACTGCATACCACCATCATTAGGAACAACAAGATGTCCTCCAACATAGCACTGAAAGCTTGTGTCGATGATGTGCAAGTCAGGATATTACCAAATGACAACTCTAGAGAAAATCTCAACATCCTCTTCTTCCCTGTATCCACCCACAAAATATATACTAGTGTGGAATCTTGATCATTACCAGCAATCCCGGGAAAAGACATAGATACAAGAGAACCATTTGCACTCATGCCAACTGTATCAACAATAGGTGTAGCCACGTCAAAATTTGTTGACATAGAAACATCACCAACTGCGCGCAACAGAAAACTGAACCGAATTCGCAAGTGGTGAAAATTTAGCCCAACTCCACTTGGGTGAGCAATCAACATCAATCTCAAAACATGGATTGTTGTAAGAAAATGCCAAATCCATCTCAGACAAAGGATTGTCCATAAAGTGAATCTCAAGATTGAGTTGATTTGTAGTATAATATGATTCTATCTTAGCATCACGCACCTCATAATCATCAACATGTGTGCTATCATCAAAACACACATCAGTAACTGCATGCATTTGCTAAACTCCACAATAACTGGCTCAATTAATGCAAAAGTAGTTGCCGATATGATTATAACATCGTATGCTCCTACTCCCACTATCGCTGCATCGCTATCAAATGCATGATCTTGGGAACTCATGCCAACAAATGCATCATCCAACTCAACAGACATGAATTGTCATCACACTCCACATCCACTATGTCCAACTCATGCAGTGTCTCATAAGAAATGTCCCACACATCTGTAGCCACCACAGTATCAGCACAATTTTTTTCTTCGAAAAAGCGATATCAAGCTGTATTCAAAACCTGGTTGTGAAATCAGATTTGACATCTGCTTGTGGTTTTGTTTCAGCTCATTCACTAGCACATCCAACTGTTTCACAATAACTTGTATCTCAAATTCTCCATCCCTAGGTGAAGTACACCATTTGCAAGTATAATATCTTCTTGGAATAAATTTCCTATTGTCATCCATGTCACTGAATACCAATCACAAAATCAATTTGAAAATCTCAGAAATAAGCACCGATCAAAAGAATAACTGAGCCCAATTCGTGCAAGCTGGTAAGAAACTGCTTTGATACCACTGAAAAGACCCTATCCAGTCTTCGATTGAAATGCAGATGGAAATATGAAATAATTTTTTTATTTCGTGTTTTTTCTGATTTTTTAAAGTTTCTGGAATATATGTATATATATATATATATATATATATATTGGATTTTCTAATAGTGAAATGCTTGACAGGAATGACTGAAATAAATTCCTGAAATAAACAATAGATAATTAATGCCATATTTCACTTGCTATACCAAATGTATATGAATTGACATTTACAAATAATTAAAGCAGTAGATTGGGATCCTGTTATGTGTAAGAGCTTATTCCCAAGTCCATACAACAGCATGCATATAAAATTTCTTCATTCCTCAATAAAACACAGTCCCTTCAATACTACAAGCTTCCCCAAAACATTGTGCGATCCCAGATGATGTAGTTGCCAACACCCGATGTGAATTGCAAGCCAGTAATATCAGACGCTAGTCTTTAAAGAAATCTCAGACCTCTCTAAATTCTAATGCAGGTCTGAGATAATTAATGGCAGGCTCCAATAACCCAAACACAGCCTCTGCAAATACTTCCAGGTGCCTAAATCTTGTGCATAGGGCTGTTAATGAAGGCGGTGCCCTTCAAGAAATATTTCCAGGCCCTATAACTCTGCCAGCAACAACCAAGCGAGAGCCGAATGTGCAGAATATGCCTCCAAATTTAAAAACGTAGATCAAAAGATGAATTCAGAGTCACCAAATCCACTCTGAAAACTCAACAGTTCTAGCCGCCTGAATGCCAATCGATCACTCCAATAGCAAATGTAAATGTGGTAGAAGTTTTAGGCACCAACGTCTCCCACCCACAAAGAATTACCGTGGGACACTCAACTCAATGTTATTAAACTCAGGCTTAAATCTGTTATGCTTCACCAACAGATTTAATTGCACAATGAAAATTTTGAACCCTCACAAAAAATATCACCACCAAGAATAGATGTAGATCCTTTGGTTACAAACTTCTCAAGCTTTAATTACTTTTGAAGCCACTGTAACCACAGTAAGAGAAGTAAACCATTGCAATACCTTGGCTCCAATTACACAAATAATTCAAGGAGAATTAGTCTCTAGGCAAGAACACCAAACCCTTTTACTTCAGCAAGGCAACAAAATCCACAAACTCGGAATCGTCACAAAGACAACGAAAGTAAATAGATAATCAAATAATTGGATGCCCTTTCTTTCACAATGAGCCCATATTTATAATCTCCAAAAACTACTTGTTTTCCAAACAAAACTCCACTCAAGAAGCTTCACCAACACAACATTAATTAAAAACTTCCATTAGATTTTTTTAAATGAATAACAATTCCTTTCCCTTTTGTATTTTATACTCGACTTGGCTTAACTAATTAAATAATGGCCCCTTCCAATGATAACTTAACCCTTAACTTAAGTGAAATTATAAAGTTAAATTATAACTTTATAATAAGCCATTTAATTGTTTAATAATAATTTGGCCACTAAAAATATAATAACTCCCAAAATACTCATTATTTAAATATGCTGTCTGACATAGGGGTCACCTATTATTTCTTAATGTGACCAAATGCACTTTCTAAAAATACAAAGGTTCCATCTCAATCAACACCTGACTTACCACAAATAGTAGATACACAAAACTAAGCCCAAACAAAGTCTAATATGACCAAACGAAGACCAACCTGCAACTTATTGAATTGTGGAGAAGACAAGACCCTCGCGAGCCAAGCCACTACCTCAAAAGACTCTCTATCCACAATAATTAGCCTATGAGGATCACAATAATAAGCTAATCTTTGAAACTCTAATGTTGACAAAAATTAGGACATTAGAGTCCTCCCTCCCTATGATTGCTTGGGGAAACAAATGACACTTCAGTTCACTTGGGTCCCAAATGAAGCAGTATGTGACATTCTTGTGAATACTGAACCAATTGCATACCACTATCATCAGGACTAAGAACATGTCCTGCAGCATAGCACCCAGAACTTGTGCTGATGATGTGGAAATCAGGATATCACTAGACAACAACTCTAGAGAAGATCTTGGCATCGTCTTCTTCCTTGGATCCACCTACAAAATATATACTAGACTAGAATCTTGATCATCGCCAACAATTGCTTGAAAAGTCGTAGCTTCAGAAGAGCCACATGCACTCATGCCAACTGTATCAACAATAGGTGTAGCCACATTAAAATTTGTGGACACAGGAACATCACCAACCGCCACAACAAAAAAATGAACCGAATTTGCAAATGGTGAAAATTGAGCCCAACTCCACACGGGTGAGCAATCAACATCAATCTCAAAAAAGGGATTGTTGTAAGACAATGCCGAATCCATCTCAAACATAGGATTGTCCATAAAGTGAATCTCAAGATTGAGTTGATCTCTGGTATAATATGACTCTGTCTTAGCATCACTCACCTCATAATCATCAACATGTGCGCTTACATCAAAACACACATCAACAAACACATGCACATTGCTAAACTCCTCATAGATGGCTCAATTGGCACAGAAGTAGGTGCTGATATGACAGTATCGTCGCACGCTTTTACTCTCAATGTCACTGCATTGCCATCAAATGCATGATCCTAGGAACTCATGCCAACAATTGCATCATCCAACTCAACTTGACATGAATTCTCATCACACTCCACCTCCACTGTGTCCAACTTATGCGTTGCATAAGAAATGTCCTGCACATTTGTAGCCACCACAGTATCATCACATTTCCTTCTTCGAAAAAATGATATCACGCTTTGCTCAAAACTTGGTTGTGAAATCAGATTTGACATCCGCTTGTGGTTTTGTTTCAGCTCATTTACTAGCACATCCATATATTTCACAATAGCCTGTATCTTAGATTCTCCATCCCTAGGTGGGGAAGTACGCCCTCTGCGAATATAATATCTACCTTGAATAAATTTTCTGTCACCATCCATGCCACTGAATAGCAATCACAAAACCAATCTAACAACCTCAAAAGTAAGTACCGATCAAAATAATAACTGATCCCATTTCTTGCAGGGTGGCAATAAACCACTTTGATACCACTGTAAAGACCCTATCTAGTCTCGAACTGCAATGCGGATGGAAATATGAAATGATTTTTGTATTTTGCGTCTTTTCTGATTTTTGAATTTTTTGGAATATGTTTTGTTTTTGGATTTTCTAATAGTGAAATGCCTGAAGGAAATGATTGAAATAAAATATTGAAATAAACAACAGATAACTAATGCCAGATTTTGCTTGCTATACCAAATGTACATGAATTGACAACTACAAATAATTAAAGCAGTAGATTGGGAACTTTTTATATGTAAGAGTTTATTCCCAAGTCCATATGGAAGCATACATATAAAAATTCTTCATTCCTCAATAAAATGCAGTCCCTTCAATGCTGCAAGCTTTACCAAAACAGGGTGTGATCCCAGATGATACAATTGCCAACAACCAATTGAATTGTAGGACAATAATATTAGACGCGAGTCTCCAAAGAAGTCGCAGACCTCTCTAAAGTCTAACGCAGGTATGAGATAATTAATGGCAGGCTCCAAAAACACAAACAGAGCCTTTGTAAATAATCCCAGGTGCCTAAATCTTGCATGCAAGGCTGTGAGTGCAGGTGCCACCCTTCAAGAAAGATTTTCAGGCCCTTGAACATTGCCAACAATGAGTTGGGAGCCTATTGCGTAGAATATACTTCCAGATTTAAAAACACAAGTTGAAATATGAATTGGTAGTCACCAAATCCACGCTGAGGACTCACTAGTTCTAGTTGCCTGAATGCCCATCAATCACTCCAATAGAAAATGTAAATGTGGCAAAATTCTTAGGCACCAACTTCTCCCAGCCATAGAGAATTACCAAAGTAGGGCTCTCAACTCAATGTTTTTAAACTCAGGCTTAAATCTGTTATACTTCAGTAACAAATTTAATTGCACAATCAAAATTTTGAACCCTCACAAAAAATATCACTACCAAGAATAGATGTAGATCCTTTGGTCACAAACTTCTCATGATTCAATTACTCTTCAAGCCACAGTAACCACAATAAGAGAAGTAAACAATTGCAATACCTCAGCTGCAATTACAAAGATAATTCAAGGAGAATCAGTCCGCAGGCAAGAACATCAATCCTTTTACTTCAGCAATGACACGAAATCCACAAACTCAGAATTGTCACAAAGACAACAAAAGCAAATAGATAATCAAATAATCTTTCACAATGAACCCATATTTGTAATCTCCAAAAACCACTTGTTTCCCAAACAAAACTCCGCTCAGGAAGCTTCAACAACACAACATTAATTAGAAGCTTCCATTAGATTCTTTTAAATGAGTAACAATTCCTTGCCTTTTGTATTTAATACTTGACTTGGCTTATAACCAATTAAATAATGTCCCCTTCCAATGATAACTCGACTCTCAACTGAATTGAAATTATAACTTTATAATAAGCCATTTAATAATTTAACAATAATTTGACCACTAAAAATATAATAATTCCCAGAATACTCATTTAAATATGTCGTCTAAAATAAGGGTCATCTATTATTTCTCCATGTGACCAAATGTGCTTTCCAAAAATAGAAAGAGTCCATCTCAATCAACACCTAACTTACCACAAATAGTAAGTACACAAAACTAAGCCCAAACAAAGTCCAATCTAAGCCAAACGAAGACCAACCTCTAACTTATTGAATTGTGGAGAAGACAAGACCCTTCCACGCAAAGCCACTCCCTCAGAAGACCCTCTGTCCACAATAATTAGCCTACGAGGATCACAATATTAGGCTAATCTCTGAAACTCGGATGCTGACAACAATGGGGACATTACAACTTGCATTTCATACCACCTTTGATTGTATTAAGTATAGGAGAACATATCCCACTAAATCCTCTAATGAGTTTCCTATTAAAAGTAGCATTGCTATGAAAACTCCTAACTGCTTCTACTGAAGTTGGAGTTTGACCAATTTAGAATGGCATCTACCTTTGATGGATCCATTTTCAAACTATGTTGAGAGAAAACAAAACCCAATTAAACAAGCTTAGTCCTAAGAAGCTCGCATTTTTCCAAGCTTATCTTCAACTTCTCCTCCTCAAGATTTTGCATCACTAACCTGAAATGCTCAAGGTGCTCCTCCTTTGAACTGCTAAACACAAACATATCATCAAGATTTACAATAACAAATCTTCCTATAAACTGAATAAGGACCTCATTCCTCAATCTCATATAGGTACTTGGAGCATTGCTCAACCCAAAGGGCATGACAAGCCATTCATATAACCCTTCATTGGTTTTGAATGCTATCTTCCATTCATCCCCATGTCTAATTATTATCTAGATGATAACTAGATTTGAGGTCAATCTTTGAATAGTAACATGATCCACCCAAGTAGTTTTATAGGTCTTCTATCCTTGTCATTGGGAACCTATATCTCATGGTAATTTTGTCTATGGCTCTTGAGTCCACACACAACCTCCACTTTTCATCCTTTTTTAGGAGCTAAAACTGATGGCATTGCACAAGGACTTAATATTTTCCTCATCAGTCCTTTATCTAGTATCTCCTGCACTTGCTTGCTTATCTCTGCATTCTGTTGGGGTGTTAGCTTGTAGGCAGCCTTATTAGGCAATGTAGCTTGTGGTATTAAGTCAATGTGATGACTTATACTTCTAATTGGTGGTAATGTTTCAGGTTGTCCCCTTGCAACAATACTAGGAAATTGTTTGAGCAGACTGTCTACCTCCTTGGGGAATGGCTTCTAATTCATTACATCCTCTTTGGACTTGACAACCACTACATACCCTTGGAAATTGTTCTCCTTGTCATACTCAAGAATTCCTTACCCCCTACTGACATCAATGGAGATTCACCTTTCTCCTTGCAATACTGTTGAGGAAGAGGATCCATCTTAAACTTCCTACCATTCTTGGTGATCAGATAGGTTTTTTTCTCTCCATCATGCTGAGCCTTAACATCAAATTGCCAAGGCCTACCTAGTATTAAATGACAAGCATCCATTGGAATTATCTCACAAAGAATCCTATCTTCATACTCACCTATTTCAAACCCCACCCATGCCTGCTTTTCCACAGTATAGCTCTAATTTTGTTGAGCCGAGAAATCTTATGTAGTATGTTTTATCTAAGCTTGCACTTTTCCACCATCTCTGCAGACACCACATTCTCAGTTGATCCTGAATCCACAATTATCTTGTATAACTTGCCATAGGCTTTCCCTTGGGTCCTAAACAGAGATTTTCTTTGAGGAGGCTCCTTCGTTAATGGAATTTTCAAAAGAGTCCTTTTGATCACCATGTTCTCACCATCTATAACTGGTGCTGCACTTCCAACTGGAGCATTAACACTACTGCTGCCTTCATCCTCTACTATGAGTTGCAGACACTGATTTTTTGTGTGACCAAACTGAAAACAATTCAAGTATTTACCTATTAAGTTTGCATTCCCTCTGTGTGATCCTCCATAATGACCTCTTCCCCTATTATAAGGCCTTTTCTACCCCCTAAAATTCTGTTCACCTCTCCTACTATTCTCACCCCTGAATTCACTGTTTTGATTTTCATCATCCCTACTGTTTTGTCCTCTGGCAAAGTTACCTCTGCCCCTATTGATACTTCTACCTTCTCTGCCTCTATTGCCTTGATCTCCTTTCCTTTTGAGTTTCTCCTTAGCCCTGATGGCTGATTGAAAGCACTCATCCACAGTCTTTGGAAGTAGCAAACTAATTTCATGCTGAATATTATATCTTAAACCATTCACATACCTGTCCACAGGCTCCTTCTGGTCTTCATTATGGTTTGTCCTCATGCTCAACCTATGAAATTCTTCAGTATAGGTGGCAACATCTTGATCTCTCTGCCTGTGATTATGGAACTTCCTGATCATCTGCACTTCAAAATCTGCTAGCATAAACTTGCTCTTCATCATAGCTCTCATCATGTTCCATTTGGTAATAAGCTTCTTACCATTCCTCTCTCTTTCATTTTGATTATAATTCCACCAAGTAATAGCAGAACCCTCGAGCTTGGTTCTTGCATACTTGACTTTCTTTTCCTCTTCACACATCATTCAAATCAAAATAGGTGTCCATGCTGCTATCCAACCAGTCAATTCCCTTCCACCCATTCTGCTACTGAAAGCAGGCACTTCAACCTTGAAGTCTTCTTTCTTGGACTCTCTTTTAGCATCAATAAAGGCCTGTTGGTTTTGTCTAGCCTCATCTTCAACTCTATTGCTTGGAGATTTGGGTTTTTGGTTCTATTTCTCTTCTCCTTCTTCTTACTCTTCCCATTCTTCTTCACTATTTGAATTGTTCTCCTTTGCCTTCATCAATTTCATCATCTTTTTCAACCTCTCTTCCCACTTCTGGTCAATCCTCTTTTCCATTTCCTCAATCACCCTTCCAAGGTTCTTAACCCCTTTAGGAGGGATACTGTCCTATCAATCTGTCAAACTAATCACAAACCACTTGGTATGGCTATGATGCCAATTTTATGCAAGTAAGGTAGAATTAGGACAAGGCAAAGTCCAACTTAGTCTAGGTGAGTTCTCCAAGGCTCAAGCCAACTACACAATGGGCCATGCCACAAGGTCTGTTGTGATGGAGACTCCCCAAATCACCAAATTCCACCAAATTCCCTTGTTCCTACTCACACACCACAACTCCACCTAACTTGGATTGACTCCTTACCTTCCCTTCAACCTATATAAGCACCCCCCCAAGATCTTTCAACCACCATGGCTACAAGGCATCCAAGGAGCATTAAAAAAAGCATTGGACAAGCGTTCTAATATGTTTCCTACTGCTTTCAAAGTTTCAAGGTTAAACTCCAATACCCACAACATGAATCAACACCTAGGCCTAAAACAAACATAATGCAATTAGGCTTCAAATTCCAATTTTTGGTTAATTACTCCAAATTTCTCCAAACCACTACCAAATTTAATTTGACATTTAAGCACCCATTTGGAAGGTCTCCCAAATTCCAAAGTTTTAGACCCTCAAGTCCCTTCTAAGGCATAAAGCCCCAAATTGCTCAATTAATGAGGGTTTGTAGCCAATCAACTAGCGCTTTCTCAAATTCAATGATAAAAGTTGCAATCCAACAAACTAACTCCATAAGCACTTGGGGGACACTTTAAAATCGCCACTTAATACCATTGGAGTCACTCTACACTTCATTTAATTGCCACTGCTATGTGCTGTTATGCCTTCTTGATTAGTCACATAAGTATGCCTAGCCAGAACAACAATAAATTTTGCAAGGGTCTAATGAGTGGCAAAAAAATGGAAAGAATATCCTATAATACACATGCCTACCCCTCTTTCTGTTGAGGATTTCAAATCTTCAACAGTGGAATCAAGAGGAATAGGCCATTCTAACTGAAACCCTAGGTACAAGCCAAAATAGGGCTAGTAAACAAAAACAATTTATCTAAACCCACAAATCAAACTACCTCAATCAATCAATGTGTGCAAAATGAATGTAATATCATGTACCATACACTCATTGCATTAGCTGGAACCAATATTTAAGGAAATTGAAGTTGCAAATGAACTTGTACTTACAAGTTACCACAGCCCTGATTCACACCAAAAATCTATGCACCACTTCATTAACCCTTGCAAATGTCTTACACCATGCTTAAATCATCATGGGAGATGACTTTCCAACTCCCCATCTACATCCACAACCAAAATCCACAACGACTCTTCAACTTCTGCAAAATGCAACTTCTTTTGCAAACTTGCAATTTTTGAGCAACTTACCACCAAAATCATATATGACCTCAGCTATCATGTCCAATAGGCCACAAAACATGAGGAATATCAACTTTATTACAAATTATGCCCAAAATCCAACTTTGACTGCTCATTGATCAACATTGACCTATGTTGATCAATGACAAACTAATGCAAAATTCATGCAAAAACATGACCAAATGATCACAACTTGATGTGACATGACTCCTACATGCATAAAACACTTAAACACACTCATCTAATGACTAAACCCCAAAATTGGAAGGAGATATCAAGGTCATGCATGATGTTTCTACATCAAATACATATACTCCTGCTAGCAAATTCCATCAGGCAGTGATATTTATACTCTTGGTAGAGAATTCCATAAGCAACCGATCTAGTTTGATTGTGACAACAATGAATTCAAAGGTAGCAATGTACTACACTCAGATCAAGGCTGTGAATTATAATTATGAATTATCAAGTCAGATCTAGACACACATCTAATTATACGGTGGCGATACATCTTTGATTAGCGATATCTATGATTTCCTTCATTGATCAATGATATTTGGCAAATCAATAACCGTGTGTTATTTAATTTGATTGATAAAAGGGCAATAATAGATGATCTAATTTGGTGTTGAGTTTTTCCCTCCAATTCACAGGTTTACCCAGGGTAATTATGTTGTGTTATTGTGTTTATTTCTTTGTTTTAGTTTATTGTTATCCTTGATCACTAAAATTAATAGGAGGGACTGCAGAGAAGGTGCATGTTACAAAGTGTACTGAGCAGGAGTTGGCCTTCTATACTTTTATGGCCAATTGGCCAACAAACCACTCCATGTCTTTTGTGTGTTATATGGATTTTGGAGCATCTAGACATTTTAGACACATGAATTATTGGTTTGTTGGGTATATGAGTTGCTCAGATATTGATCTTTGGTGGTGGTGAGGAACATATAGGTGTTGGTAGAGGTAATTTTAGATAACCTTTGGAGGGAAATCTCTTATTTGTATGTATACCATGTTCCAGGCATGGATCAATTTTCTCTTGGTGAGCTAGATCATGTGCCATTGTTCCAAGTTCGACATCATTTTTAGTATACACAAGTGCCTTATTGTTTACAAGAGTGTAAGAAAACCATTGTTCTTGTATCAGTTTCTTGACATTAGAGAGGTTGAGAGGTATGCATTGGCTGTAGAAGGTTCATATGCTATTAGTACTCTTTAGCATCAATGTCATGGGCATCTCAACCTTTCTATTCTCTCAATTGGCTTAGGAGACTATTGTTGAAGGTTACCTGCAATACAATAGTAGATATAGGGTGTTTTTGGAGATTCCCAAGTAGAAACGCATAGAAAAATACTATTTTCAAAAGGATAGGCTTGGAAAGCAATTTGATTTTAAATTAGTATTGAACAAGGAATATATTGACCGAGATTGTGAAAGCAATGCATGTATTTCGTTGCGGAAGAGAGAATGAGTAGTCAAAAGAAAGTATTGAAGGCAAATCATATGTTATATATTTGATATTTCTGATAAGTTAGATTTTTCTCTATGATATATTGTTGTCCTGCATTTTGTCACCACAAAATGTTGGTAACAACACGAAACTTTTTCAAGCTAGTTTTGCATTTCTCTAAGCTTGAATTTGATATTCAATTGCTTAATGTTGATTGATCGATCCATTTCAATTCATATATCAAATACATTTTACTGAAGTCCTTTATCAAGTCTTTTTCGTTTTTCTTTTTGTCAAGCCTTTGCTTGATTTTTGAAGCCTTCATTGTCCGTTCTTTGCTTTTGAGTTTACATTTGTTGGTTTTTTGTCCTTTGGTTTTGTTCATGTCATGCCTTTCACTTTTGCCTTCGATTCGGCCTAACCTAGAGCTCAATCAGAGTTGTTAGTTAAGAAATATACCCATTTTAGTGCTTCAAAAGTGGACCTTTTTGGTGCAACAACACGAATAAAAAATATGATGTTATATTTTTAATTTGACTTTCACTTTTTGATAAATATAACTTATATTCACTTTTTGTTATGTTTTTAAGTTACTTTAATTTTAAATTCTTAACTTAAAGTGACTATAGTGTACTTTATGTTATAATTTTAAGTTGAGTTACTTTTTAATTGCTTATTTAAATGTTACTTTTTAAATGATGTTTATATATTATATTTTTAAATATGATAGATAAATATTGTTTATGACCCATTTAGTAACATTTTTATAAATTTAAGTGAATTAAATGACTTAAGGTTATCGAAAGTGGATATTTTATATGCAATTACTTGTAAAATCCATCAAAAGTGGACATTTTATGTCATTGCATATAAAGTTCTTTTTAGTGGACCTTATTGATGTCATTGCATCAAAAGTCTATCATAAGTGGACCTTTTTGATGCCACTGCATCAAAACTTAAGTTTTCATGTCTTTACATCCAAAATGTGAGATGTAACTTAAAACATGCATCCTCTTCCAAAACATCCGATTTCGCTTGTATGCACATTTTAAACCATGCATCCTCCCCCAAAAAGTGCGATTTTGCTTGTATGCACATTTTAAAACATGCTTTTGACTCCAAAAAATTTGATTTTGAAGAACTTCATGTCTTTGCCCTCCAAGAACCCGATTTTGATCATAACTGTAGATTTTTTTGATGGATTTACATAAAATCTTTTCCATTTGAGGCATTTTTGATGGGCATTGAGTTTTCTTGCATTCAAAATGGATTCAACAAGCTAAAAAATGTTTTTGGAAGCTCCAAACTAGGACACTTTTTTGAAGAAATCAACAAATAACTCCATTTTTGGTCCATATTTTTGCTCCATTCTAAATCGATTTGGCATTATTTGGTTTTTACATGGCATGTTGGTGCATGAATTGAGGTTTAAACACCAATACAATTTGCTCATACACCATGGTGAAAATCATTTTTTGCTAAAAACATCCCAAGCACATGCATTTTGAAAAGGTCAGATTTTAGAGCAATCCTAGGGCACGTTTTGGCATCTTTCAACAACTTTTCCTTCTTTGCTTCCCTCTTCAATTCGAATTTGTAAAAAGTTGAAAGATTCAAATATTTTTGCAGAATTTTTCAACATTGGAGCATCTTTCTCCTTCATTTTTGACACTTAATCTTCATGTAAGTGGATTCTTTCTTTCTTTCTATTTAATTCATGTTTATCTTACTGATTTTATGCACATAATTGCTTGATGATTGCCACTTGTTGAAATCTTTGCCTTGGAAAGTGCATTTTTCCTTTAAAAATAAAGAAATTGTTCATTTTCATATTTTTGGTTCTATCCCAAGTCCCAATTTCGAATTTGAGTGTTGAAGTGTATTGCATATTGGCATGCTTGAGTCACTTTCCAAAGGTATGTTTTTCTTTGTGTTTGCTTGCTAGTTTTCTCCACTTTGGAGAAGTTACAAGTTCTTTCCCAAGAACTTGTTGTTGCTTCACCTCATGCAAAAGCATCATCATGTTCCACATTCATTTTTGTGTCATAACACCTCACCTCTCACTCAATGAATTCGATTACATGTTTTCCATCTCATTCACCATCTGTGCATGTATGCAATCTCATTTTCCATTTCCATTTTCACTTATCTCATTTTTCACATCCATTCGCATGACGTAATTAAACGAAATGCCTTACGTGTAATTGCATCCAAAAGGTCCAATTTTGATTAGAAGTCACATCTTGAAAAGTCAAAAATATGTCATTCTCATGTCCCATGTACTTTGACTTCCCCTTTTCACTAAAAGTGACTATAAAACTCATTGCCTCTTTTCCATTTTCCATTTCCATCTCTCCATATGCATTTGCGCCTCCATGAGCAAATACATATTTTTTCTTCTTTCCATGCCTTCCATCTCATCCTCCATTCACACTTACATTTGAAGTGCATCCTCCACCCACATTTGCATCTCATCTCACCTTTTATCTTTTGTTACATGTTTCACTTACATGTACTCATTTTTCATGCAATAATGCCTTGAAAACACTAAGTCACTTTTGAAATCAACAATCTTCATTAGCACGCATTCCCATGCATTCCACCTTCACACGTTCTCATTTCATCTTCCATATTTTCACTTTCATAAAACTTCACTCCGCTTTTTATTCGTTTCATTTCCATCCATTGCATATGCATATGATTTATTTGAGATCATTTTGTTGAATCTACCAAGTCTTCAATTCGTTTCCAAATATTTGTTGATCACAAATCAACTTGTATGGCAATTCCATTTGATGATGTATTTATATTTTGAGATTTTTGTGTTGTAGTACAAGCACAAGAAATGTCCTCACCATCAAAATCCAAAGGCAAAATGAAATATCAATATGATACAGAATTGGCTTATGTAACTTCCTCATCAGTCATATCTATTCTGGATAATGTGATGGACACAAAGATTGGTCATGCAAAGGTGGCTGATTTTCTACAGAGACTTGAAACTCTAGTTGGTCAAGAAATGAAGCGTATCAAGAGAAGCAACATTCACCTAGTGTTTACATTTCCTATGGCAACCATAGAATCTGATTTCATTTTCGGATGTGCATGACGGTTTACTCCAAAGACAAAGACTATAAAAGACACTGATGACAAAGTTATCATTAGCCTTGACCCTGAGGTCATTGAACAAATCTTTAAGGTTCCACATAAAGCAAAATGTGTAGATTTGATCAAAGAATCATCTCTGGCATGTTGGAATGGCAAAAGGGTGATTATCAGAAGTATGTCAACTTTTACTGGTTAGACAATAAAAGAAGCAACTTTTCCAGATGGCTAAAGATTGTTCATTGGTCTAACTTTAAACAAGAATATAAGGATCTCATCATCCTTCTCAACATAATTTGTGGCATTAAAGATTCTATTGATTTTGAGCAATGGATGTATAAGTTCATGTTTCAAATCATAGAGAATAAATAACACATCTTTTGGAGAGAGCTCATCAGTGTTGCACTTTGCTAACAGATATGCAACATGGGAACATCAACACCCTTCTACATGAATTCTTATCTTGTTTATATTGCTGCTACCATGGGATCTTTCTTTGGTCTTTCTACCAAGGGAGATCATCTTCAGGTTCTTGTTTGGGATTACTATGGCCAAATCACTTTGACTAATAGTAAATTTCATTACGAAAAAGTCCAAGATGCTTTCTTTGGGCATTTTCGGTGCCTGTTCAATAAATAGTTATCTGTCAAAAAAGTATCTGATGTAGCATGGGAGAAGGTGAACCAATACGGCTGTATTTTTATTCAATTTCCCACTTTGACATACTTGAGAGTAGGATATTTCAAAGGTGAGTTGTATACCTTACTTAGGTATGCTACAAATTGAATTATTCTAATGGATCTAGTTAGATAGCTCATGGACGTGCAGAGTGATCGGCATGCTATGCATAGGCTTGGTTTAGACATTACCTCATCTAAACCTTTGTCTATTGGCAATTATTCAATCATTTCTATGCCTAAAGCAAAGAACTGGAAGCAGAGTTGTAGTTGATCACCTTGAAGAAGTTGAAGGCCAGATTTGATTTTGACTATCAAGAAATGAATTCTCAAATGAAAAGAACTTACACTCATGTTCATTGCATCGAAGACATTTGGATTGATATGAGGACAGAGCTTGACATCATGAAGATGGGCTACTGCAGATTAACCCTGCAACATATAATTGATCTTAACATCCTTGAGATCCCTTCAAATTTCTAAGGTGAAGATGATGGCAACATCCTTGATCCAAAATTTCATCAAGCCGACTCTGATAAGAAGTGCCATTTTCCTTTTCAGTGGCAACAAAAGGAAAGTACATCTATCATGGACAACTTTTAATCCATTTCAGCAAACACCAACAAATGGTTGAAAAATAAAAGCCTTAAAAGAGTAAATTCTAATATGGGCTTGGATTGTGGAAGTTTTGTTCCTCTTGGCCGGAAGTCACATTTAGAAATTATAGGGAAAGATGGTGCTTCATCTTCTGATCCTAAGGGTTCCCTCAAATTCAAATTGAAGGTCAAAAAAGGAGCTAAAACATCTCAAATCTCTGAATCAGTTCAAGAATTAAAGGAAGAATTAGAAGAAGAATTGGAAACAAAATCTGATAAAGAAGATTCAAATGAAGAAGGGGAAACCTTGATCATATCTCCTCCAAAGCTTGCACAAGCTTGTACATCTTCTATACATGAAGAGCCTTTTCTGCATGAAGTGGATGACGATGTGGATTCATTCTCCACTATTTTTACTCCTTCCATTCCAAATTTAAAAGTTAATACCATTGCTCTTCCTATTTCGTCTGTTGCTCCTTGCATCCCTACAAATGAACAATATAAACATTTAGCAAATCTATTTGAGGATTTTCCAACTCTTACCAATGGTCAAGTTTCCCAACTTTATACATCTTTGACAGGGCTTGAGCTTTTCATGACAAAGTCTTCTCAGCATGTTCGAATGCCTTCAGCTATGCGGACTGAATCTTGTTCTATTATAATGGAAATACAATCAGGATTAATGCCAATGGTCTCTACTGTCTCGACTTCTACGGATGAAGGTTTCAACTCGCTTGCATGGTGAGTAAAATAACAATGAAGAGGAGAAAAGTGGTTGTTCCTTTAAACAATCTCCTTGTTAAGAAGACCAAATCCAAAACTCTGAAAGATAAGATTGTTTCAAGATAAAACCAAATTTGTTGAAGCTGTCGAGCCCCTCGTGAACAAACCTACTGAGGAACTTATTCGTTTTGATTACAAGTTTACTAAGGTTGAAATCAGAAAACAATCATGTTTGAGTTGTATGCAAGATGCTCAGGATGCATTGGCTAATGTATCAAACAACAATCATGAGCTTTGGGAAAAGAGAAATCAACTAAAATAGGAGGTCTCTCGTCTGAACGAAGTCATTCGACAACAATCTTCTTAGAGTGTTTTTATGTCTCAAACATCTAAGGAGAGAACTGATTGAGGCTGCCAAGTCTTGGATACAAGAAATCATTTTTGAAGGAGTTCGAGCCATCACAGAAACATTTGCAGTTCTTAGGTGTGTCAAAGAGATGAATGAAATGGAGCGAAACTTAATTTCTTCTTTGACTCAAGAAATGGATAACTTGAAAGAAATCCTCAATCATTGAGATGAAATGGTAAAATTTGATCTTGATGCCATGGTCTCATGTGACATTCTTCTGTCATGTGAAATGTTCTTCAGATTTCAAGGGCTCTTTGGTTACAAAGAGGAAACATTGAGGAAGCTGATCACAAAGTTGCAGGTGGTCTTTGGAGATTCTCAAGTAGTTCAAACAAGTTTTACTTGTGATTTGGAATAGATGGGATGCCATGTTACTGATGAATCTGGTAATCTTATTGCAACAGAGAGAGAGTAAACTCAAAATATACAATCAGGATCAATGCTGATGTAGATTCTGAAGACTTTGGTTCACATACAATGAACAAGTTTGTCTTGTATAAATCCTTAACAAAACACTTGTTAGATACTCCAACATCAAATTCCAAAATTGTGCAATCAACATATGCAAATGCAGTGAGAGTAGAAGCCATATCAAAGACCATGAAAGTTGCAGATCTTCCCACTGTGTGTGACATCATTGTCAAATTCAAGGCATTGAGAAACAATCTCTAAGATTGTTGTTTTTGTTTTTATTTCATGTTAGTAGTTGTAAAGGATGCATTACATGAAAAAATGTAATAGGATGTAGTGTGAGTTACATGTGTATGTAAAAGATGTAATGCGAGTTGCATGTGTAGTTGCATGTGACCCTTCATTTTCTCTCGTAGTTAGACTAGGTCAAAGTTGGTTGAGTTGCTCCCACTTTTTTCTCCACCTTTGTCTCAACTCCTGTGCATATATAAAGGAGTGCCCCCTCATTGTAAAATCATCATTATTTTTATGAAAGAGAGCTTTGGAGAAATTGTGCCTGTAGAACTTTGTTTGTGTAAGCACTATTTTGAGAGAAAGTGAATACAAAAGAGCATTTCAGACTTAACTTTGATTAAGTGAGATTGTTGCTTGCATGAGTTATAAGCTTTGTCTATAATTCATCTAAGTTATCTTTGATTTATGTTATCTTGTGTTCTTGATAATTGTATCTCATGAATTGAATAGAAAAGAGTTAAGAAACAATTGGAGCCAGAGCTTTGACCAGGGGCAATTGTGGAAGTGTATAGCTAGAAGCTTTGTTTGTAGCTTATATTTTCTTCTTAATTCATAAAATGGCTAAGTTATTCTTACTTTTAGGAGTCTTTGTGCCCTAATTATAAAGTTTTTTCATATAGAAGTACAACCAGACTTAGAGCCAAACCGGTACATTTTTAGCTAGCCTTTGAGTTAGTGAAGGTTTGTCGGTATCACTGTTTCTAGCTCTTGGTAGAAATGTAGTTAGAGATTAAACTTGCCCATTACTCGCTCCACGAGTAAGTGGATTTTTTCTATTGGTAACACCCATTTTATAAAATCTCTCAACTTCTTGCTTACCTTGAGTTGATCCAAGGAACGGTGAGAAGGGGGAGCCTTCCCTTTAAGGTAGGAGAGACTCTGTCTCATACACAGTGGCTGGTCATCCTATTTTGTGACTGGATTTTTACCCAAAACTATCGGTTGCAAAATATCCACCCAACATTTATGACATTTATGTGCTTATTGCATTCAAAGCTCTGAGTGGTATGAGAAAATCTAAAGACAAGAATAGACATTTTGGTCTGTAAGGCAATGGATAATAATATGCAGTAACTCAGGTATTGAAATTTCAATTGGCATTTTAGGTTTAAACACACATACATTTACAGTAGTGTTTTAGTGTTTTGATGCTACAACATTCTAAAAGCTTGTGTTTATTGGTTGACTAGAAACACGGTGATCAGGCACCCAGGTAAGAATCATTTTCACATTGGGTCAATTTACAGTACACTTTCAGATATATAGAGACATTATTTTATGTATTCTGATTGAAAATTTCAATAAAATATCTTGTAGGTTTTTATTACAGTTAATGTTTTCTTCAATATGTATCTTTGTAGATTATTAAAGAATATTTGATTGCATAATTGTCGTGACACTGAATTAATCTCCCATATATATTTTGTTTCATTCTGAATTAGTCTAGAGTAAACAGTTGTTAAAATAATTGAAGTAAAGATCAGAATTATAGTGTAGTATTCTGAGTTGGTGAGTGTAGCATTCTGAGTTGGTGCTCATTTTTGAAAAGATTGTATCTTAAAATGTTGGTGCTTTTGAAGAAAAAGTTGTTGGGTGACTCCTTGGGTTGGTTCCTTAAAACTATTGTAACTATTTTAATCTGTGTGGTGGGATTAGGATGGTAGATCCTTGTAGTGTTACTCACTGTGGTTTTACCCATTGCAAGTGTCTAGGTCATATTCTTGCACATTGACTTTTTGTCTTGTGGTGCTTCTCTTCTAACTTCTATTTAGTGCTTCCATGTCAATTTGCAGTAAGAAGACACTGATTAGAGACTTGAATTGGATAAGAGTTTAAGTTTTATTTACTACTAACTCACAAAATCTGTGTTCTACATTGGAAC
The DNA here is from genome assembly GCA_028749045.1 of Cupressus sempervirens. NCBI lineage: Eukaryota > Viridiplantae > Streptophyta > Pinopsida > Cupressales > Cupressaceae > Cupressus > Cupressus sempervirens. The sequence continues at coordinate 843,220,343 of CM053789.1, read as the reverse complement.
CCAGAAATATTGGTTGAGGGTTTAGGTAAAGTTGATTGAATCATTTGACTTAATGAGACTGATCAGAGACTTATTGAACATGTTTGAACTAATGGAATGTCTTTAAAGTTAATATTTATAACTACTTTATGGATCACCACGATAGATTTGCTTAGCAAGAAGCCTTATGCATATTTTCAAATAATAATATAATAAGAATAAAGTACCAAAGAAACACCTGACTATTTTAAGAAAAGTTTGAAAGAATGCTTGAGGCTTAAAACTATCCCTTTAAATAAAAGATCTTGCACAAATTCAGATCTAATATTTAGTATCTTTCAACTTTAGTTTTTCTATTACGTGCTCTGTGACCCATACATAGAGAACATGAGGAAGCCTTCCCTACAGGTTGAAAGCCATTCTCCAAGTTGTAAACATCACACCAACATTTATTGCATTCCTGTAGTGGGTGGATGGGTACTAAATCGCTTGGACACGAGCATAAAACTCAGTTCAATCAACAACTGAGAGAGGTTGAGGGCAGAATGAGAAAAGTTGTGTGCAATTGAACGAGAGAGATCTTGTGCGAGAATGACCTAGGGTACAAACATTCAAAGAGGCTTTTGAGAACATGCGGAAAATCCTAGATGACACCAATTTTGTTCACTAGACCACCATTGGAGTCTCCAGTCCATGGGAGAGGTAAAGCCGTTCCTACCAACGGTTTTATTGTCAAACCTAATTTCCAAATGTTAGTTGCTATAGAATATGAGAACTATAGATTGAAAGAAACCTTTGTATTTCTTGCAGTCCAAGAACTTCCTAAACTACCTTTTAGGGCTTTTGAATGATTGGCTTAATAATGTTTGGGGCAGTAATCTAGTCTTTTATTTTACCTATTTGTGGATGATTCAAAAGAGATCCTTTCTAATTTTTCTTGTAAATCCTAAATCACAAAAAGAGACTGTCAAATAATTTTTTTGGAGAATTGGCTTGTGTAATTTTAGAGCCATTCTTGGTCCCTTGAAGCTACCCACAATGAGATTCTAGACCTTTCATCTCCTCATCGACTTACAATCAACAATCTTACTCCTTTTTTGTGGAATCTCATCTTGCAAGTGCTAGAACCTATTGGACAAGTCATGAGATTTGATAAAAACAAATAGTCTCCTCCCCCACACTGATGAGAGAATTTTACTTACAATGAACCTTGATGTGGACTTACTAAAAGAAATCTATTTTGAGTTGGAAGACCATGGAGTTATGTGCCCCATTACCTTTCTAAGTGGAATTAATGCGTGCTTCCTCTATATGAGAGGTCACATGAGGCAAGCTTGTCCCCTCTTGAATGGAAAATCTCAACCTGCTCTTTGTGAAATGATGGCTCCATTGAGACTTTTCCCAATCAGCCTAGAAATCACTTCCTTCTAAGGATAGAAACAATGACAATGTTTCTAAAGTTGAATTGAATATTCAAGCACCTAAAGTGTGTGTAGAGATTGTTGCTACTCTAGAGGCCCTCAAATCTGCCTTAAACAACAACACTAATCAACCTCCTCACTTTATTGAATCTACCCTGGATAAATTACAGAGCCTCCCTTATGCCTTGACTCTTGACTTTAGTCTTGAGCCCTTGAACCCTAGACCTAAACATCAAACCAATAATGCCCAACAATTGGCCCTAGAGAAGATTAGGAGAGTTGAAAACATAAACATAGGCTCTTTTAGAATTATTGATGATAGACTACCCATTGCTTCTCACTCACAATACTAGAAAAATAATTTTGTCATTCCAACTCCTCGGAGTAAAGGTGAGGGCAAGAGTTGTAATGACACCCAATTGGGAAGTTTGTTGCTAACCCAGAGGAAAAGATTTAGAAGAATTCTAAGGAGGTTGAAGAAGTTGAAGCTTTTGTTTTCACTTGATGGCCTCAGTGCCCTGAATAAGGCATATGGCAATGAGGATAGGCTACACAATTACTCATTGGTTGTCATTCTTGCTACCCCTTCCTTGCCTCTACCCCTAAGGTTCACCATCAACTATCCAATGGAGGTGCTTTGCCTCTCTTGACACCATCTTTTCTTAGAGGAGTGGACCAAATGAGACCCACTATGAGTATTTTGGAAGTGAGGGGTTAGAAGGAGAAATTATTCAATTAGCTATTGTGTCTTCCCATGATGAGGAGGAAACCACCAATCTATTTGCTTTTAATAATTAAAAGCAAAAAAAATGGAGACCATGATCTAGTAGTGAGGAAAAAGAAAATGAGACTAATTGCTTAATGAAGAAGGTTGTTGATAATAATCCTAAATGGAAGAGAGAAAGACCTTCAAGTCCAACCTCCAATATGAGATTTGCCAAGTGCCCTACACAACAACTTCCCAATTGTTTTAAGATCTCTATAGCTCCCATGGACACAAACTCTTGAAGTTATTCATGGATATAAAATTCTCCTCATGAAAAGTTAGGGGGTTGGAATCCTCGAACAAAACATACATTGTTAAAAGGCTTCTCGAAATGAAAAAAGATATAGACATTCTTCTCCAACAAGAGGTAAAGGCTCTAGGATTCACTTTAGGTATCAGTCTTAATTGCATCCGAAAAGATGCTAATTGCTACTATATCAAGCACCTTAAACGAAGGGGTAGCATTGCCATTCTGGTAGGCCCAAAATTAAAATAACTTGTTTTTAGCTAAGATTATTTCCCATGCAAAAGAATGGTATGGATTACCCTCCAAATCAATGATATACATCCAATAAGCATAGAGAAAAAATAGAGCTTTGGAAGTGGATGTGTAGCTTGAAGAGCATCCCCTAGATTATGGTGGGGTTTCAACATTATTGAGGGACCTTAGGATAAATCTAGGGGATTTAAATGTGTATAGAAAGGTAATGAGAAGCTCTACTAGTTCAAGATGGTTAGTAAACTTAAATTATTTGATAACCTTGCTAGGAAAAGAACAAACTTCTAAGGAATTTGGCACACGTGTTCTAATTTCCAACAAGCTAACAAGAGGATTTATTCTACATTTAATAGATTCTATGTGAATATGGATACTTTCAGTTTCAAAAAAAAGACTCTAATGAAGCTTGAAATTAAAGTGGCAACCTCTAATGCATTTAAATCAATTTGGAAAAGCTTGAATAATGTTGGACATCTGATCTCTCATAATGGGGTGGTTGATGAAAATAATAAGATCTGTGGGAAAATGTCTATATGGTGGAATTTTATCATGGTAACAAACCTCTTGTTCAATTGCAAGGATGCTTTACTAGAAAATGGGCTAATAAAGGAATTAAGTGCTTGACTATTATTATTCATGATGGGAATCTTATAATTTGGCAAGATGTGCTACAAATATTTGATATATCTTGAACATAGTGGAGGACTTATACCTTGCTAAGGGAGGCCTGCAAGTCTTTGAACCTACCTAGACAATGTAGTGGGGAGATAGATAGGATTGACTTCCTCTGATGACTTGATGGTAAGCTGCTTGTTGATTTTAATGAGATTCTTGATCTCCTTATGCTATCTGGAAGATTAACTTAGACCCTCCAGCTTGGACCCATCTATTATTGCATCTTTGGCACATACCTATTGAACCTAAACTCTCTTGCTTCATGTGAAATTTTCTTCTCTATAGGCTACCAATTAAAAAACCTAATGGTGAACGTGATATATGCTCATTTTGTAGATGTTGTGAATCAGTAACCCATATCTTTTTTGATTGTTGCTTTGCTAAAGAAGTGTGGGGGATATTTGACCTGACCTTAAACAACATCATTGATATTCACCATGTGTTGATTGGAAAGTTCTTGGGTCAAAATAAATACAATAATCTCTCACTATCCTTCACTCTCCCTTCGTAGCAAACACAATACATGCCCTATGAACTAGTGGTTTGATGTTAATTGCAAATCTTTTCATTGCTCAATGCATTCCACTTTCAAGGCTCACTCCTCCGATTTCGCTCACCTTCGGTTGTCTTACCTTTGTTTTCTTTTCTATAAGAAATGATCCTTTATCACTTCCTAGTGTAAATCCCTTTGCTCCACATTAATCCACAATCTCCAGCTTTTTTGGTGCACCCTTTTTCCTCGCTGTCCTCCTCCGTCCTCCATTCTAGACCTTCGCTCCCTAACCTCTCACACTACGACTCTTTATGAAATTCTTGGGCAGCCTTCTATTCATCCCATCCCGCCTCCTTTCTATCACTTGTTTACCCCCTCTTACATTTATGAGGCCATCAGATCCATGAGATGCAATAGAGCGGTGAATGACGAGGGGTTCCAGGCTGAACTCTCCAAGTTTGGTGCCTTAGCTCTGGGCCCCTATCTCTCTATACTCTTTAATAGAGTGGTTTGTACTAGGTTTTTGGTTTCTCGGTTTAGGCATCTGATTTATCCAATCCACAAGACCGGTCTTGTCTTTGACCCTGGGAATTACAGGATAGGTACATGTTTTTGAAACTATAGGCTACAACCCTCAATGTTATGTTATCTAGAGAGCTTGATAGGAAAGGTTGTAGAGCTAAAGGGTAGGCTGGTTTTCAGGATGACTACCAAACCATGGATCACATTTTCACTCTACAGGCTATTATTGAGAAGGCTAGATACACATCGGTGAAAGTTTACTGCTACTTTGTTGATTTTCTCAAGGCTTTTTATTCTGTTCCTAGGATGGCTCTACTTCAAAGGCTTTGAGTGATTGGGATTTAGAGATATTGCTAACTGCTATCATTAGATTATACGAAATTGTGGGTAGATTCAAGACTCCTGAAGGATTCTCAATTCTAATCCATAGCACCATTGGGGTTAAACAAGGTTGTTCTCTCTCCCCAACTTTGTTCAGTTTGTATATTGATGAGCTTGAGGACTTCCTTTTAAAGTCCTTGCTCCTAGGTGACAGTTGCTACTTACACCAAGTTTTGATCCCCATTCTTCTTTTCATAGATGATGTGGTTCTTCTTGCCTCTTCTCGAGAGAGTTTATAGAGGCTTCTTGATGGTTTAGCTTCTTTTTGTGATCAACAACAACTTGTGGTTAACTTGGGTAAGACTCGGTTTATGATCTTTAATTACTTAAATACTTCTCATCTTTACTTCTTTTTTTAAGGGTAGAAGATTGAGATCACTTCTTCTTATATGTATTTGGGAGTGAAATTTTCTGGACCCTGCTTCAGTATGAGATTGACGATACAGTCCAAAGTTAGTAAGGGTATGGGTTCTCTTACTATGCTTGAGAAATAATGTTTCAAACACCATTTTCAGGATACCTCATCCAAGTTATCCCTCTTGGATTCCCTTGTTCGGCCAACTGTTCTTCATGGCTCAATGGTTTGGGGGCCTTTTTTCCTTGGTTTTGATTGGCCCTCGATAGAATGGGTTCGGACATTGCTTTTACAACACATCATTAGATGTCATAGGTTCACTTCTCATAGTGTCATTCTTGCTGAGTTCGATGCTCATCCCTTCAGTCTTACAGCCATATTTGATCTAATTTGGTTCCTTTATCACCTACATGGTTTTGTAGATTTGGTTGGAGGACGTGATAGATACTCCTACTTGGCATATTGTTCTTTTGTTGCTACTATGAGTTCAGATACTAGCTCTCGAGCTCGTTGTTCGTATGCACATGCATTTTCTCTGCTGAGCTCAATTGGGATTGATATTAACTATCTCCCTCCTTATCAGTTCTTGCTAAATGCCTCTGCCCATCTCCTCCCTTCTTGACAAGAGTTAAATGAGCATGTTAGACTAGATTTCTACAGATAGTACATTATCACTACCTGTTGTTTAGTGTGGAGCCTAATCAGTCACTAAGTGGGAGATTGTTAGATTATGGTGACTGATAAGGAAAGTACTGTAAGTCCCCAAGTGGGAGATTGTTAGATTATGGTGACTGATAAAGAAAGTACCATACATACTTCATAATTAGTGGGGTTTGGGGCCGACATTTGTTGTAGCTGACATATGTTGTAGCCGACATATGGCCGACATGTTGTAACCCTAAAACGGCATAAAATACTTGTATAAAAGGGTTTAGGGTTAGGTATTTTCATTATGTTGTGATACGAAATTGCTTCTTGCGACGATATTGAGCTGTAAGGGATTACGGATTGTAATTAGGTTGTAATCACTGGATTGTAATAATATTGGACTTGCAGTTTGGTGGACGTAGCCTAGGGATTGGGTGAACCACGTTAAATCTTGGTGCCTTGTGTTCATTTCTGTGTGATCTATTATTTTTTGTTATTGGTTATATTTGCATGTAGTTTTTATTTTTGTGCGTGGTTTATCCTAACAAGTGTTATCAGAGCCTAGTTGTTTTTTAGTTATCCTTTGCAAGAAAGTTTCACAGTTGAGTGGGAGTCTCACGGTTGAGTGGGAGCAATGGCAGATGAGGGTAAACTGAGGGTTGATAGGTTTAATGTGCAAAACTTCCAGTTATGGAAGATGAAAATGTAAGACTATATGTATCAGAACGATTTATGAAAACTGTTGGAAGGCAAAGCCAAGAATCAGGGATCTATGTTAGATGCTGAATTAGATCTTTTGGACAGAAAGGCACTTAGAAGCATTTGGTTATGCTTGGCACCATTGGTGACATTTAATATTACAAAAGCAAAGACGACAGAAGAGTTGATGAAAACCCTAGCGACATTGTATCAAAAGCCCTCCGCTTCAAACAAGGTATTTCTCATAAAGCATTTATTTAATATGAAAATGGCAGAAGGTGGATCTGTTTCAGATCATTTAAATGAGTTTAATACTATTACTAGTCAGTTATCTTTTGTGGGTATAAATTTTGATGAAGAAATTAGGGCTCTCTTGATTTTGTGTTCTTTGCTTGGAAGCTGGAATGACTTGGTAATGGCGGTAAGTAATTCTGTTCTTGGATCTAGTACCCTAAAATATGATGATGTGATCGGTGTTGTTTTGAGTGAGGAAACTCATAGGAAATCTTCAAGTGGATCTACATTAGGAAGTGCTTTGAATGCACAAAGCAAGGGCAGAACGACTGAGAGAGGAAGTAACTCTGGAAATCGTGAAAAATCAAGAGGAAAGTCAAAGGGGAAGACGTCTCAATCGAGAGGACCAAATGACTACCAGTACTGTGGGAAACTAGTGCACAAAAAGAGAGATTGCTAGAATTGAAAGAAAAATGAAGGAGATAAATCAGATGGAGACAAAGAGGCAAATTTGGTAAGTAACAAATCCGAAGAGGATGCTTTGCTTCTATCTTTAGAAAGTGTTGATGATTCATGGGTTTTAGATTCTGGTGCTTCATTTCATGCTAAACCTGATAGAGGTTATTTCATTGATTATGTCCAAGGGGATTTTGGGCTTGTTTATTTGGGGGATAATGAACCTTGTCAAATTGTTGGAAAGGGAAAAATTAAGATTAACTTGCAGAATGAGAATCATTGGCTACTACATGAGGTAAGACATGTTCCAAGGCTGAGTAGGAATTTAATTACAGTGGGGCAACTTGGTGATGAGGGTTGTGTAGTTACTTTTAATAATAAAAATTGGAAGGTTTCAAAAGGTTCCCTTGTAGTAGCAAAATGTGTGAAAGTAGGCACCTTATATCTTTGTACAGGTCATATTGTTCCTTCTACTTTGATTGTTTCAGAGAAAAATGAATGTTCAGGAACAATTGCTACAATTGAGCAGGGAGAACAAATAGCTGCTGTAGATTATGATACAACACTGTGGCACACCAGAGTTGGGCACATGAGTGAGAAAGGTATGAAAGTACTTCATTCAAAGAAAGTTTTACCAGGTCTGAAATGTGTTAATATGGATTTTTGTGAAAGTTGTGTGTATGGAAAACAAAAGAGAGTGAGTTTTGTAAAGATTGGGAAGGAAAACAAAAAGGAGAAATTATAGCTTGTGCATACAGATGTATGGGGACCAGCTCAAGTATCTTCCCTTTGTGGCTCTCATTATTATGTTATATTTATTGATGATGCAACTAGAAAAGTATGGGTTTATTTCCTTAGACAGAAATCTAATGTATTTCAAACTTTTAATAAATGGAAATGCTTGATTGAAAATGAGACTGGTAAGAAATTAAAATGTCTTAGATCTGATAATGGTGGTGAGTATTGCAGTCATGAATTTGAAGATTATTGCTCCACTAATGGTATTTGTAGATAGAAAACTGTTCCAAGGACTTCACAAGAAAATGGAGTGGCTGAATGCATGAACAGGACTATAATGGAGCGCACAAGGAGCATGAGGTTGCATGTTGGGTTGCCCTTACACATGTGGGCGAAGGCTGTCAATACTGCAGTATATTTAATTAATAGAGGGCCCTCTACTCCTTTGGGCTATGGTATTCTAGAGGAGGTATTCCAGAGGAGGCATAGATTGGTAAGAAGGTGAGTTATTCTTTTCTTAAGACCTTCGGTTGTGAAGCTTTTGCTTAGATAGACTCTGAAAATAGAACCAATTTAGAAGCTAAATCAAAGAAATGTTTCTTTGTTGGATATGGCATTAATGAATTTGGTTATAGGCTTTGGGATTTTGAAAATCTTAAAATTGTTAGAAGTCGGCATGTCATATTCAATGACAAAGTGTTGTATAAAGATCCGTTGCAACAATATGAGAAGAAAGAAGATGATTATGTAGTGCTAGATGATACTCCAAAAGAAACAACAAATACCACACACACCGGTGAATCTTAGATGGTCAACGAGGCAAATTAGACCTCCACAAAGATTTTCTCCCTCTTTGTATTCTATTTTACTTACTGATGTTGGTGAACCTGAAAGTTATGATGAAGCTGTGCAAGTGAATACTAAGATTCAGTGGGAGTCTGCAATGAATGATGAAATGGACACTTTGCTGAAGAATAAGACATGGGATCTATGCAAGTTGCTTGCAGGTAAAAAAGGCTTTACAAAATAAGTGGGTTTATAGGTTGAAAGAAGCGAAAGGAGGTTAGAAAAGATTTAAGGCCAAGTTAGTTGTAAAAGGATTTGCACAGAAAAATGGAATTGATTTTGATGAGATATTTTCTCCTGTTGTTAAAATGACTTCTATTCGTACTGTTTTAAGTCTTGTGGCTACTGAAGATTTTCATTTAGAGCAGTTGGTTGTTAAAACAACCTTTCTTTATGGTGATTTGGATGAAGAAATATATATGGCTCAGCCACAGGGTTTTGAGGTCAAAGGTAAGGAGAACTTAGTGTGCAAATTGAAGAAAAGTTTATATGGCTTGAAGCAAGCACCTCGGCAATGATATTTGAAATTTGACAGTTTTATGCATGATCATGGATATAATAGGTGTCATTCAGATTACTGTGTTTATTTTAAGAGGTTGGATGATGATAGCTACATTATTTTATGTTTATATGTTGATGATATGCTTGTAGCTAAGTCTAACATGGATCATATTAAGGGGCTAAAACGCTAGTTAGCACATGCATTTGCTATGAAGGATTTGGGGGCAGCAAAACAAATCTTTGGTATGAAGATTTGCAGAGATAGGAAGAACAGAACATTAATGCTATCTCAGGCTGATTATGTTGAGAAAGTGTTGCAACGTTTCTCTATGGAGAATGGTAAAGCTGTCAACACAGCTTTACCTGGTCATTTGAAATTGACTAAGGAGATGTGTCCTAAGACACAAGAAGAGGAGGATAAGATGTCTAAGGTACCCTATGCTTCAGCTGTAGGAAGCTTGATGTATGCTATGGTATGTACTAGGCTAGATATTGCACATGCAATGGAAGTCGTTAGCAGGTATATGAGTCATCCAGGATTTGAGCATTGGAATGCTGTCAAGTGGATTCTCAGATATTTGAGAGGAACATTCAATAAGTGTTTACACTTCGGGGGCTCTACTACTGATTTACAGGGCTATGTTGACTCAGATTTGGCAGGGGATATTGATACCAGGCTGAGTACTACAGGTTATGTCTTTACTGTTGGTGGGGTGGCTATGAGCTGGGTTTCTAGGTTACAGAAGATTAATGCTCTATCCACTATAGAGGCAGAGTATGTTGCTGCTACAGAGGTAGCCAAGGAGATGATATGGCTTCAATTCTTCTTGAAAGAATTGGGACATCCTCAGAAGGATAATTATTTGTTCACAGATAGTCAGAGTGCCATTCATCTTGCAAAGAATTTAGCTATGCGTTCTAAGACCAAACACATATAGTTGCGGTACCATTTCATTCGGTCAGTTTTGGAGGATGGACAACTAAAGCTGGAGAAGATCCATACAGATGACAACCCAACTATAATGGTCACCCTTGGATGTCCCAAAAAACTAAACCAAATTGCTGAAAGGAATTATGTCAAACAGTTTGCATTCAACTTCTTAAAACCCCTTATAACTTTGGAAATCAAACGTTTATTTGTTTGTTGTGTTTCGTGCATGGAATTGGTATCATACAACATAAACAAGAAAGAAACTACAATAATATGCAAAGTGGAAATGAACTGCTGCTAATAAAATGTTATTTTCAGAATTCATAAAACCAAATACATGGCAGATTTATCAACTCACTAATTACTTCAGCAATATTGTCATAATACTCCAGCCCATGCTTACGAACTTGCTGCTACAATACTTTGTCCTCCAATCAGTCCACTACCTTCATAATACCATTCCCTCCAAGCGGCATAAGCGTCAGACAAGTAGTGAAGAAGATATGAGCAAAATATCAAATCTGCCTGTAGCCGGAAATGCAACTAAACTACCTGATACTAAAGCCAATAAGAAAGAATTCCAAAGGCCAAACCCCAAGGGAATGACGTCTAGAATGTTACAAGAGAGGATAGACGTCCTCAAATGCCAAGAACAAAGCTGCAACTCACACACTAATTTTTTCTCATATTCAACCTACCTAATGAAGCCACAAATGCTTCCTTTTATTCTATTCCCACGGGTCCGCTCAACTCATATGGGCAATGTGGGATAAAAGATGTATAATATAAAACATATATTAAAATACCCCTTATGTCTCCTTTGGGTACACATCACCATAAAATAAATATTAAAGTAACACTTTAATATTTTACAATTAAATTAGACGTTACTTTAATAAAACTTCAGGCATTAAAATGTATTAGCAATCGGACTCCGAATAATGCGAGTGATAGCTCATCGGAAATCTCTCACCGAGGAGTATCGAATCCAATCACCAAAATTGACTTGCACTGTGTCCTGCCGACTTACTAAAAATAGTAAGTATGCCTGAAACTGAGTAAATCAACTTCGTTTTGGCCCAAACTGGAAATGACTAGGCCAAAACACTCCAAGATCCCATTAAACCCTTCGTTAGCCCTCGGGACCATGTAGAACAAGGCTAACGCACACACACTTGGTCAACTGCTAAAGATGGGATCATTACACCAACAGATATGTTGACAAAGGTTGTAACAAGGGAGAAGCTGAACTCCTCTTCAACTTTGGTTGGTCTTTTAGACTGAACATGAATCAAAGAATAGCCAAGTCCAAGGTGGTTTGATCTAGTGGGAGCCCCATGTGGTAGTGGTATTGCTACAGGATCAGTCTCCACGTGGGAGATTGTTGTTTATTGTGGAGCCTGATCAGTCACCAAGTGGGAGATTGTTAGATTATGGTGATTGATCAGGAAAGTACTGTAAGTCCCCAAGTGGGAGATTGTTAGATTATGGTGACTGATCAGGAAAGTACTGTACATACTTCATAATTAGTGGGGTTCGAGGTTGAATTTTTTTTTGGGTTGTCACTGACGTTGTAGCCGACATATGGCTGACATATGGCCGACATGTTGTAACCCTAAAATGGCATAAAATACTTGTATAAAATGGTTTAGGGTTAGGTATTTTCATTATGTTGTGATGCGAAATTGCTTCTCGCGGCGATATTGAGCTGTAAGGGGTTACAGATTGTAATCAAGTTGTAATCACTGGATTGTAATAATATTGGACTTGCAGTATGGTGGACGTAGCCTAGGGATTGGGTGAACCATGTTAAATCTTGGTGCCTTGTGTTCATTTTGTGTGATCTATTATTTTCTATTATTGGTTATATTTGTGTGTAGTTTTTATTTGTGTCCATGGTTTATCCTAACACTACCTTGGCTAACCCTCCTAATAGATTATGTTCGAGGATGGCCTTCTATGCAGAGTAAATTTTGGAGATCAATGATGGGATTATTGTTCGTCCTAGTTACCTATCTTGATGGTGGTGTCATTCCTTGTGTATTTCTCTAGGGATCAGTGATGAGATTATTGTTCTCACTGTCTTTGGGCTCAAGCCAACCATCATATTGACAACAAAGAATAGATCTGTAAGTTGTGTACTTTAGCAGAGGTCCAGATGAAGAGTCACTTTATTTTCCATTGCCCTATCTTTTGTGAGATCAGAGGGAGATTTTTTTTTTTTTTCTGGGACTATTTTTCTCTTTCAGCTTTCTTTAGCTATTGCAACCAGTGGTGTCTCGCACTCTATCTTCAAGAGGCCACCTTGCTCCAAGATACTACTTTACAGTCACTACTTCTTCACTGGCATACCTCTAATCAGCTCATTACTGCCTTTTTCGCACCCTTATCTCCTTTACGTGGTGTGAAAAGGCCATCTAGTTCTACTAGTTCTATTAGTCATTCTAGGTCTGTCAGACCCCGCAATAGTTTCTTACATCAGTGACACTCCTTCATGAGCTCATAGAGATAGATCAAGGCTCCTATCCACTCCCAGTCTTATCCTTCTATGACTGATTTCTTTTTGCTTTGTCTTGGCCTCTCACTCCTTGATGCTTCTCTCCATTGCACAATCTGTATATCATTATGTAGATTTGTGTTAGTTTCATAAAACAACTCAACATTCTCTTGGTTAGCTTTTGGATTAGTTTCTTCACTAGAATCATAATCAAATATTCTCTCTTGAATTCCAAACTTCTCATCAACTCTAACAATTCCCCCATCACAACCATTGAACTCAAAAAATTTATTCATACAGCCAATCATATGGTGTGAACAACCACTGTCCATGATCCAATCAGATTTCTTCTTTTCAACTTGTGACGCTAATGCCTTTTCTTCTCTAACTTCTTCCTTTTCAGGACTTACTTCTTTAATTGCAACAAATCCTAGTTCATTGCTATCATTATCACTTTCACTAAAGATTCTTTCCACACTAGCTTCCAGATCTTCATCATTTGCATAAAGGCATTCTCTAGATCTCCTAGGCTTGAAATTCCTCTTATAGTTCTTTACCCTCTTAGGACATTTAGAAGCATAACGACCAAAGTCATTACAGGTCCAACATTAAATTTATTTCTTACCTTCTGGTTCTCTTTTCACAAGTAGGGCAATTTGTTCTTCAAACTTCTTGTCTTCTCCAATTCTTCCTTTGCTGCTACTAGCGTAATCTTTGCTAGTGCTTGTGCTCCTTGTCAATTTAGGTCTAACACTCAATGAGCTGAATGCTGTCTCAATTATAGGAAAATATCCTCTTTGTCTCAGACTTATCTTTGCTTCTTCCAATCTTCCAAGAAGAGTTTCTCTTATGAACTTCTTTGTGCAAGGCATGTCCTTTTCAATCATCTCTGCTATCTATTTATATGTAGGTGTCAAGGTTTTCAAGATCTTCCATATAGTTTCACCTTCATCCTTCTTCCCATCACAAGCCTTTATTCCTGCAACAATTTATGATATCCTACCAAAATAGATTCTTACAAATTCATCTTCCATCATTTTAGCTTCTTGAAACAAACATATCTAATTTTGTAATCTAACCTTCTCAGCATGCACATCACCTTCATAAGTAGATTCCAAAGATTTCCAAATTTCATTTGATAATCTAATTGATTTAACCTATATGTATTCATTTTCAGGAAGGGCTAACAAGAGTGCTTCCCTGACAAGCATATTACACATGAACAACTCTCTCTCTCTCTCTCTATCTCTCTCAGTACAATCTTCAAGCTTGTCTTCTTCAATCACATCTTTCTTGCCCCTTGTAATCAACCAATATCCTGGACTCATGCATAGAAAATGTGTCTTCATCTTCTCTTTCCAACTATCATAGTTGGTTCCATCAAAATTCAGACTATCTTTTCTAAAATGACTTGCCATAGATCTCCTTAAGCCATTAAGTTTTTCCTTTAGCGATCTGATGTTTTGATACCAATTGTTAGAAAGTAAAGTCCACCAAGATAACTAAGGGGGGGAGGGGTGAATCAATTATGCATTCAAAACAACTTTTGTTATCCTTATTAAATCTAAAACATGTAATCATAAAGTGCAATAACCACAAGAAGATAACCATGCACAATAACACCAGATTTATTAACTAGGGAAACCCTTGATCAAAGGGATAACCTTGGTGGGGATGATAACCACAAAATGATGTACTAAGATATAAATTCCTTGTAAGAGGATGGACTTTATTAGGAAACAATGAAATATATTCAATTGATATCAATCACTATTAGGAGACTTTGAATCCCTTTGAGGAGATTCCAACCCTGTTAGGAGTAATGCCAACCTTGTTAGGAGTTGTGGAAGGTAGAAGGACCCACTGTCCAAAAAAATTCAGGGGCAAGACCATCAAACACATTGTCCAACTAGACTCTGTATTATTCCTTTTAGAACAATACTAAAAGATCAACTATCCATTAGCACTCTCTACCAAATACAATCACTGTGCTCATTTACTGTGCAATTGCTACACAAAACACTTCTTAGATCTCAATACCAAATCTACAAACTTGCACCACACTAATCCCTTAGATTGCTTACTCACATTTAATTTGTACTTACAATTTGCTTGCTTACTTCAATTCATTTCATTACTACTTCCATACTTAATCACAAGGAAAACAACTTTCCTTTATACCAAGTCCTCAAAATAATTTATTGAGTCGGCCTTGAGGCTTTCCTAATTTACAATTATAATAGGACCTCATTAAGATAAAAAAATACATGTTACATTACATATTTTCATAATTACATAACATTGCCAGCTCATTGTCTTTACAAATCTTGACACGTAAAATCTTGAAATTCATGCACTCACTGACATCATCATTGTGATGTTTTCTATCTTTATCTAACCATGCTTAACCAGATTCTATTACTGTTAGGAGATATAATCCAATTACTAGAAATTGCTTCTCAAGAACTCTGTCTAGATATTGTCTTCTCTAAATATTGAATATCTATCACCAATCTTTGACTTTTTGCATGTGCTCTTACCCATAGCATTAGGACACTATATAGAACATGTCCTTAACTGTGCTTGATCTCATCTTCACTCAAATTGTATGACCTGAAACACTATCAGTTGTTAAGTTAGTCTTCAGTATGTGTAATAACCCCAATCAATTATAACTTCAACAAACACCAAATTCTTTTATAATGCAGTTGTTTGACATTTCGTCAAACACTTTGCAAGAAAGCTTTGATACCATTATAATGAGCTTTGCTAGCTCTCAAACAATTTGTGATGAAGAACTGATTCCATTTTTTATTTTTGATGTTTTGCAAATTTTGATACAACAATATAGCAACAAAATAGAAGATATTGCAATAATAATTTGAACTCAAATATTTGGAAATTACTTAAGAAGCTTCCCAATCACAACATTAAAATATAATAAAGTGCCATTATAATCTAATTTATTAATTATTTTTGGCTCCAAAAATGACATTTCCCACCATAACTTAATATTCTGACACATAAGGCCATTGTTTCTTGTTCCCACAATTTAATTTTTTTTGTCACGATTCCAACAAACTATGTTACTGAGGCAACCAACAAAAATAGCAATCTCAGCTTATTTAGATGAATAATGATAATAATTCACTTGTCTTGTGAAAACAACTGAAGAAGCATCAGAATCAAAATCTGACAACACCAAAGTGATCCTGGTGATGAAAGATGATGAATGAACCTGATAGGGTGACTTACTATAAATAGATGCTCCCTCTAAGATTCTTGGAGCTCAAACTAGAAGCCTGATATAAAAATTGAGAGCTCCTCCAACTCCTCTAACTCAACTGAGCTCATTGGAACCAATAGATTGACTTACCATAAATAGTAAGTCCTGTAAATGGAGCCAAAACACACCATAGTTTGCTAGAAATCTTATAACCACACAACTGAGACCCTTAAATCCCATTAACAACTCATGAGGGTTGTGGTGGTGAACTAACCTAGCCAACTGTAGGAACCTACTAGAAAAATGGGGACATTATAGTATATTAACATCAATGACAAACACTGCCATGAATGCAACATATGATCATACTAACAATCTCTCACATGCTCCAACAATGCTAAGATACTCCCTCATACGAATATCATTAGCATTCATGCTAACACTGAGAGGGTCACACTTTTCCACCCAAGGAATACCTATATATTTATGAGGTATAATGAGAGTGGAGAAGTTAAAGACCCTACAAATTTGATGTTGCCAACAAAGTGTTGTATTAAAACTGGGTGAGCTATAGCTTGATGTAGGTCTTTAATTGCTTTATAGGTTTGCAAAGTTGATTTAATTTTTTGAATCTTGGAAGGGAGATCAATTGGTAATTGGTGCAATGGTATCTTAAAATTGTACAAGCTTTTGATAGGATGATGAGGGAGTTTCTAAATGAGCTGGTGCTTGGCATGTTCTAGTAGAAGTGCTTATTCAAAAAACTAAACCACTTATCATGAGTATACAAGTTAAGAAGTGATTCCATTGTTATAATAAAAAATATAATCTAATAGATTAGTTGAAAATTTGTACACAATATTCTAGATCTATTCTGGTTAGTATGTTTTTGGTGAAGGGAGAAAATTGGGTTGCCCTTGTAAACATTTGAAAGTTGTTAGCTGTGAGCCTTTGAAGAAAAGTGTGGCCTCGTAGGAGCTATTTGTCCCAACAGGACTCACTCTATTCTTCAAGGTGATGCAAGGGTATAACGACACCTTGGCTTTATAGATTCATGGGCTAAAGAAGCTTTCCCTATTAATAATGTTTAGTTTATAGTGTTGTCTCAAAATAGATGCCACTAGGTTGGAGAATGATGAAATTCATAAAGTCAAGAACAGTGTGGGGGAGATGTTAGACATTCCATCACAAGTTTCTAGAGAAAGGGGAGTACCTAGAAATGTTTCAAAATGGGTATGACTTCCTGAATCTCCTCTCTCCTTATGCCATGATTACTCTTCATGTTATGCATACTTTTGCTTTGGAAGGATGATATATGATTGTACACATCCATTGTTTTCCTCTTCTTTTATTATGTTAGACATAGGGGTAAAGTCAATCTACCTTTTAACATGTTCCCTTCCTTTCAACAAACCATTGAAAAAGGTTTCCCTCCACACTCAATTTGGGGCTAATAGTGGCTTTGTATAATCATGGTCTTGCTTTGGACCCACATAGAAATCCTATGTTGCTTGGCCAACATTCAACTTGCTACTTCTCCAGCTTCTAGAATTTAGCTCATTGAGAGTGTCTATTTCCCATTGGAAATTGGAAATCTGTTAGTTAAAAAGGCTACAAAGTTCAAGTCAACCCATCTCCCTTACTTATGAAATGTGAAACTCCCTAGGTGAAAGAGCTCCTTACTCCAGAGAAGTGTAAAACCTCCTTGGATTTGCTGGGAACCTCAAATACAAGGAAGACTAACTAGAAGGATGCTTAAAATAAAGGCGTAATGATCACCTTCATTGAAGACAATGAGGATGAGAAGCATGAAAAGAAAAGAGAAATCCAAAAAGATAGGGTGGCTCTCTATCTAGGGGTTGTAGGTCTACTAGGGTTGGTTGCACAATTAAAAGGTAAAAGAATTGTGTTGGAAGATGAAGAATAGGTTTGTCCTTAGAGGAGTTGGGCCCTATCTAGGAGGAAGACAATGAGGAGGTGGAGCTAGAAAACGAGGAAGAAACACCTTTATAAAGATTTTTGTAGGCATTTATAAAGATGGAGCTAGAAAATGAGGAAGAAACACCTTTACAAAGATGTTTATGGGCATTTATAAAGATGAAGTAAGATCAAGAAGTCGAGTTCTATAAAGAAACAATGGAGTTAGAGGAAAATGAAGATAATTTAGAAAAAGGAAGATTCCAGAAATGAGCTAGCATACTCCCTAGAAAATTTAATTGAAACCTAGGCTAGTATTGATATGAGTGAGGAATGAAAAAGGTCGCAAGGTCGAAAAGGTTGATTGTCAAGAGATAGGAAACAAAAGAGTCATGATGATTAGGGATGGCATTATGAAGAAGGCAGTAATGGGAACCTCCACTAGGCAATCTAGGATAAAGAAGCAATTGAAGAGGATGGGAAAGAGCAGTGGAAACAAAGGTGTTAGCCAGAGTGATACGGCAATGGCTAGCTGCAAAGAGACACTTGGTGAACTGAAGAAGAACTTGGACATTATCTCTATCCCAAAGAAAAATCACTAGTTTCCCTATATTTCTTGCAGTTAATAGCTTTTTTGTGGGGCCTTGTTTAATATTAAGTATGCTAAAGACATTAATAGTTTCTATTTAATAGATTCTCTCAAGTTTCCATTAAGATGAACTGTGATAAGTTGAACTTGGTTTTTTTCGGTGGCCATGCAAGCCTAGATATTAACTCTACTTATATGCTGACTACTTGTGTTAGTCACCCTTTCCCAACTAATTTTATAGAAAACAATAGCTTAGATTAAAACCATTAAAATTTTGTGTTGGATGCATTTAACATAGGATGTTCTAAAATGTAAATTAATCTAGGGCTCTACATATGATATCCAAATTGCTAAGATTTCTACAAGCACACTAAGTTTGGTCATGACTAGAGAGTAAATAGTTTTTTGTCATGTCTATGCTTCAAATTTTCATGACATCTCATGAAACCTAATTGTGTGTTCAATTCAATTGCTACTTAAATTCTTAGGAAACATACAATGGTAGAGATTTATTTATTAGAGGCTTTATTGCAATGATGGGTTTTTTCCTTGACTCCATATAAATCTTTCTTTATGATGAAGAAAATTGAAAATAGACTACACTTACATGAGATTGGTGAAGCCGAGTAGAATTGTTTGATGGGAATTACAACTTCATCTTTCCATAGTCTATGGAATTTTGTGCTATAAGAGACATATCATGGAAGTCTATCATTGTTTACTACCTACAGTAAACTGGTTTAATATTTTCTATAGTATTGATAAGAAAGTATAAGACATAAGCAATTGTAAATGTTTCAGGAAATCACAAATATATATTCCACTAATGCTTTCAAAGTACAGCACATGACAATACAATCAAGATTCAAAACAAGATAAGATGCCTTTCTCATTTATGACAAGTGTACATTACGACTTGAAGGGTTGCGACTCAACCATTGCTTGGAAACAAATTGCCCTTGGGTTACTAACAACTTCCTAACATGTTTAACTTTTCCTCAGAGATAATATAATACTACGACCAACATCATCCCCCCAAAAAAGAAAGTTGTCTCTTGATGACATACAACAAAATAGAGATGATGCTCTTGACTATATACACATCTCAGAAGAAAAACTAAGAGGAAGGGAGCTGAGTAAGTGTCCCTAAAGGTGCTGGCTATAATGTCATTGAAAGAGTCAACTGTGCCCACAATTCATTCACTTGTTGTGTCCTCATCTTCAAATCTCATTCTGACTACATCTATCTTCAACGATGTCTTTAACATCCTTGCAATATTTAGTATATCGGTCTCCTTTACCTCAAACTCCTTTGCTTGAGACAACTAGGTCTCTAACAAGCACTTTTCCTTCTTAGCCACCTCTAACTGAGCCATGAGCTCTTCTCTGTGCCCCCCAAGCCAAACCTTTTCTCGATGTCATAAGTGAATAATCCATCTCGAGTGGCTTCTAGTGATGAAATTACTATCCCCAGCTTCTCCATTGTGCCCTTGTGAAACAATTAGAATGCCTTTTGTTCCATAAATGGGCATGTGCCCAATTCCTCTACGTTAACTACTCTACCAGTGTGTGTGTCTTTCCTTCCTGTTTATGTGTGTTTTCGTAGCATCATATAGTGATGGTGAGTGTCACTGCCTTACATATATGCTCTCCTTAAGACGTATGCCATTGAGACGTATGTGTAAGAAATGTAGCTCCTTGTGCATGTATGGTCCTCTCTTTTTGCCAATGTTGTACGATCAATTTTCTCCTTGCCATGGGTTCCATGTGATGGTGTATGACTTTTACTAAATTCCCCCTCATTGTATTAGGATATACCTTTGTGCTAAGTCTTGTCTCTTATCTGTGGTAGCTCATGCCATGACTTCCTTATGTTAGCATCATATAGTGTTTCCATTATCTCTCTTGCCACCATATGTGACTACTTGCTCACAAGCCGTATGGTCGAAAAGATATCTTATTTTCCTCAATTGCCAAAATTCTGTATGGTGTAGTATGGTCCTCTATTAGTGGTTCTTAATTTGAAATATGCGCTTAGTCTCCATCGTACGGTATTTATGTCCTCCCCTATAATCTTATGATGATAGTTCATCCATGTTTTGATGGCTATGGCCGTATGGTGCTTCCTTGGTGTAATTCTTCCAATTTACCTTGATGACCGTATCACATATTTTCCCTCTTCTTACTGGAGATTTCACCTTATGGTATGATTTCCTTTTCAAATTTTGTATTCTTCATTTTTTATTTTTTATTGTGTAATTGTAAGCTAATTCGCGTATTTGGTCATGAGCCATAATCTCTTGGATCCTCTTTCCTTTCATAGTAAATTTTCAACTTCCAACCATTGACAGGGTTTGTTATTTCCTTTCCACCTAAAGTCCACAATTTAATTGCTCTATTGTCGCCAACTTCTTGCACCTTGTAAGGCCTAAGCCACGTCACTTCAAATTTTCTTGGCTTGATTTAATTGCATCCATTATATTTCAATACCGATTGTTCAAGTGAATCTCATTTGCTTGAAGTGCTTTTCATGCCACATGTTTCACTGCTGTTGCACAATTTGAGTTACCCACTATGCCGTGAGACGTTCATCCAATTTGTTAAGATTATATAGTCTCTCCCTTAGACTCTCCATATCTCCTAACTTGTTTACAATAGCAATCCTTAGATTAGGTACCATGAACATAGCTAGTACGATATTCTCTTGTCTGCACATCAACTAAAAGGGTGTGTGTCTTGTAGTGACCTTGTAAGTGGTATGATAAGACCACAATATAGATGCCAACCTTTCTTCCCAATCCTCCTCTACTCCGCATGACTTGTATATAATGGACACCAATATCTTTTTGGCGGCTTCAGCTTGGCCATGAACTCTTGGGTAGTAAGAGCTTGAAAAAGAATGAAAAATCTTGAATCCCGTGCTAAGCAATTTTATCACATGGTTGACAAAATGTCCCCCTCGATTGCTCATAAGTTGGATAGATATGTTGTATTGTGTTATTATTTGATCATATATAAAGATAGTTTTACTCAAGGTTGAGTTATCTACAAGGGCTTGTGCCTCAACCCACTTCGTAAGGTATCCCATCACTACGACGATACACCTACATGGTTGTGCTTTTCTTGCCTTGAGTGGCCCCACAAAATCTAGTCCCCAACTTTCAAACAATTCTTGTGCATTAGAGAGGTTTAAAGGCATGGAGTCTCTCTTTAGAGGTTTCCATTCTCTTTGACATGTCTCGCAATTTACCACCCATTCCCTCATGTCATTGTAAACTGTTGGCCACCACAACCCTCATAGTAACACTTTTCATGCTGTTGTATTTGGCCCCATGTGTCCTCTTGTATGACCTTCATGTGCTTCCCTCAATACACTCGGGACTCCCTCCATAACGCATTGACGAAGGACTTGATTAGGCTACGTCTTGTATAGTAATCCATTAATTAACTAGAATGTTCTACTTTTGAATACCAACTTCCTCCTCTCACTCACTTGTATCTCCCAAGGAAATTGTAATGTTGAGAGGTATTCTCCAATACTTGTGTATCAGGACAGTTGCATAGTGATTCTAAATAGGTATGCATCTGGGAAGTCATCATTTACACTTTTGGGTGGCTCTCTGGATTTGGTTCTCGATAAGTGATTTGCATTTACAACACTCTTCCCATGTAATACTACAATGTTGAATGTGAACTCCTCAATAGGAGTAGCCTTCTACTTACCGACCCTTGAATGATAGACTTGTTTACCATGTACATTAGAGCCTGGTGATCCACATAGAAAACAGATGGAGTTTCCAATAACTTCTGCACAACATAGACCATCCTAAGGGCTTCCCTCTTTGTTGTACTATAGTTCTTTTCCTTTGACATAAGTCTACTTGCAAAATAAATAGGGTGATCGAGCCCATGGTCACTTGTTTGTGCTAGAGTTTCTCTGATGGAAAAATTTGATGCATCCACATGCAAATGAAACTCCTTGTCCCAATTAGGGTACACAACTATAGGCACTCCCACCAACCTCAACTTGAGCTCCTCGATGCCTTCTCCTGCTCTATTCTACATGTGTAGGGCTCGCCCTTCTGGGTTAGCCTATTAAGTGGCCCTTAGGGAAACTTCTTAATGAATCTCCTATAGTACCCAATGTGCCCCAACAATGTTTTCACCTTGGTAACTTCCATAGGAGGTTCCATCTCCATAATTACCCGCACCTTGTTTGGATCCATCGTCAATCCAATTTTGTATATGATGTGTCTTAATAGATTCCCCTGATGCACCATAAACCCTGATGCACCATAAATTTGCACATTTTAGGATTTGGTGCCAATCTAGCCCATTGCCACCTCTCCATACATTCCCTAAGGGCTACCTAGTGCATTTCTTTGGCACTAAAAATGGACCAATCACTAAGGAAAGATTTTAAGTTCCCAATAGACATCTTGTCAAAGATATGCAAGATGATCCTTTGGAGCATTGCCAAAGTGTTACAGAGTCCAAAGGGCATTTGGTTGTACGTGTACACTCCATCTTCCATTTCAAAATTTGTTTTGAGTTTATCTTCTTCAACAATGGATATCTGGTTATACCCAAAAAATCCAATAATAAATGAATAAATCTCATGGCCAACAACTTCTTCTAAACTACTATCTGTGAAGGGTATTGGGAATGGATCCTTGATAGTGATTAAGTTTAAACACGTGAAGTCCACCCATATTCTGATTTGGTTGGCGTCCTTCAACGAAATCATGATTGGGGACCCCCACTCACTCATCTATGCTCGAAATATGATGCTACATCAAGCAACCTTTCAATCTCTTCATTTACTTGTGCTGCATAGTTTCTATTCATCCTATATAGACACTTCCATATAGGTGCAACTCCTTGTACTATTGGGATTTGATGGAAACATAGGTCTAGCAGAACCCCTTTTAAATCCTTGTGAGCCCAAGAAAACACATCTTTGTACTCTGTAAATTTTTTAAATGCATCTACCTTCAGAACAGGGCTCTAGTGATCACATGTAAAAATGTTCTTTGGGTTGGCTTTGTCTCCCAAGTTCATAACCTTCACTATAGGCTCATCATAATTTATTTTTTTCCCTTATTAAATTGATGTGTTGGGGTTTCCATTTCCCGCATCTCCCCTACTTTATATTCTTTGTATTCTGAAGGAAATGTAGGCTTTCTCTCCCCTTCATTTATCTGCAACATGTTGCAGTGGAACAATTTATAATCTTCCATTTGCCAATAGAAGAGTCCATTTACTAAGTCCAAATTGTCTTTCAAAAATCTTAGTTCCAAAAATCCTTCTTTGTTTTGTTCCATCCGTGGCTTCCCTTGGTCAATTTCTTCATCAGCTTTGGACTTGGACGATGACACAATGTCCTCACTCACCATTTGTGTGCGTAGGTCAATCATGAATTTTTGACTACTTCTCTCCATCAATAGAGTGTTTCTCTTCCAGTCATGGTTCACCTTCTCCTACACCAACCAACCCCTTTCACGGATAGCATCATACCCTTTTCTTTTTAATGGTATCACTATGAAATCCAAGACAAAGGGTTGTGTTTCGATCATGACCCACTATGCCATTAAGGTCTTGATAGGTTTGATGTTGTGCTAATCAACACCTATGAGTTGGCACATTGGGAACAACAAAGTGGGTCACCCCAATCTCCATGTTTCCTCTGGTAGTATGTTGAGACCGAAACCTCCATCTACAATAGTGTTTGACAAGATGGTTCCCAAAATGCCCATCTCTACCACTACAGGGCGCCTTCTTGTGTTTACCACAAGTAACATGGGGTCTTCTATAGTCCTGAGGTGATTCTCCATCTTGAGAGTGTTTTCACCTTTTTCCTTAGCTCCCTTCACCTTTGGCCCATATGACACCTTTGGGGATGGTGTCATATTTAATGGAGTTGCTCTCAACTGTGGCATAGCAATAAGGTCTTTTAACTTGATGGGGATTTTGGTATGCAACACCTATTATAGGATATTCTACTCCACTTAACTCCTTAGTGAGGTGGTGGAGGTGTCATTTGTCTCCCTTCTTTCTGCCATAATTTCTGCTTCAATGTCTACCTTCTCTTGCTACATTCTCCTTTTCTTAGCTTTAGGGTTTCGACAGGTAGCCTTCTTGGCTTGTGCTTGGGTGATGATGAGGACATCCACTCTGTTGCCTTCAATGTTCAAAAGATTTACTCCAGGCTTTAGACATTTCACATTGTCATGGTCTTTGGGATCACACCATCTACATAGAAACTGTGGTACTTCTCCCTTCATGTAGTCTCTTGCAAAGTGACCCCACTGATCATAGGTATGAAACTGCATCATTAGGTGCCCCTTGCATCATATTAGATTTGACTACAACCCCCATTATTATTATTATTGTTTCCACATCTTCCTCTATAATGGTTATTCATGTAACCGCTAGATGATGTTGAATTGGTGTTTGTGCTTGTCGCCCCAACTGTTGAGGTAGAAGCTTCTTGTGTCATTAAGATTTGTTGAGGCCCTCTTGTTTTCATTCAGTACAGACATTCCTTAGTGGAATGCCCAACAATTTGATAGACATCATAAAATTGCTTCTTTGGACAAGAAGCCTTCATGTGACCTTCCTTGTAGTCTGTACACTACAAGTACCCTTTGTTACTTTGGGTGTTGTTGCTTTTCATGGTTTATGGAGATCTGGTAAGCCTCACTCTTTTCTTTCTACTAACCTTCATCATATTCTCAAAATTTAAGACAACCTCATGCCACAACCATACATCCTCAACCTTAACTAACAAACATATATCAATACTAGGATCAAGATAAAATAATTACCTTTTGTTTGCAGTCCACTTCCAACTAGATTTTCTTCATCATCATAGATCTTGACTTTTTTCTAGTTCTAAAACTTCAGATTGTGACTTGTATTGTTCAATTGAGAAACACTCAAAAGATTGTACTTTAGTCCTTGCATGTAGTATACATCATCACATATAATTTTATCATTCAACATTAATGATCCTCTAACTTTCACTAGACATGGAACATCATTAGTTAGCTTAACAGTTCTTACATCATCAATTTCTTCATGTTTGTCAAACTTACTTAAGTCACTAGTCATGTGATAAGAGTGTCCACTATTTGTGATCCATGTATCATTTTTCTAACATGTGAAATAAGTTCTTTTTCATTCTTCTACTTTTCTTCATTGAGATTTTTCCTTAACTGCAACATAGACCATCCAAACTACTTTCTCATCATCAGTACTAGACTCGGTATGCTCTTCTTCAACAATGTAGCATGATTTCTTTCCTTTTTCTTTGTAGTCCTTGTTCTTCATGTACTTGTGATCTTTCTTATCATTTCTGTCACTCTTACTTTTGTTAGGGAACTTAGTTGCTAAATGACCAACTTCATTGCACTTAAATCAAATTATGGGTAGTTTCACTGGTAAAATTTGACTCATTTTTTGACAAAAATTGGTCAAATTTTTGACCCATGTTGGTCTAATTTTCAACCAATTGATTTGTTGCTATTTTTGTCATTGAAATTTTGACCAAAGCTTGTAGATGTTGGAATTTCGATAATTTGTTTAGTCAAAATTGAATACTTTTTCCATTGCATCCTAGTGGATGCAGTGGTTGAAATTGCCACCAAAATTGGTCGAAAGTTCCATGAGTTTTGGTCAAAATGTTGACAAATCCTTGGTTCAAAATGCCACCAAGATTGGTCGAATGTTCCACCAATGTTTGTCAATGCAATGGTCAAAATGTTGACAAATATTTAGTCGAAATTACCACCAAGATTGGTCAAAAGTTCCACCAATGTTGGTCGGTGCATTGGTCGAAATGTTGACAAAATTTTGGTCGAATTTTCCACCAAGGTAGGTCGAAAGTTCCACCAATGTTGGTCAATGCCTGTGTTAAGTCCAAGTAGTGCAAACTCTTGAGCTTGGGCAATCTAGTAGGGATGGGAACTCTAGAGAAGTCATTGAAGTTGTGATTGAGGTGCTCTAGGTGTTCCTGATTGAACAATGGTGAAATGACATCCCCAATTCGGTTAGACAGAGACATACCATCATCAAGAGCATCCTCCAAATCGTGGAGATCAAGACGAATAACATGGTGTGTGTGAGAATGGCATTGGATTCCATTCCACTCACAATAGTTGAAGCCATGCCATGATTTCAATATTTGATGGGAAGCATCATGAACAAACACCTTGAAATGCAAAAGGGAATCTCTTTAATGGCCTCCACGACACCAATAACCATTAATGTGCAAGAGCATAACAAAGGCCACAACTGTCCAAAACATTTTTATCAGACACCATACTTGTACTTACTTTTCTATGGTAGTTGTGACTACGTGTAGTAAGTAGTTGAATATAGATAGAGAATGCCTTGAAGCCCTCTCCTATTCTCTGTATGAAAGCATGTGCAAAGGCGACTATAGAAACCAGAGAATTCAAAACAAATTCAACATATTAAAAAATGAACTTTCTAGAATACCATTGATACATATTTAGAATTAAGATTGGACATTGAATGAATAGAATATGTCAAAGGTAAACTAGAACAAACATGATTGAATCCACACACAAAACAGAGGATATCCACCACACTTGATATCATATTCATAAAATGATCTACCTGCCACAGAGGTTAGCTAATAAGAATATTCATGTGCTTCTACAATATTGTCTGCATATACAAGTCCAAATGTGATTGTACCTTGATCATTTCCTTCTCATACCATTGCAAATCAAGCCACTTCAACCAGGGAATATAATACCCAATATTAACACACCCATGCTACACAAAAGACTCCCCAATTGCCTTGGAAATAATCTCCTCTGACTTCCATAATTGTAGCAACTCCTACGACAATAAGAGGCCATGTCATTGTTAGCTCCATCTCAAACCTCTAATTTTCTTTGTGAATGCTATTGAAAGTACATTGGGTTACAATACTTATATAGTCACACCAATAAAAATTGTGCCTTGGGCATTTTCAAACATCTAAGCATCTTTAGTATTGGAAGATAATTCAACAAATTTCTTATTTTGAATTTAATTTATCTATCATCCTCTATATCTTTGTCAATCGAGATTCTCACATTGTACAACTTAGTTTACACAATATACTATAACATGATATTAATTCTTATAACAAGTGAAAAGTTTTAGACCAAGTCATAGTTAGAGATAGTAATAAAACATTTCTTCTTGCAATGACCTGGTCCACAATCAAGTCTATGTAATTATCTTTATAAAAGTATCATAAGGACTAAAAAAGAAGTCCAGCTCTCATAAAAGTAATTTTCTAATAACCAAGTAAATGTAGCTATCTCAAATTAAGATACTATCAATGATTGCTAACATAAGGTGGCTCTTCAATAGTGCTACAACCATATATATCAAAAGCCATTGACATGCTCCTCCATCTATGCATCTATAAATGAAATTAATGAAAAAGAATACTATTATTATTGGATCATGATTTGTTGAGGATGAAATATCTATGTTGCTTTGGGTTCTACATCCACCACATAAGAGGCCACAAATCATTGATGTTGATCAGAGATTTGGTCTTTTAATGACATTAAAATTTATTGTCACAAACCCAAAAATAGTTGCAGGCATACAAGTAGATCTGGCATTATTCAATCAAGTTATTGTTAAGTAGGTTACTTTTGAAAGAGATAATTGGAAAGCTATGTACGAAGATTTTTTGAAAACAAGATAGACTTAGATGCAACCAAGGATAGAATCATCCAATGATGCCTTGAAGTTTGAATTGAAGAGGTTGTGAGAGGAAAATGCTAAATTGCAAGATATCTCAATGATCAGAAGGGAGGCTGCTAATACCATGATTATAAATAATTTCAAGAAATTGCTGGTTCAATTAAGTCAGGTTTGGAATGCTTATAATGTGTGTAAACCTTTTGCCCTGAGACATAACGAGATATATAATAAATTGGTTAAGGAAAGACATATCCTCGAAGAGGATGAAGATATAAAGGAGGCTAAGAAACTTATTAGAGATCATACTATGTATTCTCATGAATTCAAGGTTTCTTTCAGATTGATGGAGGAATTAGTGACAGAGCATGGAGTTGTATCTTGGCAGGAAGAAAATGGTGACATCATTGGCTGAGATAGATGGATGGATACATGCCATGTGATGCAGAGAGAAGCCCTAGAAACAACATGAAATGATGATTTGGAAATGACAAAGGCTAGCATGTAGATAAAGCATATGTTCAAGTCAAAGTCTGAGAGATTATCAATGATGTAGATCTGGTAGAGGATGACAACTATGCTGAACACATTAGGATATGCAATGATTTTATTGAATGATCATCATCATAATCAACAACATAAAGCCTTTTATTTTATAATTATGCTTAAAAATGCATTCAGTTTATTGTTAATATGTCAATTAGTTATAAACTTTGTAAACAAAGGGACATGCCCTTTCACAATGTAACCAATCCAATGCCTATAATTATAAGAACTGGATTTAGAATATGATATCATAGGACATAAAATTTTACATTATCTATCAGAGGAAGTTAATTCTTTTTGTTCACTCTAGATTTTGTCAACTATATGCACCAACAACATATGTAACTATGTGGTGAAGCATTTCAAATTTAATATAAAGGCTTATATGCTTGTTTGATCATACTTGAAAACCATTTCATGGACATTTTATGGGGGGTATTTCCTAGGGTTTGTTCATGAGATACACAAATATTATTTTGAAACCCTAAGTAGTCTTTAACACAGTTCTCCTTGATTTTCACAAGGTATTTCAAATTTCTTTAGCTAGGTGAAAATCAAGTCAACAAATACAACCCTACTTTTCTCAATGGTTATTTTCTTCTAATAGGCTTTTTAATAAGGAGATATGGATGCTTACCTGAGGGATATAAAAAGGATTGAGAAATCTTATATAGAGAAAACAAACTAAACTATTACAAAGAAAGAACAAAACTACTATATTTGTACTTATTTTATGTGGATCTTGTATTTGCACAAACTATAAATAAAATGAAACAATTGAAAAGAGTAAAGCTCAATGATTTGCTCATCAAAATTTAATGTAGTGGTTGAATAGTACTATATTTGTGCTTTTTTATGTGGATCTTGTATTTGCACCAACTATAAATAAAATGAAACCCTAATCAAAACAATCGAATGGAGTAAAATTCATACTGATCTACTCATCGTTATTGTCATTTGATTACAACCAACAACCACATTGTGCATGTAAAATTTTTGTTTTAGTACCAACCCTAGATCTAGCTGCAAGACCCAAAATGAGGCAAGTGGCAAAGCTGTTGAATCAAATTGATTAATTAATGGAGGTATGTTAGTTTGAGCTTCACTTAGTTTCAAGAATACTTTAGTATTCTCTATTTAACAAGGCAAACCACATGAAGGTGAAAGCTTATCTAGCCTCACCCCCTCCCCCTAACATCAATTTAAATTTCTCATTATCATCTAATTGCATACTTCATTCATTGATAATTACTTAAAACAATGTTCTTTCATTGTCCAACAAAGTTTAACAAAGACCATTTAAAAAAAACTCATTTCTTCTTTTTATTTTTGTTAGCTCTCTTAAGGTAAAGGCTGATAGGAGCATCAATATCTGCCTCATTCTCCTCCTCTTGTGGCACATGTAATGTCAAATTAAGATGGCTTCTCCTATTTTGAAGAGTAGGAGGCTGCTGCACTAAAGGAGGCTCTGTTGCAATAACAAGTAAATGGGTTAAATTGGCATACTTTTTAAAAAAAAATTGTTACATGTATTTAGTTAACTAGTACAACATAACATGCATTTTTCTTATCTAACAATGCCACATCATGTACAATAACATTTTGATCTGCTGCCACCTCAACATGCTGAACAATTGGAACATGCTTCACTCTTCACCATGATGTTCAACATGCTCTAAAATATTCAAAAAAAGGTTATACGTCAAATTTCAATTGAAGATGTTAAATTGTATTCATAATTGCATAATTAATTTCCAACAACAAATTAATACCTCCACCACTATGATGCACATCATGGCCTTCATCATGTGTAGGTTCTGTGATAGGATTTGAAGGCTGCAGTGAAATGCTATGCGCATTGTTATGCAGTTAATTTATGTTGGAAACTAACACCAATTTTTTTTTCTCAACTATTCAATTTGATTTTCTTTTCATTTGACCAATTTACATGTGTCTCAATTGGTGCACTATATTCTTGGGTATGGCTTTCTGATTCTTGGCGGAGGTTTGCAACCATGACTTTATAGCCTTCGTTCAAGACAATTTTTTAATCTTCATCCATGGGCTCTACATTGAATTCTGAGTCCTATATTTTTTGCTTGATATCAATAGTTTTGCATGTATTATTTGATTAAACAAAATTGTTGGCAATATTATATCAATTTTTTTAATATGAAATTCCATTGCCGCTACTTACAAGTCGAGACAGAAGATTCATATTGCCACTGAAGCCAAGTTTGTGTTGGCCAACCTTTTCTAGGCTCACTTTTGTAGCCATTGATGTGTCCTGCAGTCTATGGACAATTTGAAACATGTTAGATTATATATTTACAAAGATCACTAATTAGTGCATGATTACATTCTACTTAATACTATCATGACATACCTTCTTTTGCAGAGCCACATAGCCTCTTCTCTTTTGCATCTTCTATTATTTCATTCCACTCCATCAGTGAAATTATAAGAGAACAGTCGTACTTTGGGTGATCCTTTAGACCCCTTCTATATTGGTCCCTCAAAGTCTTTATATGTTTGGATGCTCTTTTGAGAAGTAGGGCAGTGTCAAAAATGTTTTTTCCAAAAAGGTCTTCAAAAGATGTAATGAGCTGATTTTTTAATTCAAGACCCTATTCATTCTACCTTTAAAAAAAATTTTGTTAGATCAATAACTTTAATGTAGTACAATAAATGGAAGAAAAGAAAAATATTGTAGCAATGCTATGAAACTACATACTTTTAGAATATGGTGAGTCCAAATAGCTTCAATGTCATATCAAAAAGATGATCAAAGAAAACATTATTTCCTACAAAAACATCATGGGATTATCAGTCCAAAATGAGTTATGTATGAGTAAACTACAATTACACTGTAAATAATAACAATTTTAAAGCACCTAGAAGCTTTCGTAATTTCAATGAAAACATAGTTTTTTTGTTTAGCAATAATGTACCTAAAAATGAACTAGTACTAGTCAAACGTGCTACTCTAGGAAATAGTTTAGCTTCAGTAGTACTTGTCTCTATTGTTCTATCAATTGAAGGTCTACCTATTAGTGCACAACATAGGTCCATGAGTATAAAACCCACCCAACAAAAAAAAGCATGATTAGCACATTACAATATATAGCAAAACAAGATTTTACCAGTGTACTTGGCATAGTCAAAGATGTTTGCAAGCTCCTTGTTGCCAACAATGCACTCAGCAATATCAGAACGACGATTGAAGGAGAGATTTGTACATCATCATGAGCTCAAGAATACATTGTTATCAAAGAAATTTGCAATGGATAAATATCAAATGAGATACTAGCAAGAAGCATCCAAAAATAAAATTTAAGTTTATAATGTTGATGAAAACAAACAATGTTGCACTAGTAGGGCCACAATTTTCTATTATTGCTCATATTATTTCACAATGTGTACAACTACTGCATTCTTTTTTCTCATAAGAATACGAGAAAGTATTAATTAAAGAGAAAGTGTAATAATATTATAATTTTCAGTAATGTTGAATATATGGATTAAATATATATACCGAGTTGGCATATATTTGACTACAAAATTAGACCCATATACATTACCCCTTGTATAATATTATCGTTTAACTTATCAAACTTGAATGTTTAGAAGTTACTCATTCATTGTTATATAATAAACAATAGAAGGAAATCTCTTAAAGTGGACTTTTTGAAGATAATTATCACCAAATAATAATTATTCTAATACAAGACATTACACATTATAATGAAGATCAAAACTATTGATGGATGAATTAGGTACAACCATATGGAATACAATAGATGCCCCTTCAATGGTAAGTAATTAAACATCTTTTAATGATATAAAAGTGTACATATGTTTGCTAAGTAATTAAACATCTTTTAACTTAATTATGTTAGCTATTGCCTAAAATGTTGCTGAGAATGGAGCTGCTTTAAGTGTAGCAGATAACTATAAACAAATAACTAGGACCACTTGGAAAAATACAGCTTGGGCATCAATATGGGTTTTGGTAGAAAAATAGGATAAATCAAACCTTAAAAAGCATAATAGAATTACAGAATCCTCTACTGATAACATTCAAGTATCAGAGCTAGGTTTCGATCTTGACACTTGTGGGTTATGGGGTAATTTTACTATGGAATCGTATATCACATAAAACCTACATTCAGTTGTAAACTTTGATCATAGAATATGAAGCTGCATTTCAAACTATAAATCTTATACTTGATACGATCTGCAACTTACAAATGGATCTGTTAACAATAAATAAGTTCTTAGTTGAACTTAGTCGTCATAACACACTCACCTTTCATCACCAAGTGCAACCTAAACTAGTTCAAATAGAGACTCAAGTATGGAATAACACTCAATCATAACTGAATCTTCCTTAAATAAACTTAATGGTGTAATAATACTATAATTTTCAGTAATGTTGTAAAGAGAAAGTGTTATTTCCATGAAGGTTGTGCACTACAACCCTCACCATGTTGACCACTCGGTCTCGTAGGCATCACAAAATCATGTAGAAGAATACATAATATTTTAGATCATGATCCATAAGATACTATCAAATATAAACATCTATTGAACTTCTATTATTACTTAAGATTAATTACTACTTACCTTCAAAGAATCGACTCTAACTACCAATTCTTCTTTCAGTGCCTCTGCCTCCTCATTTATGCTTCTTTTGAGGATAATGCTAAGAATTTCATCACTATATCTTTGTATGAGTTGGTGGGCCATGAATATGGAGTTAGCACTATAGGCAATATCATCTAGAAATGATGTCTGTGTTTCAGATTGCATTTGATTTACTATCATTTTCACTTTTCCCTATCAATAAGTATCAAGTTGTGACATCAATATCAGTAAAATTCCATAAAAAAACTCTAAATCCATAAAGAAAAGAACATAATAATATGACATCTATTTCTATATAATTTGTACAATTACAATAATTACGGTTCACCTTTGCTAAAGGTGTGTGAGTTGGTACATTCCTTCTTGTGTGTTGTGGTGTATCCATGTCACCCTGTGAAAAAGATTAATAATTCTTAGCAATCAGTAATGAAATAAAAGTAATAGACTTACCAAAAAAATTTATTAATAAAATTGTAGATTTTATATTGGAGTCAATATAAACTAGAGGCAGTTGGTTTAAATGTTATACTTACTAGTCTCATGATAAGGATGTTTTTGTATCTACATGAAATATTAGTTAGCAAGCATGTCAAGATTATCACCTTATGTATTTCTCAAATGATCATCATAATTGCCCATCAATTATAACCATTATAAGAGGAATTGATTAGGAAGATTGAACATCAAAAAGAAATTTTTGTCACCATTCAAGTGTTCCCATGTTCACATCAAACAACATAAATGCAACCATAGTTGTGTGTGTATGTGTGCATATGTATGTAGTTTCCTATCAGCAAAGAGACATTCACATTATCAACAATTAGCATGATATTGTCTTTATCACCACTTATGGAAAATTAATCAAATAATGATAAATGAAGTGAACAAGCTAATCAGTAGTGATTATTCATAACTATGCAAAGACAATGATTAACCATTAAATGCCCATTCCTAAAAACGAAAGGACCTATCCCAACCTATGGGTGCAAGTATCCAATAACAATAAGATCTATTATAAGAATCAATCCCATTCTCAAAGACATCATCGAGTATTTTTTATCATCTATTTATCCTTATTGAATTACTCAAGGGAGTCATTGATCATCATCTTCATCCATGCCATCATCATCATCATCGTACTTGCCACTTTGATCATCATTGTCACCACCACCATTTTTATCGCCACCATCATCATCTTCATCAACATTATCATAATCATCATCATCATGACCATCATTGCCTTGGTCATCACCATCTTCATCAGCATGATCATGATCGACATCATCATCATCATCATCATCATCATTACCATCATCGTTGACATCACCAAAATCATTATCATCATCTTCTTCTTCATTGTGTAATAGTCATTTGTGATCATCATTTACTTCGTCTTCTAATTCTTTAGTATCTTCCTCTTCCATCACATTATACTTTACCCGCCTTCCTCTTAGATCATGTCTAACAAAAAAAGACCAACCTGGTTTATGTAGAACACTAAAGTAAAACACTGGCTCATCTCCAACTGACTCAAATAACCTTTTATTAATAATTGTAAATCTACTATCATAGTCAATAATAGTCCTATCAAGATCATTTCAATTCAGCTGTAACCTATACCATTTGATGATAGATAAAACTAATTTGAATGAATTAAAATCACACTCAAGTATATCATCCAAAATGCCATAGTATTATTTTTCAAATTGTTGAGGATGTATGTAATTTCTAGATGAAATATTTGTGACTTTGAATACTGCACTTATCCTAGAATCATAAGTTTTCTTCGTTTCATCTAATTTTTTATGCAAAATTTACGCCCATGGTAGTACATAACTTTGTGGTGTTTGGTCTAACAATTATTCAAATATGTCAAGATAATTTGCATTGATATGTGAGTTGATATTAAAATTATGGGTCATGATTAGTAATCTTCTACGCACCTTTCTATCTCTTAAGCCATATGTTAGATCAAATACTATTGAAATAACATTAAGATCTCCATTACGATGAGTTTCTTTAACCAACGATGCAACACTATCCCATGTTCATGAGTGACTATTTTTTTGAGACTGTTGAATCCATACTCTCATCCAATCAAAGATTATTTACAATATACAAATGTAGTGCATCCCACTCATGGCCAATTATAAAGAAAAGAACTAGACCAGTTAGAAACAACTTATATTGATGATCGATAATAATTAATTAACTACAATAACATCTTATAATTACTTTTCACTCTCCTCAATCTACCTTTCTCCATTAGGTACCCCTCTTCGAATTTGTTAGTAGAGTTGGGATCCCAAATGCAATCTACATGGATATTTGCTGCAAACTTCAAAAGATATTCATTAATATACACCATAGTTTGATATATCATATATCCTTCTACCATAAAACCCTCAAGGTGTGCTCTTTGTCAAACTAAGCCCTTTATAAATTTCAATTGTCTCTCAGCCATCCACATTGACCTAGTTTGTACAGGTCCATACAATTCAATCTCCTCAACTTGATGTATAAGGTAGACACTTTTGCATTTTACACATAAGTTGTGGATTTTTTTCTCTTTCAATATTTTATATCTTTTATATCAATTTTTTTAATGATAACCACTTAAAAGAGATTCAACAAGCAATAACATATAAACTAGATTTTAAATAAAAATATACAATAGATTACATAAAAAGTAAAGAAAGTCATAAATATAATATATGTGTAACAAA
This sequence comes from Cupressus sempervirens, assembly GCA_028749045.1. Lineage (NCBI taxonomy): Eukaryota > Viridiplantae > Streptophyta > Pinopsida > Cupressales > Cupressaceae > Cupressus > Cupressus sempervirens. Next base: position 843,184,316 of record CM053789.1, on the reverse strand, counting down.
TCTAGACACTTTTGCATTTCTTGAGCATTGAAAAAAGTTGAAGGTAGACACTTTTGCATTTCACACATAAACTATGAAATTTTTCTCTTCTAATATTTTATACCTTTTTAATCAATTTCTTTAGATGATAACCAACTAAAAAAGATTCAATATGCAAAAACATATAAATGAGATTTCATATAAAAGTATACAATAGATTACATAAAAAGTAAAGCAAGTCATAAATATAATATATGTGCAACAAATCTAAGAAATAACACTTCTAACCTTATGTATTTTTCAAGATCATATATAACTTGTTTAATACTATTATCAAACTGGTGTGAGAGGTATAGAGGTAGGATGTATTAAAATTATTAAAAAATGATCATTTTAATATATTATGAAATAATGCAACAGGCAGTACATGCAATTTCATAAATATATTGTAAATAGAGAATATGACTTACCTTGATGAAGGTATATCAATCATGTGTTTTCAACCCTTGCCTAAAATCACCTTTATTTGATATAAGACTATTTATATTTCAACAAATCCTATTGAAATTTTATTTTTATTTTTTTATGACTTCTTTTAATGCATCACTTTGTTGCTTAGTTAATAACCAGGGAAGGACACTCATATTTATGCGGTCTCCATTTCTATTTGATTCAATGAAATCTTTTAGTGCATGATTGAATTTATGAATGTCATTACAAATTTTGAAAATTTTTCTTTGTCATGCCTTCCATCTAATATTTTTCATAGTGTCTTTATTACATTCTTTCCAATATGCAAACATTAAATAAATGCACGATTGAGAGATCTTTGTAGAGTGGTAACCTACTAAATTGAGTAGGATAACTTTTTATTCCTCTAAGAAGTTGGTCATTGATGCTTTGATGACCTTCATGAGCATCAATTACATCATTACTAAATTAAAAATAATATCAAAATATAAATTTCAAACTTTAGACCACAAATTAGAGATTACCTCAAGGATTTAGTCAATTGTATTCCAATTTCCATAAATGAGGTGTCATTTTTCGTGGCTTTGATACTATCTCTTCTTTTCCATTACAAAAATATTTTTGAGTAATTCGATGTTTATGATTATTGTGGAGAAAGTGCCTAAACTCATTGAACACTTGCTTTCCTAAATTTTTTGAATGATAAGATTTCATTTTCGAACGTCAAACTGAATATGTGAATTTTTTTTTTTTGAAGACGTTAAAAATTATGTACAATTATCATGCACAACTTAAGCATACAACACTAATGTGTAAGCATTATAATAGACCAAAAAATGTGAGCTTAACAATATAACATACAACAAAAACAAGTTAGCTCAGGGGCATCATGTATTGTCCATGCAAGCATTGCATAGAATTGAAATTGTATTTGTCCTATTGGTCTAGAGATGTCATACATAGTGACTCCATTGCATAACTTCAAAAACTCATCAATAAGGGGCTCAATATACACAGTCATATCTTTAACTTAGTATTTATCTAGTAATTGAATGAATATAAATATTACATAATTATTATGACCATTTTGATGCACTATTTATAAATTAATTTAGATAATTATTAAATAAAAAAATACTTAGTACAATCATTGACAACATTCTGTGCTCTCTTTATAGATATCTAAGGAGGAATGTTATTGTTAATAACAAAAACAAGAAACATTGAGTAAACATATCTCATATCTCTAAATAGATTGACATCGTTTGTTGCCAATGAAAGCTTGAGATTCTAAGGTTCTTCCTTAAAGTGTGGCCATTTTTCTTTTTTTTTTTTAAATGCAAAACTATTCGTAGGCATCCACATAATGTCATCTTAACTTCTATTGTGTACATAGTAATCCATAAATTATGCCAAGCTAGTGTACCTGAATAATTGTTCAATAGGTGGAACAATGAGAATGTATCAAAGAACTTTGTAAGACACTTTTATGTTACTTGATCTGACTGATATCTACTAATATGACAATCAATGCATTCTGTTGCAAATTCATGTTGTTTATGATATAAAATGTGATCATTAAGAAATACATGTATTGTCTGATACTTCATTCCAATTTGATTCATAATAGTAAATAATTCTTGATACAAATGAGACAGAATGTTTGATGGTGGTAACAAAAACTCACTTATCAACCTACAACAACAATTATGAATTGTTAATATAATTAATAGTAATGGTATCATAACATTGAAGGTGACAAAAATGACATACCTTAGCATACGTGACATTGCTACATTGGATAAACCATTCATAACCTTCAAATTCACCAACACTATAGCAAAGAGAGGAGTTATTTGGGAGCCTTCGTATAAGGGCTCGTGTGCATTCTCAAGTATAGGTATATCAAGACTATCTTCATCATTATCAGATGTGCTAGTACCATCATAGTGAGTATCTTCATCAGCTACACCAATACCATCTTCTACAATCATGTCCTCTGGCACATTATCATCTTCTTCCATGGGAGTGTTATCCTCAATTTGAATATTCACACCTCCATGTTCCTCTAGTTGGAAATCCATATTCACTAAACAACAAAAATCGTGGCGCTTTTAATATGACCATGTTGCCTAAAATGACTCTAGGTTGTTGTGATTAGATTTTTCTAATTCTTTAAGCCCTTACATTTTTTGCAAGGACAATTACATTTATCAAGTTTTTTTCAGAACTGAGATCACACTCTAGAAATTATCTTGTTATTTTGTTTTAGGTTCATATTGTCAGGCGTGGTCTTTTTTCATAGAAAAATATATCTGCAAAATTATTGGACATGTTGTACTTAATGTTTATGTTGAACCCTTGGTATTTGGTCTTCGATTATTATCATTGATGTCAATAATGAGCATATGATATGACTAACATAATGAACATATGGTGTGGTTAACATCATGTAGTTATCTTATTTGATTTCCTTCAATATTGTTTGAAATATATTCAAGACAAATACTTAAGTGTTATACAATTAACACTTAATGTTCACATTGTTTTTGAAAATGGGTATAAAAAAACAGTTTTGATCTATTAGAAAGTTGGTAAGACTTTTTATTAGATACACTCCAACTATCATACTTTTTTGGAAAGGACTCAGAGTTGGCTAAAATGGGTCTTTGTTAGTTTTTGCATAACATGTGTGGCAAGAGAAAAAGTCTATTTATTAGAAACATGTACCAAATTGTTATGACAGTTTTGGCTGTTTTGAGCGGTTTTGGTCTAATGAAAGTTTGGGGTATGTAACTACCTCAAAAATTTTGAATTTTTTGGTTTATAAGTAGAGGATACATTCCTCTAAAACATCCAATAGGTGGTTTTGATAGAAGTTGTAGAATTGGTGTGGAATTCCTTGTAGACAAAATAGTTTGCAAGCAGATTGTTAACAACAAAGAAGAGGGTAATGCTTTATGTTTCTATTTTCATATTTGTGATTTGATTTTCATTGAAGAATTTTATCAGAGGTAGAAGAAGGGTTATATATTGCTACTTCATTCATTCATATTAGTATTTGATCAGATCTTTTAATGGAAAAAGAAAATATATTTGGATATTGGATGTTTTGAAGAGAATAAAAGTATATCCCGCATTGTGTTTTCAACAAGAATTTGAAACTAGTGATTCATGATTTGTGTTGTAATAGAAATGATCCTCTAATTTTATATCTCATTTGTTCATTTTGGAAGTTGGTGCTTCTTGTATTCATAAAGTTGGTGCTTTAGGTGTAAGGGATTGGTGTTCCTTGAAATTGGTGTTTTTAAAACAAGTTGTAGGTGCTTCCTAGAGTTGTAGTTCTAAAAGATTTTCTCAAGAGGCCAATAAAGTTTTAGATTCAAAGTGGTTTTTTACCCTAAGGGGTTTTCCACATTAAAATATTTTCACTTTGTTATTCATTAACTATCTTTCTCGTGTTAAATTTTTATAACTTGTAATTGTTTCAAGTTTTTAAAAGTATTTTAAACCACTGATTCACCCCCCTCTCAGTGGTGTTTGTATTCCAACAATTTATATTTGCACATATGGTTTTGGAAGAAAATTTTGGTGTAATTAATGTGTATATCTACAAAAATATTGGACATGTTTTACTAATGTTTATGTCTGCACATATAGTTGTAAAAGTATAATTTGCTCTAATTAATGTGTATATCTACAAAAATATTAGACATGTTGTACTTAATGTTTATATCTACTCATATGATTTTGAAAGAAAAATTATGTCCCCTCACTCAAATTCACCCATATTATAATCAATGAAAAGTTGTCTGTTTACATAAAATTTCATTATTTGTTGTTAAGGAAATTGGCAAAGAAGCAAGGACAAAAGTTAGAAGAAGCCAAAGATTTCATTACAAGTATCACCTCCCAAAATCCAATCATAGAAAAAAAAAGAAAGAATTTGTAGAAATGCAAGATGGAGAAGTACAAGAGTTGGATAAGGTTTGGATAAACTCAACATTGTTAAATCTTCCAAAAAATTGGAATTCTTATATGTTTTATGTACAAAAAGTCAAAGTGGGTAGTGGTGTAGGGGCCCAAGGTCCTAAACAAAATGGTCAAGCATCGAATTTTGGATAGATTAGGTGATTAATAAGTGTCCAAGTTGACACATGGCAATAAGTTAATTTCAAGCATCCTAGAATGCATTTTAGAAAAATTTCTTGCATGTTGTAATAAGGCCTATGGGTAAGTTGTAGGTCAACCAACAATGGTCAATAGTATGAGTTGATCAAAAATCTTCAATTTTATGTTTTTTAGAGTTCTTGCATGATTTATCAAGTTTTGGTAGGCATTTGAAGTTTTTTTTTTTTGGAAATATTGAAAAGTTGCAAAAAATTGTCAAAAAGTTGTCATGCAACTTTTCTTGCAAATTTGGAAGGTCAACAATCATAGTTGTGTTTTGATTGAACAAGTAGAGGTGACTATGTAAGATTAAGAGACTTGGTCCATAAATTGAATATTCTTCAACCTAGGAAGGTTGGTGGTGTTGTGATGTACTAAATTTGAATCAATAAAACAATTTTTGGTGGGAAAATAAATACAGACAAGTACTACTTTGACAAGCAATTAGAGGAATGAAGTTGCAGAAGAGGTTCACGATGACAAGAAGATGTTGATGAGTCAATACAAGACCACAAACAATATAGAATTGGAGTCTCAATGAGTTATCCATGGACAATAAACACAATTGAAGTGTAGAAAAATGAATTGAAAACAATAAGGTTAAAGTTGTTGAATTGGATGAAGCCATCATTTTTGGCAATTGGTATGTTGAACAATCAAAGTATGGTATTTATGTTATAACCTTTCCAAAAATGAGAAACTCTACTATAAAGCGAGTATATGCAACCTCTACAATCTCCTCATTATCACTGGAATTGTGTTGCAAGGGAAGAGGTTCTACAGGAACACACTAATGAAAATAATCCAAAGTTTAAAATTAGAACTTCAATTATAGAGAAAACTGAACTAGGAAAATGTTTTTGACTTTATATGGGTGGGACTAGTTAGGTTTAATATAGTGTAAAAAATGAATTCATTTTCTTCTACTTTAGTGATGATGTAGGAAGAGGACAAAAAAAGAAAGGTTTGGTAGAGCTTAGATGTAGACAATAAAAGGCCAAAAGCTTTTTAGATGAAAATATTCTTTACGAGATCACTGGTCTATGCATTATAGTAGTGTTGATTTTAGCATACCCTTTAATGTGAGAATGTTACTCCTCTAAATAGATAGACATATGACCATCAATCATTGCCAGAAATAGAACAAAAAGAAGAAAATATACAGAGTATTTTAACTGATGTTTTTTGCAATGTGTGATCACATAGTTGACTATGCATTTATATTCAATCTGTTTAAATAATATTGTTTGTTAACAAAAAGGACATCTTTGCTGGTGTTGACATAAATATCCAATTTTTTTGTGCATTACCATATTTGACTAGCAATTACACAATCATATCAATGCCAAGATCATTCTAATGGAAGAGGTGTATAGAAAATCCACTTATCTGTTGCCTACTATCCCATAGATACTGTAATGTTTTTAATGCTTAATTATTTTCTAGCAAACTAATGATTGTTGTTTCGATTGCTAAAGGTAATTTTTTTTAAAAGAATACAATAACATTTCATACCTCTTGAATGGTGAACTTATTAATAAGACACCTAGAGGAATTCCAAAGCACTCAATCTTGGAACTAAAATCACTACCAAGAGAAGCATGATTTTTTTTCAAATAGAATCCTAAGTGCCCCAAATATTTGTAGACCAGGGAAAGAAGACAAGAAATATTGGAGGAGGAAGAATGTGCTAGAGTTCATGCTATCAAAAAACTCACATTATCCCTGTATCTAACAGCTGTCTTCTATGCGGGGATGAGTAGTTGTAGGTGGAATGGTTTTAAAATGCATCATTGTCTGTATAATGAACCAACATATCAAAATGTGGAATCCTCATTAAACCTTGCTCTGGCATGAGAGATGCATATTTAGCTCCCGTAGTCGTAAGTCTCTAGCTCACTCACTCATGAATGATAAATATTGCTTTCCATTGTTAGTACATGAAGCTTGGATGAATGATATGAAATGCTTGCCACACACTAGATGGTTGATGCCAATAGCTCCAATAGCCTGCAGAAATGAAAAGATTAAAATAAGCAACAAACAAAGTTTTTGATTTTGTTAGTTGAACTCGAGTTGGTCAAAATTCTGATCAAATCAACCCAGGAAACCCTAAGTTGGTTGAAATTTCAACCAACATGGGCATAAAAAAAAAAAAAAAAAGTATTGAACAAGTTTCTTGAGGAGTTCAAAATTTTTGGTCAAAATTTGACCTCTAATGTACTAGTGTTTACCTTTGAATTTACCTTTTCCTCTTGATAATCTCCTTTCAAGTAATGCTTCAATATCATCCATATCATCTTAAGATTTAGATTTATTGAAGATGGTAGTTGCGATAGAGATCTTTATCTTTGGAAATATTGATGTTATTATCGTTATTGTCATCTTCTGTTGAAAAGGTCATTTAAGTTTAATTTATAATATTAAATGTGAATAACATGTGTCATTCACATGCATTGAGGCATGAATATCCAAAGAGTTATAATTAATTATAAGAGTTATGGGAACCTCAAGAGACCTTTAGTTATAATACGAAGAGTCTCTTCAATTGTTATATATTTGTATCAAGAAAAGGATATTGTACATTCAAACATTTCATTATCAATAAAGATTTTTTTTTTTTTTGTGTGGCTGGGTTCTTCCCTTCATTCTTGAAGGGTTTTCCCAAGATATTTTTGGTGTTTATTGATTCAGGTTTGCTCCTTCTTATTGATGTTTATCACCATTGATTTTTGGGCTAAAACTTAACATGGTATCAGAGCTAGGTTGGATAATAGCAATTAAAGAACAGGGTTTTTCTGATTATTAGTGTATGTCATGTCTCTAAGGGAAATATTTTTTAGTTTGGATATGATATGTCATGTCTTCATCATTCTCTATGACCTTTGATGCAGTCCAGTGCCTGAGATTGCTGAGATAAATCAAGATTTTTGTAGATTTCTTCATTCTTCAGGCATATATTTAATCATGAGCCTTGGGTTTCAATCCCCTAGTCATAGATATGTAGTGCCTCAAGGATGATAAGATCAAATATCTTCCTTAATTGATCATATGATTTCCTTCATTAGTTTTTAGTCTAGATTTTATTTAGTATTAATGCCTGTGTTATTTTTAGTGTTGGCTATCTTTTGGTTCTTATTATTGACACTTCTAATGATCCTATTTTTTCTAATGTTTCTTCTTTGAGTTGTCTCTATCCTTTTCCTTATGTCTCCTACATTTGAGATTCCATTTAGCTCTCTAAAGTTAACTATTTTTGGTGAGATCTTGTTCCATGCAGTGAGATCTCCCTATTTTTGATCATTTTCTTCTTCATTTCAGTCAAGTGCCTTTGCATAAATGATCAAGATATATACGTTTGATGTGCACGTGGATACTATAGAAGCTATCAAGTTTTCTTCACCAATTTTGAATATTGTTGTTCTTCACTCTTGCCAGCTCATCTTTAGTTTCAATTTTTTCTAGTTGGAAACAATTTTCTACCATCTTTCTCTATTATCTATTTTCACGTCAATTTCCTTGAGACATTGTTTTTAATAAAATGAAGCTTATAGATGGGCATCTTTGATGGAATACTTGGTGAATTTTTTATTTCATTAGGTGATTATGACAAACCACATAATTCTCACATTGGCTTGATTTTTGCTCAAAGTGGTCATCTTTGCATCTTCACTTGTCTTGTAACCGTCATAGTTGATTTATTAACTAATCTTAGTATTATGATAATTGTGTAAAGTGTAACACTTGATGAAGGGGTTCTGAATAATTTATGGAGCCTTTCAATTAATCTTATCTTTTCCAGTATCTACTTTAGATGAAGTAAGAGGAATCCTAAATGTTTTGAGGCAATGACCACCATTAGTGAATAGAAAATAAAACTACCATTCCTTTAGAGTCTTCATTCTGTTTAGTGTTTTGGATATACTTTCTGCTCATATCATTGATTTAGCTATCAGGGGAGGATATACACTCATTCATGTGTTTGTACTTGTAAACGATGGAAAGATTTAGCTTTGATGAAAATGGGGGCCTTCTTTATAGAGTTTATCTCTGGTTCAAAAATCATAGTCTAGGACAATCTAGATGTCCTTTGCTGGATGCTTTATTGCAAAGCTTGGACTTTGTTGCAACTCCATCTTCTAATAATATGTATAATTTCATAAAGGTAACATTTTTGTAATAGCTGAAGTAGGTAATATCTTTTTCTATATATAATTAAGATGTGTATCTTTTGTATATAGTTATATTTTCACACATTTTGGAAAAACATCTAAGGGAAAGTATTTGAGTTGATTGCAATATAATTCTTGAGATGGCATTAACTAATAAAATGGTAAATCTATGGGAAGACAATAGAAAGTTATTAATATCACTTGTGGCTTTGTGTTAGTTGTCTATACTGTAGAATGTGTCACGAGAAGGAAATCTATTTGGCACTCAAGTTGGAGATATTATGTTGATCTTAGATGTTAATATACTGAGATTAGATGATGAATTAGATCACTGATAATAGTTTATGTTTTAACATTAATGATGATCTCTTTTGGTACATAACTAAGCATTGAGATGAATGTTGCTATTACATATTCACCAGATGCAATGAGATTATGCAGTTTGAACAAGTATGTTGTAAAATAATGATCGTTAGAGGGAGATGTTGATCTTTAGAAGGAGATTTTAGCTTCAAGGGGAGGCTTCATAATCAAGAGGGAGTGCTTATGGAATCTCCTTCATTCTCATATATGTTTGTGATGACTGTGGTATTTGTAAAATTTGAGATTTAAATGGAATCCAATCTTATTTTTTTATTGTCTATTTTATTCTTGTGTGAATAAATGAGATTGTAAGATCAACTATGGTAACTCTTTGACTATGCGATAGTAAGCATCATGTTGAGAGAATCCATGATGTCATCATGTTGAGAGATTCCGTGATGGGAGTTGGATGTCATGTTGAGAGATTCCATGACAGTTCATGTTGAGAGAGTCCATGCTTAAAGGCTTAGTTGTGAATGTTACAAATCTTTTCATGTTGAGTGATTCCATGAATATGAGTATTTTATTACAAATTTTCATGTTGAGTGATTCCATGAATATGAGTATTTGTTCTAGGTTTTCATGTTGAGTGATCCCATGAATATGAGTAATTGTCATAGGCTTTTCGTGAATCTTATAGAAGACATGGGATGAGATCTTATCATTGACATTTTGGTTGTAGTCTTGTACAATTGTTTAGCTAAAGATCTCTCTCTAGCTAAGAGGGAGTGTTGAAGATGGTAGCTATGATAGAGATCTTTATCTCTGGAAATATGGACATTATTATCGTTATAGTCATCTTCAGTTGAAAATGTCACTTAAGTTTAATTTGTAATTTTAAATGTAAATAATATGTGTCATTCATAGGCATTAAGGCATGAATATCCGAAGAGTTATAATTAATTATAGGAGTTATGGGAATCTCAAGAGACCTTCGGTTATAATTGGACGAGTCTCTCCTATTGTTATATATTTGCATCAAGAAAAGGATATTTTACATTCGAACATTTCAATATCAATAAAGATATATTTTTGTTTTGTGGCTGGGTTTTTTCCTTCATTCTTAAAAGGTTTTCCCAGGATATTTCTGGTGTTTATTGATTCAGTTTTACTCCTTATTGATGTTTATCACCATTGATTTCTGGGCTAAAACTTAACAAGATTCACTTTCATCTTTACTACTTTTCTCTTTCTTTGAACTTCAATGGTTAGTGAAGACTTGAAAGCATTTCCAAGTGTAACCAAATTGTTATCATAAATTCACAACACAAATGTAGTCAACCGACCAACTAAACCATCAAGTGTCAAATCATTACTAGGGATAACTCTAACTTCTTGAATTGCAGAAACTTTTATTGCATAGATGGGAAGAAGAGTTCAGAGAACTTTACTTACAATATCAAAATAACTAATAACTCCTCCAATAGCTTTGATTGCACTCACAAATTCTTTGATTCAGTTCATATATTGTGTCACATTCTTACCTTTCATTCTCATGTAATCGTACTTGTAACAATATGTAACAACTACTTTTTTGGGGTCTTAACTAACAACTAACATACCAAAGAAATATAGTTATTACTTCATTTCCATAAGAAGACAATTATATCATTTATGTTCACATGAATGAGATGAACTGTTATAATTACTTAAATGGAAAACTCATAACTAACATCTAAAATCACCATCAATAAATTTACTATGGAAATTAAAATCTACATACCATGGAATTTGAATCTAAAAAAAAATGTAAGGAAGCTTCTACAATCACCTAGATTAGTCCACAAATATCACTTAGGATCAATTGACGATTACCATCAAATACCACTATATCAAAATCAAATGACGATTACCATCAAATACCACTATATCATTTAGGGCATCAAATACCATTGTATCAATTAGGGCATGAATTACCACTATATCATTTAGGGAATTAGTTACCATTATATCATTTAGGGCTTCAGATACCATTGTATCATTGAGGGCATCAATTACCATTGGATCATTTAGGGCATCAGATACCACTGTATCATTTAGGGTATCAAATACCATTGTATCACTTAGGACATCAGATACTGTTGTATCATTTCTTTTCTTCACATTGCTAATTGTGGAAATAACATAAGATTAGAAGATATGCTCATATTCATTATTCATATAAATGGAAGACTGAAATAACAATCCTATAGATAAATTTTATATTCAGTTGGAAGGTCAATCGCTCTAAATGGTTACCAATTACATTGATGAGAAAGGTTGCTTTCATTAAAGGAAATAAACTAAATTCAATGATTTAAATTAATTCATCATATCTTTTACTTGTATAAATATCATAAAAGTAAATTACCTATTACCAATAAATGGTTAACTACTCAACTTATCTTTATTTGATGCAAGTCCTATCATCTTGTGGAGAGGGAAAATATTGTTAGGGGATTAACCACCCAACCTCAGACCATAACTTATCTCCACACAATCTCTAACAAGAAAGACCCTCCCTACCTGGAATAGACATGGAACACTTTTTTAGCCACTGAGCATGCTAGTATCTAATCACACCACTTGACTTGACAGCAAGAGAATACAAATATCATGATCATGCATGAGCTATTAAATGATTCATTTAAAAAATAATAAACATTATTATGTGACATATGATTCTATTTCATGTTATTGTAGATTCCTTTCTCTCACCTCTTCACCACCTTTTTCCTTGACTATACAGCCAGGTGAGCCCCAGGTGTTTGAATCTCAAAGAAACCCACTCTTTCTATTGATCCTTAACTAATAAAAGAATATTATATGATTCCAAATTATCACATTTCTGTGATCTGGGAAAAGTAGCTATAAGCATTGTAGAATAATATCATTTAATTCTGACTTCCAACGACATAAATAAATATAAAATCCTATCATGGATACTTGGCTTCTATTTATCTTAAACAACCCTATCTTAGAAATGGTCTATTTGATGATATTTAAGAAAATGTTTTGTATCATGATATAAATTGTAGCTTACTACTGTATAATTAGAATGCAAGAACCACTGATAAAGAAAACATAATGTAATACTTGGGCTTCGGTTAACCACATAACTTGATATAATCTGGAAAGAAGATGAAGTCTTGCTGGACGTTTAATCAATCCACCTCACTCTTTACAAGAGAGATTCTTGAATGCTAATCTCCAATATGAACACTGTTCACAATTTCAATAGAACTTAAGTATAACAAGAAAATCATGGAAGGGAAAACAATACAATGGTTACTGTGTAGTATACTGCGGAGATATTAGTTGCTAGGAAACCGTGGTTACATGTATGAAAGAAGTCGAAAATAAACAAAGAAAATTGAGTGATAAACAAGGAAGTCGGGCGCTTGAACAGGGAAGTCAGGTGCTTGAAAGAATATACATCTTTCCCTCTCACTCTCAACTTCTTAAATAAAAGGTAACATGACTCCTTGGCTTCCAAGAAGCCGTAACATAAAGGAAATGTATTGGCTCTTTGATGCCAAATAAATGTGCCAAGTGTTAAATCGGTTTCAAACAAGAAAAATAATAAAAAGGATGGAAAAAGATTTGAAGGTCATAATTTGAAAAATATTATGGTTTATATCTATCTATGTATACATAGATATATTCATGAGATGGCATCATTTTATTATAACAAAAATAATATTATGGTGTCACTTTAATTTATATCTATGTGTATGTACATAGGTATATATATAAATAATATGGTGAAAGATCATTCAAAATCCGTTGAGGTACATATCATATGTTAATTAAATTATATTATGTTTTAAATTGTGTATTTAATAGCTCATGTGGTTCCATCGATTGTATCCTGATGTTCAGGTCGCTAGGTCCTCAACCATGTTGATTCACGATTCATACCCATTTGCTCAGTGATGGTGATGCTTCTGTGCCCAATTCTTTTCTAACAATACTTCCATCCCTTCTACGTGCTTCCTACAAGAAAATTCTCAATGGTTAAATCATATTACCATAACAAGTTATTTGATCATACATAATTATAGTGGCTAACCACCTTTTCAATTCCATGAATTCGTGATAAATAATCAACTAGCATGTTATCTTCGCATGAAATTATAATGACTAACCATCTTACCATTTCCCAGGGTTATAAAAAATTTAACTGGCAATTGACTTCATGTGAACCTCAATGTCTATGTTTTAAATTAGGTCAAAAATTCAGATGTAACATACCATTCCTCTTGTGTTTCATTGTCCTCGATGAGCTTGAAATTATAATGAGCATTATAAAGGAGCATTTAAAATTGGAATATAACATACCATTCCCCTTTGTGTTTCATCATCCTCAATGATCTCTACAATTTTAGATACTAAAAGAATATTTCAAATACAAGTTGTATATATAGTATCATGATATCATATCTTTTCAAAATTGGATCAAAATCTAAACCATGATCAAAATTTTGAGGTCTATTTTCACTTCAATACTTCTAGAAAGATGCTTGCATAATATTATAAAATTAAACACACACTCACTTGAGTTCACTTTACCACACTTGTGGTCACCTCAACATTACTTGAGTTGATCATGTTGTAGGATATTCTATTTCATATTCCTGTTATGCTCATGTAGAGACTCACTATATCATTACTTCGATTCCCATATTGATATCTTCATTTAAGAGAATTTTTAGGGTTCAATAACTAAGAGTAAGATAAGTATTCAAAATTGAAATTCTTCAACTATCATGTTCTAGATCATAACTTGATCACATAATTTAAATCACTCATATCTACCTATCTTGCGTATGGTACTCTTTAACGAGTAAATCATCCTTCATAGATCACCTGAAAAGGGTTAGTGAATCCATGTTTTTCCATTTATGTAACATCGGCCTTCATGTCCATCTTATCACAATAAAATTTCATTAGAATAACCATCTCATGATAGAATATGCACTTCATCTCCAAAACAATATACAACAACTTAGTATGTAAAGTCAACATCACATGTGTATTATACATGTATACCAGTGTGTCAAAAGGTAGATACATGATATATTATTAAAGATCATTAATCAAAATCATAGAGGTTATGTTTAACAAGGTACCACACTGTATGTGTCCTAATCTCTTAGCACTTGGACTACATGCCCACACGCAATTCTTGAGACAGGGTGTAGCTTGAATGTTTGTATGTTTTGTCTACCATCTTTTGATGGCTTAGAATCCGGGTCCACAAAACTCCTACATTTCCACGGAACTCTACCTTACATGCTGATATATATATATATATATATATATATATATATATATATATATATATATATAGCTCAACCCATCCTTGGGTCATGATCATAAGAATTAGAAACAAATTTACATAGGATTCTTATTGAGTAGCTCATCATTCACCTATAAATATTTGGAAGTTTATCTTTTCCATTTGTGTGACCTAGGCTTTCATGCCCATCTTGTCAATGTAATTGTTTCAAGGAACAACTTAAGCCAAACAAAACTTACATTTATAAATAAGAATTGATAGTTTTAGTTATGCAAGTGTGCTTACTCCATATTGAAGCACAAAATGGCCTTCTTTTTATTTAATCATCAGATAGGATTATCATTGTTAAAATTAAAAGACTTCTCAAAATCATGATTCACAATTTTGTTTTTCCTTCAGTTCAAGTTCAAAACAGATAACATTATATTACTACCATTTCATATAAATAGGAATATAATTGCATAAAGTAAATTCTGGGAACATTCAACTAAAAGGAAATATTTAGTCACCATCAGGGTTTAGATAACATCTCATCTAGGTTATAGAAACTAGTTTGTATTGCGTAAGCCTTGGCATTTGGACCCAATTTAATCTTCTTATTCTCTACTGAGAATAGCTCTCCCTCTTGGGATAAGGCACATGTACCATTTTGGTCCTACCACCCAAGCATCCTGGTGTTAGAGTGTCCACTTAGTAACACTCAATGTTGAGGATACACTTCCACCAACCTATCTTTCTGTTAGCTGGCACCACCAACCTATTAGTGATCCATTTTAGGAAAGCATGCCTTTAATCTACCTTGAACAAGGATTTAAATGAGCAAATGAACAACCCAATCACCACTACTCGACTTACCAATCATGTCATTTTTTTCATTTTGTTTCATCTTTGTGATAATGCAGTTTACCCATCTGTTCATTTGATATGGACTAAACCATCATCTCAGCCATTCCCAGCTATTCTGGATGATTTCTCGATGTGATTTTATTTATTTGTTTTATTTTTCCAGCCTGATTGTAAAATATATAGTTATGTAAAATGAATCTTTTTCCACATTACATTATCTATTTTTCTAAAAATAGTGTTGGGCCCAAGGTTTCAACATTGAATCTAGCGCTCTAATACCATATGTAACATACACATTTTCTGGGTCTTACCTAAAAACTAACATATCAAAGAAATATAGTTATTACTTCATTTTCATAGGAACACAATTATATTAGTTATGTTCATATGAATGAGATTAACAGTTATAATTACTTAAGAGGAAAGCTCATAACTAACATCTAAAATCACCATCAATAAATTCACTATGAAAATTAAAATCTACATACAATGGAATTTGAATCTGAAAAATAATGCGAGGAAGCTTCTGCAATCACCCAAATTAGTCCACAAATATCACTTAGGATCAATTAATGATTACCATCAAACACTACTATATCAAAATCAAATGAGGATTACCATCAAATACCACTTTATCAATTAGGACATCACATACTACTATATCAGTTAGGGCATCACATACCATTGCATCAATTACGATTGGATCATTTAAGGCATCCGATACCACAATATCATTTAGGGTGTCACATACCACTATATCACTTAGGGCATTAGATACCGTTGTATCATTTCTTTTCTTCCCATTGCTAATTATGGCAATAACATAATATTAGAAGATATGCTCATATTCATTATTCATATAAATAGAAGACTAAAATAAAAATCGGATAGATAGATTTCATATTTAGTTGGAAGGTCAACCACTCTAAATGGTTATCAATTACACTAACGAGAAAGGTTTCTTTCATTAAAGGAAATAAACTGAATTCAATGATATAGATTAATTCATCATATGTTCTACTTGTATAATTATCATAAAAGTAAATTACCTGTTACCAATAAATAGTTAACTACTCAACTTATTTTTATATGATACAAATCCTATCATTTTGTGGAGAGGAAAAATATTGTTAGGGCCTTAACCACCCAACCTCAGACCATAACTTATTCCCACACAATCTCTAATGAGAAATTCCCTCCCTATCTAGAATAGACATGGAACACCTTGTCAGCCACTAAGCATCCTAGTATCCAATCACACCACTCAACTAGACAACAGTGTAATGTTCTCATTATCAAATAAATAGATTATCAAACTATTGTTAATGGGCCAATTGATTTAATATATCTCAGACCCATTTTATTTTTTATTTCCATAGTTTGTGTTACCATCAGCTATCTTTATACACCCTTGAAAAGTTTTCTGATGAGTATTTAAGCACAGTTTGTAGGTAGTCTTTAGTGATGTATTTTTTATTTGGATTATTTCTATAAACCATGAATTTGAGTTGGGACTCTCTATTGTTCGCCATTTTGTAAGTGAAAGATCTTCTCTACTTGGCTCACTAATTTCGGTGGAATTTAACCCTCACCCTATTTCGCCTATGTTCTACTTGGCCTAGATCTAGCAAATTGAGGAATTACTTGTATGTGAAAATATCATTACTATTTGGTGTGTATCTTTTTAGACTCTACTTCTGCAAATTGCTTGTGTTGTGTTTTGCATTCTAAAGTAGTATCACTGAATTTCCTTGTACCCTCCATACATTCACTATGTGGACACCTTGGTTTTCATATATCATCCTCCCATGTTTGGTAGTATGGCATAATCATACCAGTATGACCATTTTGTACGATCCTTCCAATCGCTTGTCTTAGTCACCATACGACCTCACCATACAACCATTCCTCTCCATCATATAGACCATCTCTCCACATCCTATGACCCATTCCTCCCCACCATATAGACCATTTCTCCCCACTGTATGACTACTTCCATCCACCTTACCTTCTGTACTCCCTTGGCACACCATATGACCACTTAGACTCCAATGTATGGCCAACAAATACACACTATATGGCTTTGTATTTTTCCCTCCATTTCAGTCTGTATGACCTCCCAATCTGTGTGTACTTTTCCACTTCTATATGACCATTTTGATTTTTGTAACCCATTCAGTTTGGAGTTAACTAGAACACTATAGTGGTATCAGAGCACTTTGATCCTGCCAGCCTGTGGACAGTGAATGAGAGTTTATAGCTAGAAGAGAAGAATGACACATTTTTTTGATCTAATGGCCATCGAACTGAAACTGATAGCTATCAAACTTGTGGCACTACTAAGGGAACTTACTAGGAATCAAACACAATTCACTGATACTCAATGACTCATGGAAGAGACTCTCAAGAAGTTGGCATACAAAAAAATATCCAGAGAATGAAATGGTCATAGCGCCTACTTGTTGTCAGGTAAATCAAACCCTTACCCATCATGCTTTCAACCTTTCATGTTGAATTTCCCTCCATAGACAGAGGCACAACATGAAGGGAAACAACCAACATTTGAAGAGATGCAAAAATAACTAAGAGGAGACTGGAAGAATTTGAGGGAGATATATCCTACAAAGATTATGCAGATGTGAGAATGAGATATTCGGCAGGTCGAAACTGAGGATATTTTAACAATGATATCATAACAAAATTGAGTAAAGTAAATCAATCTCTATTTGATAGATCCAGATCCATATTTGTGTAAGTAGACCAATGACTTTCTTTAGTGAAAAGCTACATGCAACAAAATAAAAGTACTCTACCTATGATTTAGAACTCTATGCACTTTTTCAATCCCTCAAGAAGTGGAGGCATTATCTATTGCCCAAGGAGTTTGTAGTGTTCACTGATAACCAATCTTCAAGTTTTCTTAACTCTCAAGACAAGCTGAGCCATAGAAATGTAAAGTAGGTGGAGTATCTATAGTCTTATACCTTCGCCATAAAGCACAAGAAGGGAAAACTCAATGAGGTAGTTGATGCTTTGAGTAGGAGGCTTCTTACTATCCAAGAAATCCAAAAAAGAAGCATTGGGTTGGATAATTTTAAAGAACCTACAAAACTGATGAAGATTTTGTAGCAACATACAAGGTGTGTCAAGATCACTTAAATCACTTTCATGGTGATTTTGTAGAATTTACATTGCAGAATGGATAATGTTTCAAATGTGGGTAGCTATGTGTGCCAAAAGGTTCTATGAGGGAGAACCTTATTCAAGAAAAACACAATGGAAGCTTGAGTGGCCATTTTGGCTTGAATAAGACCTTGGAATTGGTTCAAAGGTACTACTATTGGCCTAAAATGCAAAGAGATGCCAGAGCTTATGTTGAGCAATGCATCATATGTCAATGAGAAAAGGGAACTTCTACAAATGCAAGAATTTACTAGCCCCTCAAAATATCAAGCAGACCATGAGAATGTGTAAGTATGAATTTTGTGGTTGGTTTACCTAGAACAAAGAGTGTTTTTGGTAGTATCTATGTAGTAGTAGATAGATATAGAAAAATGAGTCATATCATTGTTCTATTTACATTGTAGAATGGATAATGTTTCAAATGTGGGTAGCTATGTTTGCCAAAAGGTTCTATGAGGGAGAACCTTATTCAAAATATCAAGCAGACCATGAGAATGTGTAAGTATGAATTTTGTGGTTGGTTTACCTAGAAAAAAGAGTGTTTTTGGTAGTATCCATGCAAGGTCACTCATGATGCAAGTCATATTGCCTACTTGTTTTTCAAGGAAGTTGTGAGGATTCATGGTTTTCCAACTAGCATTGTATCTAACAGGGATAAAAAATTCATGGGGCACTTTTGGAGATTGTTATGGAAAAGGTTAGGTACCAATCTCTCTTTTAGTTCAGCCTACCATCCTCAAACTGATGGTCAGACTAAAGTGGTCAACAAGACTCTTGACAACTTACTAAGATGCTTAACCAAGGAGTATGGTTTGACATGGGATTTGGTCCTTCATCAAGCAGAGTTTTCTTATAATGATAGCATTAATAGGACTATGTGCAAGAGTACCTTGGAGATTGTGTATGGGATACATCCTAGGGGTGTATGTGAGTTGAGAAACCTAGATGGACAAGTACCTAACAATGGTTATGCTAAATATTTTAGTCAATCTATGAAAGAAGTGCATGAACAAGTAAAACAATCCCTCATGGATAACACTTAGAAGATAAAGGATAAAGTTGACCTCAAGAAGAAAGAATTCTAGTTTGTTGTAGGGGACTTAGTCATGGTTCACCTTAACAAAGCAAGGAAGGACAATGGAACCTCTACAAAGATGCAAATGAGAAGAATTGGCCCATGTCCAATATTGGCCAAGTATGGACAAAATTCTTACAAGGTCGAGCTACCAGAGGATCTAGCTATTTCTCCCATTTTTAATGTAATAGACTTGGTCAGGTATAAAGGTCCTCTTGCTAAGTTGGGTCAACATGTGGAGGAAGCTCAGAAGGATGCTCAAACTATTGGAAATATAAGAGGAGTAACTAAGAGTGGAGGGGTGAATCAATTACTACAAAAATAAATTCTAGATCCCTTATATGTAAGTACAAAATTCAAATAGATAACTAAATACTGATGAAGCTTGGTAAACACGCATAATGTTGTAACTCGGTAATAATTGGATTAAATCAGTAAATGATTAACACATAAACCATTAAATGTCATCTGTGATTACCATTGCTTTAACTTAGTTGCAAAGACATAAAAGAAACTAGCATGAACACATTTGATACCAGAATTTAATGTGGAAACCCAATTTGGGAAAAACCACCAATAGCAACTAGTTACTAATTTTCACTCTTCTGAAGCGAGCCCTGTTAGGAGCCATCCCTGTTAAAAGTTACAAAACACACTATTAGGTGTGACCCTGTTAAAGGATTTAATCACCCTATTAGGAGTGGCCTTGTTAGAGGTCTTGAGAAAAATTCAATGGAATTGCCACCTTGTTAGAGAATTTCCAAATAGCTACTAAGCCAACTCTATTAGGAGATTTAGATCACTGCTACAATGGTTAGAGAGTAACAATGAGATGGCCTAATTTGAATGCAACTGAGTTGCCAATTTTAGATCTCTGTTCTAGCTTGCACTTGATCCTTCTTGATCAAATATGACTTTGCTGTACCACAAGGATATTCTGCTTATCCTTTAAATTCTTTTCCTTTTCTCATCAATAGATTTTCAATCACATCATCACAATTCACACATTCACTTCCACACTTTTTTTACACACTTGAAATCACAACTTGACCTTATACTTATATCTTCCACTTTATCAAGTTGGCTCAAATACAACTTAGAATAATCAATATTCATCACCTTAGTTAGCTAAAATTAATAGATAAATCAATTAAGCTTAATAATAATAAAAAAAATCCTTCGCTAGCTGACCCTACTTCGTAGAAACTAAGAAAATCCTTCACTAGCCGACCCTGCTCCATAGAAAATGACTCTAAAATGATTTTCTTTGTTAACCAATAGAAGCTTGGTTAACACTACAAACTTATGAAAATCCTTTGGCAACCAAGTGAGCTTAGTTAGCACTAGTTCCATCCAACTTTCTTTCATTACCTGAGTGAGCTCACTTGACACTCGCTTTCTGCAACTTTTGCTTCAACATCGAGTGAATTTGGTAGACACTACCTTTCGAAATATGTAAACATAGGAACTCTTAGTAGACACTGAGAACTATCTTCACTGTCCAAGTTGGCTCAACATATATTGACTGATAATAATATGACATTTGTGTAACATCAAAGACAACATACAATCAGCCAATTGTATCCAACAATCTCCCTCTTTCCCATTGATGGCAACACAACATGCCATAGCACGCATAAATTTTGGATTTAGACTTGAGAACTCCCTCTGTTAGTATGAGCTCTTCCTTTCATTCTAAATTCTGTCCTCAAGAACTACTACCAAGTTCATTTAGAACATTCTTCCTCTATTAGCAAAGTTTTTCTTTGGAAAACTTTTCCTTCTCTAGTTTCTTACTTTATTCTGGTTTCAAAATTTCTTAGAGATATGATAGTAAACTTCTCCCTCTTTGACAACACATGCCAAAAGTAATAACTTTGAAAATACCAATGTACTTTAACTACCGATTCATCTATAATATGCCCTTGCCAATTCTGTACCAACTAATTGATCTTAAATAGGTTCTGGTTGATGCATTCACTAAACTTCATTTAGTGAATTTTAGATAGAGAAATAACCCCTAGCTTACCTTTTTGATAAAAAAATACATCCTTAAGTAATGACTTGGTGAATATGTCTACAATTTGTTCCTTTGTATTCACATATTCCAATCTGACTTCTTTATCTTGTACTAACTCTCTTAAGAAGTGATATTTTATAGCGATATGCTTTGTTTTGGAGTGCATTACTAGATTCTTTGATATATTGATTGCACTGGCGTTATCACAATATATAACAACTGGTTCTTTGATCTCTACCTTCATTCCTTCCAATAGTTGTTTGAACCAAACAATGTTAGAACAATTGACTACTGCTACTACATATTCTACCTCTGCTGTGGATTGAAATGTACAATTTTTCTTCTTGCTTGTCCAAAATACTAGACTTTTACCAAGAAAGAATGCTCCACCACTAGTGCTTTTTTTGTCATCAAGATTTCCTGCCCAATCAGCATCAGTAAATACTTTCAAGTCCAAATTGCCTCTAATTTTGTACCATAAACTATAGTCTTCAGTACCTTTTAGATATCTCATGATTCTCTTGATTGCCATCATGTGATTTTCTTTAGGATTTTATGAGAATCTTATCGCTATTCCAACTGCTAGAGCAATATCAAGTTTTTTGTGTACTACATACTACAATTTTCCAATCATTGATCTCTAAGTGGTCTTATCTACTTCTTTGGAATCATCATTTTTGGAGAGCTTATGTCTAGTAGACATAGGTGTTCCAACTGGTCTTGAATCTTCCATTCCAATTTTTTTTAGTATCTCCTTGATATAGTTAGATTGAGTGATGTAGATATCATTCTTATTCTACTATATCTACAATCCAACAAAGAATTTTATCTCTCCAAAAATGGACATCTCAAATTCTTTACTCATTTCTTTTGAGAATACTTTGCATAAGTCATCATTTCCTATAAATAGAGTATCATCAAAAAATATTTCTACCAATACAATATTCTTATTTGGTCCTTCCATGATATAAACTGTTGGAATGTTCCAAATGGAAAGAGTACTTCTGAGAGTGGGGGGAGTGAATCAGAAGTACACAATTTTTATCTTTTTAAACTCTTATTAACACATATCTGAAAAAACAATTTGCATGCATGTAAACATATAAACAAACATGAAATGAAAGCATGCATTAACACATAACACAATAGATTTTGGTGACCTTGAAACCCTCCAAGAATAAGAAGGTAAAACTAGGGTGGGGATGACACCCACAAAAATTATTGCAGTAATGAGTTCAACCACTTTTGATGGTTTTCCCTGTTAAAGGCTTTACACTATGTCAATAGTGACCTGGTTAAAGGATTTACAAACACTTACATGAAGTGTCACCCTCTTGAGGGATATACAATAGGTTGTTAAACCCACCTAATACATAGGATTTTCTTGACCTTCTCCAAAGGTTCTCCTATCTAGCTGTTAAGCTAACCTATCAACATAAGATTTCAACCTCTAATACAATTGTGAGAGAGTATTAGAACATTTGACCTAATTGAATGCAATCTCAAATTTTTGGGTTCAAGTACTAGATTTTTTCTTTCCATTCTGATCCTTAATAGATCTAATTTCTGAATATGTCCCCTGTTATGTTCTGATCAACTGGATGTATAAATTTTGTCCTTTCCACTAAGTCTACACTAAATTTTTTCTGTAATCACCCCTTATGCTATTTTCTTCCACATTTGCAATGGTGCATTCATTCTCCTTATAAAGAATGTGAAGACTTAGGGTTAGGTATGGATCTACGATCCATATTGAATCTCAAATTCCCGCTCATACTTTGCATATTTCTTATTGGTTGCATGCCTTTACCATTTTTCTGATTGGTTGCAAGGAGATTGCATAGGGAATGTAAATGATTCATCCTTATCCTTTTTCTCCTTCAAAATTTCTCTAAGTCAACTCCAAAAATGGTTCACATCTTAGTTTTTGCAAATACAAACTCTTATGTTGATCCTATGTTGCTCGACACATGAAGTATTACTGATGCTTGACACACACAGTTTCAAGATTTCTTAGCATCAACTATGTTTTCTGGTTTTCTCGACACCTATTATATCCTGTATTGCTCGACATATGTTGTTCTAAATTTCCCAGCATCTGAATAATTCTATTACTCAGCACATGAACAATTCTGTATTGCTCAACATATGTTGCACGATGATCTGCTTGGCACTAACTATGACTTAGCACCTATTGAAATTCTTGGCTCGACATCTATTGTGTACTCGACATGTATGATGAAAATGGTTAAGTGCGTTGATACTCATTTTTCAATACTATTTATTTGACCAACAATCTCCCCCTTTGACATGAGTGTCAAAAACACTTAACTAAGCATTGATAATCCTAACCTTATTAGGTACATGCTTTACTTGCTCAGCTTACATGCAAAATTTCAAAAATTGTGAGTAGCAATATACCTTATGACTTCCCCTAAGTTGATTATGATTTTGAAATTGAAATTCTATGCCAATATGCCTACTCCTCTCTATCCTTTGACTTGTTTCTACATTTTAAGTCTATAGCTGTATCTGATCTATGTGATGTCTCTGTATTCCATGTGATTACCAATTTTTTTTACATCTCTCCTTCACTCCTCTATTCTTTATCTCCCCATTTTGGCTATTTACAATCATTCCACTTTATTCTCAAAATGAATGAAAGAATGGAGTGAAAGAAGGTAATCAAAATGATCAAAATTTTTCAAAATTTGGTAATTACCCATAGTATCTACATATCTCCTCCTTTTCTTATTCCCCCTATAATATATCTCCCCATTTTTTTCCACTGATGTCAAAAGGTCTTATGGAGTAATACCATGTTTAGCTAAAAATGAGTTGTTAACCTCCAAGAGTATCTTTAGAGTTGCATCCCAATTATTTAATGCAATATCCAATGACTTGGGTTGAATTGCAAGCTCTGCTACTAGGTCTACAAGTCCTTCATGTGTAGAAAGATTGGGATCTTTCTTTAGGACTGTCTCCGCATACATCTTCTCTTTGTGGAATACTTCCAAGTGAGGGGTGATGGAGGATTGAAGTTGCATTAGCTTGGCTTTTATATTAGCCTTCTCTACTGTTAATACAACAAGTTCCCTTTGAGTGTGAAGCATCTGGGAAAAATGCTTCTCACTTTGAGCCAGATTGGTTGGGAGTTGCATACTAGAAATCTTTAGATTTCTTTCCAAGCTCAATATCTTTTGGCCAGTTTCTCGGGTGAAATTGGAAAAATCACACAATTTATTGTAAAGGGAGAATACATTCCCAAGTATGATTTTGACTTTATATATTTTCTTACCCAAGTCAACTTGTCCCAAAATGATGTCATTTGATATCTTCTAATTGACCTTACCTTGGAATTTCTTTTCTGACCATTCAATTAGTTTGGCGTTGGTGTCATGATCCTCATTTGTCACCTGATCAACTATTTCTAATAGTTTCTCTATAATTGGCCTTGACTCATCTGGAGACTGTAGGTTGAAGGCATCCATAAATATGTCCTTGATTTCATTTAATGCTTGCCTGTATTTATAATCCTTTCTAAGTTACTCTTGTCTCCTTCTTCTATCCAATGCACTTTGTATCTCATTCATCTTTTCTTTTGTGAGAGTGCTACATTCATATTAGGGTATCTTTACTTCTTCATCAAGCTCAGGAATTCCATAATGAAGTTTTCTGGCTACTTTTGTTGAGCTTGAGCCTGGTTTTCTAATTTGCAATGCTAGTGTTTCAGTGCTCGGTTGTTGAAGAGTTTGAGTGGGAGTACCTGTTTTGGGTAGTTCAACCAAAGTTTGTATTGCAGATTGCTCCTTATATTTTGTCTCTTCTTTCTCTTTAGCTTGTTTCTCTTCTACTGTCATTCTAGCTAGGGGTGTATCTGTTGATTGTACTGATTTACCTTTATCATCCCCTACTACTGCACTCAGCTCCTGAAGTGCTTGTGTGATTTCTTTTGGTGGAGATGGAGGTGGAAGGAGTGGAATTCTAGTAGATTGTGTGGTCATAGGTGGTTCTTGTGTTTGCACCTTAACTTCCTTTAATTTCACTACTTCCTTTTGCAACTCATCAACAGTGACTAGTATTGGGCTTGAACATAGTCTAGCTACTTGTGTTGATTGGTCAAGGATCTTTGCTAGATCCTCTACAGTTAATGGATTGATGTTTGTACTAGAAGTATCAAAAACATCCTTTATCTAGATTTTTTCTGCAGGTGTGATAATAGAATGAGGAGGGCTAGGAGGCAGCAGTTGTGTGTCCTGCACACTCTGTTCTTGGTGCTCATTTGCCCCCTTTTCCTCTTCTTTACTCATTTGCTCCTCCTTTTCTTCTTCATCCTTCTTTTCTTCCTCCACTTTCTTCTCTTCTAGCTTCTTCTCCTCTACTTTCTTCCTTCTTGCTTCTTTTATTTCCTTTGTTTTGGCACTTGCTTCTGTCTTGTATTCTTCGCCAAATACATCATCAATTTTCTTCTAAATAATCTTCCACACTTTTGTGGATTTTCTCACAACCTCTTCAATTTTGTTTTGTAGAATAATAAATGCCCTATATGTGGGAGTATATTTATTGTTGTGCCTCTTGAATGCAATTGTTATTTGAATTTTAGTCAAATCAGGCAACATTCTTGTTAAGGTAGACTCCCTTATTTCCTTCTCAGTTTGTAGAAAAAAAATGCCATTTATCCTCTACAATCTTATATAATTCCTTTGGCAATGAGCTATCCAATTCAAGAGGTGTATGTTTATATTCTGCCATCATACTATAAACATATTTCTCTATTTTATTTTGCTCATTCTTTGTGAGCTTATTAAAATCTACATTCTTCAAATCATTCAAGTTACCGTTCCTAATCTTAGCACATAATTTGTCAATTGAAGTCCTAGGTAGACGACTTACCACTTTAAACTGACTGTGGTCTTCTAATTCTATTCTTTCTTCATCTAAATTAGGTTGAGCCACAAATTTTCTTCTTTTCTTTGGCTCATCTATAGTCTTCTCAGTTGATATCTTCCTCTTTTCTGCCTCTTATTTTTCCTTTTGTGTAGTAGCTCTTGTAGTAGCTCTAGTATTAGGCTTCTTAGGTGCAGACTTTACCACTTTATTTGGCTTGGGCTGAGGACCAGGTGGTGATTTTGCCTTTCTTTTGGTGACCTTAGTTTGGATGGATGTTTCCTTGGTTTTTTCTTCCTTGGTACTCTCATCCTCATCTTCACCTAGGCCTTGGGTTAACTGAAGTGGCCCTTGCTCTGGCTCATCCTCATCTTTCTCATTGTCATCCTCTTCTTCATCATTACTTATTTCCTCTACTTCTTCTGTAGTACTTGTCTCTCCAATATCTACTCCAAATTTCTTCTTAAACTTCTTTACAATCTTGTCCTTCTTCTTGACTACTATTGCTGTCTTGAGGTCTATAACCACCCTTGATTTGACAACATCATATGTCCCAAAGTGCTTTGCAATTTTATCAGTTTCCTCTACAAGAAATACTATAATAGCTGTTGAAGCCTGATCCACATCAAGTTCATAACCCAGTGGTCTGAGCCATTTGACTCTAGGGATGACTACTTGTATGTAAGTATAGTCAATATCCACTAGAAAGAAAAAGTCTTTTTCATGTTGCTCCACCAATGAAATTGGAATTCTCATTCTCTATTTCATGGATTGTTTGAAGTCCTCAAAATAACTGGTCATTTGGGTATCAAAGTTTTCACCCATTTGATCAATCAACCCATTTATTCGGTCAACAATGGTCTTATTTGGATCCCATCTCACCTTGCCTACTGAGGGAAATTCTTTCATAATGTAGAAAAACATGCAAATCAAAACTGAGCCAAATTTGTACTGAGCCCCTTTTGATTTCCTTATGGCTCCCAAGTTTTCATTGATTTGCTGCATCATCAACTCTACAAGATCATAAGTATGATCCTTTTTCACTAGCTTGTAGGCAACATCCACTGCTATGCAGGGTACACTGTTCAACCTACTATATTGGTAAAATTTGTGAGATATAATCCTTATAGTAAAATCTAGTAGGGGGTCTCTGATGGTGTCATTTGTCATACCCTTGTTGTTCCACTTGGCACTAGTGTTTTTCTCAATTGCCTCCCTCTTATCACCCCTTAGGGTCTTGGGCCAATCTAGGGTTGGAATACCAGTAACCCTATATACAATTTTCTTCGTAAACTTTACTAGCCCTATTTCTAACCAAAAAGCTCCATCATGGATTCTGCTCAACACAATGTGTATCCATTCCATTTTAAAGACATTACGGAAAACTAGGGCTTTGGTTAGACCCTTCTTCTCAACTATGGAGAATTCTTTTTTAAGTTTCCCATTTTCACAGAGTTTATCAAATGCATTAAAAATCTTCAAATCTCCTATTGCTCCTATTTTATATTTGTAGCATTTGCGTACATCTTGAATCATTACTACTTTATCTAGAATCATGGATAGGGCACCAACTGGATCATTTTTGTAGGCAACCTCTGGGATTGGCTTGAACTTAGGTTGTTTAACTTCATTGCTAACTAATTGAATTTCCAAATCTTCCTTTCCCTTTGTAGACTTAGAACCAAATGCCATTTCTAACCGAACTATGGTTTACTGTTTAAACAAACTTTTCAAATTGTGTAACTCGACACTTGAATGAAATACCAGTTAAATCGATGAAACAGAGTTGGGTTGTTGTTGAATCACTGCAAATCATCTTTTGATCGCTAGGAAATCACTCAGTTGCTTTGCTCGTCTTTGCTCTTTGTTTGAATGATAAAAAAATGAGCAATTTTTACTTTTATTAGGCTTGAAATTTAGCATTTATTGTGTTTGTGCTTATAGCTGTTACTTGACTTCCAAAGGATTTTCCAACTTGGCATCAATTCTATTTCATTCACTTGGTAGCTACTATCTCATTTCACTCAGCATCTACTAATCTTGTTAATTTCTTGACAACCACTATCAAGTCTTACTCGATAGCTACTAGACTGTTCAACTTGGCATGTACTAGAGTTTCACTTGGCAACTAAAGGTAACTTGGCATCATCTTCCAAATTTTATCCTAACATCTCAACTAATGCAAATTTCTTCTTTGTAGTGCTCCTATGTTCTTTTGGGCTGATGTATGATACATCTTTATATGTATCAGCCCCATGTGCCTTTTTAATGCTTAATTTGATGAAGTGTGATCACTTGACCTCTTGGATGAAGTGATCTCGCCATTCGATGTGATGCATTCACCTTTCTTCTACTATGTCTTCTTCATATCTTCCCTATTGTGTTCCACATCAACTTTTTCTTTGCCTTTGTTAACTTCAATCTTGGGTGCCTTGACCTTTGTTGGACAGTTCCTACTAATATGACCAGTCTTCAAGCAACTGAAACATGTGATCTAGTTCAACCATCTACTATAGTTCTCTTTGAAGTGTGTTCTTATGCAATTTTGAGGTACATGACCATATTCCTAATAGTAGTGACAACTTTTCCTTGTATTGTAGTCCAAATTGTAGTGATGTGCATGATTGATTCCTCTTGTAGGCTGATTAGGTGTCTACATAGGCTTTGATCTGCATTCAAATTCTCTATGTCCATATTTTTCGTAGTTGTAGTAGTGACCCTCAAATCTTGGTGTCCTCATGGTCTTGCAGTCTTGTGTTAAATGTCCTTGCTTTTTGCACTTGTGACAGAAATTTGCATTTGTAGGCTTATCATGCTAATGACTATTCTTGCTTCTGTACACATTAGAGGTATGTCTCTTTTTACCATAGAAATGACAAGTAGGTTTAGTGTTCTTACCTTTGTTGATTCTTTCTTCTACAACCTTGGATGATTCTCCTTGTTCAGTGTTGATGTAACCAAGTCCTGAAGTATCACTACTAGCCCTTGGTGATTTAAACAATTTCTCAAAGTACTTGATGGCCTCATTGGGTTTGATGTAACTTTTTGCTATTTCCTTTTCTCTCTTCAATTCATTCTGCAATTTTTCATTTTGTATCTTCAAGGTGGAGATCTCAATATCCTTCATGTTTAGCTTATGATGAGCATTCATCATTTGGCTTAAGGTGTCTAATTGCATGTTTGCAATCTTTTCAAATTCAATTATCTTCTCTTCTAGCCTATTGATGAGATTTCTCTTGTCATCTTCTACTATGGCCTTGTCTTCAATAGCTCTTTTCTTTTGATCAGTCACTTCACAAAGCATTATGGCTTATGATTCTTGTTTAAGCTTGAGTAATATGATTTCTTCAGCTTGTGCTATATTTTTCTCCATTAATTCTGCTATTGCTGCATCAAATTCCTTGGAGTCTCCATTGGAAAACACTTGTGAGGTGTCAATCTCCTTGTAGTGTATGTCATTTTCAGCTATGGCTATCTCCTTTCTTCTTTTCAAAGATTTTCTCAGTTCCTCCTTGGCTTCCTCTACTTTGTGTAGAGCTAGTTGCACATCAATCACCTGATTGTCAATGACCTTCCCAAGTTTGAAAACTTCCATCTTCTGATCTTTTCCTCCAAGTTGTTAGGCTTCTTCTTGAGAGAACTTAGTTCTGATACCAATTGTTGGAATGTTCCAAATGGGAAGAGTACTTCTGAGAGGAGGGGTGGATCAGAAGTACACAATTTTTATCATTTTAAACTCTTATTAACACATATATGAAAAAACAATTTGCATGCATGTAAACATATAAACAAACATGAAATGAAAGCATGCATTAACATATAGCACAAAAGATTTTGGTGACTTAGAAATTCTCTAAGAATAAGAAGGTAAAACTGGGGTGGGGATGACACCACAAAAATTATTGCAACAATAAGTTCAACCACTTCTGATGGTTTTCCCTGTTAAAGGCCTTCCCTATTAAAGGCTTTACACTATGTCAATAGTGACCTAGTTGAAAGATTTACAAAAAGTGTTACCATGTTAAAGGATTTACAATAGGTTTTTAAACCCACCTAATATATAGGATTTTGTTGACCTTCTCCAAAGTTTTTCGTATCTAGCTGTTAAGCTAACCTATCAACATAGGATTTCAACCTCTAATACAATTGTGAGAGAGTATTAAAACATTTGACCTGATTGAATGCAATCTCAAATTGTTAGGTTCAGGTACTAGATCTATTCTTTCTAATCTGATCCTTGCTAGATCTGATTTATGAATATGTCCCCTATTCTATTTTGATCAACTGGATGTATAAATGTTGTCCTTTCCACTAAGTCTACACTAAGATTTCACTATAATCACCCCTTATTTTGTTTTCTTCCACACTTGCAATGGTGCATTCATTCTCCTTATAAAGAATGCAAAGACTTAGGGTTAGGTATGGATCTACGATCCATATTGAATCTCAAATTCCCACTCATACTTTTCATATTTCTTATTTGTTGCATGCCTTTACCATTTTTCTAATTGGTTGCATGCAA
Source organism: Cupressus sempervirens (assembly GCA_028749045.1). Taxonomy (NCBI): domain Eukaryota; kingdom Viridiplantae; phylum Streptophyta; class Pinopsida; order Cupressales; family Cupressaceae; genus Cupressus; species Cupressus sempervirens. Next base: position 843,153,347 of record CM053789.1, on the reverse strand, counting down.
ATTGCACAGGGAATGTAAATGATTCATCCTTATCCTTTTTCTCCTTCAAAATTTCTCTAAATCTACTCCAAAAATGGTTCACATCTTAGTTTGTACAAATACAAACTCTTATGTTGATCCTGCATTGCTCGGCACATGAAGTATTACTGATGCTTGACACATACTATTTCTGGATTGCTTGGCATCAACTACATTTTTTGGTTTTCTCGACACCTTTTATATCTTTTATTGATAAACATATGTTGTTTTGAATTTCTCGGGATCTGAATGATTCTGTTACTTGGCACATGAACAATTCTATATTGGTCGGCATATGTTGCATTGTGATTTGCTTGGCACTAACTATGACTCAACACCTATTGAAATTCTTGGCTTGACATCTATTGTGTACTCGATATGTATTATGAAAATGGTTAAGTGTGTTGACACTCATTTGTCAATATTATTTATTTGACCAACATAAACTACTATTATCATTAGTCCTTTGAAAATCAAAATGTACCAAGAAATTATGTAGTCTTTCATACCATGCTCTGGGAGCTTGTTTGAGACCATATAAAGCTTTGTGTAACTTACAAATCATGTCTCTTTTGCTAGGATCTACAAAATTTTCTGGTTGTTCAATGTAGACTTCCTCATCAAGAATGTAGATTTGACAGCCATTTGATATACCTTAAATCCTCTATGTGTTGCATATGCTAGTAAAGTTATAACACCTTCTAGTCTTGCACCAAGAGCAAAAGTCTGACCATAGTCAATACTTTCTTCTTGAGAATAAAATTTGCACACCAATCTTGCTTTATTTCTTGATACCTTTCCATCTTCATTCAGCTTATTTCTAAATACTCATTTTGTACCAATTACATTTTTATCCTTGGGTCTAGGAACAAGAGTCCAAGTTTTGTTCTTTTCTATCTATTCTATTTCTTCATTCATTGCTTCAATCCAACTTTCATTTCTAGAGCATCTTTAACACTTCTAGGTTCAAATTCAACAAGTAAACATGTATCTTTTAAATTTTTTGTTGTCACGATTCCATCTAATTTATCTCCAATGATCTGATCAGGAGCATGATGTCTTCTGACATATCTTGCTAACATATGCTCTTTGGTCTTTGAATGAGTTCCACCATCTTCTTCTTGAATTTTAGTTTCTAGATCAGGTCCTTCTGTCTGTGACCTAGGTCCATCAGGCTCAGTTTGAACTAGCTTGGTAGCCTCTGACTATGACTCAGGTTGTAGCTTGGGTTGCACTATTTGCAACTTGGTAACTATTGGAGTTTTTGGGGACTCAGGAGATGAAGCTTCTTTTCTCTCAAATAGATTTGGCAAAGTATTAGGTTCATAGTAAAGAAATCTTTTGTAGTCTTTAGGTTCCTTATTACTTTCTTCTTCAATCTTTTCTACAAATTCATCAATCCTAACATGTCCACTTTCTATGATTTTGTGATTGGACAAATTCAAACATCTGTATGCTTTACTCTTGCAGGAGTATCCTAAAAATATGCCTCCATCGCCTTTTATGTGAAATTTTCCTTTTCTAGATTCTTTCAATATATAAAATTTGTTGCCAAATACTTTCAAGTAACTTATATTATGTTTGTAGCCATGCCATAGTTGATAAGGTGTCTTGTTTGAATCTTTCTTCAACTGAACTATCTTCAAGGTATGAATTGTGGTGCTAATAGCTTCCCTCTAGTATTTGAGAGCAACATTCTTTTCAATCATCAATGTTCTTGCACATTCCATAATAGATCTATTTCATCTTTCTACTATACCATTCTGTTGTAGTGTGCTAGGGGCTAGTACTTGTCTTTTGATTCCTCTTTCAATGCATAAATTATTGAATTATGGGAGACGAATTCACCACCTCTATCTGATCTTAAGCATTTCAATTTCTCTCCAGTTTCTTTTTCTACTTTTTTCAGATACCACTTGAATATTTGAAAGGCTTCTAATTTTTCTTTTAGGTACATTACTATCATCATTCTAGAATAGTCATCAAAAAAAATAATGAAAAATTTTCTCCACTATAACTCTCTATTCCAATTGGTCCACTTAAGTCCATATGAACAATTTCCAAGACTTCTTCTAACTGATAGTCTTTGCTCTTGAAACTAGTCTTTCCCATTTTACCAATTTGACAATTCTTGCATAGACCCATGCCAAGCTTTTTCAAACTAGGAATACCTCTTACTCTTCTATGTTTTCTTATCTTAACCAAATTATCAAAATTCACATGACATAGCCTTTTGTGCCATAACTAGTGTACATAGTGTGAATGTGTATTCATGAAACTTTAGTGTAGAATGCAAATAGATTGATAAGGAACTAGACTAGACTCAAGATATCATCATCACAATGTAATATCTAGGAGCGTCTCATGTTTCCCTAACTACAATTGCTAAAATAGCTCTTAGATCAGCATCTTAGTGATAGTTCTAGAATGGGATTATACTAAAAGTGTAGATCTATAAGAATGCATGCAAGATCTATGACTATAATGCAGATTATATGCTATCAAAATGGATATGCAACAAGTTAACATGTAATGAATGATGTTAAATGACATAAAAACAATACTAAAATGCTATGAACTTGCTAAAATTCTAATGCTAAAATGATGAATCAAAATGTGCCTATAGTGTAGATGCCTAAAACTTGGGTCCTTTGGCTCTTGGATTTCCCTCGTATTTATAGGATTTCGAAAGGGGTTGGAGTAAGATTTAGGATTTTCACCTTTGACTGATGGGTGAAAGTGAAACTAAAAATATCTCATAAGAGACCAGGAGGAAGAGTCCAACAGACTTGGTTTTGAGGATAATTGAGGATATTATAAATTCTTTTAAAATGAAAGAGGGAGATTTTCCACTTTGTGAGGATAAATGATTTTTTTGATTTAATAAATATCTTATTTATTCTCAACATTTTGTCTTTTTCCTCCTTTTCATTTTATGAATTTGAATTGTTTTTCTGCTCTTTTAAAATTGATTAAGGTCTTGTTGATTTGATATATAATTAATGACCTAATGTGATATTTGATTTGAAAGTCTGTTGTGTTTCTTTTGATTTTCTCTTTAATTTGCATTGGTTGATCAGAATTGCACGATTTAGATTTTTGCCAAATTTTGGTGTCTACAAATGCCCCTCTTTGAGCTAATATGTGAAGCATAATAGTTCAAAATCTGTCTCAATTTTTTAATTTTAGGTCAACTTCTGATGATTGGATGTCTATTCAGTGATATTTTCATATTTCATAGTTGTTGTGGTGTCCGTTTGTTGGTGGTTTGATATCTGACCATTGATGATTTGATGTTTTGATTGTCATTGATTTGATGATTTGATTGCGGTGTTGATTTGGTGCTGCAACAGTTTTGTTTGGATATCTTGTTTTTGGTAGTCTTGATGTTTGAATTTTTTTGGCTCAGTTAGGACATTTTTTATGTTTCAGAAAATTTTGATGCCCCAGCTTGATACAGATATACTGCCCCCTCAAAAATGAAATTGGAAGAAAATATGGAAGTGCAAAAGTTGAGTAGGTTCCAATTTGATTTCTAAAATGTTGGGAGTTTGGCAGAAAAAGATAATTAGGTTGGTTTGACACAATACCCAAATTGTTTTGGTGAGAAAAGAGGTGCCAATAGTGGGTAAACAGGGTGAAAAGGTGATATAAATGCCCCTTGGGGAGGGTTAAATAGGTCAAAAAGACCTTTTACTCTTGTCATTTGCACTCTCCCCTTTTACATTTGGTGATTTGGAGCTCTGATTCAATGAGGATGGTGGTTACTTTACGAGAGCATATATTCAAGAGGGGTCATTGGTATGAGCGTCCAACAGACTATGGTGCCTCAGTAAGTCATTGAAATCCTCAATGTTTGAGATTTAGCATTTTTACCTATGTTTTTGAGGTTTTGCATAGATTTATAGAGTAAATGTGGTAATTTTAGTAGTTTAGCGCATTTGAACATTCTTTTAGCACATATGCATTATGGTAGTGCATTCAAATAATGTTTGAGCCCATTTGTAAGGCAAATTAACACATATAAACCCTAGGTATGTGGAAAATTAGCACATATAGCAATTGTTTAGTGCATATATGAGTTTTAATAGTGGTGCATATTAATGGTTTAGTAGATGTGAGATGTCCTATAGAAAATATGTACCATATTTTAGTGCAATTAAATGAAATAGTACTTTTGATCCATGAAATAACACATATGAGTATGGTATTAGTGCATATACATCTCACGGCACATATGAGGTATGAAATAGCACTTTTGAATGTTATAATAGTGCATTTCCTATTTTTAATGCATTTAGTTGATTTGGTAGCACATATGGCCTAGGAAATAACACAAAAGATTATTCGGAGTGCGAAAGCTAGATGTAGGTCCTCCGTTGAGTGTAAGATAATGCAAAAGACTAGACTCTCGGTTTGTCAGCCGGTCATAACGAGTAAACAATAGGAGTCAGTTATTCGAGAAGTGATGTTGTAGGATCAATCAAATGATAGATAAGTGATGCCCTAGCTCAAGATACAGAGTAGGGAAGAAAAGAAAGTTTGACTCAGGATAGAGAAAGACAAGCAATAGGTCTAAGATAGAACTAGTAACTGAATATGAGATTGATGTCTAATAATCACTTTGTGATGAAAACTGACATGTTTTGTTTGTCTGATGAACAACTAGTGCATAGGTGAAAGCTCATGGTATGAGAACTCTATCCATGGCTATTAGATGTGGTTTCACATATTTGTTACAAATGCCCTAGTTCTAAGTGAACAGGGGATTACTGACAGCTGTGGTCGAGCAGTGGCACACAGACCACAACACATTTCATTTACTGATGGGGGAGATGATAGTGACTCCCAAGGACATATATAGGATTTTTTAGATCTTGACCATATGGGATTTGGTTTATTATGATTAGACTACTAATGGTGTGGCATTTCGAGACTTGTTCAGGGATGACAGTATTGGTGATGATAGCATGTCCTAGTTTCAGATGTTATAGTATGATGCATTGCCAATAGTGTTGGCAGGGTTGATAGGGGGATTTCTGTTGCCAAACCATCAAGGGTAAGGGTGTCCAGTTGGATGGGGCTAATTGATATAAGATATGATCAATGAGCCATGGGGATTTTCATGGGCTAGTTGTATTTTGGCTCACTTACATCATGATTTACATTAGGTTGTGTATTTAGGGGCCTTGTCATTATTAGCACGGGTGATTTTTTTATAGCTATAGACATGGGAGCATCTGCCCGTTACTCATCTAGTGTGTGTGTGACATTAGCTGTAGGGTATGTAATTTATGTATACATATTTAGGTCTAATCATGCAACCCCATTTGGGAAAGATAGAGTATTGGCAGTGGGTTTTGGATGATATTGATGAGGTTGTGTGGAGACATTACAAGTTCACAAAGCCATGGGCAAAGGATGATGATGATATGGTGTACATTTTTGGTATGAGGTATCTACTTGGTCAAGTGTCTATAGTGATAGAGCAATTTGTTTCAGGTGAGTGGCGAGGTAGTTTGGTTAGCAACAAGGCATGCCATAGGGGACAACACATTATGCCTAGGTACAGTTAGAGAGGGTAGTGTGTGGGCTGACTTCAGAGTATGAGGCCTATTTGGAGACCTTATAGATGATAGACACACTATAGCCATGGGTCTTGCGAGATGGGGTGGTGGATGTAGGGATGGAGGGGGGTTATGTGCGGTGGTTTTAGGATCACCCATTGCCTAGATACACAGACTCGGTTGAGCCAATTCTAGGGATTGATGAGCCATCGAGTGGTGGGAGGATGATGATAATGAGGGTGGTTTGGGGAGAGGTAGAGCGAGACAATGAGCTAGGGTTAGAGTGGTAGAGCACGGGGGAGGCATGGTCAGGTAGCCATGGTATTACCACAAAGGGGAGTGGCATGAGGCCTAGTGCAGGGACCAACAAGTGTAAGGAGGGTTAGAGGTATCCACAGTTGGGATGGTGCATGGGTGAGAGGAGGGATGGTTGGTTAGCAGGATGGAGTAGAGAAAGCGAGGGCTAGGTTTCCAGAGGATGTGTAATTTTCCTTATGATAGAGGCCATGAGTGCAGGGTTCTTTCAGAGATCCACTAGGTGCATAGCCACGGGGACAACAATAGGTGTTACCAGAGGCACAACCACATGTATAGTAGCTAGTACCACCAGAGGCACAACTGCTACCAGGGAGGTCAAGGGGATCGACTAATTTTGAGGCGCAGATGAGTGCCATAGAGGCTCGAATGGGTGAGGTGTTGAATACCTTACAGACATTCATAGCTGTGACGACACCAATGCTGCTACCACCACCACCACCACCAAGGATAGATGGGGCATCGTTGAGTCAGAATATTGTGACTAGACAGGTTGTACCATCAACAAATGTGATAGGGTAGGCACCCCAAGAGGATACAGGTGCCCCTAGTGAGCAAGGACCGTTAGATCAGGCACTTCCACATTAATGAGTGTGTGTTATGTATTGTGGTCTCACTCCTCATGATGTATGAATATGCACTTGATGTTTATTGGACATTTAAGCTAATGTACTTAAGTTATCCTTTATTTATGTATGTTCATGTTATATGATCATGTGATGTTCATGTTGATGCATTTTATCTAATATTCATGTGATTTTAGCCTTTTGATGGATTATCTGACTCTCATGTGGCTTTATGAGCTATTTGAGCTCATTGATGTTTTAAATGTGTGTGCTTGTTATATCATGGACTTATGTGTGCATGTGATTGTTTGATTTGATGGATATGGTAGAAGTGGATGTGGATGTGTATATATATGTGATTGTTTGGTGTATGTGGATAATGATTTAGAATAGATGGTATGTCACTAATGATGTAATGAGTGTGATGTGGTACTATGAATGGAATGGAATGAAATGAAATATGGTAAAATAGAATTTGATGTAATAAAATTAGATGAAGTGGAACAATTAAATGTAATATAATGAAATGTAACATGATGCGAGAAAATGAGTTGTAATGTAATGTAATGGGGTGAATTGTGAAAGCAAATTGTAATGAGATAAAATAGGGTGGTCATGTAATGAAATATGATAAAAATGTGATGAAATATTAAAATAAATGATATGTAATGAAATAATATGTGAGAAATGAAATGGAATGGAATAGGAAATGAAATCAAACAAAGTGAAATAGGAAATGAAATGCAATGAAGTGTCAAATGTATGAAATGACATATTATAGGTAATGAAATGAAATGAGTAATGATAAAGAATGAAATATCTAATGATATATGATGAGATGACAGGCAATGAAATGACATAGATAATGAAATGGAAGACAATGCAATAGGTAATGAAATGTAATGAACGAAATGATGTATGATGGGTAATGAAATGAAATGGCATGATAGGTAATAAAATGAAATGGTTGATGAATGAAATGGTGTATGATGGAAAATGAAATAAAATGAAATGGCATGATAGGTAATGAAATGGAGTGAAATGTCTAATGAATGAAATGATATGTGATCAAATGAGAGATAATGAAATGGAATAAAATGAAATAGGTAATGAAGGAGAATGAAATGCAATGGGTAATGAAATGGAATAGGTAACACAACAAAATGAAATGTCTAATGAGAGGAATGATATGTGGTAGAATGAGAAATAATGAAATGAAATAAAATGAAATAGGTAACAAAATGAAATGAAATGAAATAAGGAATGAAATCGAACAAAGTGAAATAGGTAATGAAATGGAATGAAGTGTCAAATGAATGAAATGATGTGTGATGACGTGAGAGGTAATGAAATGACCATGGGTGAGGTAATAAAATGAAATAGAATTGGTCGTGCTATAATGCAATGTAAGGTAATGGTATGAAAATAGAATGAATATGGAAAGAAAGAAAAAATGTAAATGAAAAAATGCATGGCAAAGTGTCATGGAATGGGACATGATGAGATGAGGAAAAAAAAAGAATGTAATGTGTGAAGATGGGATGAAAATAGGATAAATTGGGACATGGAAAATGAAGTGTGAGTGAAGGTGAAAAATGGAAGGAAATGAAATTGTCCGAGATTTGGAGGCTATGAGGTGGAATGTCAACTTTTGAGATTCAAAAGCCACAAAGTGGATAGATGATATGGTGAAATGAAAGGAAAGGGAGTGTGAGAAAAGGTGATGCAACGAATCAGATGAGATGGAACATGGTTAAACAAGATTGTTTGAGATTCAAAAGCCATGCAAGGTAGTAGATGAGGTGGAAAAATATGATAGTGATGAGACATGTCTGAGATTTGAAAGCCACATAACTCAATGAGTGGAACAAAAGGTGAATTTAGAAAGTGTAGTGCTGGTGTGGATGTTGTGAAGAGACAAAGTCCATGATAGTTGAGTGCTAAAAGCTCATCTGGATGTCAATGTTGATGTTATTGTCCATTATTTGAGAACAATTTGTGAAAGCTTTGACTAATGTTTGGGAATTGCATCCTAATTTATGCGCCAACCATTTGTTTTCAAGGAACCCAAGATGAAAATGCAAACTAGATGAATGCAACTAACTATCACTTTTAAAGAGATGCAAACTAATTTTCATCATAGAGCGTATGATAAAAAGTGACTAAGTACAACAAACACTAGCTCAGCTATAGTGATATGAATACTATGTCATGTCGAGAAGTGCTATAAAACAGACAACCATTATGAACAATGTATAAGAAAACATGACAACCATTATAAAATAGATGCTATAGCAATAGAATAATAAAAATAGGTATGCAAATAGTCACTTGTCAGATAAAAGATCTCACCTAAGATAGTGCACAAAATTGGTCGAGGTATACATGACTCTCTAAATGGGAGGAGGCACTTACAAGTGGACACCAATGAAGTGCAAAACCAAAGGATCATTGGAGTTAAATAGTGAAAAAAAAAAAAATATATCATGACTTCATCTCAGTACCTCTAGTTAAGCACATCATCGAGGTACTAAAAGCACATGATAGTGTAGAAAACCATTATTTGCAGACCAGGCATGCTTCAAGTTGTGCATAATAGTATCAAGTTTGTTTAGTTCTGCTAGGGAGAAACTATTGTACCAAGTAGATAGAAAAGCATGGGATGTGTCAGTGGTGATTTAGTACTGGACTTCAATGGGTAGTGTGCATTCATGAGAATTTGGGTGGCTAAATGTTAGATGCAATGATCAAGTTTATTGGGTACTAATGTGGTGGGAATGCAGAGAGAGATACATGGAAGGCTAGTAAAGGAAAAGTCTTGGGTGAGTGATGGCTATAAGTAAGAGGATAACATGGGAATGGATCAAGGTGAAGTGAAGAGTAGAATGTGATTATTAGATGTATTGAGAAGTTGTAGGAATCATGCAAATGAAAGCATGTTGACCTCACCAGATTAGTTGCAGCAGGAAGGTGATGTTAGTTAGGGAGGGTGGACGAGGCAAGGGTGGAGAGCAAAGTGCATTTGGCAAACCTTCGAGGAGCTAGTGGATCAATCTAAACCCCAAGTGTTAATTTCGGGGCTAGGTGAGGCAAGTTAGATGGGGCAAGGATTTGCACAACTTGAAGAGGTAGGGATTAGGGTAGAGGAAACACCCTTGGGGGCTTTAATGATGTTGTCAAGGACAACAACGTAATAGGCATTGTAGGTGATATTGGATAATGAGTCAATGATGTAGGTGGAGAATAGTCCACCTGGGGAGACAAAGAGTATATTAGGAGTGGAGGAGGAGGTGGGGGAGATAAAATCTCCTAAAAAGGCCATGGGGGAAGCTTTGAAGGATGCAGGAGGTATTGAAGGGGGTGAAGTAGTGAGTGAGGCATATTGGTTAATTAATCTTGGGACACTGGGACAAGGGATAACATAAGGGAGGATGAGTGGTGCAAATGTGGATGAGCTACGACTAGAGTTGGGAGGTAGAGGTCAATTGACATGGGATGTGGAGGAATTACAGAAACTGTTAGCCACAGAGAGAGTCTGAGTGGAGAATGTAGAATAGGAGGTCCCATTTTTGCTAGGATTGATGGAAAAGACATGGGAAGATGGGGCACAAATGGAGGTGAGACGGTTACAAGTGGTGGTGGAGATATAGTGGATGCGGGCATAGTCACTAGAAATGGAACTATGGGTGGAACATGCATGAGTAGAGGGAAGTGATGTAGGAATACAAATGGAGTAATCATAGGCTCAACGGTTGTAGGAATCACTAAAGATGTCACAAGTGGGGTTAGAGAGCATGCAGAATGAACTAGTGTTCCTGCAGTCATAGTTAGAATCATTTAGGGAGGCAATTGCAAAAGCAAACTCCTTGGAGTTGAAACTTTTGGAGTAGTTAGCATCAAGCGAGGGGAAGGTGAGACAATTACAACAATGTTCGGGCAAGGCAAAAGTGGGTGTGGAGCACTAGCAAATGATGACAAATCAGATATAATAGGAACAGGATGTGGCCCAATGAGTGATCACTGCAGTAGGGGTAAGCAAGTTGGTGGAGAATGAGTTTGTGGAAATGCATCAAATGACAAAGGTACATTAGGAAGCCACTTATTGGATGGGATGGTCTTATCAGGCATTCTTGAATGATGACCAACAAGAGACACAATTCATAGATAGGGAATTTACACATCTACTAAATAGGCCATTATGTAATGGGAGATTTCCAATTCCCATGGATGCAGTGTGGGTTCATAGAGGATTAACACCAGGGGCTTCTTCATCTAGAGCTAGGCTAGAAGAGACACCATTGATCGGGCACCCTATTTTGCCACCTCCCCGAGGGAGCCCAAAATAAATAATCTTCCAGACACTATTTAAAGATAATGTTTTCGTTGCCATTGTAGTAGAATAAAAGCTTGTACTTGTTGTTGTGGCAATCAAAAGGCTAACAAATGTTGATTGTAATGCATTGTCATGTGTATTGTTGGTATTTTTGGAATATATTTGGATATTTTTGCATTTTGTGGAATATGTAAATATTTTTGGATTTGTGATAGATATTTGAATGTTTTGGAGTTTTTTGACAAATATTGGAATAGTTTTAATCTCCGTAAAAGTGGGAACAATGTGGTCTGAAGAGTACGGACAACCGTTACTGGTAGGCACGAATTTCTATGTGGGCACATAATAGAGGAGGAAAATAGATTTTGTGGGATATATGGGGAGTTGCAATGTGTAAGGCATAATTCTACATATATTAATAACCATTACAAATAATTATAAGGCCATTGTTTGGATATTCCTCTAGGTATGTGTCGAGACAAATATTCTCAAGGCCTATAAAAAGGGTTTAGGGGCCCAAAAGGGACACTCAAACCTCAAGAAAGGGTTAAGAGGAGGAGCTAGGCTCTCATGCTTACACTTACTTATTCTGTGCCCCCAGTTAAATGAGGATGAAATAGTTTGATGAATATCTAGGCTTTTGGAATAGCATTGATATATTTGTTGAAAGGGGCTAAATCAATGGTGGCCACTGCAACATAAATAAGACTAATAATCCATAGGGAATTATTGTTCTCAATGAGAGGGAGAAAGAGGGGACTCGCTCAACGCCTCTTGCACTATCTGCGTTGTGCTAGATTTTCCAAAGCTTAGCAAGATGTTTCAGGACATTATTATGTTGTTTCTTAATACCATTGAGGCACTTCAAACGTTATATAGCTTATATGGGCTGGAGTAAGGCAATAATTGACAAGAATTTTGGGGTGTTAATTTTTTGAGCTTTTACGACTATGTTTGGCAATTATGACCCCCTTTCCAAATCTTTTTGGCAAATGTGTATGATTTTTGAACTCTTTTTAGTAATTTTAGACAAATTTTTTATTTATTTTGGTAATTTTTGGCAATATTTAGATTTTTTGATATTTTTATCAATATTTGGATATTTTTGATAATTTTAGGAAATTTTTGATTTTTTTAGACAATTTTTGAATTTTTTTCATAATTTTGGGCAATTTTTGAATTTTTTCATAATTTTAGACGATTTTTGAATTTTTTTATTTTTATTTTTTGATAATTTTTTTTTGGTATTTTTGAGTTTTTTTTAAAAATCTTTTTGGTATTTTTGATGTGTTCTCCAAAGCTTTTATACATAAAACCATTTGAGATGGATGCTATTGATGGTTTTTGCTAGTTCTATACCATCACAATTTGAAAGTTTGTAAGTACCAGTCCCAAAGGATTCTATGATAATGTAAGGACCAATCTAATTGGCCTCCCATTTTCCTTTCTTTTCCCTAGCTGCTTGGTTCTTAGGGTTTTCTCTGAGTACTAGATCACCAATAAGAAAAATTTGGGGTTTGACCCTTTTGTTGTAATGTCTAGATAACCTATTCTGATACACTTTGAAGTGGTCATGTGCTACGCATTGATGCTCTTCTAACAATTCTAGCTATTCTAGATGGGCCACTCTGTAATCCTCATCTAATAGCATGTCTCAAAGAGTAACTCTCAAGGATGGGATCTCAACCTCTAAAGGGAGAATAGCTTCACATCTATAAACCAAGGAGAAGGGTGTCACACCTATAGGCATGCTAACACTTGTCCTATGGGCCCAAAGGGTGTGGTTCAACTGTAAATGCCAATCTCTACCAATATCAGTGATGGTTCTTTTGAGGATGTTGATAATGGTTTTGTTGGTGGCCTCTACTTGGCCATTTCCTTAGGGATAATAAATTGATGAGGAGTGGATTATAATGTGAAAATTTTCACATAATTCATCAATTATTTGATTTTTAAAGTACAGAGCGTTATTTGTGTGAATGGCATGAGGTATACCAAATTGACAAATAATATGGTTTAGAATGAAGGAAGAGATTTGTTTTCTTGTAGAGTCGGCAAGTGGCACCACTTTGACCCACTTGGTGAAGTATCTTGTGGTGTGATAATCCATTTATGTCTATTGGAGGAAGATGGATGGATTGCTCAAATTAAATCAAAGCCGCACTAATAAAAAGGCCATGATGTGGCCAAGGGGTTGAGCTCTTGGGCTGTTGCATGAACAAGGTTGCTATGAATTTGACATTTTTTGCAAGTTTTGACATGGTTGATAAAATGATTTTCCATGGTTGGCTAGAAATAACCCATCCTAAGAATCTTCTTTGCTAGTGTGAACCCACTAGAGTGTGACCCGCAAATCCTTGCGTGGACTTCCTATAGATCAATTCTAGACTTTTCATTTTTGAGACATCTAAATAAAGTACTGTCAAGACCTCTCCTATACAATGTATCATCCACCAAAGTGTAGTGTGAGGTTTGTTGAATGGAATTCTAGTTTTGGTTGCGTGAGAGGTCAGATAGAATGGTGTTATCACGGAGGTAAGTGATGATGGGGTTATAGAAAAGGGAATTAGGAGCATCTAAGTGGAAAATGATAAGGGAATTGGGTTGGATAAACATGGGTTGAACCACCTCTTCTACTAGGAACTCATACCGCTCGTGCTGCTTCGGGAGTTGAAGTAAGGAGGCCAAGGTGGCCATAGCATCTATTGCTCTGTTCTTCTCTCTAGGAATTTATTCAAAAGTAATATGAAAAAAACATATATTTAGTGTGTCAACCATATGTTTATAAGGAAATAATTTTCATCACTAGAGGTAGTTTGAGACACAAGACTAAAGCCTCATATTCTGCCATGTTGTTGGTGTGATGAACAAGATACCAACACCTAATCCATGGTGTGTGTAGGAACCATCAAAATATAATTTCCATGTTACTGGTTCTATTTGAAGAATGTGCATATTTGGAAAGTTAGCTAGGATAGGATTTGAACTCTCTATAGGAACATCTACCAATTGATCAGCAACGGCCTATCCTTTTATTGCCTTCCCATCAACATACTCAATGTCAAACTCACATAAGATCATTACTCATTTGGCAGGCTACTTGTTAATGCTATTTTTCTGAGAAGGTATTTGAGGGGATCAATTTTGGGGATGAGCTTGACTTTGTGTGTTAGAAGATAATGACATAGTTTTTGGGAAGCAAAAACTACGGCTAGGCAAGCCTTTTCAATGAAAGAGTAATTAAGCTCATAGTTGACCAAGGTACGACTGATGTAATAGATGGCCCATTCTTTTCCTTAGTCATTTTCTTGCACTAGGAGAGCTACAATTGATTTATCTATTAGAGAAATGTATAATAGCAATGGTTTGTGTGATACTAGAGGTACCAACATGGGTGGATTCATCAAGTAGGTTTTAAGTATTTCAAAAGCCTTTTGACATTGGTCATCCCATTTAAAAATTATATCTTTGTGAAGTAAGTGGGTGAAGGGCACACACTTTTTTGCCAACTGAGAAATGAATCGACAAATTGATTGAAGCCTACCTTGGAGAGAACATAACTAACTTAGGCTCTTCAAAGGTTGCATACTGATTATGGCTTGTACCTTTTTTGGGTCAACTTCTATTCCAAGGGCGGAGACAATGTATCCCAGAAGCTTTCCTAATTTGACACCAAAAGCACATTTCTTGGGATTGAGCCTGACTTTAAACACTTCTAGGTGGATTAATATTTTGGCCAGTATGGGGAGATTTTCTTCTCAGCTATGGGATTTGGCAAGAATGTCATCCACATAATCTTCCATAAGGACATGTATCATATCATAGATCGTTGATAGGCAGCCCCAACATTCTTTAGCCCAAAGGGCATCACGTTCCAACGAAATGTACCCCATGCATGAGTAAAAGGTTGTTTTCTTTTGATCTTCTGGTGCTATCCTGATCTGATTATACCCTGAAAAACCATCCATGAGCAAAAACATGGAATGAATTGCTATTAGATCGAAAATGGTGTTGATGTTGGGAAGGGGGAAATCATCTTTGGGACATGCTTTTTTTAAATCTCAAAAATTGATGTAGATGCATATGCTTCCATTCTTCTTTGATATGGGAACAATGTTGGATATCCATGATGCATACGCCAAGGGTCAGATGGAATTAGTGCTGATTAACTTTTCTAACTTTTCTTTGACTAACAGAGCTATATGAGGATGCATCTTTCTAAGCTTTTGTTTTACTAGTTTGGCCTCCAGAGAAATATAGAGATGACGAAGGTTTAAATTCAGGTCTAGGCTAGGCATGTCTACATAAGACCATGCAAAGTTTATCTATCTTTCTTCAAAGAAGTGGATGAATGTCTGTCTTTCCTCTATGCTTAACGACTATGCTAAATAAATGACCCTTGGTTCTTGCTTTGTGTTGATGTTGATTGGTTCTGTTGGTTCAATCAAAATAGAAGATCTTTCCTTAGAGTGTTTGGGTAAAGTATCAATCACCCCATCTGTGGGTGTCATAGTTGGGTTTTCACCTTGGGATGCATCACTTTTATTTGTTTCCATTTTTTTTTATCAAGGTCAGCCACAACTTCGTAGTAATTATTGAGGTTGTGGGATGCTTGACCTATTCTAATGTGATTGAGGTAATTGATACCAAACTTGACTATATGCCTTTCTTCTGTTCTTTGTCAACAAGATGGTTCAACTGCATTAAGGTAGAGGAAGACTTCATGGTCAATGTCAAAATGAGGGATGTGGTGAGGCTGAGTTGTATCCTAATTAATGAGTTTGGGATGGACTAGGGGTAATGATTTGTAATATGGAATAGGTTTGGCAGGGTTTAAAGAAATGATTTCATTGGATGGCTCATACACTGTATCTATTAAATCCATGACATGAGCTTCTTCTAGAGTGTTGGGAAAAGTAGAGCTTGTGAGAGGCTCATAGTAGTCATCTGCAACATCTATTGGAAAGAAGTTAGGGAATAGGGTTTGAAATTGAGATCCTTTGACATGTTCATCATCTTCTAAGCTACTTTGTTGTATCTTGATTCTCGGTGAAGTGGGTCTTGGACTATGAGTTGTTCCTTGTATAGCCAAACTGTCAGATGTGGGAATGTGAACTACATCACATTCTTTATCGTGAAGAGACTCCTCAGATAATGACTCAAATTCCCATTTAATGTAATCGTCATTGTCTTCTTTATTAGAGGTGTTTATAGATGGTTCTTTCATAGGATATGAACTTGAGAGGGATAGGTTCACATTTATGATGTCAGTTGTTTTCTAGCTATAACCATCCTTTTGCTTAGGTACCCACACTAGAGTGGAAGGGGAGGGATCACTATGCTTAGGAAAAGCTTTCAAAGAAGCTTGTGTCCTATCTTGTTCATCATATCCTAACCCCATTTTAGACTTGTTGGACCTGAATTGTGCCTTTAGAGGTTGAATGATGCCTGTCCCTTTTTCTAAAGGACCATCTCCCATGTATCCCATTTTTTTCATTAGGTCAAAACCTCTTTCATGTAGGTGGGGAGAGAGATATCAATTTTTTGTTGATTGATTTCTGCCACTGAGTTTGGAGGCATGCTACTTGGTTTAATAAAATGTGCATGATAAGGCTTGGTGGATGATGGTTTTCCATGAGATCTTGGACAAAGCGAGGGATCAAATAAGGAAACTGAGTACTTTCCCACCCCTTTGTGATTCAATTTACACTTTCTATCAATTTCTTTCATCAATCTATCCATTTCTTTGTAGTATGACTATTTAGGGTCTTTGGATAATGATGGTGAAGGAACAAAAGGACCCAAATAACCCACTTTCTCTTTATCCTTAGTTGATGTTGATGAGTAGTTGTCATTTCAGTCGGTAGAGGATGAAGTGTTTATAGTTGTGGACTCACTGATGTCATCTGTTGGTGTATTAGTTTCATCGCTATTGTGAGGAACTAGGGAATTGTTGTACTGTGTAAAATGCTGGTCTTCGGATATGGTCACTTCTTGACCCATGTAAGGAAATTTAAGACTGACGATAAGTGGAGGGAATGGTCTGCATGTCATGAATCCATGGTCTTCCCAATAGGATGTTATAAGTTAATTGTAGATCTGAGACTTGACAAATAGTCTCTTTCACAACTGGTCCTACTCTGATTGGCAAAATAACCATGCCTTTGGAGGATCTTTCCTCGTTGTCATAAGCTTTGATGGTAATTTTCTTTCTTGGGTCAACAACATCCTCTATGTACCCTAGGGCTCTTACTAAATTGAGTGTGCAAATATTGAGGCCTGCTCCACCATCGACCAATGCTCACTTAACCCTGTTTCTTTGGATAAAGACTTCAATATGCAAATGAGAGTTTTGGGGCTGGATGATGGAAATGTCATCATGGGCTGAAAAAGATACATAGTAAGGGGCAACCAATTTGCTGACCATGTTCTAAAATCTACTCACATCTAGGTCATTCGATACTAAGGCTTTGGTAAGTATTTCTTTATGTTCTAGGGAAATCTATAATAGTTCAAAAATGGAGATATGAGCCAGAGTTTTAAGTAATTGGTTGACCAGGTTGTACTTGGGAAAGGAGGAGCTTGTAGCTACATGATCAAGATTTGTCACAGGTCCTGGTAGGATAACTTGGCTTGACCTTGGGTAATAATGTTTGAGGATTGTTTTTTGTGTTTATCTTTAACTATGATGACAATTATAGTGTCATCAAAGTAAGAAGCCATGTTAATGATATTGATGTAATCATGTGCATAATTAATCTTAGTGTGAGGGGGTGCATTCTAATTGGCTTTGGAGGACTCACCCTTTTCATGGTTCATGAAGGGATTCTTGAAGGCTGTATGGTCTTCATTATTGCTAAGGTTGTTTACTTTGATGACCCCATCATTGATCAATGTTTGGATTGCTCCCTTAAGAGAAAAATAATTATTTGTTAAATGCCCCCTATTTTGATGGTAGGCACAAATGTGGTTTTCATTCCACCATTTCAATTTGACTAGGGGTTCCTAGGGTTTGGCCTTAGGAAGTACAATGAGCTCATCAATGAAGAGGGTTTGCAAGGTACTCTTGTAAGACACCCTGCTAGGAGTATAGACCTTGGGTATTGATGAGGCTAATTATTGCCTCTATTTTATGATAATTTTAAACACTCTATTTTACTTCAACCAAGACATTTGTGAACTTATGCTTACTTGAACTGATGATTAACCTATGGGTAGATAGTATGTAATATTTTGCCAATATTATATATATAATGTAGTATTTCATATGACCATTAGAATGTGTGTTCTAATATTTGAATTTAATTTGATAATTCTTATTTGCAAATAAATTTGCATAATAACTAAGCTATTAGCAAAGGAAACTGAAGATGGTCAAAAGTATTCAAAGGGAAACATTGAAGATAGCTAACAACATTCAAGGAGAAAAGATGTTAAGGTTTAGCTGCAGTGGAAAAAGTCATAATAGTACCAAGGGACATGACTACTAATATTTAGGAGCTATTAAGAATTTCTATATTTTCTCTACATTTATTATTGTGTCAAAGCAGTTGTCCAGACTTTATTATTTATTCAGTGAGCTATTATCTTTCCTTCTTTTTCTCTGGCGGATTTGTAGTTAGTTTTTTTTTCTTTTTTGTTTCAAAATAAGTGTCAATCTTCTATTTATAGGGATCATACCAATAGTGTTAGAGGTTAGAAGAAAGTTTATGACAAGAAATTGTTGACTCTTGCAGTGAATTGTTTTCATAGTTTTATGGATCGTTCTCATGTAAGAATTTTTTGGAACATAATGAAATAGCTCTTGGTTTACATTTTGTGTTAGTAGATTAGTAGAAGCCAACAAAGGGGGTCCACTTGGGAGGTGGATTAGATTAGAATAGTGTAGATTTATTTTCAAACATCTTTAATATTGCAAGTAGAAGTTGTAAGTTCCTTCTTGTAGCTTCATATTTTGTGAGTGTTCCTACAACATTTGTAAGAATAGTTATAGTAGATGAACTGAGTTGGAATATATATTAGTATTTATTGCATTTCTAGTATTCATTTCAATAAAGAGTTAAGTGTGTTAGTTTCCTGTAGAACTAGTGTAGGTTCTTTTCTTGCATTTTACTTTCCTACAACATAAGAATAGTGACTCATTAAGAAACCTAGTGCACATACTGTGCCAACCATTTCAAGTATACGTCCTTGGGTTGAAAAAACTAAATGCACCTCATGGTGGGAAAAATAGTCCTTAGATTGAATACACTATTCCTAAGTATGGCCTTGGCATGATTATTATACACCTATTGTGAGGTGGACCATTTTTTGTGCCATTGCCAGGGATGGTGTCAAGCTAGGAGCATTCTTGAGTCATAGTTCTTAGTTAAGTTTTTTTTAGAAATTTGGAGTCTTAAAGCTTTCTTCACCAATGTGAAGAATTCAATTTCATGCATTGAAGAGGAAGACAATGAGATGAATATGGCATATTTCTTCCACATGAGTCTATTAATTTGAACAAAGAAATTGAAGAAGAAGAAGTTGAGTTGCCTTTTGAAGATGCAAACACTATTTTTCCTATAGAATCATCCTCAAGAGTAGAACCTATAGATACGAGTGGTCTTCAAACTTTTGCCAAAATTTTGGCCAGTTTCCTTGATAATAGTGCTCCAAATCCACCAGTCATTAATAATCCAGTACCCAATCCTCCTTTTCAATAGTAACCTCATAATCTAATAGCTCTAGTAATGGCACAACCTACTTTCCCATTTCCTCTTCCAAGCCTCATAAATACTAATAATCTGAAGAATATACCCACTGCTATTCCAAAGTTCTATGGCCTTGCAATTGAAGACCTTGATACTTTCTTGTTGGAATTTGACATACTTTGTCATAGTTTTGACTACAACACTGATGCCCATAAGCTCAAATTATTTAGAACAATATTGAAAGAGTTAGCTTTATGATGGTTCATGGGCTTAAGAGCCAATGCAACAAGAACTTGGGATGAAATGCAAACTCTATTTCTGGATAAATATAAAGAGTATTACAAAGCATCTGGTTCAAGAGGAGATGATATCTTTAGGAGATCACAAAAGTAGGAAGAAACATTGGAAGCCTATGTTTCACGTTTCTTGTATACACTATAGAAGAACCCTCAACATGTGTTGTCTAAGGATTCACAAAAGCTAGTCTTTTTGAGAGGTGTGAATGCTAATTGTCTAGAAGCACTAGACCTGATGGTTGGTGGTGATGTATATCAATCTTCCTAGGATGACCTCAAGAAAATCTATCAAAAATATTCAAAGCCAACTATGAAGAAAGATCAGAGGCCTCGTTCCATAGTCATTAAAGGAATCAGTCAGGGTATTTCAAAGCTCAAGATATCTAATCTGCTCACAAATTTTAACAAGGATATTATAAATGATGTTGCTACACATCTTGACACAATGACTGCAAAGAAGAAGCATGTAGAAGCTAAACTACAACTACCTAAATACTACCCCCACTGCCAGAAGCAAAAGAAGGATTGCCAATGCAAATTGGTTGCCAGCATGGAGAACCAACATCTTCCAATAGAGTACATCAAAATAGATGGAGATTATGAGAAAGTGTTCTTTTTTGCTCAACACCGACCATGGGTCCAAGATCAAGGTATGCCTCAAGACCCTTTACAAAATTCAAATTTATATGGTAATCAATGGAAAAACCATAATCCCTAAGGTCCTCCATAATATAATCAACCTAATTTGAATAATGCTAGGAAAAATAATCTGCAACAACCCTAATGGCCTTAGAATTCTCAACCATTCTGACCCAACCAACATAATTACCAATGGTAAAACTAGCACAAGTAATGGCAACCATCCCAGGGGAATTGGTAGTCTACAAAACAATAGAGAGGACCTCAATAGTGGCCTAACCAAAATACTAGTACTCCACAATTACCACCCCTAGCCCAACAACCTGCACTAATACCACCACCTACGAATCCTAGACCTTAAAAGAAGACATAGTTATCTACATAACCTTAGCCAAATCCAAATAACTAGCAGCCACAACAACCCATTTATATTGCTGATGCTCAACAATATCCTACTTACACTCTAAATGTTACAAATATACATCTAAGATCTAGTTCAACTTTACCAGCACCTAAACTACCTCTTATAACTAAAATACTAGATACTCCTGTAGCATCAAAACCCCCAGTCTCTAAAGAGGTTAACCCAACCAATGTCACTATCTCAGCCCAAGCTCAGCCAGTGGTAGAACCTCCTTTTCTAGAGAAGCTTGTACAAAGTAAACCTGTACAAACAGAGGAACATTCTTTTGATATTGTTGATTAGTTGAAGAATATGCATATCCAAATACCCCTATTCCAAGCTATTAAAGATGTTCCTATCTATGGAAAAGCCATTAGAGAAGCCTACCTAAAGAAACTTGGGAGGAAGAAAAAGGACCCAACTACAATCCATGTTGTGGGAAAATTGATCACCCCAAAATATTTTGATCTAGGCAGTCCAATTGTGAATGTGAGTATAAATGGTCAGTCTGTTAAAAATGCTTTAATAGATTTTGGTGCTGCTATAAATATCATGACCAAGGATACTATGAAGAAGTCAAAAATAGAAGGATTAAGGGCTACTCCAACAATTTTTGCACCTTGTAGATAGTTCTACTATCACTTTTGATGGGATGATAGAAAACATAGTTGTAACCTTAGACTCTCTAGAGTATCCTACAAATTTCATGATTTTGTCTCCCAAAGTCAATTTATCTAGTTACCCTATTAGCTTAGGTCAACCATGGTTGGCTATAGCTGATGAAAATATAAGTTTTAGATTGGGGAATATGACCATGTCAAATGGCCAAGCAATAAAGAAATTTGATTTGTATCCTTCAACACAACCATTACTAGATTTAAGCACATCTATCTAACCATATTTAGGGGATGGAGAAGAAGAGTTAAACTCTATAGAACCACTTATGATGTTGCATAGACAATCCTTTCTAAAGCTCTAGGAAGAGGATTCAGTACTTCAAAGTATTCTCACTAACAATTGTGTGGTAGAAAAAGATGTATCTGAAAGTTTCATGTTAGAATTAACCACATATGAGGAATGTGATGAGAATTGTACTTTGCTCAAAGAACTAGACATTCTCTATCAACTCTTACGATGTGAATTGTATACAAGTCCAATTTCTAAAGCTTCTATGATAGAGTCTACCATTATTGTTGAGCTATCCAAAGGTCATAATCTTCATGTTAACCCCAAATTATCATCCACACAAATGGAATAGTTAATAAAGCTACTTCAAAATTATGAAAAAAATCTTACATGGGACTATGGTGATATGAAAGGATTGAGTCCTACATTATGCAGTCATAGCATACACATCAATGAAGGGTGCCTATTGCTCCATCAACCCCAACGAAGGATAAATCTAAGCCTTAGAGAGATAGTTAAAACCAAATTGAAAAAATTGTTTGATGTTGGTTTTATTTATCCTATATAGTGCCCAAAAAGGGAGGGAAATAGTGGATTTGTGTAGATTATAGAGAATTGAACAAGGCCACCAAAAAGGATCACTTTCCTTTACCATTCATAGATCAAGTTCTAGACACTCTAGCTAGAAATAACTATTTCTCTTTTCTAGATGGGTATAGTGGTTATAATCAAATTAGTATTGCTCCTAAAGACCAAGATAAAACCACATTCACATGCCCATGGGGTACTTTTGCATACTCTATTTTTCCATTTGGTCTATGTAATGCTCCTGCAACATTTCAACGAGTTGTTATTAGCATTTTTGCTGACATATCACATGATTGTATGGAAATATATTTGGATGACTTCACAAAATTTGGAGTCACCTTTGAGGAAGCCATGATGAATCTTGAAAAAGTTCTGATAAGGTGTCAAGAACATAATCTGGCACTTAATAGTGAAAAATGTTTCATGCTCATGTAGGAAGGTGTGGTACTTGGTCATTTCATATCAATTATAGGAATACGTGTGGATCTAGCTAAGATAGAGGTAGTTCAAACATTGCCCATACCCACAAAACCAAGAGATTTAACATCTTTTCTAGGTCATGTTAGATATTATAGACATTTCATAAAAGATGTTAGCCAAATAGCTAGTCCCTTGTATACATTATTGACTAAGGAAGTTGAATTCATTTGGACACCCGAATGCAATAAAGTCTTCCTACAACTTAAGAAACTTCTCACTACAACCCCAAGACCCTGCTTGGAACTTTCCTTTTCACATATATATAGAGTCTTCTGATTATTCCATAGGTGCAGTTCTAGGACAACAATCTCAACATATTGAAAATGTAATATATTATATTACGAAGAGCCTTCATGGACAAATATTAAACTACATAGTGACTGAAAAAGAACTGTTAGTAGTAGTTTATGCTCTGAACAAATTTTGGCATTACATAACTAGCTATCCCATATTTGTTAATATTGATCATGCAACAATTAAATATCTCATGAACAAACTTGCTATAATAGGAAAGTTAGCAAGATGGTTACTATTGTTGCACAAACTTGATATTACCATCATTGATAAGCCTGAAAGAGACAATGTGGTAGCTGATTATTTATCAAGAATCCACAATGATAAGAATGACACTACTATGATAGATGATGCATTTCCAGATGAGTATTTATTTCATATTGCTGCTCAAACTCCATGGTATGTAGACATTACTAACTACATTGCAGCTAATAAAATGCCAGAACATTTCTCTTACAAGGAAAAGAAGCTACTTTTAGATAAAACTTTACATTTCTCTTGGATTGATAATATCTGATTTTACACTGAACTTGATTAAGTTATGAGAAGGCGTGTGAGAAAGCATGAGACATATGACACTCTACATGCATGTCATAATGAATGATGTGGAGGACACTTTGTAGCAAAAAGAACAGCCTTGAAAATTTTAATAATTGGTTACTATTGGCTTACGCTTCATAAAGATGCAACCAACTATACACGAAAGTGTGACAAGCGTCAAATGATGGGTCGACCAATAAGAACAGATGAAATGCCTCTCAATCCACAACTGGTATTAACCCCATTTGACAAATGCGGTATGGACTTCATTGGTCCAATTGATCCTCCATCCAATGGGAAATCATATATCCTTGTATGCACTGACTAGCTAACAAAATGGGTTGAAGTCAAAGCCATGAAGCATGCTCATGATCACAAAGTTGCAAAATTTCTATATGAAGAAATCTTTACTCACTATGGTGTACTCAAAGAACTAGTCACTGACCAAGGTGCTCAATTTACTTGTAATTTGAGCATAGAACTTATGAAATAATATAATATTAGTCATAAAAAATCAAGCCCCTATCACCCTCAAACTAATGGACAAGTAGAAGTTACAAATTGGGAGATAGAGGCCATCTTAACAAAAATAGTTCATTTGCACCTTAGGGATTGGAATAACAGATTACCAGAAGCTGTTTGGGCCTACAAAACAACATGGAAGACTACTACAGGGTTCACACTATTTGAGCTCCTATATGGGAAAGTAGCAACACTCCCCACTGAATTTGAACATAAAACTTTAAGAACCACACTAGAGCTAAAAATTGAACTTCCTACAGCACAGAGAGAACATCTTCTACATCTTAATTCTTTGGATGAAATTTGCAAGGCTACTTTGGAACACACTGAAATCATATAGAAGCAAATGAAAAAATGGAATGACTCCCACATTATCTACAAAATATTTCAAGTTGGTGACTAGGTATTGCTATATGATTCCAGATTTAAAGATATGCTAGACAAGTTGCAGACATGATGACTGGGTCCATATGAAATTAACCATGCCTTTACAAATGGAGTCGTCCAATTAACTACCATTGATCCAGTGCCTTTTAAGTTATTAGTCAATGGCCATAGACTCAAGTTATATAAATGGCCCCAGACAAAAGAGGACTTATTGCAGTAGTTTCAATGGCCAAATTCAAATGCACATCAGGTAACTCTTCTTACAACAGAAGGTGCCAACCTCCTGTCTACAACTCTTTAATACTAATTTCTTCGTGCATGCCCATAATAAAAACTTTATGTCTACATAAAGTTCCAAATTTCTCCATTCATCTTCTAATTTCTTCTTTTCCAACTCATCTCACTTCTTTACCTACCACCCACCCACCTTCCACATCATCATTTTACAATGCTTTCAATAAACACCACAAGTTTGCTGACATATGTTGTCACTACTAATGTACTTTATGCCACTTTTTGGTACATGCAGTAATCAACTATTAGGTATAAGATTTTCAAATATTTATACATTTATAGTGCATATATTTTTTTTCTTATATCTAATACTGTATTATTTATATTATGGTCATGTTATGCAAGTTCCATACCCCGTACTAAGTCTGACAAGGGTGGACACTTGTCCATATTTTGTAGGGGGTAGGGAAGGTTACTAAAACCAAATGACATTCCTATTTATTCATAAATATTTTTTTTCCAAATCTTTATATTTCTTTTATTTATGAAACTCAATTGCTATAAGTACGCAAGTGTCTAGGTGTCATACCCCTTATTCTTAAATGATTCCTTATTGTCAGGCTGTGATATGGCCCATACTTAATTTTCAAGTGATCCAAATTCCATTTTCAAACAATTTTCACATATCCATGATTTACTCTCATTAAAACCACATTATTATTGCTCATAATGAATTGTTATGACATTAATTAGCTCAAAAAAAATGAAATGTGAAAATGGGTTTGTAAGACAACAACAAAAGAAAGCCTAAATTCATAGGAGGGAAATAGTGCAAGCAGAGCAGAGAGTAGAATTGTCAAGTAGAAATGGGTGGACAATTGCAGCAATGAGAACTACTGGAGCAAACTATTTTACTCTTAGACATAGAGGCAGTGAGGAGATTCGATGTGTGTCGTTGGTTAGGGTATTTCTTAAGTTTGACTATGTTTGATGAAGCAGCCATGAAATTTACAAGAACATTTTATGAGGGAGAAGCTACTATATGGAGTTTAACAGTTGTTACTACAGAAGATCAAATAGCAGAAGTAACTAGGTTGTGAACAATAGGAGAACATTATCCTAATATGCATGATGCAAGATCAACGAGGGCATAGTTTTTCATATCAACTGATCCTTAGTTGGATATCACCAAGAAAGGTTACAAATGGATGTCTCTTCGGCTACCATACAATGAGTGGGTTATGCACATTATCAGGTACCTCACCTATGAAGAAAGATTTTCATATTTACAGGCACATCATTTTAAATTGCTTAGTTGTATAAGGCACAATTATCCAATAAATATTCCCAATTTCTTGTATAACATATTATGCATTAATGTTGAAGAAACCCAAAAGGGGAAGGAAAATTCTACCACCCATCATGCCCTAATTAAATTACTCATAGAAAGATCACTTAGGGATGCCTCTCCCATGTCATGGGCATAATTTGTCCAAGCTAAAACCCTGCAACCCTAGGATGTTATTAATGAATAGCCCAGTGAAGAGAATGTAGTTCCCACTGATGAACCTACTGAGCAAAGCACTCAAGATGCTGAAGCTGGAAATGTGCAAGAAAATGTGTCCTTACCTGTTCATGAGACTCAAAAACCTACTTTGCTTGAGCAAAGAGAAAATAAAAAATACAAGAAGAGACCTCAGCTCTAGTAGTAGAAAAGCCAAACCCTACAGTTGCAAAGAAAAAGAAAGCTAAGACAGGTCCTATAACAGTTACTCCTACAGCAAAGATATTGAAAGGAAGAAGATGAAGAAAGTCATAGTGTCCCAAGGTGAGGAAATT
Organism: Cupressus sempervirens; assembly: GCA_028749045.1. Taxonomy (NCBI): domain Eukaryota; kingdom Viridiplantae; phylum Streptophyta; class Pinopsida; order Cupressales; family Cupressaceae; genus Cupressus; species Cupressus sempervirens. The sequence continues at coordinate 843,126,730 of CM053789.1, read as the reverse complement.
ACAAATTTGAATGAGAAATTGGCAAACCAAAAGAAAAGGATGGATCATGCCCTCAAATTGGCTGATCAAGCACTTGCTTTTAGACCACCACCTCAAATTTGTGCTATATGTTTAAAGGAACAATTCCTTTTATTCCAACTTATGCTAACCTTCAAGAAAATAAATGCAGAATTCAAATCAGCTTAGGAATTCTATGGTTTATACCAAACTCTACCATCCTAGCAACAAAACTTTCTCTTTGAGTTAAATGTACACAATTTTATCATTCCAATAGAAAATCAATGGAATCCTTTACTCTATATAGGGGATATACATTTGAGGGCTTTGATATCCTAGATGCATAATGGAGCTAATTATTTTAGATAATTGAATAATTATAGAGATGAGGAAAGAACCAAGCCCCTATCATTAAGAGTTGAGAGTAGTAAACTAGAGGAAATTCTTAGGGACTAGTCTAGATTGACTTATAGGGATAAGAACAAGGAAGTAAGGGATAGAATCTTCACTACCAGAACTGAGGTCTATGCAAAATATGAGAACCTACCTTACTTTACCTTTCAGAGAGCCATGGTTGGTGCTAAAAGTAGGTGGGTTAGATTACCTGAGACACTTAAAATATTAGAGCCACACAATCCTATCAATTTAGAGGCCACCCTTAATTGAGTTCCAAAGTATATAAAGTTGGGGAAATAGGCTAGGCCAAAACTATGGTGCCTACTCACTATGCAACCTCCAATGCTCATGTGGCCCTTGTATGATATTAATGCTAACAGACTTGGCAAGCTACAGGAGGACCATAGAAGGGAAGTTTGGGAGAGAAAACGAGGATTCTACTACACTTTCAAAAGTAGTAGGAGAGGAAGGAATGAAGTTGGAGAATTCAAATCATTGACTAGGAAATGCAATGCTTGATGACAAGCATCAGTTTACCAAGGGGCAGATGGTGAGGCTAATTATTGCATCTATTTTATGATAATTTTAAATACTCTATTTTACTTCCACCAAGACATTTGTGAAATTATGTTTACTTGAATTAATTATTAACCTATGGGTAGATAGTATGTCATATTTTGTCAATATTATATATAATACATTATTTCATATAACCATCAAAATTTGTGTTCTAATATTTGAATTTAATTTGATAATGCTTATTTGCAAATATCTCTGCATAATAACTAACCTTTTAGCAAAGGAAGCTGAAGATGCTCAAAAGTATTCAAAGAGAAATGTTGAAGATAACCAAAAACATTCAAGGAGAAAAGACATTATGGTTTAGGCACAATGGAAAAAGTCATAATAGCCAAGTGACATGACCACTAATATGGAGGAGCTATGAAGAATTGATATATTTTATTTTCATTTGTTATTATGTCAAAGTGGTTGTCTAGAATTTATTATTCATTCCGTGAGATGTTATATTTCCTTCTTTTTCTTTGGTGGATTTGTAGTTAGTTTGTTTTTCTTTTCTATTTTAGAATAAGTGTCAATCTTCTATATATAGGGATTAGACCAATAGTGTTAGAGGTTAGAAGAAAGTTTATGACAAGAAATTGTTGACTCTTGTAGTGAGTTGTTTTTATAGTTTTATGTGTCATTCTCATGTAAGGAATTTTTGGAACATAATGAAATAGCTCCCGGTTTACATTCAATGTTAGTAGATTAGCAGAAGCCTACCAAGGGGGCCCACTTGGGAGGTGGATTAGATTAGAATAGTATAGATTTGTTTTCAAGCATCTTTAGTATTGCAAGTAGAAGTTGTAAGTTCCTTTCTATAGCATCATACTTTATGAGTGTTCTTGCAACATTTGTAAGAAAAATTATAGTAGATGAACTAATTTGGAATATATATTAGTATTTAATTGCAATTTCTAGTATTCATTTTAGTAAAGAATTAAGTGTGTTAGTTTCCTACAACACTAGTTTAGGTTCTTTTCTTGCATTTTACTTTCCTGTAGCATAAGCATAATGAATCATTAAAAAACCTAGTGCACACATTGTGCTAATCATTTCAAGTATACATGCATGTGTTGACAAAATTAAATGCACCTCATGGTTGGAAAAATAGTCTTTAGATTGAATACACTATTCCTAAGTATGGCCTTGGGCATGATTATTATACACCTATTGTGAGGCAGACTAGATATATTGGAGGATTGATATCTTTGGGGGAGGGGGAGCTTGATTGTAAGCACCTTGTTAATTAGTCATCAAGGGGGTTTCTACATTATTTCGATAGAACATGTGGGCTTCATCTTGTTGGGGTGTGTTTGGGTTAGTGTTGTTGACAATAGGATATGATTGGTTTAGATGGGATTGAGTTTGAGGTTTTACATGGTTGGCTTTGACCATCCCATCATCAACATTGTTCTTATTATTTCTTCACCACCATGACTTTTGTTTATTGGTGGCCCAATCAGAGGAGTTGTAAATCTGCATGGAGTTGTTTGGAAAGACCTTACCATCTTTTGATAGTTTAATGATTTCATTGTTTAGGAAGGTCTCTTCTACCTTAGTGACCTTTTATAAGGTAGTTTTGAAATCTTTAGGCCCATGGAGTTAGAGCTAGTAATTCATTGGTTTAGAGAGACTATTAATGAAGATGTCTTTCTTCTCTTTATCGGGTATGTCTCTGTGATACTTAGTGAAAGTGTTCCTCCATCATTGTAAGAAAGTTTTGAATGACTTGTCGGGGAGTTGTTTCATGTTGTATAGGTTGATCATTGTAACTTCCCTTTCAATATTGTAAGAATATTGGGAGATGAACATGAAAGCTAGTTGGTCAAAGGTTTTTATATTGGAGGGTAACTTGGAGAACCACTTCATGACTTGCCTTCCAAGGCTTCTAGGAAATAGTCACATCAGGTACATCATGTCATGGAAAAATTCCATACTCAAGGTATAGAATTGTCTGAGGTGATCTTCCAGATCTAATGTGCCAAAATATAAATCATATTTTGGTATTTGTACATTTTGTGGGAAAGGCATGAAGGTAATGTTCTTGTCAAAGGGGAGAGGACACACTTTCTCGAGGCTGAATTCTGCGGGTTGTGTTTTTCCTCTCTTCATTCTTTCCATTTCCACTTGTAGGTCTTGTAAATTTTGCATGAAAACATCTAGGGGTGACTCTTATTTGTCTCATTTCAAGTTGGTCACATCAAAATTAGATGGTAATTTCACACCTTATTGTGCTAACTCTAGTATATAACATTCCTTATGTTTCTCGAGTATCTTGTCCATGATCTCGACAAGCTCAAGATTTTGTTGGAAATATTCAGTCTTAGTTTCAATACTTCTATCATCCCATACATTAGATGAGCTCATTGTGGTCATAGATTCTAATTTTTGATTGTACAAGGGTGACTTGTGAAAAGTTGCATTCTGTGCGCAATCTGTTATTGTAGTAGGCTCGAGGAGATTTAGAAGTTTTGTGCATTTGATGGTTCTATTGGCTATTCTAGCACTCACTCATATAGGTGATCACTTTGGTCTTGTAGCTGTGTTAGTTTTATGCAGTGGTATGAAATGTGAGTTGGATTCCTTTAGTTTTTAGGAATTTTTCAAAAAGGCAAGGGTTCCTGTTGACCATGATTTGTCTGTGGTAACAACCTAGATTGGACAAGGTGTTTATGAATGTTGATAAGACAAGTTTCACTTCCAAGAAGTCAGATGAGGAATTGATGTGTATCTTCGAACATTTCTAACTTGATGTGCAAAATGAATCAATGATAACTATTGGGTTGATAATGATGTTTGTAGCTATGCTTGTTTCAAAAGGATGTTTTCAGTCAGATATGAAATTTCTTAGACTTTGTAAAATACCATCAAGGAAAAGGGTATCCAAATTGGTTATTTGTTCATAATTATTATACATGTAGATAGCCTCTATTTTATGTTTTTCTTAGATGTGTCATAGGATTGGTTAGATGCACTATTTTAGTGATCAAATGCATTGTTTCATTGCTCATATGTTATGTGCACTATTCAATGATTCAGATGCATTATTCTGCTTAGAAAATGTGATGTTTTGAGGCTCATATGTGTTGTTTAATAGAAATATGCATTATAATAGAGATCAAAAGCATTATAGGAATGTTCAAAATCATTGTTTTATGCAATATATGCACTACTTTCAGGATTATTCAGCAATGTTTTCATCTTGGACATGGTTTCTTAATACCAATTTGAAGTTTGTCTTTCTGAAAGGATTATAGTCTGCACTAATGTTTGTTATTAAGTTTAAAGAACTTCCAAGCACAATAGCAGTAAGATCAAAATAAGATGCAAAACCAATGACACCTAGTAAATGGAAGAAAATGACTTGCTATCAAGGTTATCTAAAGCCGGTGACTAGTGGGTCTTAGTATTCCAACTGTGTTCAGATTTACCTCTCCTGTGATAGAGAGCTTCTCACCAACGCTAAGGAGGTTTGGTGCAATCGCTTGTGGGACTACTTGAGGAAGGCTATATTCTAAACATGGGTTCCTTGCATTCGATTAGGAATACAAGATTGGGAGGCAATCCCTCTCACTAGCCCTACTAAGGCAACGTGGAAGGTAGCCTTTCTAGGGATAGATAACCCTACCTGGTTAAAAGTGAGAAATAACAGTCACAAATAGGTTTGAAAATCTAATCACTTGAGGAGAGTGAGAGCATATCCCTACTATTTTGGCTCACCAAACTCAACTGACAGAATGGTTTAATCACCAGCCCTTATACTACTGAAGAAAAAGGGGCTCCTATTTATGGTATGTATGGATTATTTTCCTTATTCAATTATAACCAATATTTATAGAAGGTTGGGAATTCTAATCAAGTCGAAGGAGTTGAGAGCATAGGCCAACTTCTATTTCAGATCAACGATATTGAATGCTTCTATTAAGCTCTTTTTAGAACTTTGAAATGCTACATTTTTTATTGAGAAGAGTTGAGGTCCACTTACCTAATTTGAAGCTAGCAAAGGCTAGGCACTTTTAGGAGGGTCTTCATTCTTGCCACATGTTGCCTACAATCTGGAAGGTTTTTGTCAACTCGAAAGGGACCTGTAAGCAAATGAGATTCAGATCTGGAAGTTAGATTCAGGAAACTGTAAATTTTACCAGATGCACAACATAAATGCTTATATGCATTATATAAAGCCTCATATGTGCTATTTAATTTAGCAAATGCACTATAATAAAATCAAATTCACTATATAACACTTCATATGCACCTTATAAATGATCAGATGCGTTAGAGAATTCATCAAAAGCACTATAGAAAAATGTAGATCTGTTACAAAACTATGTATATGCGCTACATAAAGATTAAATGTGTTAAGATAGAGTTCATAAGTGTCAAAATATTTCTTGGAACCATAGAAATAGAGTGCTAAACTATTAGAAGATTCAGATTTGACCCTTGTGTGCTTGGGGAAGACTTTGGGACATTGTTCTCACTGATATGAGGCCTCTCGAATGCTGTGGAACCTATATTTGATTAGATCTGCATAAGAGAATAGCAAGAAACATAGATCTACACTAGAAATGAAAGATTAGACTGGAAAACTTGAAAATAGAGAGGCTTTTAGTTAAACCCCATGGTGGGTGCCATTTTTTACATGGTGTGAATGCATATTCATGAAACTTTAGTGTATAATGCAAATAGACTGACGACAAACTAGAATAGACCCAAGATATCATCATCAGAATGTAATGTCTACAAGCATCTCATATTTCCCTAACTACAACTACTAAAATAGCTCTCAAACCAACATCTTAGTGACAGTTATAGAATGAGAGTATGCTAAAAGTGTAGATCTATAAGGATGCATACAAGATCTATGACTATAATGCAGATTATACACTATCAAAATAGATATGCAACAAGCTAACATGCAATGAATAATGTTAAATGACATAAAAGAAATACTAAAATGCTATGAACTTTCTAAAATGCTAATGCTAAAATGATGAATCAAAATGTTCCTATAGTGTAGATGCCTAAAACTTGGGTCCTTTGGCTCTTGGATTTTCCTCCTATTTATAAGATTTTGGAATGGGTTGGGGTAAGATTTAGGATTTTCACCTTTGACTGATGGGTGAAAGTGAAAGTGAAAGTATCTCATAAGAGAGTAGGAGAAAGAGTCCAACAGACTTGGTTTTGAGGATAATTGAGGATATTTTTAATTCTATTAAAATGAAAAAGGGAGATTTTCCATTTTGTGAGGATAAATGATTTTGTTGATTTAATAGATGTCTTATTTATTCTCAACATTTTTTCCTTTTCCTCCTCCTTTTTATTTTATGAATTTGAATTGATTTTCTCCTCTTTTAAAATTGATTTACGTCTTGTCAATTTGGTAGATAATTAATGAGCTGATGTGATATTTGATTTGAAAGTCTATTGTGTTTCTTTTGATTTTCTCTTTAATTTGCATTGGTTGATCAGAATTGCATGATTTAGGTTTTTGCTAATTTTTGGGTATCTACAACTAGCTTTTCTTAGCTTGAGAAATAAAACATGAACAATCACTAAAATCAAGATAAAATAGATTACCTTTTGTTTGCTTGCCAGATCCAAGTAGATTTCCTTTCCCATCCAGTAGTTTGGCATGTCCATTCATGAATTCTATCTTGAATCCAATGTTATTTAGCTATGCCAAACTTAGTAGATTATGGTTTAGTCCTTCAACCCAATAGACATTGTCACATACAAGTTCTTTAGTCAACAAGATACATCCTTTTCCTTTTATATTACAAATTTCATTGTTTCCAAATCTTATACTACCTCCATCATAATATTCCATATGCTCAAATATTGTTTTGTCACTAGTCATATGATGAGAGAAGCCACTGTCAATAATCCATATATCATTTTTGGTAACATGAGAGATAAGTGCCATCTTATCTCCTTCATCATTAGATTCATCTTTCACAACTATATATACCATTTCATCTTCATTGTTATCATAATCTTTAGCTATGAAACAAGATTTCTTACCTTTGTCCTTGAAGCTCTTGTAGTTCTTGGAGTCCTTGCTTTTATTCTTATTGCTTTTCTTTTCATTCTTTTCATTCTTGGTTTGGACACCTAGCAACAATGTGACCAATTTCTTCACAAGAAAAGAAAATCAGAGGAACTTTACCTTTGTACTTTCCTCTACCTTTGGAATACTTCCTTTCAAGTAGGGCTTCAACAACTTCAAGATCACTATCTAAACTTTCTTCTAATGATCCATCTTTTCCACTTCTTGATTGATTGGATTTTGACTTTTTACCTGTTTCTTTTAGTGAGAGTTTATCTTTAAATGTAGATTCAATATTCTTTGAAATAGGAACATAGTTATCATAATTATCTAACGCTAAAGTTGTTAATCTTCCAACCAGAGCATCCAAGCCTATCTTATTAGTTGGATCACATCTCATTTCTTGAATAGAAGATACTCTAATTGCATCAATGGGAAGAAGAGCTATGAGAACTTACAACAATTTCCTCCTTGATGTTACCTCTAGATGTTTTGATTGCACTTACACTGGCCTTGATCCTTTCCACATATTTTTCAATGTTTTCATCTTCTCTCATTCCCATTTGATCAAACTATCCTCTAAGGCTTTCTGCTTTGGCTTGTCTTACATTATCATCTCCTCGATAGATATCTTTTAGTTTGTTCCACATTTCAAATGTAGTTCTACAATATTTTACATCATCAAATTTAGCATAATTGAGAGCAAATACAATGTTAATCATCATGATATTATGATTCTTCTTTTCAGCAATGTCTTCAACTAATAATGTTCCAGTGGGAGTCTTATATTCAGCATTAAGATACTTGCAACCTGAGTCATTGATGGTAGCTAGATGTAGTCTCATAAGTCCTTGCCATGCTGCAAAATTGTCTCCATTCAGCTTGGGAATCTCTCATTTGTAAGACATCTTGATCTTTAGCTTAGGTCCTTGAAACCTTCTCTACAAGCACCAAAAGCTCTACTACCAATTGTTGGAAATATAAGAGGAGTAACTAAGAGGGGAGGGGTGAATCAGTTACTACAAAAATAAATCCCAGATCTCTTAGATGTCAGTATAAAATGCAAACTAGAAAACTGAATACTGCTAAAGCTCGATAAACACACAGAATGTTGCAACTCTATAATAACTAGATTAGCTCGATAAATGATTAACACATAAACCATTAAATGTTATCTATGATCACCATTACTTTAACTTAGTTGCAAACACATAAAAGAAAATAACATGAAAACACTCGACACCAAGATTCAACATGGAAACCCAATGTGGAAAAAACCACCAATAACAACTAGTTACTAATTTTCACTCTTCTATAGTGAGCTCTATTAGGAGCCAACTCTGTTAAAGGTTAGAAAATACACTATTAGGTGTGACCTTGTTAAACGATTTAATCAACCTATTAGCAATGGTCTTGTTAGAGGTCTTGAGAATAATTCAATGGAATTACCACCTTGTTAGAGGATTTGTAAATAGTTGTTAAGACAACTCTATTAAGAGATTTAGATCACTGCTACAATGGTTAGAGAGTAATAATGAGATGACCTGATTTGAGTGAAACTTAATTACTGATTTTAGATCTCTATTCTAGCTTGTACTTGATCCTTCCTGATTGAATATGGCTTTACTGCACCACAAGAATAGTCTGCTTATCCTTCAAATTTGCTTCCTCTGCTCATCAATAGATTTTCAATCACATCATCACAATTCACGCATTCACTTCCACACTTTTTTTTACACACTTGAAATCACAACTTGACCTTATACTTATATCTTCCACTTTGTCAAGTTGGCTTAAATATAACTTAGAATAATCAATATTCATCACCTTAGTCAACTAGAATCAATAGATAAATCAATTACGCTTAATATAACAAAATAATAAAATCTTTCATTAGCCAACACTACTCAGTAGAAACTAACCTTGAAATGATTTCCTTTGTTAACCAATAGAATCTCGGTTAACACTGTAAACTTACAAAAAACCTTTGGCAACCGAGTGAGCTTGGTTAGCACTGGTTCCATCCAACTTTCTTTCATTACCTAAGTGAGCTCGGTTAACACTCACTTTTTGCAAATTTTCCTTCAACACCTGAGTGCACTCGGTAGACATTGCCTTCTAAACTAGGCAAACATAGAAACACTTAGTGGACACTGACAACTATCTTCACTGCCTGAGTGAGCTCGACATACAATGACTGATAATGATAAGACATTTGTGTAACATCAAAGTCAACACACACAATTAGCCAATTGTATCCAACACAAACAACAACTTTACCTCCTAAGCCAAAGCTTCAAGTTGAGAGGATTTTAGATTCTCAGATTCATACAAAGAGCACCTTGTCAAATGACATGGTAAACTAGACTTAGAGGCTACATGGATTCCTGAGAATTAGTTCAAGCTTAAAGGCATAGATCTCCACCTTTTGTCTCTAGAGGGGACTTTGCTTCTTTGGTGGGGAGTATGGTGTAGGGGCACCTTGAAACATAGGGCCTCACCTTTTTTTTTTTCATTTTTGTTGTGTTATGCTCCAAGAGAGCCTTTGTAAGTAGGAATAAGGGTCATTAGACCTAGGTGTGATAGCTAGGGTGTAGGAAGTCAAAATATCCCTGGAAGAGTAATAAATGGCCTAAAAATTAAGATATACCTTACCATAGGAAAATGAGTAACATAAGGGATGAGTCATTAGCTTATGGAAGGGTCCCTAGAATGGAATTTTGAAGGGATAGCCTAAATAACAATTTAGAAGTGTTAAAAAGAGCTAGCAAGAAAAATTGCAAAAGTTGCTATATTGCAATTTTTGCAAAAATGCTGATTTTGCAAGAAACTATAGATTTTACCTTTAAAAGTTGAAGAAGGCCAATGAAAACCATAATGATTAAGGGGAAAGACCTAGGAGGAGATATAAATACTTCCCAAACCCTAAAATAGCTATAAGTAATTGTCATTTGTACAATAACGTGCTGAAGCATGATTTTTGAGTTCAAAAAGACTGTGAAACTGAGTTTTTGAAGGTTTTATAACTTGTTTTGTGTGCTTTACCTTTTGGTACTATAGATAGGATAGTTTAGAACATTCTTGTTTTAGAAAGTATGTTTTGAAAGTGTATAGTTTGTTAGTTTTAAAATTCTTTTGTTTTCACCTAGTTTGCTATCTAGTTATCAATAGCTTGCATAAGAAATGAGATAACTCACTATCCCATTGTAGGAAAAATTAGGGCCCTTCAAAACCATGGATGTTATTTTTAAGCTCTTTCCCTAGACGAGCTAGAGCATGCCCAAATAGGGAAAGAATAGATAACAGAGCTTATTTCTTGCAGAGATTATGGAAATCTTCTGAAGAGTGAGCATGGAGGTTATAGGGAAGTGATAGGAGACCCCTTGTGTGGAAGGATAAGGCATGGGCAATCCATTAAGACACCCTAAAAGACCAAACAACAAGTTAACCTTGTAAACCCTCTAAAAACCCTCAAAATTAGCATAAGGACAATAAGCCATTATAGGGCCTAAAACCAAGAAAATATTACATCCCTCACAAAATGAATAGAGGTCCATGAATATACCTTGGAAGGTTTAGTGGAAGAAAAGTGAGAAAATTCCTAATTTGTAGGTGAAATAAGGCTAATTGGGGCTCTTTCTTGTAGCCCTATTTTGGGGGAAAAGGGTGAAATCGAGTAGAAACTTAACCATAGAAAGTTGTTTGAACATGCCAAAGGAGTAAATTGAAAAGTGTTGATACTCCTTCCATAATCCTACAAGTGATTGAGAAGAATGGTCAAAAAGACCTAGTTTTTTTAAGACCTTGAATGCTCTTCATCCAGTATGAGAGCCTGACAAACAACAAGAAGTGGAAATTGTTCAAGATAGTGGAGTAGGATTTTGGATTGGGGGATTTTTTTTGGAAAAGGTCCTGTAAGTCCATGTGGTGGTCTATCAAGACACCCTAAGTCTCAGAGGTAGACAAGAAGCATGAACTAGTGATTGGTTCATCCCTACTTCTCCCTATTACAGAGACATCAAGAAGAGAACATAATGGGATTTTATGTGTCTTTGTAATAAGAAGAATATCAATAGAGACAAGGGCATTGTGAAATAGACCCAAAAATGACTATAAATAGCCATTATCATTCTAATAGTGGATAAGAAAGGAATCAAATTAAGGTTTCATAAAGTCCATTCATCATCAGGAGTGTCATTTGGCCTTGAAAATCGATCTTGACTCCTACCTAGGAGGAGGAGAATCTTGGAAAATAGCCACTTTCTATTGGGCTAGTAGAGCCACCAAACCCTGGGAACATATCAAATCTATCTGCTATGATCTAGAGAGGTCCTCATCAAGATAGATCCTAGTGGGAATAGAAAGATCTTCATCCTTGCCCTAAGAGCCCACAAGCAGTCAACAAGTGTGAGAAACATAAGAAAGAGAGTGTTATCCAATCTAATCCAAACCCCATTAAGTGTAATAATACCTAGTTAATCACTAATTAATGTGTAGCTTGCAAGGAGAGGATTGGAAAAGGAGGGAGGATGGCCTCAAACCTAAAGGTTGAGTTCCTAACCCTACCTAACATGGGTGCCAACCAACTTGGCTTGAAGAAGCTCCTTAACTGCCAAGGGTGGAAGTGAACTAGAGTTAACACAAATGGTGTCCCATGGTGTTGATTGTTGCTCACTTTTAGATGCAAGGGAGGACTATTTGCTTACTAATTTGGCCCGATCATCTTGAACCTCATGAGCTTGCATCTTGTTGGCACCAGCTACCTAGATAAGCTCAGTAAAGGCATTATCAAATGTAGAGGAAAATACTACAAAATTCATTTTAGTTTAGTGATAGTGGAGGATAGAGTTTGGACCAAATATTTAAGCTACTAATTTTGGGCTTCAAGCTTGGTTAGATGGTGCACAAGCTATTGATAGGTGATCAATGTCAATAAAAGGATCCATGACACACATACGATCCAACTAGACCAAGTAATAAATTGACAAAACAAGATTGAAACAAATAGAAAATTGCAATTTTCAGGTGATATAGAACTAGACACCCATGGAAAAAGAGTTTAGATGTTCAAAGTAGAAGTTTGGAAAATTGAGAGTGTGGGCCAATGACAACATAAGCCTGTCAGACAATGTCTTTCAAGATAAGTTCTTGAAGGAGACTTTTGACCAATGCCTTCCAACAAACAAGAGACAACCTACAAGTTTAAACAAAAATAAATTATGAAGCCAACACAAAGGAGGTTACGATCACCACAACTCCTACATGTAGGCATACAAACATAGGTCATTTCCCCAAAAAACCTTTTCCACATGCACAATGAAGCACAAAAGGTTCTTCCAAGGAAGAGGTTTTGTGCAAAACCATGACTCACAACCAAGGCAAGAAGTGGAGAGACAATTAAACTGCATGAACACTATGTAGGGAGGTCACCACAAGAGTAAAAAAGTGCATGATGAACACATGTGGACACACAAAAAAAATGGACAAACATCAAAGACAAAAAAAAAAAACTAGAAACCAAGGTGAAGCCATAAGAAGAAAATATGACCCATCATGACACAATAGACATCACACAAGAAAGCCACTATCACCTAGGTCGTGTGATGAATTTGCAAGAAAGGTCGATCAATAGTAACAAACGCAATAGGGATATGCTAGGAGTCATCATGGGAGTCAGATAAATACTTTGATATGACATTTTGTAGTGACTTTTAAGGATGTGTTCATGAGATTGTAATAAGCTTGGGATTGGAGAGTAAATAAACTTTTGTTGAGATTTTTATTACCTAAATTTCACCTACTAGCTCAATCAACTAGAGCCTTTATGTTTAAGGTTGATGCCAAGGGTAAGGTATTTGACCAAAATACACAACCTATATATCAATCACCCTATAAAATCCCTCGATGTTCTAAAAAAACTCAATCCCTTAAGGGAAAAATTATTCAATAGTAGTGTCATGCTTGATAATGTCTTCCTTTGTTATCCATGTGGCATTTTCATTAGGTAAGGTACTCCATTTGAAAAGGTACACTTTCTAGGTTTGATTGCTAGTCTTCTTCAAGACCTTAGTATCCAAGATCTTGTCTAGCTTAAATGGTTCATTAGGTGAAAGTCCCTTGATCCATTCCTCACCTTAATCATCTAGTAAAACTACATTCACATAACCTTTAAAGTGAATCATGCCATATACATTGAACATGGGTGATATGGCTAGTCCTGGTGGTAGATTAATCTCATGATGGTGCAAGAGCACCTTGTTTTGGTCCTAATGGAGATAGGGTGATGCCCACATTATATTCTCATATTGTAATAAGGTCTAAGGATTTTGGTCAATTGAAAACATGTTCAAACTTATAAAAAGATTTATTTTCATCATTTCACAAGTAAGGGTATATGGTCCTTGTGAAATACCATACGTTTCACTATTTTGTAAGTTAGTTTGTACCTTGCAAAATTGAAAAATTCCACTATTCTGCAAGTTTGTTAGTTTCTATATAGTGAAATTGTAATGTTTTTGGTTTCACAATTCTGTTAGTTTGCATTTTGCAAAATTGTGTAGTCTAGTTTACAACAGTAATTTGGTTCAAAATTATGTTGCGTTGGTTGGAGTTGGGCGGGGATTGATATCCTATGCCTATATGGGTATTGAGATGTAATTTCCAAAGGGAGGAAGGAGCAATACTTTTGGAATGAATAACTAAAAGGCTTTTTTGTGGGTAATTATTATTATTTTTAGTGTAAATTCATCATTGCAGAGATCTATATGAACTTGTATTGATTAGGAAAGTATCAAGTCCCATTCTGGTGTGGAGAGCATAAAAATATCTTTCCTATCTTTTTTATTTTAAAGTCTAATTCATTGTGTAAAAGAGCCATACATTTTTGTAATTGTAGATTCTATAACCCTCAAACCTAGGGTTTTTGTGATAATTAGGCAATTCCTCTTAATTCCATCATGGAAAAACATTATTCTTGGTGAAATGGAGGTTCATCTTATATACCTTTTTTTCCTAGTTATTTGCATAGAACACAAAGATTCCATGGTGTTTGGAAGGAGTTAATGGCTAGGAATCCTCATGTGACTAGCCACTAGAAGAAGGAATTGGTATGAATAAGAAAGATCTTGAAATGCTAAGGTTATAGAATAGCCTATTTTAGCACTTATATATTTCAAAAAGGCATTTTAAGTAGATTATGATGCTAGTAGTACTACAATAAGAACTGTTTTGAACCACAAAGGTAGACTTGTTTCTTATTTCAGTGAGAGGTTGAGTGATGCCAAAAAAATGTATTCACTTCATGATCAGGAATTTTGCACTATAATTCAAGCATTAAAGAAGTGGCAACACTATCTTCTTCCTAATGAGTTTATTTTGTATATTGATCATCAAGCTTTGGAATATTTGAACAGTTAAGAAAAAATGAAATAGAGGCATTTGAAGTGGGAACTGAGTTTTTGCAAAGTTACACATTTATTTTGAATTAGAGGAGTGAGAAGTCTAATAGAGTTATAGATTCTCTTAGAAGGACACAAATTTTGTTAAAAAAGATGTAGATTGAGGTGGTTGGGTTCAAGGAAAACATGAGTTTTTATCTAATGGATACTAATTTTGGTGAAGCTTGGAAAGCTTGTACAAAACTTGTTACTTGATAGGACAAAGTGGTTGGATTTCATAATTTGGGATGACATGTTGTTCAAAGGAAGTCAATTGTGTATTCCAAGAAGTTCTATGAATGACAATCTCATCAAGGAGAAGCATAGGAGAGGATTTGATGGAAATTTTGGTAGAGATAAAACCATTTCTTTGGTTAATGAGAATTATTATTGGCCATAATTGCAACAAGATGTCAAGAAGTATGTAGAGAGTTGCAAAGTATGTTAGATGGAAAAAGGAGTGAAGTAGAATGCATGGTAATATCAACCATTATGTAGTGCCCACCTATAGTTTGCTTTTATATTACATTTGCCAAACTCTTTTATGCCTATTTTATGGATGTGTTAGTTTCAAAGATATTATTTCATAACTTAGACTAAAGATATATCAATGATGATTACTTAGTTGACTATATTTCATATGTTGTTTAATGTTTATGGTTATTGGTGCATTAATGATGCTTTAATGATTCATAGTTAATCAATGTGATTCCTTTCATAACAATATCAAATGATGGTTTAATGATGATTACTTCATATTCATAATGATGCATCATTTTATCTGAGCATTTGATGTTTGACTTATAATTATTATGGTACTTACCCTTATTATTACTTAGTTGACTATATTTCATATGTTGTTTAATGTTTATGGTTATTGGTGCATTAATGATGCTTTAATGATTCATAGTTAATCAATGTGATTCCTTTCATAACAATATCAAATGATGGTTTAATGATGATTACTTCATATTCGTAATGATGCATCATTTTATCTGAGCATTTGATGTTTGACTTATAATTATTATGGTACTTGCATGTGTATGGTGTATGTATGTCTGTTTTATCTTTGTGTTTGTCGTGTTTAATGTGGTTAAGGGAGGGAGTTGTAGTCACGTGATAGTCGAAATCTACACGATGTACCACTCCCTATCATTGCTTGTTTAGTTTAAATATTTATATATATGTACATGCTCATCTTTTATGCAGAATGTAGGTACTGAGTATCGACTTCTTTGAATTGCAAGGATGAGCATGCCATATCACAATAACTCAATAGTAACAATGGAGAGATAATGTTTAAGTCCAATCCCAACCATAGCCTAAATACTTGTCTTGCAAGGACTCGTAACTAATTTTTCACTCTTTTTAAAACTTGTGAGTTTATATTTGCCTATGTTGTTTGATTTTGAGTTTTGGTCTATTTTGGTAATGTTCCTTTATGTGGATTTCACTATGTGATTTATTTGGTAAATGGTTTAAATGTAATATTTGGGTTAATTATATAATTAAATATTATTTGATTAAAAAGAAAATATTAAAGTATGAGAATATTTAATTAATTAACTAATTAAATACATGCTTTAATTTAAAAGTCTTAATTTAGAAAATTGGTTAAAGAAAAATTAGAATATGATGCTATTTAATTAATTATAAATTAATTAAATATGTACTTTAGTTTATAAGATTTAATTAAGAAGTTGGACAAAAAGAGAATTAAGATATTAAAATATTAAACATTTAATATTACTTTATTGTAATTATTTATTTAATAATAATTAAATTAGATTTATATTTAGAC
This sequence comes from Cupressus sempervirens, assembly GCA_028749045.1. Classification (NCBI taxonomy): domain Eukaryota; kingdom Viridiplantae; phylum Streptophyta; class Pinopsida; order Cupressales; family Cupressaceae; genus Cupressus; species Cupressus sempervirens. The sequence goes on along the minus strand of CM053789.1, from coordinate 843,110,487 downwards.
AACGAGCTTTGATTATTATTATCAATTTAAATAATAAACTATGCTTTAATTAGTGCTTGCACTAATTAATAAACTAGAGAAAAATAAAATATAAAAGAATAAAATTTAAAGATAAAGTTATAGTTCTAATTGTGGCATAGTTATATTTATTTAATTTAATAATTATTATTTAGGAGTTTTATTTTAATAATAAACTTTAAATAAGATTATTAATTAAATTAATAAATATATCAATAAAAATACTTCAAAAATTAATTAAAGAGAGAAAGCTAATTATTTAAATTAAGATAATTTGTAATTAAATATCTAAAAGAGTTGTGCTTGAAAAGGTAAAAGGTATTAAAGTAATAAATAATAATTGATCAGTGAGTTCCCTCTTATGATTGCACAATTAGATCTCCAATTTAGGCAAAAACTCTTTATCAGAGACCTAGAGCTCATTTTGCAATTACACAAATTTTGGAGAGTAAAATTTAGAATTGGATCAAAAGAATTGTTGAGAGTTTCAAAGGGTTTGAATTTGCATGCATTCTCAAATTGTCTCATATTTTAGTTGTACTTTTGAGGTTTTTGGAGTGAAAATTCAGAATTAGATCAAAAAAATTGTTGAAAGTTTTAGAGGGTTTGGATTTGTATGCATTCACAGATTCTCTCAGATTTTAGCTATGGTTTTGAGGTAGGGTTTGAAAATCTATTATAGATTTTTATTGAAAGATCTATATATTTTGTGTCTTCTTGGGTGTTTACATATATCAATTAATTTACTATAGTGATTGATTGAATAAAGAATTATGTTGTAAATTTTGAAAAAGAAAAACTTATTAATCAAGAAAAATTGGCTAAGGAAAATTATAAGAAAAACTATAGAAAATTATTGTGACTGCATTCTTATAAACCCCTTTCTAATATAACGAAAATTTAATTATTGAAAATTAGAAGAAAATAATAAATTGATCATTTAGGGTTTCACCTTTAAATTTGTCATTAGAACTATGTGATTATCATGAATTTTCTAAATATAGATGGATATTCTTCTTGCGTCTAAAATAATTTAATTGCAATATTTATTTGGAGAGCAAAAGATTAATTGAGAAGAAAGCACATTATAACTAAACATATACATGTATGTGAAAATAAATATGCTAAAAATTAAAAAATTAAGTATTGTAATGCCCGACCAAGGGATCCAAGCCAGTCCATGCCTAAAACCACATCATAGGAACCAAGGGGTATGATTCAAAGATCCACTGCAGTATCAAAGCTTCCTAAGCTAAGCCCACACTTATGAACTACAGAGTTTGTGGAGACTTTAATGCCTGAGGCTAGTTCCACTTGCCAACCACGATCCTGCTTCACCGCATCTAGCTTACACTTAGAAACTATAGATGGTGAAATAAATGAATTTGTAGCTCTTGAATCAAAGAATAATGAAAGAGATATACCTCTAATAGCACCTGTGGTCTCAACCATTGTTCCCTGATGATCTGCCTGACGCTGATCAACTGCTGCAAAAACTCTATGAGCTCTACCTGCATCACCCATTGTAGGCTCTAAAATTGTAGGTCTAGATCCTAAAAACTGAGGTGCTTGCTGAGGACACTGATCTGCATAATGTCCAATTTGACCACATGAAAAACATTATGTATTTCTGCCAGAACCTCTTCCCATAGGTGGTACATTTGATTGCTGACGACTATTCCTGCTCACAAAAGACTGGCTACTCTAAGCTGGCTAATTGGACTAATTCTATTTATTACGTTGAGTGTTGTGGTTGTTCTTGGTGTTAGAACCTTTGCCACCACCTTGAGCTTGAGAATTTGAGCCCTTCTATTGCTGTGTCTATTGAGACTACTGCTGATACTATTTCCCCTTAGAGAAAGAAAACTTCTTGCTACCACCTGAATTGTAGTTGCTTTTAGATCCTAATGCTGCTGGCACTCCTACAAAACCACCTTGACCAAGGTTGACACTTTTCTCAACAAGGATAGCTCGATGTACCACATCCTTGAGGGTTTTTGGCTCAAATACCTTGACACCCCCAATTATATGGTTATTCAAACCCCTAATAAAATGTTGTGTCAACTGAGTTGAATTTTCACTGAACCCTGAAAAAGGCATGAGCTCATAAAACTTATGCTCATACTCGATCACTGACAAAGTGTACTATCTGAGATTATGAAATTCATTAGCCCTTTTCTATTTCAATTCCTCTGGTAGGAATCGTTCACAGAAACTCTCTAGGAATAGCTCCCATGTAACACTGCTCATATCGATTCCCAACTTTTTCTCCTCAATCGTCCACCAAGTGGCCCCAAAATTCTCTAGATTAGTGATCGCAAATCTTGCCTTAATATTTCTGTCAAACTCTTGCATGGAAAAAATCCTATAAAGGGAAATAAGCCATTGCTCGGCCACATAACCAGAACCTTGCCCATTGAAAGGCTTAACCTTGGATCTTGAAAGATCCTTCATCTAAGTGGACACAATGGACCTTTGAAGATCCTTTCGAGGACTTCTAGATCTGGGTCTATGCTCTTGTTCTGTCTGGTGCACTTTGGGCTGTTCTTGAACAGGAGGTAGAAGTTCTAGAATAGTCTGCATCATCTGTCTCAAACCAACCTCTTCAGACTCAGCTTGGTCCTCTCTACGGCTCTCTTCCTGCTACCTACTAGAGTGATCTTCCCTACTCTCTACATGAGTCGATCCCTCATGGGAAGACTCATGGAAACTGATAGCTCTGCCACGACCATGGCCTCTTCCACAGCCTCTACCACGGCCTCTAACAGAAGACCTAGTCCTAGATACCATCCTACAACAGTACAAGGTACTAAGTTTAGTTCTATGTTTAGGTTTAAGTTAAATTTTTCAGTTTTGAAACTAAGTGTTGAAGTATGAAAAATATTAAAGTAACAGTTTCAAATTCTATTTTGTTTCAGTTCACCTAGTTCAAGTTCGAAAAGATACACTTAATAGTTCAAAGTTCTAGTTGTTCCAAAATACCCAGAGCTCCCAATGTAGAAACTCGGGCTCTGGTACAAAATGTAATGCCCCACCAAGGGATCCAAAGAATTAACCTAGGATTTTTCACTAAGTTTGGTAGCATTTTTTTTTTTTTGAAAGTAAATACCACGTATAAATTATGCACAATAACAGAAGCAATAGTAATGTACATCTGAAAGTAAACATAACATATATAATCAGATTACATTCTTTAAGATCCCTTTATGTTGGATTACATCTACAAACATCTAACATATATGAATCCATCTAGTACAACAACCACATGAAATAATAATGAAAAGTTCAATGTTTATAATTTACATTTCAAATACTCAATCATTCACTGTACATGTCACAGGGTATGACAAGCTCAAAAGAATATACATACTTAAAATAAGGTACATCATCCTATTCTGATCCATGATACATCAAAGTAAAGATGATCATATGATATACATGATACATCATCATAGAAGACATATACATTCATCATAAAGATCAACATAATAAAATAAGTGCACAGTTCCTCCCAACCGTTAATAGCATCATTAGACCATTGTGGATCCTAGCCATCCCTCCGTGCATAACATTCCAAATCACCAAAGAGATCATCAGTATTAACATAGTAGGAATGTCACTCCTAACATATACAACATCATATGTAAAAAGTAATCTAACATGCAAATAAAAGCATAAGATATCATTATCTAACATATGGTAATCATCAATGAAAATGATACATATCGACCTTCATAATGGATGCATCAGCCACAATGTCTCAATGAATCTCAAAATGATAAGAGTGGAAAATACACTACCACTCGACCACATGGTCCACTCCCACCATGCTGAGGAGATAATCTCAAGTCCCAAATGGGCTACATAGCACAAATATCTATAAGTCCAAGAATCCTAAAAGTATACTAACTCAAGGGTTCCAAACACAAAATTTGACATCTAATCCTAGAGGCACACAATGACATGTAAGAACCTACTATGCAAGTGGGAAAGTGTCATCAAAATTATCACGTACAAGTTATCCTAGCAGTTAGCTAAACTCCACAGGTCCATACTGATTTCATGCGGCCACTAGTATCCTCTCATACTGACGAGGCATACTATGGAATGCAAGGTCGCAACCATGTGTCTCACTACTCCCATCCTAGCCTGTACAAGCACTCAAGGCATGGGTGAGAACAAAACTCTTATCTTTTTAGGTTCATTCCGTTAGTATTAGGTGTGAATGTTATCACTTATTAATCCAACTTACAATGAGTTACCCTAGTAGCCTCTTAGGGCCCCGACCCCCATTGCAAGCCACTTCCGGTCACTACATGTAGATATCCTACCCTAATGCTCATGGAATCATAAATCTCAAAATCACAAAAGATAATCCATAATAAAATAATCAAATATGCATAAAAGCATCAAATCTCCATGAGAAAACATCCATAGAAAATCATGAACGCAACAGCTCTCTATTAATAGGCAATTGAAGTATCACTGATAATCAAAGTATCCAATGGTTCTCAATAACCAAAATATATCTCATCATACTGATCAAAGACTCCAAAAATGGTTGAGTCAAACATGTCACAACATGACATCATCAAGAATAAATCCACATCACAGTCCCATCATGGCGACTAGAAAATAACCAAGGATAACTGATCGATGACCAAAAATAACGGTTAAGTCAAGTGTCTCATACATAAGAATCTCAACTATAACAATCACTAATCACATCCAATACATAGAGCATTCCATCACATAACCATGGTTGGGTTTATAAAGATCGAGATTAAACATCATCATGACATCACAATTACATAACCCCCCCAAGCCTCTGGTAGACGTCCTATAACTGGTCAACACTAGTCAACCCAAAACCCAAAACAATAGCATAAAGAATACACAATGCAAACACATGTTTTGGTTTTGCTAAATTTACAATTTGAAATTAAATGCAAAAGTCTCAGTTTATGTTTCCAAGTTTAGAGAAAGAATTTGGAGGAACATTTATACGTTTTGAATGAATACAAATCCATTCTTCAATTATAATTTTAAATCTAAACGTCCCCCATCAATCTAAATTTAATATACTTAATAAAATAATTAATTTAAATCATGAGCCTTTGATATAAATCAATTATCAATTTTACAATTATAAAACAAATAATCATATTTACATATTATATAAATACTTATATATATATATATATATATATACATACATATAAATACATATATAAATAAATAAATTATTTTACCATTAAACAAAATCGAATTAACAATTTTGATTAATGCCAAAAATTTTAATAACAATTAAAATCAAATATGGAAAATATTTTTTTAAAACACATATTTATATATCATATCTGCCAGTACTCAGGACCTTGCGGTCACAGGGCCTGCGACTGCAAGGTCTTGCGTACTGGTAGATATGATATATAAATATGTGTTTTAAAAAAACATTTTCCATATTCAATTTTAATTGTTATTAAAATTTTTGGCATTAATCAAAATTGTTAATTCGATTTTGTTTAATGGTAAAATAATTTATATATTTATATATGTAGACCGCAAGGTCCTGCGTACCGACAGATATGATATATAAATATGTGTTTTAAAAAAACATTTGCCATATTCGATTTTAATTGTTATTAAATTTTTTGGCATTAATCAAAATTGTTAATTCGATTTTGTTTAATAGTAAAATTATATATATATATATATAAGTATGTATATAATATGTAAATATGATTATTTGTTTTATAATTGTAAAATTGATAATTGATTTATATCAAAGGCTCATGATTTAAAATAATTGTTTTATTAAGTATATTAAATTTAGATTGATGGGAGACGTTTAGATTTAAAATTATAATTGAAGAATGGATTTGTATTCATTCAAAACGTATAAATGTTCCTCCAAATTCTTTCTCTAAACTTGGAAACGTAAACTGAGACTTTTGCATTTAAATTCAAGTTGTAAATTTAGCAAAATCAAAACATGTGTTTGCATTGTGTATTCTTTATGCTATTGTTTTGGGTTTTGGGTTGACTAGTGTTGGCCAGTTATAGGACGTCTACCAGAAGCTTGGGGGGGTTATGTGATTGTGATGTCATGATGATGTTTAATCTCGATCTTTATAAACCCAACCATGGTTATGTGATGGAATGCTCTATGTATTGGATGTGATTACTGATTGTTATAGTTGAGATTCTTATGTATGAGACACTTGAATTAACCATTATTTTTGGTCATCGATCAGTTATCCTTGGTTATTTTCTAGTCGCCATGATGGGACTGTGATGTGGATTTATTCTTGATGATGTCATGTTGTGACATGTTTGACTCAACCATTTTTGGAGTCTTCAATCAGTATGATGAGATATATTTTGGTTATTGAGAACCATTGGATATTTTGATTATCAGTGATACTTCAGTTGCCAATAGAGAGCTGTTGTGTTCATGATTTTCTATGAATGTTTTCTCATGGAGATTTGATGCTTTTATGCATATTTGATGATTTTATTATGGATTATCTTTTGTGATTTTGAGATTTATGATTCCATGAGCATTAGGGTAGGATATTTGCATGTAGTGAAGGGAAGTAGCTTGCAATGGGGGCTGGGGCCCTAAGAGGCTGCCAGGGTAACTCATTGTAAGTTGGATTAATAAGTGCTAACATTCACACCTAATACTAACTGAATGAACCTAAAAAGATAAGAATTTTGTTCTCGCCCATGCCTTGAGTGCTTGTACAGGCTAGGATGGGAGTAGTGAGACGCATGGTTGCGACCTTGCATTCCGTACTATGCCTCGTCAGTATGAGAGGATACTAGTGGCTGCATGAAATCAGTATGGACCCGTGGAGTTTAGCTAACTGCCAGGGTAACTTGTACGTGATAATTGTGATGACACTTTCCTGCTTGCATAGTAGGTTCCTACATGTCATTGTGTGCCTCTGGGATTAGATGTTAGATTTTGTGTTTGGAACCCTTGAGTTAGTATACTTTTAGGATTCCTGGACTTATAGAGATTTGTGCTATGTAGCCCGTTTGGGACTTGAGGTTATCTCCTCAGCATGGTGGGAGTGGACCACTTAGGTATCATGCGGTCGGGTGGTAGTGTATTTTCCACTGTTATCATTTTGAGATTCATTGAGACATCGTGGCTGATGTGTCCATCATGATGGTGGATATGTATCCTTTTCATTGATGATTAGCATATGATAGATAATGATATCTTATTCTTTTATTTGCATGTTAGATTACTTTCTACATATGATGTTGTATATGTTAGGAGTGACATTCCTACTATGTTAATACCGATGATCTCTTTGTTGATTTGGAATGTTATGCATGGAGGGATGGTTAGGATCCACGATGGTCTAATGATGCTATTAACAGTTGGGAGGAACCGTGCACTTAGTTTATTATGTTGATCTTTATGATGAATGTATATGTCTTTTACAATGATGTATCATGTATATCATGTGATTATCTTTACTTTGATGTATCATGGATTAGAATAGGATGATGTACCTTATTTTATGTATGTATATTATTTTGAGCTTGTCATACCCTATGACATGTATAGTGGATGATTGAGTATTTGAAATGTAATGTATAAACATTGAACTTTTCATTATTATTTCATGTAGTTGTTGTACTAGATGGATTCATATATGTTAGATGTTTGTAGATGTAATCCAACATAAAGGGATCTTAAAGAATGTAATTTGATTATATATGTTATGTTTACTTTCAGATGGACATTACTATTGCTTCCGTTATTGTGCATAAGCTATACGTGGTATTTACTTTCGAAAAAATAAAATAAAATAAAATGCTACCAAACTTAGTGAAAAATCCTAGGTTAATTCTCTGGATCCCTTGGTGGGGCATTACAAGTATAGTGTGGTTACATGCATGTGAAAATAAATATGATTAAAATATAGAACTAAGTATAGTATGGTTACATGCATGTGAAAAAAAAATACTAACAATAGAAACCAAATATAGTATTGTTACATGCATGTGAAAACAAATATACTAAAAAAAGAGAACTAAGTATAGTATAGTTACAAGAATGTGAAAAATAAATATACTAACAATAGAAATTAAGTATAGTATGGTTACATGCATGTGAATACACATATACTAAAAATAAAAAAACTAAGTATAGTGTGGTTACATGCATGTGAAAATAAATAAGCTAAAAATAGAAAACCAAGTATAGTATGGTTACATGCATGTGAAAACAAATATGCTAAAAATAGTAAACTAAATATAGTATGCTTGCATGGTTTGAGAGATCAAAGACATGCAAAAATACTAATTGCATGTCTATTTTTATTTTATAAATGTATAATATAATTTATAAATTTATTTATTTAAAAATAATAATAATTTATTAATTTCTAAATAAAATAAATATTATCCATTTAGTTATAAAGTGAATGTTAGCATTAGTGATTATTTAAGTTTAATTAAACTCTTAGTTGCATATAAATAATTTTATAATTATTAATGCAAGAGGGAAGTTAATAAATAAATATTTAGAATTTTATTATATTTTAAGAGAAGTGTGGTAGAGTTCACTTTGTAATCATTTAGTTAATAACTATTTGATTTTATGAGAGAAGTTATAAATAATTTAATTAAATTCATAATTTTATCTCTAGTTACATTATGAATTAAAGGAAAAGTAAATTTTAATATTAGACTTAAATAGAAGTCAAATTAATATTTTAGAAATGAAATTGATATTAGTATTTAATCTAATAATATACATTTATGTTATTAATTAAATTATTTATGATTTAAGATTATTTAAATTAAAAACATGATAATATTGCATGATATTTAATATGCACAAGAAGATTTGATTCAAATACTTATTTATTTAAATAAGTATATAAGCATAATAATTTATATTAACATGTATATTCTTACTTTATTTCTGAACACATCTTTATGACCCAAACTAAGTAAGAGAAATTGGTGGAATTAAATCATGTGGTGAAAATTATGTGTTTTCTAGAATTTTATTTATAGTCTTGTGATGTTTATTTTCTCAAGATAGTTTTTCTTTGTGGGTTGTTTAGTTAGCCAAGTTAGGATGTGTACTAGAGGCATTTTTGAGATTTCTTTTATGATAATTTGATTGGATGTCATAATGAACTTTATGATTTGAATTGAGATTTATATTTTATGGGCTTTATGCTATTGAGCATTTATGAAAACTTAGATTTTGAGAACCAATGCTACTTTTTGGGTTGCATCTCAAGCAACCAAATTCAATCAATATTACTCTTGTGGTATGGGGCACTATTATGGATTTTGATTTTTAGGAAGGTAGTCTAGGTGTCTATGGAAGTGGTTTGCAATGGGGGTGGGAGCCCAAAGTGGCTGGTAGGGTAATTCATTATAAGTTGTGTAACAAGTGATAATATAGTAATAAAATATCTTGCATAGCCCTTTTGCTTGAGATACATTAAAAAGATAAGTTACAGATTTTTTCTCGTTCATGCCTTGAGTGCTTATATAGACTAAAGATGAGATGGAGATGATACCTTGAGAGGTATGAGTAGTTTCCTCATCTTCATAAGAGAGTATCCTAGTTTTTCATAGAGTCACTAGGGGGCTAAGGTCTTGAGAGACTATTAGAATAACATTAAAGTTGACTCATGTGATGATACTCCATTATATGTAACCCGAGTTTTCTTCATGGTTTTTTTTAATATTTGCCTCTAGTGGTATACTTGTTGGATATTACTTTTGATGGTGTATTTATTGTAATTTTTTACTCATTGATTGGATGTTATTTATTTTTGACAATTGACTTTTATTAAAGAATGATCAGTTATTCATGAGTGGTATTTTTATTGTTAAAATTAGTGATTGGTAGTTTACTTTTATTAATGACAATTGTTATATATTGGTTAATGTGTTTGTTGTGTGTGCTAAAATGTTGACACACTTCTATGAGTTATTATATCCAAGATTGATTAAGAATGAGATCTCAAATGATGACTCATAGCTCTCTATTCATGAAGTGCAAGGGTTTCTAATGGAGGCCCTCAGTTTGACCTAGTTTGTGCCCATGTAAGTACACCATAAAATGAGAGATTCAATAATCAAAATGTGAATGCAAATGAAGATGCAAGCTAATATAAATGATAACAATGCAAAGCAATGCAAGAAAGAAAATTTAATCTATAAAAGGAAATAACAATGCAATATTAATCTATGTAAACAAATATGACTTTAAGATAATATAAAAATGCAAGGATCAACCTAATGATGGATGCCATGGATGCAAGAGAGAATAAGACAAGAAGATAGAAGTTGCAATGAAGCTCCAATATCCAAATCCTAAAGCTCAAACTCCTCCAAAATCACTCTCTAAACCTGTAGCATAACAATACTATAGCAACAAACTATTTTTTCTATATATTTCTCTCTATATTAGAAATGAGAAGGAGAGAGCTCCTTATAAAGGAAAATGTAGAGGTGGGAGGCTTCTCATAACCAATATGGGATAATAAAGTTTGATCCATGTGAGACAAAATTCTACCAATGAGAAAAGTGGAATGTTTGAGAAGAAAGTGGAAAGAGAAAAAAGATGAATCCCACTTATAGATATGTTCATTTAAGTGTAGAGAAAAAAGATTTATTTATTTTTATTTAATTTATTTCCTTTTTCAAGTGGGATTTTATTTAATTAAAAGGGAGTGAGTTCTTTTAATTAAATAAGAAATATTTAATTAAATTAAAAGAGGGTTTTTCCTCTTAATTAATTAAAGGTGGATTACCTATTTAATGAAAAGAGAGGTTTTATTTTAATTAAATAAGACTTAGGATAAAATGATCAAACCTTAGGAAATGTTAAAATAATTGAATCAATTACAATTTGATCAAAGTAATTGATTTTAATTGATTTACTAAAATATTGCAAACCGTGGATTCAAGAAATTTGATAAATTGAATAGTGGAGGCCCATAGTCTAGGTGACCATTTTAGGGTGCATACATTTTCCCCTCTTTGACTAATTTGTGATTGATTTGAGAATACATGTAGTCAAAGAAAGAAATTGAAGTGTGAGATCGATTTGGGTTTATAAAAGAATCCAAATGTGTGGTTGATTAGGGAACATATTAGGATAAAGAATACAAATAAATTTTGACTTCAAAAAGTCAAGAATAAAAGTGATAAAACTGAATTAAGGATTGAAGTTAATAGGTACTACCTCCTCGTGATCAAAATCAAAATGAGACAGAGGAGAAACAATAAATTGATAAATTTGATCAAATCAAACAAAAGATAAAGTTCTTGATAAAAGATGAAAGATATAAGAATCACATAACCAAAGTAGATCATCAAGCATGAAATATTATGCCCCAAAGGTGAATTAGAAGAAAAGAAGTGGGGTGAAAGAGAATGGAAGGTAGAAATTTGGAAGATATGGAAAGAAATAAAAAGAAGAATTTTTTTTTCCATAAGAAATAAAATGCCACAAAATCAATCACTATTTAAAATAAATTTTTTGATTGAGAACATAGAAGAAGATAAGGAAATGAAGATCAAAACATGGCCACAGTTGATTAAAAGTCCACAAGAAAGATGAAGGGAAAACCCTCTCAAACTCATAATGTAGCCTAAAAATGCAAACTAATATGAAGTCTAATAATGTAAGGTATATGAAAATACAAAGATGTACTTGCAATACACAAGCTATAACATAGGATTTTGTGTTCATCATTCATTAGAGAATGTAAAAAAACTTATTTTAATCATTGATCCATTATTAATGGACATCGAAAAATCACACAATCATCACTAGTCACAAGAAAAACCATAAAGATATGAATGCGATTTATATCATATTGGAATGTGGAAAGATTCTAACATAACCATCAAAGACATAAAGGTCAAGATGACTTCGATGTTACCTTACCCAATTTAATGTAGCAAAACCATGCTCGTATCAAGGCATAGATGCTGTAATGACCACAAGAACAGTTGTGCAAAAAAAAAACAATCAAGGATGATGCCTCAAATCTCCTAAGTGTTTCAAGGGGACAAGAAGAGACACTCTAGAATTTTAAGACCACACCCACAAGCAGAATGAAAATAAAAACATGCCCCATGCCCCAAGTCCTCTAGTTCATGACATCCTTGAGAGACTATTAGGAAAGGAACACTCAACACAAAATCAATAACAATTAGCATACAAAGAAAAGATCATTAGATAGCTCAACCATTAAGTGTTATGTTTAAAATTTTAAGTGTTTTAATTGATACTGAGTTCTGAGGATAAGGATCTAATGCTTGCAAGTAGGTAGGATCACATGATGAAATTGGGTAAGACTAAATTGATAAGTGTTAAAAAATAGTTGATATCAGGGGTTGTATTGAAAAATATAGGTAGGGTGGTGTTGAAAAAACCCATTTGTGAGGTGTCCTAAAGACTAATGCAACCAAGAGACCAAAGCTAACATAGTTATGTCCCCTAGACAATGACAAAGACCAATTCCATACTAAAGAAACAAGGAAAAGGCATGATGGAGAAAGGCTAAGTGTCGAAGACACGTGCTAAGAAATAGGGGTGCAAATGCCTCAAGTAGCATCCATTTCTAGGTTTTTACCACTTGGATTTTTTTTTTTTTTGGAATTCATATATATATATATATATATATATATATATATATATCAAAGTGCTTATTACTAAGATGGTCATTTTTTAGGACATTTTCAATTTTTAGAACTTTGACAATATATCATTTTTTTGGATTTTTGAAATATATCATTTATTTTTATTTTTTTAGGATCAATAAATATGTACACAGATGCCCCCAGATAGAATGGTAATCATGGATAGAACTTCTTCAAGTGCAAGATATTGATAGGATTAGGGAGTTGCTATTCCTCTGTTGTAGATAGTAATTAGGCACCGGACACAAAATTTTCTATACTAATGTAAGGTCCAAGCCAATTAGGTTCAAATTTACTCTTTGTTGAATGCTTTTGACATGTGATTTTGATAGACCCTCATATGGTCAAATGATGCTTGGAATTTCTCATCTAGAAGTTCTAACTCTTAAAGTCTCATGGTGTCGTAGTCTTCATCTATAACTAGACCTTTGAGAGAAACTCTAAGTGAAGGAATCTAAACATCTAAAGGTAACACTGCTTCAACACCATATGTAAGGGGAAAAGGAGTAGCCCCAATAGGAGTACAAATACTTATTCTATAGGCCCACAAAGCTGGATTTATCTGTAAGTGCCAATCTCTACCATTCTTATGAATTGTTCTATGTAAGATTTTGAGAATGGTTTTGTTTGGTGCTTTTGCTTGACCATTTCCTTGTAGGAAGTAAATGGAGGACCAATGTTGTTTTATCTTAAATTTCTTACAAAGTTGTTTAAGGTCCTTATTTCTAAACTAGTCTCCATTGTTAGTGATAGTCTTAGAAGGAACTACATATCTATAGATAATATGATTCAAAATAAATAGAGAAATTCTCTTGCTCAAGGCAAAAAAAAGTGGGACAACTTCTACCCATTTAGTGAAGTAATCAATAATAGTGATAATAAACTTGTTTCCACATGATCAGTTGAGATGAATCTACCCAACAAGATCAAAGGCCCAATGCTGAAACAACCAATGAGAGATAGAAGGAATGAGTTTCCTGCCTAGACATGTATAAGGTTACCATGTTTTTGACACTTTTCACATGACTTTGCAAAAGCTACCACATCAATCTGCATCATGGGCCAATAGTACCCCACCCCAAGCAACCCTCAAGCCATGGAAAGAGTATTGGAATGTACCCCATAGATGCTCTCATGGATGTCAACTAATGCTTGATTAGATTCTTACATTTCTAAGAATCTAAGAAGTGTTCCATCTAGACCCCTCCTATAAAAATCTCTAGAGATAAGAGAATGGCAAGAGGTGTTTCAAATAAGGTTTCTATGTTTAGATTGGTTAATGGTTTTAGCTATAATGCCATCATGAAGGTATGAATAAATGACATTGTAACAGGATGACTCACGACCAATAAGGGTACAAATAACATGACTTTCTTGAGAATCATAGATAGGGTGATGTAACTCTTCCACCAAGAATTTAAATCTTGATCCATGTTTCTCTAGTTGAAGAAGTGAAGCAAGTGTAGCCATAGCATCACCTACTTTGTTTTTTGCTCTAGGGATTTTCTGAAGAAGTAGCATCTTAAGAAATCAACCATTTTCTTTTAAGGTACCAATCTCTCATTTTTTGTTAAATAATTGTCATTGACTTGGTTGATTATTAGCTATGAATCCCCAAAGATGTGTAACTCTATAATTCTCCATTCTATAGCCATCTTAAGTCCATTTGTTAAAGCTTCATACTTAGCAATGTTATTTGTACATGGAAATAATAACTTGTAAGATTTAGGAATCATGTACCCATGAGGAGAAACAAACAACACACTAGATTTATAACCATTTTGCATAAAGGATCCATCAAAGAACATCTTCCATGTTCTTTCAATCATATACATGAGGTGCTCATCTAAGAAATCAACTTGAATAGGTACATCATCTTGTAGTGGGAAATCAACCAATTGATCTATTATGGCTTGCCCTTTGATTTCTTTACACTCAATGTACTCTATGTCAAACTAGAAAAGGATCATCATCCATTTAGCAAGTCTACCTATGAGGGTAGCCTTACCTAGTAAATAATTAAGTGGGTCAATTTTTTCTATGAGGCTATAGTGTGCACAAGCATATAATGTTGCAACTTTTTTGGAAGCAAACACAACTATGAGGCAAGCTTTCTTAGTACTAGTGTAATTAACCTCATATGAAACAAGAGTATGACCAATGTAGTATATTTCTCTTTCTTTCCATGTTCATCTAGTTGAGCTAATAATGCCCCCAAGGAAGACTCTATCACTAAAATGTATAGAATAAGTGGTTTCCTTGGAATAGGAGGCATTAAAATAGAAGTATTTACCAAGTATTTCTTGATTCAATCTATGCTCTTTTGACACTCTTTATTCCATACACATTTGACTCCTTTATGTAAGTTCTTGTTGAAATGTTGAGCTCTATCTGCCAATTATGAAATAAACCTTCTTATATATTGAAGATTCCCTTGAAGACTCCTCATTTGACTAATGTTTTTAGGAGGTGGCATGTCCATGATTTCTTGAACTTTTCAGGGTCCATCTCTATTCCTTTTGCTGAAATAATGAATCCTAGTAATTTTCTAGAGATGACTCCAAATGCACACTTTTTAGGATTTAACCTTAGTTGAAATTATTCCATGTGATCTAGAATGACTTCTAAATAATTTAATTGTGTATCTCTTTTCTTAGATTCAGCCAAGGTGTCATCCACATAGTCTTCCATTTTTTATGCATCATATCATGAAAAATAGTTGTCATAGCTCATTAATAGCTAGCTCTTACATTTTTTAATACAAAAGGCATAATGTTCCAACAATAGGTACCCCATGCACAAGTGAATGCAGTCTTTTCTTGATCTTCAAGAGCTATCTTAATCTGACTATATCCAAAAAAACCATCCATTAAGGCATAAATCTCATAACCCGCAGTCATAATCACTATCATGTCCATATTAGGAAGTGGAAAATCATCCTTTGGGCATGCTCTATTAACATCTCTAAAATCTATGCAAACTTGAATGGTTTTTTCATGTTTTGAAATTGGTACAATGTTTAACATCCATTTAGCATAGTCAATAGATCTTATGAATTTTGCACCAAGGAGTTTCTCTAATTATTCCTTGACTAGGAGAGCTATGTGAGGATGCATCTTTCTCAATTTCTGCTTAATAGGTTTAACACCTAGAGCTATATATAAGTGATGCATAATAAGATTAGTGTCCAACCCTGGCATATTTGAATAAGTCCATGTAAAATTGATCTTCTTTTCTCATAAGAACTTAGTGCAAGCTTCTTTTTCTTGTGATGACAAAGACTAAGTAAAATGTACCATTTGTGGAGCTTCATCCATGCCCAAATCGATTGTTTGTGTTGGTTCAATAAGCATTGAAGGTCTATCTTGAAAATAACTAGGGAGACGATCAAGTACCTCATCCTCAAATGCCTCAGAGAACTTTCCACCCTTGGATACATCCTTTCTTTTTACTTTTTTTAGTTATGACACTGGCACATAGTGGTTTTTGTCATCAAAACTCCTTTTTTTTTTTTCAACTAAGGTACTTGATGTTTGGCTCTATTATGTTGGTATCCAATTCATTGGTGGAAGAGACTATGGGTTCAATGGCATTCAAATAGCAAGCTATCACATAATCTTTTTGAAACATTAAAAGCTCAGGTTTGTGATTGCATTGGGACAAATCAATTAAATCAAGATCAACAAGGGGTAAATCAATGACTGATTCAAGGTTATGAATATGAATGATATCTTTGGTGACCAAATAGTTAGAGTCCATCAAGAAACTTCCTAAACTACCCAAATCGGGATTCATCCTAACAAGTGAAGAATCATCCACTAAGGTAACATGTGATTTCAAATCATCTAATCCTATACATAAATCGTTGACTAACTCAGGTTGAGAACTATATGTATGAGAAACATCAATATCCATAGCAACTGCAGAAGGCTTTGAGAGGGAGTCCCATTCATACTCATTGGAATCTACTTCTAAATATTGGCTAGGATTCTTACACCATGAAGGCTTGGAATGCTTGGACATAGAAGCCTCAATATCATCAAAGGTTACACTCTCTTGTTCTAAATTTGCATCTGTCTCATGAGATAATGGACTATCTGGATCTCCCCAAAGGAGATTAGTAGAAGGAACCCAATCTCCACAAAAATCTTGCCGATTTTCCAAATTAGGTACATACTCTTCTTCTTCTTCACTATCCAACTTTTTAAGGATAGGAGAAACATTCTTATTATGATTTTCATATCCTAGGCCAACCAACTTCTTAGAATTTTATTTGAAAAGACCATGATTAAGGGGTTTGACTCTAGCATCCAATCTAAAACTAAGAGAGCCATGTCCATGATAGCCCATCTTATTGACAAAAGTATACCCTCTTCTATAAGCTTTAGGAGAAGGAGTGAAGTTTTCATTGTGCATACACTGACAACTGTACAAATGTGACAAATAATGTCATAGTTTAAGAGAAAGGTTTCATCTCTTGTGAAGATTTACCGTAAGACCAAGATGAAACTAGTAATTTTGCAAGGGAGTTGAGTTGATATCCCCCCATGCCAAGGTCTATGGATTTGAAATTGTCTCTACATTTAGCTAAAGTTGCATCAAAATCATCTACTTCTCTATTGAGGGGAACATGAGTACTTGTTGAAATTGAGTTAATAGATAAAGTATTATCCCCAGGTATACAAATCTTTATTCCATTGTAAGGGAACTTAACACACCAATGATAGGTAGACGATACTACTTGCATATCATGAATCCATGGTCTACCAAGTAAAATATTGCACACAAGGGGTCCAACATCAACCATTTGGAATAAAATATCTTTTTCAACATGACTAATTCTAACAGGAAGGACAGACAACCCCTTTGAACTTATCTCTGCCTCATCATAGGCTTGGATAATAATCTTCCTTCTGATATCAATAACTTGTTCAGAATAACCTAATGTCTTTAAAAGACTCAAAGAACAAATATTAAGCCCAACACCTCCATCTATCAACACATGCCTAAAATGGGTTCTATGGACCATGACCTCAATATGAAGGAAAAGATTGTGCACATGGCTCAAAGATTTATCATCTTCCTCTAAAAATGAAATGTAATGAGGGCTAGAAATATGATTAATCATGTTCTAGAATTGATCAACATATAAATTGTTGGGGACATTTGCCATGTGAAAAGCATCCTCAAGGACCTGTTTGTGTCTCAAAGACAACTCTAAAAGTTCAAAGATCAAAACTTGAGTAGGGGTTCTTTGCAATTGATCAACAAGATTATAATTTGACCTAGGATTAACCACTAGTTCTAAAGGAACATACTTGGATTGAACTTGTTTTGGATTACTTGGTTGGTTTGAACTAGGTCATTTGACAACAAGGGGACCTTGACTTCGCATAAAAATATTGAGACTTTTTAAAGACACTTACTTAGGTTTACTTGACTAGTTTGAATTGGGTCCTTTAATGACAAGGGGACCTTGAGATGACTCTCTAGAGTGAGCAACCCTTAGCACCAAAACAGGTTTTTCACCAAGGATAGGAGAGCTCAAATTTAAATCATAACCACTGGGATCTCTATCTTCCATCATGTTGGCACTTTCTTCTACAACCTCAAGCATATTGACAACATTTTGTGCATTTCCATAAGTATAATTGATTGCAACCTTTCCATTCTTAGGTTGGGAAGCTTCCTCTTTCTCATACTTGGGAAAAGGCTCTTTGAATGGTGTGTGATCAGCATTGGTATTTAATCCATCTATTTCAATTTTTCCATTCTCAATAAGATCTTGAACAATATGCTTAAATCTCCCACAGTTTTCAAATCATGTCCAATGCCATTATGAAGTTTTTAATAGGCCTTTTCACCCCACCACCATGGCTTAACTTTAGGTATGCAGAACTTTGTAGCATCATAAGGGTGCACAAGATTATGAGCAAGGAGCTTCATGAATATGTCTTCATATGACTCACCCAATTGTGTAAAGTTATGTTTCTCTCCTTTAGGCCTTTCTTGATATCTTGGCTTGTTACTTTGTTGATTGGAACTAGCCAAATGGAGAACAGCTTGGTCTTTAGGCTCAGAGGAATCCATAACTCCATCATTAACCACTTGTTTTTTCTTATTCCAATATGTGTTCTTTCCTTTATCCTTGTTATTGTTGCTATTATTTTGACCATAGTTGTTTTTGTTTCCATTTTTTTGTCAAAATACCTTTCTCTCTCAAAACATCCTCGATTCTAAATGTGGCTTCAACCATGGTATCAAAGGACTCAAAAACCATCTTCTTAACTTCATACTTAATCTCAGGAACCATGTTATTAATGAGGACTTCAATCTTTTCCTTCTCAAGAATAGTCCTAGAATAGTGAGAGCACCGTTGTCTCCATCTTTGCAAGAAAGTAACAAAGTTTTGTCCTTGATTTTGCTTTGTGTGACATAAGTCCAATAGCGAGATAGATCATGAAAGATTGTATGAAAAGTGTTGAACAAATCTCTAAATTAACTTAGGGAACATCTTAACAGGAGGAGTTATATTGGTAAACCATTCCATTGCTTGACCCTTAAAACTCCTTGGAAATAATCTCATAAGGTATGAGTCCTCATGATGAAACTCAAAACATATGGTATAGAATTGACATACATGATCATTCGGATCCCCATTTCCATCATATTTGTCATATTGGGGGATCTCAATTTTTCTAGGAAAATCTTTCATGTCAACACTCTTATCAAAAGGATTAGGACAAACTAAATCAAGTGAAAAAGAACTCTTGGGTGCCAATATTTGCATCAGTTGTTTCTTCAATTGGTCAATTTCTTCTTTCATAGAGGGATTATGCTTTTGAATCTTTTTGTCTACATCAAAGTTGTAAGGGACCTTAGAACCCTTTTTGATTAAATGTTGAAAGCATGCATCTCTGTTTTGATCCATATATGCTTCCATATGTTGCTGAAAATATGGGTCTTGTTGCATAGCCATGAAATCATAAGAATTACACTCAAAGTTTGAGCTACTACCTCCATGTCATGAACCATGATGACCATGTTTTGAAGGTTATCTTGAAACTCTAGGAGATGTTAGTCTTCTATAATCATCATGTCTTGGAGCTCTCCGGGCTAGAAGATTGTGAAGGTGTTCTTGAGTGTCTTCCACTTAGTGGAGTCTTAGGAGGGGTGGATGGTGGAGAGTTGTTTACACCACCAATGTGCACATTGTTGAATTTATTGTCAAGTTGTGGAGTCGTGAGAAGATCTTGTATTTCTTGATGGGCTTTCCTTTATATCTCAATCATAACCTTCCTTTCTTCCTCTAGGCATCTAAATTGTTCTTCCTTCTTAGCTTGTTCTTCTAGAAGAGATTTTCTCTCATGCTCAAGTAATTTGAGTCTGTCATTCATATAACTTAAAGGTTTCATGAGCATTTTACTTAGTCTTGACTATTTAAATTGGTTACTACTAAATGTTGCATTCACACAAGTGCTCGAAGGCTCACTAATTTGATCATCATATTGGGATTTCTCTTCTTGCTAGGTATAATGCTTACTTTTTTAGCCCTTTGGTGTGCATCCAAATATTTATCCTTAATACAGGGTGAGGTTGGTCTACTTTCATGAGTGGGATCACCACTCAAAAGGCCAACATAGTATTCACCATTTTGATTCTTCTTTTGTGGAGCCATTGTAAAATTTATATCCATATCTGATTGAGGTGATGCTAAGGGTGTACTCAACTCAATAAGGTCACTACTAGGGTCAAACAAAGCTTTTGGAATATTCTCAGGTGATTGAACAAACACAAGTTCTTTTCCCTTATGTATTTGACAAGTTTGAACTAAAGGTAATTGTTTAAAGACAACTTGAGTTCTCTTTCCTTGATCTACTTGATATCTTGTTGTAATTGACATGAAAGAAAAGGTACTAGGTGATAGGATAACCTTAAGAAATGTTGGTACCAAACTAGGATAGTAAAAGCACTCACTTGTCTAAAAGAGATATGATAGGATATAATTTTGCAATAGCTATAAACCAACATTGCCACAGAGGTGCCCAAAATTTTGGGTGAATGACCTAGCACATATGGACCAGGAGGATGATTTACCCAAATTATAAATAATTAAAATTGAATTTTTATGAAAGTGGATGGACAAGAGATTACTAAGACTCTCCAAGCATAATATCAAAGAATCCAAAAGCATATATATCTCAACAAGGATAGTCTCTAACTCACCAACTCCAAAAAAAGTCACTTGCGAAATCAAAGATCACTAATTCAAGAGGTCAAAGCATAATAACCCAAGGTGCAAAAAAGCTTCTAACAATGGGTAAGTAGCTTAATTTGAATCAGATCAACCTAGGAAGACTAGAAATAACAAGATAGTAATATATTTTAATCATAAAGTCTCGACTCAAGGACTCATATTTTATTCATTTTAAATATCCAACTAGGTGTGATAAATTTTGAATTATAAATTAGGCATGTAAGATAGCAGTCAGGAATTTCAAGAAAACATCTTCAAACAATGAGCAAGGGAGAAAGCGACCTTGCACATGAATAAGAATAATGTCTGTGTCAGTCTAATCCCTAAAACCACCACTGTGCATGTTCTCCAAATATTTTCTAATCATGCACATAGTCCTAGAAAAGAAAATTTGGCAGCACTATGGTTCTTAGTAATGTTCAACTCTATAGCTTTTGTAATCTAGAGTTGATGAAATCCAATCCTAGTGCACCAAGGTTTTGACATATTTTGAGAATTTAATTAATCAAAGATATTGAGGAGATCTGACAACTCAAAAAAAGACTATACTAGTGAGGATTTCCCTTATAAGGACATTTATATAGTGGTTTCTACTATCACGTCAAAAATGACTATTACTACTTGAGGTTTTGTCCACATGGTTGACCCAATAAAAAGAATGTCCACTACAATTAACCCTCTCTAATCAAGAAAGACTCAAAAATTTGTACCACATGGGGACTTGGTTTGGATTCAAGGGTTCCAAGTTTTTGATGTGTCCAAAAGGGAATATAGCATACTCTTCTAGCCTCTTCAGCTTATCCAAACATAGCAAACAAGATTCTTTGACATGCTAACTTGAAATCACCTTACCAATTTTTTGGAAAAGCCAACAGAAAACACCACCAATTTTAAAAGAGAAATTACTAATGGATGTTGAGGACAAACCCAAGAAAAATAGTGAGATAATAACAAATATCCTTCCCTACCTATAAGGAGATCTATCATCGAGAAGAACTTCACATGTAAGGAAAGTGAATGAAGCACATTCCCTCAAGAACTCTACAAATAGTGTTAATACGGCCTAATTACTATGTGAAACATATATGCATGAAAGTAAATCTAGATCCAATTTTAGAGCACCAAATGAAGTGTGAATCTATGAAAGCATGTAAAAGCACTCAAGTCAAACACATGAGAGGGTTCATTTTATTTCCAAATCCAAATGTTATAGATATCTAGAAAAAAAATCTTGTAATACGTACAATGCATCTTTTCTTTTTTGTACCTTTCATTTATGCTTGAACGCTCGCTTGTAATGAACGAAGCAACAAACAAAACAAGCAAACACAAGATATGCAATATATATCCAACTTACGCAAAACTAGGGTTAGATCTCAAAATCTAATTTTTAAGAGTAATAATAATTTAAAAATAACACAAATGAAATCTCACATCATGCATTGATCTATGTGAAAATTAAATGCAAGATATTCATTAAATGCCCTCTTTTTAATATTGATTTTTGACTTAGTCAACAAGATTGGATTTATATGTTATACATTCAGATCCAAAAACCAAAATACAGAAAAGAGACCCATATCAAAAAATAAAGATCTTTACAAAAATGTTATAATTTTGAATAGATATTTTCATTTGTGACCTAGGGAGCCATTTTGTCAAAACAAACAAGTTTTTGTAAATCGAATTATTGAACCGTAATATGATCTCTAAAATCAAAACAAAAAGAACCAAACCTATTTAGAATTCAGAGACCTTTCCAAAAATATAGACATTTTTGAAAAAATTGCTAATTTGCACTCTAAAATGTTTTTTTGTAAAAATCAAGGATAAATTTAAAAAAATAGAAAATACCTCAAAAAAATCTAAAAAATTTCACTAAGTTTTCTTTAATTTGTCGCCCACCTAAAAAAAAAATTCATACCAAAACATCAAACCATTTGGGAGATATGATCAAATCTTTAAGATCTAGGATTTTTTGTCTCCAAACAAATTTGCATAAGGGACTTAGCTCCAAAAATGTCTAAAATCAGAAAGTAAAGGTGGGTTGCCCCATGGTGGGTGCCAAAGAATGTGTGTTCTAAAATGTTGACAAAATTCTATGAGTCATTATAGCCAAGATTGCTCAAGATTGAGATCTCAAATGATGACTCATAGCTCTCTATTCATGGAGTGCAAGGGTTTGTAATGGAGACCCTTAGTTTGACCTAGTTTGTGCCCATGCAAGTACACCATAAAATGAGAGATTCAAGGATCAAAATATGAATGCAAATGAAAATGCAAACTAATCTAAATGATAACAATGCAAAGCAATGCACGAAAGAAAATCTAATCTATAAAAGAAAATAACAATACAATATTAATCTATGGAAACAAATATGACTCTAAGATACTATGAAAATGCAAGGATGAAACCTGAAGATGGAAGCCATGAATACAATAGAAAATAAGACAAGAAGAGAGAAGTTGCAGTGAAGCTCCAATGTCCAAACCCTAAGGCTCAACTCCTCCAAAATCGCTCTCTAAACCTGTAGCATAACAATACTAAAGCAACAAGTTATTTTCTCTATATATCTTTCTATATGAAAAATGAGGAGAGGGCTTGTTATAAAGGAAAATGTGAAGGTGGGAGGTTTCTTATGACCAATATGGGATAATAAAGTTTGATCCATGTGAGACAAAATTCCACCAATGAGAAAAGTGGAGTGTTTGAGAAGAAAGTGAAAAGAGTAAAAAGAGGAATCCCACTTAGAGATATGTGCATTTAAGGGTAGGGGAAAAAAATATATATTTATTTTTATTTAATTTATTTCCTTTTACAAGTGGGATTTTATTTAATTAAAAGGGAGTAAGTTCTTTTAATTGAATATGAAATATTTAATTAAATCAATAGAGGGGTTTTTCTCTTAATTTATTGAATGTGGATTATTTTTTTAATTAAAAAAAAAGAGGTTTTTTAAAAAATTAAATAAGACTTAGGATAAAATGATCAAACCTGAGAAAATGTTGAAATAATTGAATTAATTACAATTTGATGAAAGGAATTGATTTGAATTGATTTAATAAAATATTGCAAACCATTGATTCAAAATTTTTTCTAAATTGAATAATGGGAGCCCATAGTCTAGATGACCATTTTAGGGTGCATACACTTGTGACACTTAACATTGATCTTGAGGTTTTTGCACATTTTTGGTCTTGGTATTTGTATGTTGACTTGGTATGAGATGTTAGTATTGGAACGAGTGTCCTTTCGATTTTGATTATCTCTTCTTATTGAGTAGTTTATGTTACCTATGAGGTAGTTTTAGCTATTTGGATTCCATGCCTAGGATTATTTTATAATTTGATTATCTATGTGTGGATCATACATAATCTCTCCTGCATGGTGGGAATGGGAGCCTAATTAGCTGACCACGTGGTCAGGAGGTAGTGTATTCTTACCATTTGGGTCCCCCTCAGATTGATAGATGTTGATTGCTCCTTGATATGTAGTGGCACCATTATCATTCATCCTCTTATCTTGAATAATTCTATTCATTTGATGTATATATGTATCATGTGTTTTGAGATCCTACGATATTTTGTATTGTATATCTATGTACTTGTATCTATTTTCACATACCCTATGACATGTGCAGTGGATGTAACCATTAGATGTGCTTTCATATAATTGGTTGTACTTATGCTTTTCCTTATATGACTATGTATGTGTTTATTCATGTTATGATTATTGACATTGTAATGGAGACCTAAACTTATTAATAAAACTTTCTTAAACGTGACTCAACATGAAGGAATCCTTGAGGAATTGAAATTGTATTAGCATTGATTGCATGTTTTTGATGTGTGTGTATATATTACTCCCATATTATTGTTATTTTGATGTTGTTTAAATTTAAAAAATAAAGAGTTTAGTGAGCTCTGTAACTTATTAGGTTTATTTCTTTGGGTTCTTGAGTGGGGCGTTACACATTACATGTACTAGAGAAACTATGAGAGGATGTCAACATGGATTTCTTTTTTGGTTTACAAAGAACTCACTGGGGGCATGATTCAATTTTTGTTGTGGTTGACAAGTTTTCATAGATGACACATTCCATTCCCTGCAAGAAAACTAGTGATTTTGTTCATGTGGATGAATTTTTTGTAGAGAATTGGTGAAACTACATGGTCTACCAAAGAGCATAGTTTTAGACCAAGATATCAAGTTTTTTGGGTATTTTTGGCACACATTATAAGGGAAGATTAAGACAAATTTGAAATTTAGTACATCACATTATCCAGAGGTTGATAGACATACAAAGGTTGTGAGTAAGAGTTTGGTGAACTTGTTGAGATGTTTGGTTGGAGATAAGACAAAAGAGTGAGATTAGATTTTACCACAGACATAATTTGAATGTATAATAATTCTTTCAATAGAAACTGCTAAATCACCATTCCAAATTGTATATGAGAGTAGTCCTAGAAATGATTTTGAACTAAGGAAATTGGATAAAAGAGACATAAGTAGTACTAAAAATGAAGAGTTTGTAGAACATTTGAAGACCATCCATGAGGAGCTGAGCAAGCACATCACAAAGATGAATACACAATACAAGGCTAAAGAGGATGAGAAAAGGAGGCATAAGGAGTTTCAAGTTAGGGATGAAGTCATGGTGCATTTGAGGAAGGAGAGATTTCTACTAAGTACATATAATAAGTTGAAAATGAAGAATCTTGGGCCATGTAAGATAGTGAAAAAACATGGAAAACATGATTCAGGAAATGCTTATGAAGTAGAATTTCCAATTGAACTGAATATTTCACTAGTATTTAATATTTCATATTTTACTAAGTATTGTTAAGGAGGTATTGCAGATGAGGTCATAGAAGCACAATGGAGTATTTTGCCAACTATTAGATTAGGTGAAAAACTAATCTCCCAAGAACACCTGCATGCATAAACCTGTCACATGGATGAAGTAAAGAACAGAGGCAAGGAAAAATCATGGAGGCCAAAAAGCCAGATCCATCTTATGGACATGCAAAGAGCAATATCTCATATAATCCAATAAGTGAATGAATAAAATACAAAGAGGTGAATATTTATAAAGGAATCATGAAACCCGAAAAGGGAAACTAAATCTTAAAAAAGCTAGGTTGCACAATATAATTAATAAAATATTAATTATATGCACCTACAAGATAGCTTAAGCAAACTAGAGTAATAGGCAACTTAATTAATTAAATCAAAGTGATTTAATTAATAAGTGCAAACAAATAATTACTCTAACACCCCCCCTTAAGCGAAGCTTGGGAGGAAGCTAACCTAGCACAACTATGAAAGAAGAATTGGGTCCCGGCAACAAGGCCTGATTAGGTACCCAATCACAAAAAAATATCTATAAAGAGGAGAAATAGAGAAAACCACATGGGAAAAACCCTACTCCAAAAAGAGATAGCAAAGAATGTTCTAGAAGAAGGAACAAAGAGATTAGAAGAGAATCATTGAAGCATGAAGAATTGCAAAATTCTGTCAAAATGCTGATCTGTAGAACCTCCATGAAAATAGAAGGCATGAAATATCAATCAAAGGAACCTCCATGGAAATAGAAGGCACAAACCATCAACCAAAGAAGCATAGAATAGCAATATAACCTCCACTTAAGGCAGGTGAGGTGACAGGCAGCTGAAAAGATGGGCCAAAAATCTCCTACAACACAAGAGCCAAACACATCGAGAGTGAGGTAAAAAACACCAACAAAGGCACGTGTCATCAACACTACATGAGAAAATAGAGAAAGAGGGCCTATAAGTGGCAAAGAACTATCCCCCCATGACACTTTATAAAATAGTGCGAGTACAATGAATCACAATGATGAAAAGGATCCTGAAACGCAAGAGTGGCACTTTATCTCAGTGCGTTGCATAAAGATGCTTACAATGAATATCAACAATGATCAGAAAAAATATAAGGCTGAAACAACAGAAGGTAGAGCCCAAAACGAAGCAATTGAAGCAACAAAATCGATCTCCGGACTTGAAACAATCAAGACATCCACTAGAATGCTAAAATGAAAAAACATTGAATATGATGTGCCTAGAATAGAATCTAGAACAACAACCAGCATCACTGGAAAGAGCACAAAAATAGCTTTCCATCGATATAAAGAAGTCCAAAATCAGAGATTGGAAGCTCAAGATATGCCTCCCGGAGTGCAAAATAGAACATCTGACTTTGACTGCCAAAATAGGCAACCAAACTGCAATAAAATTTAAAAACATCTATACCATCATCTCTGTCTCGGAACCATCTTTTTGACACATTTTTTGGATTGAAAAAATACATCCGTATGCTCAAGTTATGGAAAAAAACCTCCAGGGCCTCTGAAAATGCATGAAAAATTATTTTTTTTAATAAAAAAAATAATTTAAAAAAATAAAAAAGCCGTGCCACCCCCACACCACCGGCGGAAAGGTGGATAGGTAGAGGGTGGGCGGTGGTTGAGAGAAACTCGCAGAAGCACAGCCGCAGTGGTGGAGGTGCGGTGGAGGGTGGTTGGGAGGTGCCACTGGGCGGAGCAGCCGTGGAGCTGCCGTGGAGTCGCTGCGGGCCGCTGGGCGGTAATCGCAGCGGTTCCGCTGTGGTTAACTAATCGCAGCGATAAAAAAATTGCACTTTTATATTTTTTTTTTGCAATTTTTTTGATTTTTGATGCCTTGTACTGCATACAGGGGGCCGTACGGCCCTGTCGGACAAAATTTTTTTGCCTCCCAAACCAACGGTGTCCAAAATGGACAAATTTTATATGGATTCTAACTGCAAATGGCCTTCTGGATCTAATGGAAGCATCCGTTTGAGTCCAAAGTGCCCCCAAAATTTTTTTTAAAAAATTTGTCCGTACGACCTCCCACTGCTCCGAAAAATGCAGCTTTTGAAATGCTTCAACAAACCATGAATAGCGAGCAGCAAGCTTGCTCTGATACCATGTTAGATTAGGTGAAAAACTAATCTCCCAAGAACACCTGCATGCATAAACCTGTCACATGGATGAAGCAAAGAACAGAGGCAAGGAAAAATCATGGAGGCCAAAAAGCTAGATCCATCTTATAGACATGTAAAGAGCAATATCTCATATAATCCAATAAGTGAATGAATAAAATACAAAGAGGTGAATCCTTATAAAAGAATCACAAAACCCGAAAAGGGAAACTAAATCTTAAAAAAGCTAGGTTGCACAATATAATTAATAAAATATTAATTATATGCACCTACAAGATAGCTTAATAAAACTAGAGTAATAGGAAACTTAATTAATTAAATCAAAGTGATTTAATTAATAAGTGCAAACAAATAATTACTCTAACACCAACTACTTCAGTTAAAAAGGAGATTGATGAGATATTGGATAGTTGTGTTGGCAGAAACATAAGGACAATGGTATATGAAAAATACCTAGTCAAATGCAGAGGGCATCGAACAAAAGATTGATCATGGCTAACAAGGGAGGAGGTTAATCATCTTGTTTTCCTCTGCACAACTAAGATGTGATAGGTTCACTTCTCAAATTGCCTCAAGTATCTGATGCAAGAATATCCTAGGTGTAAGGCAATCTTGCATCACCCAAAATTATTTCTTTCATTTTTTTTTTGTCTTTTTAATAAGAGTTATTTCAATGTAGAGTTATTTTTTATGGAAGCTTACTATTTTTAGTAAGTTGATCATTTGATCTTAGAATGTTCTCATTTTATAGATGGAAGTTTATCTTAGATATATCAATCTACCATATAATTTTTATTTCCATATCATATGCATTAGTGAAGTTATTATAGGTTTTTGGTATGAATTTTTGGTATCAAAACTTTAAGCTTATCGATGAAGGCCTAAATGGCTCTAAAATGAGGTCAAAACTTGGTAGACAGATGCTTTCATGATTAAACATTGTAGAAAAGGAGCAATCATTTCCAAAAGAGAGTTATAATTGCAAATTGGGTAAACAATTTGTTAGTTATGTTCCCTAAAAGTTAGGTAATAATTTGTAAATTTTCTTGAGCATTTTATATGTAATAAAGTGTAATAAAATAACATAATTTGAGGTTGGTCAGCCTCAAGAGTTAAGGCTAAGTGTCTACAATCTTCGTAGATGATGAAAAATGCCTGTATAAGAAAGGCTTGTAGGTTGTGTAAGGTAGCTCTAGGTGGTAGTTCATAGCTTTGTCTTGCAAATTATTGTAAGGAAGGCACCTGTGTGGGTTATCATATTGTATTTAAAAAATTTTTAATTCCATATTTTTGGAGATAATAAAAATCTTATTTTCTATTCTTGTGAAGTTTTGTTGTTTCACAATTTTCTATTGTGTGTTTGTGGTAGTAAGGGGAGAACCCTTTACAACATTAATCCATGATCCTTCAAGATTACAACTTATAATAGATTGATGATCAAAATGTGACTACTCTATATGGGGAGGAGTCACAAAGATAAAGGTGATAGGTATGCACCCTTGGCATAATTTTGAAAGGGGGAGAAGTAAGTAGAGGACCAGGAGAAAATAAAGGGGGAGTAGCCAAAAGAGGAAGTGAGCAAAGAAGAGAAAGGAGAAGTTAGTACTAGAAAGTTACCAAAGAAAGTATAGAGAGAAGACAAAAAGTTGTACATGTGTGTGTGTGTGTGTGTGTGTGTGAGAGAGAGAGAGAGAGAGAGAGAGAGAGAGAGAGAGAGAGAGTGAGAGAGAGAGAGAGCACCAAAAGTATCCAAATATTGTTAGGGGGAGATGTTGAAGGCAAAGAAGGACAAGGTGATGAAACATGTATTGATATATGATTGAGATGATCGCTTGAGTAGAAAAATGTTGAAAGAAGACTGTGTTTTTCCAATCATTGTTTTGTCACTGATGTCAAACCTGCCACATGCTAGTAAGATAATTGCTTGTATGTTTCAAGCACTATCACTTTGTTGATTGATGAAGAGGATTTGATCAACAAGATGTAACAAAAGTACCCTAGAGGAAAGGTTGAGTTATGATTATGTAGTGAAGTGTAAGAATCAGTTAAGACAGTGATAACATAATGTATTAATAATCTACTTGTGGTTACAAAATAATTGGTTACACTTAGAAAATTTAGAAGACAAAGGTTGGACAAAGTTCATTTTCTAAGCTTGACCAAGTTGATAGAAGGTGTTGAGAAAAGTTAGTGCAAGCCAAGAAAAAAGTCAGTTGGAGCCAAGTGAAAGAAATTTCTAGTGGATGCCAAGTAAACTAGTGGATGCTGAGCAAGTTAGTAGGTGTCAAGAAAGTTAGTTGATTCTAAGTGATTTTTAGTATGTGTTGAGCACCAGTAAAATCTAGTTGATGCCGAATGACATAGTATGTGTTGAGCATCAATAAATTGATAATGCCGAGCTACTGCATTATGGAAAAGATCAAAGTTTACCAAATAAAAATTGACAAGTTTATTTTCTTGGAACTTGTAAATCAAGAGGAAGATAAGATTGATGAGCTGGAGGCACATAATCTTATGTAAACCATTTTGAAGGTAAATTCAAATGGATTTTAGGAGAAGTTTCTAGAGAAGACAAGATATGGGGTAGATACATTGTATCCTACCTTATCCATCGAAAACCCTAATTTTTGAGATGGATAATGAGTAGGAAAAAGAGTTATAATCTCCTATATGTAGGGATGTCTGGTCATGAAGAAAAGTTAGTTGGAGGTCAAAGTGTTTTTGGATGTAAAAATCTGACAAGGAGAAGGAAGAGGGTTTGCTTCATCAAGGGACCCAAGAGGAGAACTCTACAATGGTGAACTAAGAAAGAAGGCTTAAAGAGGATGAATGCTTGAAGGGTGAACAAGCTATCAGAATTACAAAGATTGGAAGCCAAGAAAAGATGAGGACTAAATAGTGATCTATAATCTGCAAGCAAGATTGTAAGTTATATTAGATCAAAGCTCTACTATTACTTTCTAACAACTGTAACAGATTAGGGTAAATCCTTTGGAGAAAGGTTGACTTGACAGTCATTGGAAAATCCTTTAATCCTAAAGTCCTCTAATAAGACTCATTTTTAACAGGGTAATTGAAATCCCTTAACTAGGTAACATTTAACAGTGTGTCTTGTAACCTCTAATAGGGTTGGTCTTTAAGAGGGCATCACTTTAGAAGAGTGAAAAAGGAGAGGCATGTTACTGGTGGTTTTCCCAAATTGGGTTTCCATGTTAAATCATTGTATCAAGTGTACTGATGGATATGTTGTGTCTTATGCTTTACATTTTTGCATGTTAGTTTAACAGTAACATATCATTTTTGGTTAACACACAATGAATGCATGCATGGTTAGGAAAGCTTTATGGGTTCACTGAATTGTGAAAAGTTTTATTTTGTACATTTAGACCTTGAATAACTAATTCACCCCCCCTCTCTCCTAGTTATTCTAAAAGAATTCCAATAACATGTTATTATTTTCTAAGCCTGTAGTAGTCAAACAATTACCTTTAGATATTGTGAAGAATATGCCAAGGCATTAAAATATGTAAAGGGTGCTAATTTTTTCATCAATGCTAAAGAGGAAGATTGTTGGCATAAATGCCAAAAGAGTAGGAATCAACAATTACTAGATCTTATTTATAAAGACCAGTTATAGTATTATTGTCACTTATGTCAAAAATGAGATAAATTGTTAATTAGTATGGGAAAGGAAATCAATAAGACAAGGAAGGACACTAATTTATTATAGTCAGAGAATGACTAGAGTATGATAATAGTAGGACATGTGAAAATATGTGACCTTTACAATCATAGTTAGAAAAAGTGGGATAAGCATAAGTTATCATTAAACCATAGTCTAGATGTGTAGATGGGAAGAAAAGATTGGTTGTTAAATATACATGATGAAAAGAGGTCATCAAGTTCAAAGAACAAAGGCAAGGAACACTTGACTAGACATGTCATAGTGTGGGTATATATGAAACCTCAAATAATGGAGAAGGAGATTTCATATTAAGATCCAACAAGAACATAGGCATGATAATTAAAATTTAAGTTCTTTCTAGTAAGTAGATAGGAGTCACAAAATACTTGTGACTTACTATTTTGGATAGTACACCTAATGCATGAAACTTGCAAGAAAAACACATGACAAAGACAATAGAGCACACATGAAAAAGGCAAGAGATTCAATATTTGAATTCTCGGATTAGGGTTTTATTATGATTGAATAAGAACCATATATAGTCATTCATTTTTTAGTGAACAAGTTGGATTTCACATTAGAGAAGCTAGAATGCCAAAGAGTTAGGTTGTTACAATCACAAAAGAAAAGAAAAGAAAAATAAAGGTGAAAGTTTCAAGAGTTGAAGTAAGTGTGTTGAATGAAGCCATGGGCCTAATGAACAATAATAAGAAGTGTTGAAACTAAGAAGAGTTGAGCATAGAAGTGGAAAATTCTAAGTCGCAAAGTTAAGGAGAGTTGAGAAATTTGTAAAATGGTTTATGAGAATCAAAGATATCTAAACCAAGATAATATAAGTAGTTATTTTTCATAGGTTAATCTTCATGTTTTTTTTCTCATAGTTACAAAAAAAATCCCATTAAGGGTGGACTCTAACAATTTATTTGTATTGAGTTTCTAATAGAGTAACACATTCACTTGTGTTCTAATTCCTTTGAACAAGCTACCTTGAATTAGGTAAACACTCTAATAGGTGCTCTTAAAATGCCTGACCAGGTGGCACTTAAAAGCACCTTTGTGATATTCTAACAATCATAAGCTCTTGACAAGGCACACTCTAGAAGGGTATAAGATTTTTGAGCATTGTCTCACACAATGGTTTTTACCCAAATTGAGTTTCCATGAGATACATTGGGGTTATATGTGAATGCCTTTCCATCTTACTTCTTATATTGTTTATCTATTGAATGCTTAGGCTAAATGAAGAAGTATTAATATAAAGGTAAATGGCAAAGGTTTAAAATTCTTGGTGGAATACTAATTTACCCCCCTCCCAAAATTACAAATATTGTGTCGACCGACATAGATAACATTTGATAATGACTCTGATGAAAAAGAAAATTAGGCTAGCAAAAGTCAAAATCAAAATATGAATAATAAATAAAACTTGGAACAAGATAAATTCTTTGAAATTGACAATGTGACACATGAATCAAGGGAAGCACTGAGAACAACAAGGTATGTCTAATTAAATCATTCAAAAGATGAAATTATTGAAAATGAAAATACCATTGTAACAACTAGATAAATAATGAGAAGTGAATTACACTTGATATCTCAAGTTGAACCTAAGAGTATAGATGAAAAAACTAAAGATGAATCATGGGAACTATAATAGACTAAGAAGAAAAATACGTGGGAATTGGTTCCTACACCTAAAGAAAAAAATGTTATAGGACCTAAGTGGGTATTTAGGCAAGGTAAAATAATAGAGAAACAAAGAAATATTGGTATGTAAAGTATATTCACAACAAGAAGGTATAAAATTTGAGGAGACTTTTTCTCTTTTGGCTAGAATCAGGGAAGTAAGATTGTTGTTGTTGTATGTAGCTAATGTAAGAAATTCAAATTTTATCAAATCAATGCCAAATCTAGTTTTTTGAATGGAGAAATAGAGGAAAATGTATACATTCGGCAACTTGATGGATTTCCTTTGATAGATTAAAATGATATGGTGTACAAATTGAAGACAACACTTTATGGCTTGAAGCAAGCTCCAAGAGCTTGGTATGCAAGGTTACACGTGTATCTTTTACATTTAGGTTTCAGAAAATGTAGTGCACATTATAATTTATATTTGAGAACTAATCCTAAACACATTTTGATTATTGAATTATTTATTGATGAAATTATTTCAGTGGAAATGATGAAGCGATCATTAATTTTTCTGAAGAAATGAAAGGGAAGTTTGAGATGTCTATGATAGGAGAGATGAAATATATTCTTGTTTTGCAAATAACTTAGAATGAGGATGGTATATTTATATCAAAAACTAAGTACCTGGATTTTTTGGTAAAAGTTGGAATAGATATTTGTAACCATTGGGAAAGTCAATGGTGATTAGTTGTAAGTATATCCCCCTAAATAGGAAGCACTTTAATTTAGTGATGGTTTAGCACCTATACAATGTAATTTGAAGATAAATTTGCATTTAGGATGAATTTTCACATTTCTTTTTATCTCTCCTAGATAGATTTGGGGTAGGATCTAGTGAATCCTACATGGTATTCCTATTCTATGGTGCAAAGCTCAAGGTAGGATCTATCCACATGGTTTCCTCCTCTTTTATCTTTCAAACACAAACATCCCTTTGTTAAATTGAAACACGTATTTTCTTGAAAACTAAAATAATTATCTCAAAACAATCACTTGTTCTCAAACTCTAGGACAATCCCATAATTTTTTGGGCCTTGGGACAAGGATGTATCTTTGTCCTTGGACATGAATATTATACATTATCTATGACATAGTGCGCCCCTACACCAAGACCTATTTTGGCTCCCCTTTTCAACCCTTGTGTTAGGGTTGATTCGAGGCATCCTTTTCTTGCCCAGTCAATTAGTGGGATAAATTTTATTCCAAATCATTTTAAAGAACACTCCATAATTCATTTGGCACATCGTGAAATAAAGAAAAATTCATGTGGAGAAGATATTGTAGACTTCCCAATTTGACATAGTGCAATTGTAACATGGAAACAAATAATCTTGGAGACATCCATTGAAGCAAGAGCCTTCTTCACATTGACATCTACCTTACTTCAACATTAAATTCATCATTCAAGAATTCAAGATTCATTTATGGGGTAGAAAACAAAAAATTATGAGTATTTTTTAGAGTACTTCAGCCTTGGTAGCTTGAAATATTTTCTTGGTTATCCTCACTTCATCCTCAATTCCACTTTCATGTTTCAAAGTATATACATCCTTCCAAGTTCAACTTTGGCCCTTTCCATCCATCATTTGTGTTCCATAAGTATCTAATCCATACTTCAAATACCAACTCCTCATGGATTTGTCATTGTAACTCAAATCTCAAAGCTTTCATGAATTCAATCCCATTGAAAGTTTCATGTTGTAATAAGTCAACATATGCCTAGATTTCCATAAAGGTTGAACACATTTAGTAAAGAAGGCACGCTTCAAATCAAAGAAGTAAGAATTCTTCTGGTCTCCATTTGTCCAATAGTTTTCTAAGAACTCGAGTTTGTGATGGAATGGACCAAGCACTTTGTTTCAGAAAAAAAAATACAAGATGTTGATGGAAATTTATATTGAGTTTACATCTAGACACCATCAAGAAGGTTTTCAAAGTCTTAGATACTACAGAATGTGTCAATCTACAAAGGAGAATTCATGATAACTTGAGCGAGAAAAGTTTGATCACATCAAGTTTTCAAATGACAACAAAAAATTCATCAAAGAGAGCCAGAGGCTATCAATAGATGTAACACCATGTTTATCAAGGTGAATGAAGTGATATGAAATACATGAACTCCCAATCCTATTATCATCTAGGTACAAGCCTCTTTAGGACAATCCCTAGGATTGTTTCAATTCTTTTCCATCTTTCTTCTTCTTCTTATTTCATGTTTGTAATTTAAGAGCATGTATTATATGAAAATGTGTAATTACATGTAATGCAAGTTGCATGTGCAATTGTATGTAACTCAATAATTTCTCTCGTTAGTTAGACTGGATCAAAGTTGGTTGAGTTGCTCCTATTTTTTCCTCCATCGTTTGCTCAACTCCTTTTTCTATATAAAGGAGTTCCCCCCTCATGTAAAAATCATCTTTTTTTGTAAGAAAGAAAGCTATGCCAGACTTGTGTAAGCATAACTTTGATTGTGTAGTACGAATTTGACACAAAAGTAAATAAAAGAAGAAGTTGAATTCAAAACTTTGACTAGAAGCAATTTTCATAGAGAAAATTAGAAGCTTTGAATATAATTTGTGCCTATTATCTTTGATTCATGTTATTATTGTGTGTTCAATAATAGATCATAGTGAGTTAAGAAGCAATCAAAGTTGAAGATTTGACTAGGAGCGATTGTGGCAATGCATAGACTAGGAACTTTGACTGTAGCTTGTACTAACATCTCAAATTCACAAAAAATAGTTAGAATTCTCTACTTCTAGAAGTCTTTGTGCTCCAATGGTAGAGGTTATTCTCATAGAATAGGTTAAAATAGGACTTAGAGCCAAATTGCTACACTTTCAACTAGCCTTTGAGTTAGTGTTGGTTTAGTGGCATCACTGTTTACAACTTTAGATAGAACTATAGTTTGAGGTTTCATCTTTCCCATCACTTGCTCTATTGGTAAGTGGATTCTTTACAAAAAGCTAAGAGGAATGAATATTGGTAACACCCCTTACAAAATCTCTCAACTTCTTGTTTACCTTGAGTTGATCCAAGAAACAATGAGAAGGGGGAGCCTTCCCTAAGGTAGGAGAGACTTTGTCTCACGTACTATGGGTAGTCATCCTATTATGTGACTAGATTTTAAACTATCAGTTGCAAAATATCCACCCAAAAAGACCCTTTTCCTAGTGAAAGAAAGTTGGCACTTTTGTTCCCCCTACTGATGTCTCCCCCCCTCCTCTAGTGGAACATCCTAATATCATTGCAAAGGCTAGCTCTCAGACTATTAGAGCCATCCATAGATTGAGTATCCTATTGATATCCTAGTCTAGGTTAGTGTTGCCTACTCATGTTGATGATGTTGGCATGAGTTCATCATCGATGAGATCATCACATGTTTGTGTGCCCCATACTTGTATAACATGCAAGAATATTTGTCTAGGTCCCATAGGCAATCTTTCTGAGTATCAATTTCTATTTGAGGAGGATGATACAACAAAGGTGTCTATAGGGACTACACACCCTAATGTGAGAGAGGAGGGGCATGCAAAACCATGGGATCTTTCTGTGTTAGTACATGTATACATTTTTTTGTTACAACATATGTGATTTAAAGTTAATCTTTATATTAGAGTAATTTTAACCCATACTGACTTATACATGTACGTAATATTCATTCATGTTTAGTTGATGACTAAGGAGGAGCTCAAATAGGTTGATGACATCATGCTCTCAACTATTTAATTTGGCCTTGAGACATCTATGGCACATTATGTTGTTTTCTCATTGTTTTTATATTTGATATTTGAATACATATGGTTTCTAATATTTCTTTTCTCTTGTAGGTATCACCTTTAGTTGGGGGTAGAGTGCAAGGGGCTGAGGCATAGTCCATTGACAAGGGAAAGGTAATTAAGTGATTTTAAAGTGATTAAATATCTGTATTCTTGTAAAATGTTTGTGCTAATAAAATTTAATTACATTCTTTATTGTACAGGGCATGGTTACTAGTGATGAGTCCAAGAAAAATTGACATTGCATACCCTCTGGCATTTCCATTCACAATGAGACCCCCATCATATGTATAACTATCATTTATTTGTTAATTTCCTTATTTTCATAAAAAAATTCAAAATTAATTTCCATTGTATTAACAATTGGGCTTTTGTCTCTCATAGGAAACACCTAGTGCATAGGAGGTTGGACGTCAGAGTTTTGTATCTTCTCTCACGCAACCATTATATCCAAAGGAGTTAACAGAGGTAAGTTTTAGTTTTAATTATTGATTATATGTTATAAATTTAGTATTCTATGAATTATAATGTTATATTTTAAGTCATAGATCCATTTGAAAAACATACTTGAAAATATACAACCACAACCAACTAGGTTCTAGAAATCTTGACATATGGGAACACTCCTAACTACTGCAGAAAGTCAATGAGAGAGGCATTTATGATGAAATTTTAAAACTATAAATATTCATTAAAAAAAGGATCATTACACATTTGAGTAATTAAATGTTAGATACATAGAATCATATAAATTTATCATTCTAACTTTGGGTTTTCCTTTTTTGTTTATGTAGGAGGCATTTGATCCACTCAGTTTAGTGATCAGGTTACATTTTGATGATCCACTAGCAACGTAGGATAGTATAGTTTTCATAGGATGTGTTATGGGACATTTTCAGGAGGCATATGCCACATTGTATATAGAAACAATGATATTATACACATTTTGGTGGCATGATCAACCACATTTTGTATATGGACTGTTAAAATATATAGTCCACCAATATAACTGAGGGGGGGCGGGGGGCGGGGGTTGTGAATCAATTATCCAACTAATATCATAACTATACAACTTATTAGACTTTAACCATATGAGACATATAATCAGAAACCACAACAAGATACTCATACACAATAATACCATATATGTTAAGTAGGGAGACCCTTGATTAGACAAAAAACCCTAGTGGGGATGGTACCCACAAGATGACATACTAATATAAATGTTACTTGTTAGAGGATGGACCTTATTAGGGATCTATGAATACATTCAATACATATGAGTCCCTATTAGGAGACTTTGAATCCCTATTAGGAGTTGTGCCAAACCTATTATGAGTTATGCAAGATAGCTAGACCCACTGCCCAAATAGCTTCAAGGTTAACACCAACGAACCCACTATCCAAATCATATCTATATTATTCATTGTAGAATTATAGAATTTAAATGTACTCCCTTCCTCTTCCTCTATCTTGTCAACTAGATTCTTCTCCTTCTAACCTAGTAACTAGATAAAATTTTTTGCATCAAATAATCCCTTGGATCACTTACACACATTTTCTAAACATTTTTCTCCTTTTCACACTTTGCACTTCATACAATAATGGATACTACAACCAAAACACATTACAAAAAAGGAAAAAATATTTCCTTTATACTATATCTTCAAAATAATTCCTTGAGTCGACCTTGAGGCTTTCCCAATTAATTATAATAAGATAATTAATTAATTACAATTATAATAGTACTATCAGCTCATAGTCTATACAAAACTTCAAATGTGTAATACTAGGGCTTGCACACTTGCTAATGTCACCAAAAAACTATCCTCCATCACTAGTTGACTGCGCATCTTCTCATCATATGTTGGATGAAAGATATCAAAAAAATATGAGAAAGTTCTTTCCAAGCACTCAGTCTTTGCACTACTCTTAGTAAATCAAGTACAACCTTTTTACATTTTCAACTTAGACTCTACATACTAAACTAGATCATCAGGACATAGTACTAAATATGTCCATGATCATGCATCGCTAGACAAGAAAAACCTTGTTCGTACAACTACAACTTTTCGATGTTACTCTTCCAATCTTCACAAACTTACTGCTATGTTGACATCAATGACAAAAATAGTCATGAATGCAACATACCAATACTCTCTAATGCTTAGGCTACTCCCCCAAAGTAATATCATTAGCATTCATGCTAACAATCTCACCATTTGGCATTAATGGAAACATAGATGAAAAACATCTAAGTTCCAAGAATATCAAAATAGTACTCTACTACTATAGCTGTTGTTCTCATCTTCTCAAATCCTCTCCATTAATCAAGTCTAAAATTCTCTAGAACACTTCTAGGATTAGCATCAATTTTCACATGCTAAACAACTCTCAAAACATTAGGTATATATCTCCTAGAGATATTCTTTCTTCCTTACATTAATCTTTCTAAATCTCCCTAAAGAGATATCTCTCTCCCATTCATACTTAGGAATTCTTCTCTCCCATTACTCAGGAGATGGTTTTCATGCATATTCTTCCCCATTGACATCAATGTCAAAGGCCTCAAAATGAAAGTACACCAATTGTTAATACACTGTTTCAAGTCCTCAACCAAATAGAGTGTCCAAAGACACTATTCAAAACCAAATACCAAGAGTCCTCAATGACTCAACTCATCACAGATACTCCCTCATATAGGAAGCATCAATATTCAATCTAGTCTAAAAATAGTGCTATGTACCATTGGGCTGATGCACTTACTACATCATCTACTTAGAAATAGGCAAGGGTACAACCCCAAGCATACCTCTCAATTACTCAAATGTATCTTTAGGTAAAGGCTTTGTAAAGATATCTACAATATGATTTTAGTACTCACATACTATATAATCTGATCTCTTTTTCTGTTGCCTTCTCTCTTAGCACATGATACTTAATAAATATATGCTTAGTCTTAGAATGTAATAGAAGATTGTTAGACATACTCACTATAGTTGTGTTATCACAGTAAATTACAATAGGTTCTTCAAATTCAATCCTGATATCCTTCAAATTTTTCTTCATCCACATTACCTGATTATAGTTGTTTGCTGTTGCAACATAATCTACCTCAACTGTACTCTAAGAAATATAATACTATTTCTTGCTTAGCCAAGAAACTAATCTTCCTCAAAGAAAAAATACACCACCATTGGTGCTCTTTCTATCATCCATACTGCCTACCTGACCCACATTAGTATATGCACATAGAGTAAAATCAATTGATCTATCATACTAGATTCCATAGTCAGATGTTCCTTTCAAATATCTAAATATAATCTTTACTGATACATAATGATACTCCTTAGGATTAGATTGAAATCTAGCTACATTCCCAACAACATTTTCTATATCTAGTCCAGTGTGAGTCGGATATTGCAAACCTCCAATCATGGATATGTACTTCTTATTCTCTATTGCAGGTGTTTCATCTTTGTTGGATAACTTGTGACTAGTCATCATAGGTGTACCAATAGGTTTACAACTTTCTAATCCAAAAATTTTGAACAAATCCTTTAGGTACTTAGCTTGTAAAATGAAAACACCATCACTGTTCTATACCTTCTGCAATCTTAGGAAAAACTTCATTTCTCCTATCATGCTCATTTCAAACTCATTATTCATCTCTTAAGAAAACTTATCACTTGCTTCATCATTACCTCCAAATATGATGTCATCAACAAATATTACTATTGCCAACAAACCATTCTCAATCTCTTTCGAACACAAGTTACTATCTATTATACCTTTACAAATCCAAGCTTTGCCAAATGCTTATCGAACCTTGTATACATGTTTTAGGTTCTTGCTTCAGACCATATAGAGATTTCTTTAGTTTGCATACCATGTCTTTGTCTTCTGTTAGAGGGAATCCTTCATGCTTCTTAATAAATACCTTTTCTTCAAGTTCTCCATTTAGGAAAGTTGTTATAACATCTATCTAATATACCTTGAACTTCTTATTCATTGCATAAGCCAAGAAAATTCTCACTACTTCCATTTTGGCTACAAGGGAATGTGTCTCCTCATAATATACACCTTCTTGCTGTGAATATTCCTTGCATACAAGTCTAGCCTTGTTCCTCACAACTTCACCTTACTCATTCATCTTGTTTCTGAATACCCATTTGGTTCCTATCACATTCTTATCTTTAGGTCTAGGAATTAACACCCATGTTTCATTCTTTACAATCTGATTTAATTATTCCTTCATTTCTTCAATCCAATGATCATATCTATAGGCTTTATCTATGCTCTTAGGTTCAACTTGAGAAATAAAATATATCTCTTCATTAACTCCATTTCTTGTCATCACACATTTGTCTTTGTCTCCAATTATCTATTCTGGAAGGTGATTCTTTGTTAGATTCATGTTAGGGGTAGGAGTTGACATCTCAAATCTTATCTCATCTCTAGGTTAAAATCTTTGCTCTCCTCTTTTCTCAATAGTTAACACATCATTCTACAAATCATTGTTAGTCTCAAAGAAAACTTTATCATTTTGTCTAACAATTCCAAAATTATCTTCTTCTTCATTAGAGTTATAATCTACCATCTTTTTCTGATTTCCAAACTTTTCATCAATCCTTACATTTTCACATCTGGCTATTGTCTTAGTCCTATAGTTAAAACATTGACATGCCTTGCTTTTCAATGAATAACCAAGAAACATACCTTCATCACTTCTTGGGTCAAACTTACCGATGCCATCATCTCTCTTAATGTAACATTTTCTTCCAATTATTCTGAAATAATTAACTAATGGTGAATGACCAAACCATAATTTATAAGGTGTCTTTCTAAAACATTTTCTGATTTGTACTCTATTTAGAGTGTATACTATTGTATTGATTGCTTCTCTCTACAATGTCTTAGAAACATCATTCTCAAAAAACATCACTCTTACTACCTTTTCTACTGATTTATTTCTTCTTTCAATAATCCCATTCTTCTTAGGTGTTCTAAGTGAAGATAGCTATCTTTTGATTCCATTTTCTTCATAAAACATGTTAAACTCTCTAGAGGTGAACTTTGCTTCTCTATCTAAACTCAAACACTTTATCATAACACTAGATTCATTCTCAACTCTATTCTTAAATATCTTAAACTTCTCAAAAGCTTCTAATTTCTCTTTAAGAGATGCTACCCACATCATTCTAGTGAAATCATTTAAAAAAATCATAAAATACCTTTCACCATCGAATCCTCTTGTTCTTGAGGGACCACTTAGATCTGTGTGCATATTCTCTAGCTTCTCTATGGTAGTGAACTTCTTGCTAGGAAATACTTCTTTCTGTTGTTTAGCCAAAATACATTTTTTACAAATAACATTAGTAGGCTTTGTTATCTTAGGAAAGTTTCTAACTACAAATGTCCTACTAAATTTTACAATATATATATATGGAAAAAGTGGCAAGACACTATATTATTTTATTATTTTATAAATTCTGATTCAACAAGGTCAACTGGGAAAGAATCAGAGAAAAAAACCCAGCATCGTCCCTAATATATACAAAAGTATAGATAGTTTAAACAAATAAATACAAGAGGTGTTTCAACTACCATCCATCGCAAAAAAAAAATTGTCATGGCATTTTGGCAGTCTCTAAGCACTATCTTCATGACAATGACCAAGTAAAAAACACAAATCTTACAAATCTATCCAATCAGATCCAAAACCACCTTCAAGTGACCGTAGCTCACTAGGAAGAGGGCCCAAGCTAGTACAAAACTCTGACGAGGTTTGGTTCCAGTCCAAATCCAAGTAAACCTGATCAATTAATTCCCAAAAATTCTATTCAATCGACAACACTGAAGCTACATTCATACCCCTAGAAATATAAGTAGTAGAATCCATCTGTAAATCAAACAAAGCTTGACCTACTAACTTAATACGCTCCACCAATTGAACATCCATTAAATTTGGTGTAGAGGGCAAAGAATATTTCAAATAATCAAAGCTGCCAGTGTCTACAACTTTCTTACTTGCTTCAAAAATATCGAAAAACTCATGTTTATGCAGAAGTTGATAATGTGAGAACAAACCACCAACTAGTGCCGCTCCATTCCATAAGTTGTACTTTTGCATAGCCAAAATTAGTTTATTATCCACCATATAATGAGGATGGATTACCTTATGGGCCAATGTTTGAAGAAAATCAGGTGACTGTATTAAATCCATTACATTAGAAAGGGAAATTGAAATAAACTAAGATGGATATATAAACATTAGTGTCGAGGAGTAGAAGAACTCTTCACCAATATTATGCTGAATAGCTCTTCAAACTATGGTTGAGTAAATTAAAAACATTTGATCCATCACTTCATCCATAATAATGTTCGGTAACACCTTTTCCTCCAAAGATGAAGATAAGAAAATACAAAAATTCTTTGGCATGATGGTATGGTGCTGTTTGTGACACATATCACAAGCTTGAGTGATATCCCACCCATAATTCATCTTGTAACCAGATGAAAAAATTGAATTCTTGCAAAAAAAGTAACATAAGGCTGAGGTAAATAAAGATTGCAATCCTCATATAATAAATTATATAGTGCAACATACTAAAAGCCATCTATATTCGCACAAGAGAACATCCTTGCAAGAGCTGAAAAAAGTACTGGCACTAGTGTATTTTAATGATTCAGATTTAGCCACATGAGGACATCAAATCCCATTATCAAAAAAATCAATGTAGTCAAGGAATAATCAGAATTAAAGCACTTAAAATATACTATGCAAGTGATATCCTCACAAATGTTTCTGAGTAAATCATGCAACATTTATTAACGTGTACTCTGTTACCAGGGCAACTCGGCACTTATTCAGCAACTGAAAGCTTTAAACTTAGCACCAAAACTTAGCACGTACAAATTTTCACTTGGAAAAAAACATATAGCTCTGCATCACTCGGCACCTAATACAATTATGAACAACTCGACACCTGATACCAATCTGG
This sequence comes from Cupressus sempervirens, assembly GCA_028749045.1. Taxonomy (NCBI): domain Eukaryota; kingdom Viridiplantae; phylum Streptophyta; class Pinopsida; order Cupressales; family Cupressaceae; genus Cupressus; species Cupressus sempervirens. The sequence goes on along the minus strand of CM053789.1, from coordinate 843,066,356 downwards.
ACAACTCAACACCAAATACAAATATTGTCAAACAAGCACTTCACCAAGTAACTGACATATAGCTCTGCATCACTCAGCACCTCTAACAGACTAGCTCGACATCTAATACAATTCTGAGCAACTCAAACTAGCACTAGACCAACTAACTAACCAATTCAGCACCTGAAGAAAATATGAACAACTTGGCTCTTGATACAATCTTGGACAACTCGGCACTTGATACTAGTCTGGACAACTTGGCACCTAATGAAAATTTGGATTACTTGGCATCTAGATACAATTTTGGATAGCTCAGCACTTGATACAACTTTGGACAACTCAGCAGTTGATGCAAATCTAATTTACTGTGCACCTAAACAAAATACTCAGCACTTGATAAAGCTTGGTTTGCTCAGCACTAAGGGACATCTAATTTTTGTTCACAAAACTCGGCAGGCATGGCATCTACTCGGTACCTAAAATATGTACTTCAGATGCTGAGTGGGTAGATGTAGATGCATCCAAGTCTTATTGAATAAGATTTTGAAGGACCTTGTATTCCTCAATAAAAGGAAAAGGGTGAAGAGTAGAAATAGTAATCCCTACACAACCCAAATTTGATAAAAAAATCTGCAACTTTATTCCCTTCTCAATAAATATGTGAAATGCTAATATCGAAACTTTTACAATATTATCAAAGTTTATATGGCATAAGCTCCTATGCCATAACCAACTATTATCCACTTTAGCTAGTAAACATGCCATTTTTGTAAGATTCAACTAAAATACATTACCTCTAGATCTTGTGCTAGTTCCAATCAACTCACCATATCTATCTTTGATAGTGTAGGTCTTCTCAGTGAATTGCAACTGATAACCCTTGTCCACTAACTATCCAACACTCAAAAAATTATGCTTCAATCCATTAAAAAAAAAACATTATCAATGTTAGTTTTACCATCAAGAGTAATGAATCCAATTCCTATTATATGATAGGTTGCATTGTTGCCAACTCTAATAGTACCTCCATCATGATTCCCAAACTTAGCAAACTTATTCATATCACTAGTCATGTGATGTGAACATTCACTATAAATTATCCAATTAGATTTCTTTTTAACTTGGGAAACTAGATCTCTTTCTTCTCTAATATCTCTATCAAGATCATCTTCCTTGATAGCCATAAATCCTAATTCATCATCATCACTTTTAGTTTGACCTCTCTCATCATATTCTTCATCTTCATTTGCATACAAATAATTTTTATCTCTCCTAGGCTTAAACTTTCCTTTATACTTTTTCTCACTTTTAGGACATTTAGATGCATAATGATTGAATTCATCACAAGTCCAACATTTAATGATTTTCTTACCATCTTTTTCTCTTCTCACAAGAAGGGCTATACCTTCCTCAATCTTCTTGTCTTCATAAGATTTGTTGCTACTAGAAAAATCTCCATGTGTGCTTGCACTCCTTGTCAGATTAGGTCAAATGTTAAGGGCACTAAAAGCTATTTCCACTCTTGCTAGATCTCAAAATTGTCTCAAATCTACTTCTATATCTTCTAGTCTTCCAAGCAATGTTTCCTTGGTAAAATCCTTAGTGCAAGGTATCAATAGCTAAATCATTTGAGCTATTTGCTTGGATGGTGGCATCAAACTTTTCAAGATATTCCATACTAACTCATCATCTTCCTTGGTTCCACCATGAGACCAAACAATTTTTGATATTCTCCCAATATTTTTTTTTATAGATTCATCTTCTATCATTTTAGTATCTGGAAATGCACATATCCAATTCTGCAATCTAATTCTCTTTTCATGTGTATCATCTTCAAAAGTAGATTCTATTGCTTTCTAAATTTCATGAGATGTTTGAAGTGACTTTACCGAACTATATTCATTCTCTAGAAGATTTTATAGTAGAGACTCTCTAGCTCTCATGTGACACATGAATAGATCTCTCTCTGCTTTACTATATTCTTTAAGATTTTCATCTTTCACAATTGTCTTCTCCCTCTTTGTCAAGATCCAATAACCCAAACCCATGCACAAAAAATGAGTCTTCATCTTCTCCTTCCAATTGTCATAGTTGATTCTGTCAAATCTAGGAATATCCTTTCTAAAGAGATTTTCCATCAATGTCCAAAAGCTATTAAGCTTATCCTTCAAGGACTTCACACTTTGCTACTAATTGTTATCTAATATACATTCCACCAATATAACCAAGGGTGGGGTGGGTGGGTGGGGGGGGGGATTAACCTTATTAGACTTTAACCATATGAGAAACTTAATAAAAAACCACAACAAGATACTTACACACAATAACATCAGATATGTTAACTAGGGAAACCCTTGATTAGAGGGAAAACCCCGATGGCCAGTGGGGATTGTACCCACAAGATGATGTACTAATAGAAATGTTCCTTTTAGAAGATAGAACCTATTAGGAGATTATAAATAAACTTAGTACATATGAGTCCTTGTTAGGAGACTTTGAATCCTTGTTAGGAAATTTCAACCCTATTAGGAGTTGAGGAAGACAACTGGACCCACTACCCAAACAACTTCAACGTTAAGACCAATGAACCCACTATCCAAATGATCTCTATATTATTCCTTGTAGAATAATAAAATTTAAATGTACTTCCTTCCTCTTCCTCTGTCCTGTTAACTAGACTTCTGCTCCTTCTGATCTTGTAACTAGACCACAAACACTAGTACATTTGCACTTCTTTTTCTACCAAATTTTTTGACCAAAGCTATGATTTATTTTATTTTTTGGTTTTCATCCCTATAATTGTAAAAAATGTATTAAGTTTTCTTAAGTTGGTTGAAATTTTGACCAACTCAGGTCATAAAAAATAAAAAATATGTTAATCTTATATGTATATAGGCTTATAGTCTATGATATTATTGTTTAATCTTATTTCATTCCTACCTGCATAGGGTATCATTACAGGTAATATTGGGGCTTCACAGGTAAATTTTGTAGGATATCCATCATTGTTGGAGGAAGGTGAATGATCACTGGAGGAAGGTGAATGATCATTGGATTCATTCTATGGCAGCTCTGAGACATTGGCTGAGAAAGAAATTAGGAAGCCTTTACATGATTTTGTATGGAGCTGCAACTGCTTATACTCCTATGTTGCATTCCCATCTCTTTGTCGAAGACCTAAAATACCGAAGTGTTGAGTTCACTACTTGTAAGGTTAGCTCTTTTTTTTTTAAGTCTTTCCTTTTTGTTTGGTTAATTCTGCTTGTTCAATTTAGTTGTTACGAGCTATAGGATTTCTTCCGTATGACACTTAGAACTAGACTTTTCTACCAGGATGCATTGTACCTAGTCAAAATGATGACCCATTTTCCTTTCTTTCAGTAGTTTACTTTTTTTCATCTACTTAATGTGTCATTTTATATACATTATGTTTACACAAATAAGAATTTAGAAACTCTATTTGGTAGTTTTATTGCTACATCTGCATCTAGTATTCCAATGATTTGGAGTGGTGACTTTTCCCTTTGAATTGACATACCATTGTTGATGTCATGAAAGTTGAAAATTGGTGGCATCTTACAAGATTGAATCATGAACAACACAACATAAAAAGGAAAAATACAAACACAATTTTTTTTTATTTAGCAACTATTGTGAGTGTCAGTTAAATACAACTAGGCTCCTTACTTTGTGTAATACATCTATCCATGTGATTGACATGAAAACTATAGTAAATGGAAAAATAGTTGTGAATGTCACTATGTATGTTGCCTCGTAAGATTTAAACCTAGCTTTTCATCATAAAATTTGAGATATTTTTATTACCTGAGCTCACCCACTAGACAGTTCCCGTCCTAATTTTGTTTCTAAGAAATGTCAGAATCTATTCATTTGTTTCCTTTCTAGTGTGAGCTTTGGTTTTGGTTATTGCCAACCTTAAATACAAGGTGGGTATGTCCTGACCACATTTTAAAGATTGGTAAACATGATGCTTTCTATGATATACCCCATCATGATTAAATTGCAACCTTGTTACATGTCTTCAGGTGTTGTTAGTCCATTTTTTTGTATTTTGAGAATTTAAAATTGGGTCATGCTTCTCTTACCTTTGCATCACAACCCCAAGCCAAACCCATTTAGGGTACATAAAAGTAGAGGTCAACTTCTTCACAAGTTTTAAGTTACTTTATTTATGCTAAAATTGATTACCGATTTGACTCATTTGTTTGTTTATTTTTTTGTTGTCTAGCAAATATAGATTGAACTTAGGTACATTTTTAGAATTTATGAGTTTTTTCTTAGCTCAGAATTGTCTGCATTGGACTATGCAAGTTAATAGGCACAATTCATCATGTTGAAAAAAACATAGTTCTTACAAAGATATTGTTGGAGGAAGCTGAATTTGATACTTGAACAAGGCGAATTGACATGTGATTTTCTATTTGAAGGTTATAACATCCTGGTGAGATTTTAATTCCATGTGTCATAATCAATGTAGAAAGAATCTAAATATATCATTTATATGCCCTTCTAGATTTGTGCAATATATTCTCCTTTCAACAATGAAGAGTATATGATGTTTGTGCAAATCAATTATATTGATATCTTGGAAAATGATCTCTTAATTTCATGATCATTAGATGCATTCAATCAGTGATCCTCAATATGTGCAAAGTTCTTGAATCTTACTCCATAGGCTCTTTCAATTTGATAGTATGGATCAAAATGAGATCTTCTTTCCTATAACCCCAAAGAAAAATGCCTAAATTCTCTCTCTTACTTACTATTAGAAGCAATGGACAAGCTTTGGTGTCCAAACTATGTGGAAATGCAATTCCTATCCTATTCATATGCTTTTGACTCTTGTCATTTACAACTAACTTCCATACAACTTCCTTGAGCAACAACTATTTGGTAGAAACCTTGGGAGTTTGATTGGGCATACTATACTTTCTAATACACAAATGTAAGTGAATTTTTGAAACTTAGCATACCATGATCCATACTTCTTCACAATGTTTTTCCACTCAACTTGATAATCTCATTAGGAGTGCCTTGTAATACTCTCACTATGTGCATAGCAAAGGCTTTGTTTGCAATCTTAAGTCCATCCCTTTCTTGAGGTTACATTGTGGATAATAATCATATCTCATGTATTGTCTTGGTCCAATTCCAATTATACCCAAACATTCTAATCCTTTGTACTTCTGTACTCACACAATCATGTAGATCATACCCAAGCTCATGTAAAATTTCATTGATTTCATCATAGTTCTTAATTGTATATTTAAGTTGTCATTGATAACTATTGCCCAATCAAATCTTTCACTTGCATTAGTGATACTCTTGATTAAATAGCACATCCATGGTCCGAATAGTGTTCCTTGTGAGCTTCAAATTGCTTTATTCAATGTGATTATGAGGTCCTAACATGTTCATTAAAATCTACCTTGGTCAATTTTGAAAACTTGGTATTGTGCTTCCTAGATTATAATCATTCATTGTTGAGAAGAGTGATGTACTCATCCACATTTTTTTTCAAACTCTTTCATGATAAACTCCCATGTTCTAATTAAGCTATCTTTGTGCTATGAGATATTGAATGGATCCCTTATGTTATCAAGTATGATTGCAACCACAAGACTTCTTTTAGGGGTAAGTATTTGTTTCAATATCATATCTTCCAGTACATTTAGCCATTAGCTTGGGCCATTGCTTGGCTGGTGGAAATGCAGCTACATGAACTATACCACTCTTCAAGATTTTCTTTGCCCACGGTGATGGATTGTGTTGAAATGTTCTATCTCTTATCAAATTCATGTTATAGGGAGAAAGTTTGGTGTCATTGACTTTCTTCCATTTGGATGTAAAGTTTGTCTTGGGGAGCATGTCTCATAAATCATGTTTGAGCTGCACAATATTTCATTATCTTGAGTTTATCCCATCTTTAGGTGCCTTTTCCTTTTTCTTTGAGCCTTCTCCTCGATTAACTCCTACCATTCTTTAAATTTCCATACAAAACCCTACATTAGGTTTTTTCTTTTTCTATTTCTTTAAATCGATAGGAGTTATTATTTAAGAAATCAGAATTCAAGATCACAAACAATTTTGATTTTTCCATTTGCTTCTCTACTTAATGACTCTTTAAGTAAAGTAAATGAACCAACTTTTTTTGAGATGATCATATTTCGACCCAATGATGCTACAAGCTTGAAGAACCCCAATGCCATTTGATGGAGCATAAAGTAGACAAGTAATTGCCTAAAAAATCTACAAACAAAAAAGTGATCTCTAAGAACCACCTTTGGCTATTTGAAAGTCATTGTGACTATTATTATAGTTTTGATGTAAGTTCTATTAATATTTCTCCACAAAACTTACTTGAGAAAAGCTAATTGAAAATATGAAGGCTTCTACTACATTAATTTCCTAGATTCTAGTTGTTATTTAAGGATTCTAGAAGAAAATGAAAACTTCTATTACATAATTTTCTTGGATTCTAGTTGCTACTTATGCAATTGATGTACTGATGGATGTATTATGAATATCCTTTGATTTGGATACTCTAATTAGTTTGATGAATTTATACCTCCTTGCATAAACTAGCCTAATTTTTGTATCCTGTGTATTATTGTTGGTCTTTGAGCCATATTTATAATACTTAATTTGAAATATAAAAGTTTAAAAGAAAAAAAAAAAAAAGAAAAAAAAAAAAAGGACAAGAAGTATAGCTAAAACAAAGTAATGCTGAAAATTGTTTATTTTGGGTGAACTAGTCATTAGTCTCCCATACTGCATCCTTTGGACAATGGACTGAAAATTTAAAACAACAACTTGAGTGTAGAAAGCTTGTGCACCCTCATTTAAATTTATTGATCTCTATTATTTCAATTTTTCAATATTAATTTCACGCTATGTTTATGTACTTGAGTTGTAAGATGAAGGAAAAGAGCAACTGATCCAATGATAAATACAAAAAATGTGATTTGATAGGAATAAACATGTTATAATGTTAGTTTTAAAGCTTGTTTTGGCCTAAATGTAGATGATTCTAATATGTCTTACCAAGTTTATAGATTTTCCATGTACTTGTGCCAAATACTATACAAAACGATGGCTTTTCCATGTTGATTATGCTCATAAAAGTTACATGGAGTGGGTATGGCAAGGTGGAGCTCAAATTATTGAAGAGTTTGGAATACATTGACAACCTAAATGAGCGAGTGACATAAAGATATGTGGTGCCTTATCAGTGTCAAATAATTTTTAGATAAGCATTCTCAAGGCGCATGGCTATATTTAGGAATCCCTTTTATTCATCAATCTAATGTAAAATATTGTAGAAAATGGCAACTTAAACGAATCAATTAAGTGGAATAAATAATGTGTTTAAAGGGGATATATGAATAACTCTGTATTTGTATAGGCGTCAATTGTTTTGGCATAGGTAATGAAAAAATTAATTTGAAAATCCAAATTTTACAAACATGTAATTTGAAGATACAATTATTCTATCTATATCTCTGAACTATAGATGGAAGTTTTGTGTTGAAAAGAATCACTTCAATACAATATTATGAATGAAGCAAGTGGTTTATAATTTTGAAGATTAAATCATTATATTTCTTATAATTTCTGCCACACCTATAAAGCATTATCATGCACAAAGAACTATTAAACCTCTTGTGAGTGAATTAGTATGATTGTTATGCATCCAAGATTTTCTATGAAGCAAAGATATAGAGTTTAAAGGATACCTCTCAGCTTCTGGTGCAAAGCCAATAACATAGTATGTAATAGAAACCAAAATCAATGCTTCTAGAAAAGATAGTGGGATCTTCACTATCCATATAGGCAATACATAAGCCTAAGATGGATAGAATAAGATGTCTCTTTGCTTGTAGAAAACTGGAAGGTGGCCAACTATCATTGACATTTCTAGAAATCCATTATACATCATGTGGAGTAGATTGAAGAACATAGCTCCCATATAGAGATTTCCATCTGCAATGCTCTTCTAGTGCATTTTTGTGCACAAAAATAGGGTCATTATGATTGTCCCAACAACTTTTGAGAGGTTGGGGGGGGGGGGGGGGGGGGGGTGTGAATCAAAAGTAACTAACTTTAACCTTTCAACTGAAACATTCACATGCATCTAATTCATCTAACAAACATGAAAGCAAAGACATGCATGAAAATAGATAACACACACATTTGGCAACCCAGAAACTCTCCAAAATGAGAAGGTAAAATTGAGGTGGGCATGACACCCACAAAGTATCACTACAACAATATGTAACTGTTCAAGGTTACAAAGTTTGACCACTTCCAATAGTCTGCCCTGTGAAAGGCCTGTCCTGTTAAAGACTTTACACCCCGTTAAAAGTGACCTAGTTAAAGGATTTACAACATTCACTTGGAATGCTACCATGGTAAAGGATTTACAATCCTATTAAGGATCTACAATATGGCTACTAAACCAATATAGCTACTAAGCCAACCTATCAACATAGGATTTCCATTTTCACAATACAATGGTTAGAAAGTATGGTAGAATGTCTTGACCTGATGACTTGCAATCTCTAATTGTTGATTCCAAATCCTTGTTCTGCTCTGTCTACTCTGATCCTTGCTTGATCTAATATGTCACTCTTCAAAAATTTGATACTCTATTCTTGATCAACTAGATTCTACAATGTTGTTTTGTTCTTCACTGAGTCTTTACACCCTTCTGCACTTTTCTATAATTCACCTATACACTTCTCTCATCCACTTCTTGCATGCATATAATGGAGTTTCATCCTCCTTTTAAATATTTTGAATACTTAGGGTTAGGTATGAATCTACGATCAATATTTACTCTTCATTTCCCACTCAATTCTTGCACTTTTCCTATTGGTTGCATGCCTTCTCCATTTTTCTTATTGGCTACATGCTAATTACATAGGTAATGCAAAAGATTCAATCTTATCTTCAAGATCCTTCAAGATTCATCCCATGTCGGCTCCAAAAATGGTTTACATCTGAGTTTGTGAAGGCACAAACTCATATGCTAATTTTGTGTTACTTGGCACTTACTAGTTGATGATGCTCGACATATATAGGAATTTTATCTCACTCGGCTCCTATAGCAATTCTATTTCGCTTGGCATCTATACTTTTCTTGGCACCTATAGTGACTCAGCATCTATAGTTTGGTTGGCACTTGAACTTTTCTCAACACCTAAAGATCACTCAGCACCTACTGAATTCTCTAGCTCAACACACACTATAGCTTGACTTTTGTATTATACTGGGCATCATCTTGAGAATTGGTTAAGTGTATTGACACTCAATTGTCAAAACCAATCTGAGACTAACAATCTCCCCCTTTGACATGAGTGGCAAAAATAGTTAACTAAGCATTATGAATCTGATCTCTATGAGTATACTTCACATTCTATTTGGCATATGTACAAGACTTTGAAAACTTGTTCAAAATTATGTAGAAGACTATATACCTCAAAAATTTGTAACTCCCCCTGAGCTAATGTGCCAATTTTATAACCAAAAACTCTTGTGATAAATTTTTCTCATGCTGATGTATTTTATACTCTTTGCCTTGTCTACCTCTATTCCTTTTTCTGCTTTGTTTATACTCTGTATCTTCTCCCCTTTCACATCTTCTTGCAATTTTTGCATCTTTTTGGCTTTATTACCTTATTACTTCCTTGAAATGTAAATTTGAATATCTCCCCCTTTGGATATTCTTTATTACTTCCATCAAAGAATGTAATATCTCCTTATTCTTATTTACATAATATATCTCCGCCAAAATATCATATCTCCCCCTTTTTGATACTTATGTCAAAGGGTCCTAAGAACGAATATAATATTTATCCAAAAAAAATTTATTTACCTCCATGATCATCTTCAGAGAAGCATCCCAATTGTCTAAGGCAATTTCCAGTGATTTGTGTTGGATGGCTATCCCTGTTGCAAGATGCACTAGGCCTTCTAAGGTAGAAATATTGGGGTCTTTGTTCAAAATGTTCTCTACATAGGCCTATTCCTTATGTAGGACTTCTAGATGTGGAGTAATGGAGGACTGAATCTATATTAATTTGGCTTTAATATTGGCCTCTTTTGCTATTAGTATAACTAACTGCTTTTGAGTGTGAAGTGTTGTTGCAAAATGCTTCTCACTCTGAGTTGGATCTTTAGGTAGTTGTGTGCTAGAAATCTTGAGATTTTTTTCCAAGCTCAAAATACTTTGGCTAGTTTCTTGTGTGAAAAATGATGAGTCACACAATTTGGAGTACAATGAGAATACATTCCCAAGTACTGTTTTCACCTTTTCAACTTTCTTAGCCAATTCAACTTGTGAAAGTGCTATCTCACTAGATATTTTCTCATTAACTTTCATCTAAAACTTCTTTTTAGACCATTCTAATAGTTTAACATTAGTATCAAGGTCTTCATTGTGTACCTAGTCCACTATGTTGGACAATTGCTCCATTATGGGTTTGGTTTCATCAGGTACTGGAAAGCTAAATGCATTAAGAAATATATCTTTGATTTCCACCAATGCTTTCTTCTATCTACACTCATTTATGAGTATCTCCTGCTTCTTCCTTCTCTCTAGTGCCTCTTGCACTTCATTTATCTATGCTAGATTCATAGTTTTGGAGTCATAATGAGGTATGACTATTTCTTCATCAAGTGTGGGGTCTCCATAGTGAAGTACCCTTGCAGCCTTGGTGGAGCTTGAGCCTAATGTTGAAATCTACAATGGTACTACATCAATGCTCAGCTTCTTGGTAGGAGTCCCTAAGGTAGGCAAGTTCACCAATGTCTGTATTGCCTCCTACTCCTTAGGGGTTTTCTCCTTTTCCTTCTCTTCTTCTCTACTACCCTAATCAATAATGATGATTTGAGGAGGTGCACCTTGGATTTTTGTTGTAGGAACATCTTGTCCTATGTGTTCCTTTGTTGGCTTCTCAGTATTTGTTGTTGTTGTGATTGCATGATCAACCTTAGTAGTTGTATCCTATGCTTCTTGCTATTTAGGTTGATCTGTTGTAGCTATGGGAGGTTGTGAAGGTGGTTTTTGTGTATTCACCTTCTCCCTAGTAATTCCTACTACAACCTTTTTTAACTCTTCTACACTCACCAAAATTGGATTTGTGCATAGTTGTGATTGTAGTGTAGTTTGGTGAAGAATCTTTTTGAGATCCTTTGTAGTCGATGGATTGATGTTCTAACCTGAGGTGTCAGGAACATCCTTTACAATCATTGTTTTTGTAGGTGTTGTATGTGGAGGACTTGGTGGTGGCAGTTGGGTGTCTTGGACACTTTGTTCTTCATGCTACTCTTCAGCTATTGCCTCTTCACCCCATGTCTTCTCCACTGTTTCCTCTTCTTTTTATTTCTCTACCTCTTCCTCTTTCTCATTTTCTTCTTCTTCTTCATCATTTCTGCCCTCAAAGGGATCTTCCTCCCTTTCTTTTACTATTGTCAACCCATAAATTAATTTCCACATTTGTGTGGATTTCTGCACAACATCTTCAATTTAATTTTGCAATATACTAAAGGCTTTTTATTTGGGTGCAAATTTGCTCCCATGTTTCTTGCTAGCCTTTGTTATTTGACCTTTAGTTAGGTCTTGCATTACATGAGCCAATATAGACTCCCTTATTTCCTTTTCCATATTAAGGCAGTAATGCCATTTATTCTCAACTAATGAGCTTAGCTCTTTAGGCATTGAATTATCTAGTTCAAGTGGGGTGGTCTTGAACTTGGCCATCATAGTGTAGATGGATTGTTCCACTATGTTTTATTGTTCCTTTGACAACTTATTAAAATTAATGGTCTTTAGACTAGTTAGATCTGCATTATCTCTAATGTTATTGTAAACACTTTCCAATTTAGACTTGGTAGAATGCCTTACCAATATGAATTGATCTTCATAAGACTTTGTCCTTTCTTTTTCTAATTCAGGAAGTGCAACATACTTTCTTTTCTTCATTGGTTCTATAGGCCTTCCTTGCTCTATTTCTTTTTTTTCCCTATTCCTTTGCCACTTGGGTTATTGCCCTAGTATCTACCCTTGTAGTTGGCTTGGTTGGGCTAGGCTTTGTTGCCTTCTTCTTCCCTTTTGGTTGTACAACTGGCTATTTTTGTGCCTTTCATTTCTTTGGCTCAGCCTTTGGTGATTCTTGTTTGGCATCTTCCTCTTGTTTCACATCCTCCCCCACACCTTGGGTTAAAGGAAGTGGTCCTTGACCTTGTTCCTCTTCATCACCTTCTGCTTCTTCTTCTTCTTCTCCTTCTGTAGTACCTTCACCAAATTTGGCTTTTAACTTCTTAACAAGTTTATTGTTCTTTATCAATATGGAGGTAGTCTTCAAATCCATATCCACTTTTGATCTCACCATGTCATAGGTTCCAAAATGTGGTGCACTTTTATCTGCTTCCTCAGCTAATAATGTTGTTATAGTCATTGATGCTTCATCTATATTTATTTTGTAGCCAAGAGGTCTTAACCATCTAACTCTTGGTATGGTAGCTTGAATGTACATATAGTCAATATCTACAAGAAATCATACATCATTTGCATGTTTCTCTACTAATGAAACTTGTATTCTTAGCCTTTGCTTCATTGACTTCTTGAAATCTTAAAAATAGCTAGTCATTAGGGTCTCAAAATCAGCTCCAATCAGCTCTATATATTCATTAGCTTGAGCTATGATTGACTTGTTAGTTTTCTATGCAACTTTGCCAAAGGAAGGAAACTAATTTTGATCATAAAAGAATATACAAATCAAAATAGCACCAAATTTGCATTGGGCTCCCTTAGTTCTCTTGATAGCTACTAAATTTTCATTAATCTATTGCAGTTGCAGTTCTACAAGATCATAAGTATGATCCTTTTCACTAATTTGTAACCTACATCCACTGCAATGTAAGGCACACTGTTGAGTCTACTAGATTGGTAGAATATATGTGCAATAACCCTAATAGCAAAATCAATAAGAGGGTTGTGAATGGTATCAATTTTCATCCCTATCTTGTTCCACTTAGCACCAATATTTTTCTCAATTGCCTCCTTAGAATCACTCCTAAGGGTCTTTGGCCGATCTAGGGTTGGGTACCCTATCAGTCTATGTACAATTCTCTTTGCGATTTTCATTGGCCCATCCTCCAACCATAAGCTTCCATCATGTATTTGACTAAGCATTAGTTTGATTCATTTAGTCTTGAATACTATGGGGAATTCTAGGGAATGCATCAAACTCTTCTTCTCAACAATCTGATATTCTTCCTTCAACACTCCATTTTCACACAATCTCTCATAAGATTTCCTCATTTCCATGTCACTTATGGCTCCAATCTTGCAATTGTAACATCTCCTAACATCTTGAACCATGACTACCTTAGGGGGTATGATAGATAGGGCTCTAGTTGGGTTGTTCTTATACACCACTTCAAGGATTGGGTAGAAGTCGAGTTGTTTCACTTCATTGGACACTAGCTAGACCTCAAATGGTTCCTTCTCTTGAGTTTTCATAGAGCGAGAAGCCATTTTTTGCAATCTAGGGTTTGTACACAAAGAAAATACGAAACTGCGTAGCTTGGCACAAATGTAAATACCTTGAAATTGATGAAATTGTGCTGAAATGCTATCGAAATCTGCTTAAACACTAGATTCTCTACTGTGAAGTCTCTCTGCACTCTTTTTTGTCTTTGCTCTTCATTCATGATGAAGAATAATGATTGAAAATTTGATAATATAGCCTATTTTTATTGCATTTCATGCTTAGTGTGTTTATAGATGTCCACTCAACTTTTGAAGGATTTTTGCATTACTCAACTTCCATTGGCTTTTCATCACTCGACATCAATAGAAGTATTCCTTTACTCAACTTCAACTAAATTTTCCTCTTTACTCTGCTTCCACTACCAACTTGGCTCCAACTAATCATTTGGCTTCTATTGTTTTAACAATAAACTCAACATGTACTAGGATTTTACTCGGCATCAAAGGGCAACTCAACAATACTTGTAAAATCTTGAAATTTTAACTTTGCATTTGATCTCTTCTTTTTAGTACTTGCTTGTTTAGGACCTGATTTATGATAAAGCTTTATAAGTTAGTCCCTCATTCCTTCCCTTGCTAAGTTTGATGAAGTGTGACTACTTGACTTGTTAGGTGAAGTGATCCCTTCATTTGATGTGCTACACTCATCTTTCTTCTTCCATGTCTTATTCATTTCTCCTTTGATGTGTTCAACATCTACCTTCTCTTTACCTTTTTTGTTCTTTGAATTGGGTGCCTTTGACCTTGTTGGGTTGTTCCTACTAATATGACTAGTCTTCAAGCAACTAAAACGTGTCGTTTGACTCAACCATTTGCTATAGTTCCCTCTGAAATGTGTTCTTATGCAATTTTTAGGAATGTGTCCATATTCCTGACAGTAATGAAAACTATACTTAGTTTTGCAGTCCCAATTGTAGTGATTTCCATGGTCATTTCCCCTAGCTAGTTGGTTTGGTGTCCACATAGGCTTTGATCTACACTCAAAAGCTCTATGTCCATACTTCTTGAAATTGTAGTAGTGACCTTCAAATCTTGGCATTCTGATAGTCCTAGTTCTATAGTTATGTACTTGATGTCCTTCCATTTTGAAAATGACTCACATTCTTAGGTTTGTCATACTGATGGGAATACTTTCTCTTACATACATTAGAGGTATGCCCTTTTTTACCACATAAATGACAAGTAGGTTTAGTGTTCTCACCTTTGCTACTTCTTTCTTCTGCAATCTTGGATGAATCTCCTTGTTCAATGCTGATGTATCCTAGTCATGAAGTATCATTGCTAGCCCTTGGTGATTTCAGTAGTTGCTCAAAGTACTTAATGGCCTCGTTAGGTTTGTTGAAGCTCTCTAATATCTCCTCTCTTTTTAGATCATTTGCAGTTGTTCATTTTGCATTTTTAGTGTAGAGATCTCAATGTCCTTGACATTTAGTTCATGATGTGCATTCATAATTTGGCTTAGGGTGTCTAGCTACATGTTTTAAATTCTTGCAAGCTCAATTGACTATTCTTCCAGTCTATTGGCAAGGTTCCTCTTGTCTTCTTCTAGCATAGCCTTGTCTTTAATGGCTCTTTTCTTCTGTTTAGTCACTTCATAGAGCATCATGTCTTGTGATTCTTGTTCAATCTTGAGTGTTCTAATTTCTTCGTCTTTAGCTCTATTCTTCTCCATTAGGTCTACTATTGCTGCATCAAACTCTTTGGAATATTCATTTGTAAATAGTTTTGAGGTGTCAATCTCCTTGTATTGTGTATCATTCTCAGCTATGGCAATGTCTCTTCTTCTCTTTAAGGATTTTCTCAGTTCCTCTCTAGCTTGCTCAAAAGCATGTAAAGCAAGTTGTATGTCAATTTTTTGATTCTTTATGATCTTCCCAAGTTTTAAGACTTCCATTTCCAAATCTTTTCTCTAATCTATAAGGCTCCTCCTTGTAAGAGCTTGGCTCTAATACCAATTGTTAGAATTTACAAGTGGGAAGATTTACTTCTGAGGGGCAGGGTGGGGGGGGGAAGAGGGGTGAATTAGAAGTAACTAACTTTAACCTTTTCAAAACCTTTTAACTAAAACATTCACATGCATCTAATTCATCTAACAAACATGAAAGTAAAGACATGCATGAAAAAAGATAACACACAAATTTGGTAATTGAGAAACCCTCCAAAATGAGAAGGTAAAATTGGGGTGGGGATGAAACCCACAAAGTATCATTGCAAAAATATGTATCTGTTCAAAGTTACAAAGTTTTACCACTTCCAATGGTCTGCCCTATGAAAGGCATGTCTTGTTAAAGACTTTACACCGTATTAAAAGTGACCTAGTTAAAGGATTTACAAAAATTCACTTGGAATGCTACCCTACTAAAGGATTTACAATCCTATTAAGGATCTACAATATGGCTACTAAACCAATACAGCTACTATGCCAACCTATCAACATAGGATTTCCGTTCTCACAATACAATGGTTAGAAAGTACAGTAGAATGTCTTGACTTGATGACTTGCAATCTCTAATTTCTGATTCCAGATCCTTGTTCTACTCTATCTTCTCTAATCCTTACTTGATTTGATATGTCACTCTTTGAAACTTTGATACTCTGTTCTTGATCAACTAGATTCTGCAATGCTGTTCTATTCTTCACTGAGTCTTTACACCCTTTTGCACTTTCCTACAATTCACCCATACACTTCTCTCATCCACTTCTTGCATGAATATAATGGGGTTTCATCCTCCTTTTAAAAATTTCAAAGACTTAGGGTTAGGTATGAATCTACGATCAATATTTACTCTTCATTTCCCACTGAATTCTTACACTTTTCCTATTAGTTGCATGCCCTCTCCATTTTTCTTATTGGCTACATGCTGATTACATAGGTAATGCAAAAGATTCAATATTATCTTCAAGATCCTTCAAGATTCATCCCATGTTGGCTCCAAAAATAGTTTACATTTGAGTTTGTAAAGGCACAAACTCATATGCTGATTCTATGGTGCTCAACACTTACTAGTTGCTGATGCTCTACATATATAGGATTTCTATCTCACTTAGCTCCTATAGCAATTCTATTTCCCTCAACATCTGTACTTTTCTCAGCACCTATAGTGACTCAACATCAATAGTTTTCTCAGCACTTGAACTTCACTTAGCATCTAAAGATCACTCAACACCTGAAGTTCACTTAGCACCTATTGAATTCTTTGGCTTGGCACACACTATAGCTCAACTTTTGTATTATACTCAGCATCATCTTGAGAATTGGTTAAGTGTATTGACACTCAATTTTCAAAACTAATATAAGACTAACACCTGTATTAGCTATTTGTTAGTATTTATTCTTCTTTCTCTAATATGATGAATAAAAGGAATGCTCAAGATCTCCAAATTTGGCATCCTAGTGACTCACCTGTCCTATTTTAAATATGTAGGCACAAGAGTTTTTGTTCATTAGCAGCACTTCTCGAGAGAAGCAAGCTTTGAACATGTTCATTCTACTAACACCATATTTGGTAGATGTAAGAGTTGTCGGGTGGCTCTTTGTTTTGTCATATGAATGTGATAACTCTTCTGGAAGATGCTTGCCAACATGAAATGAGTGAAAAGCCTCTACAAATTCTTTGATAGGTATGTATCAATATGGCTTACTTCTATCCATCCAATATTGCTCTTGGTCCTTTATTCAGGTCGCCTATCAAATTCAAATAGTTTAAACACAAAAGCAAAGTTAACAAATTACATAAAACAAAAAAATGTTTGAAAAGGATTAAGTTGCAGTATTGAAAATGAAGTACATATTTTAAGGTTAGTAGGAAATTCCACTTGAAATTTCACAAGAAAATAGTTATCCATATTATGTTTGAGTTTTGTGCTACTATATTTTGACCTCAAGATCAAGGTTAATAGTAAACTTGAACTTTCCCTATTAATCTACTACCATGTGCCATATTGTGTGTGTAGACAAATGAATCTTTATATTTTGAGTTTGCCACCTACATATCACCAAGTCCTACATAATGGATAGAAAACCCACTTCTTGCAAGAAATCTGCAACCCTTTTTCTATCTAGGTAGATGAAACCTATATGGACTTAAATAATTCAAGTAAATTCTCTCGAGGTCCTTGATACACAATCTCTCCTTAAGACAATAAGAGAATGTCATTGAATAGTTCATATGTCTCAAGAGTAGGTTGCAGAAGAGCTATCAACATTTTTCCATTTAGGACATGGACAATTTGTCGTAGATAGTTGATTATCTGAAAAGTTGTAGCATTGTCCAACCCTATTGAAATTTCATCCATAAAAAGAGCTTTTGGATGACCAACCATCATTTACCTTGCAAGAAATGTTCAATAACAATCAAAAAATTGTCATGTTCCATTAGAATTAATTCAAATGAAATTACTTCAACTTTTCCATCAAGGAACTTTCTTAGATATCATACCTTTAGTGACTCTTTTCTTTTGAGCTCTAGAGACTCCACCAAGCATTTGATCTCTTATTTTTATGTTAGCACAAATGTCCAGTCCCAAAATCTACAACATTTTTAAGAACATGGTTCCTTAGGTGAATAATCTTAATACTCAACATCTATGAAGAGTTTGTACATATGAGTACTGAATTTCTAAAAACCAACCTTCAACACATAGTCCATGACAAGACTGGTCTTCTTGCCTTCAATTGCTATTTCTTGTTAACATAGCACAACTCAGTTAGGAATAGCTTGTATAAATTATAAAGAAAATATTTCATTGAGGAACTTCCTATAGAAAACAACCCTATGGAAGAAATACTTACCTTCATATGAATGTCAAAATCTAGATCTAGTTTGATACATGCTTGCTTCTCATGTCTCAAAAGTTCTTGCAATAGATCTATAATCAATAGAAATATCAGTATGGTCACAAAATTGAGAAAAAAAAACGTAGTTGAGAGTAACATGTTTATAAAAACCCACCATATCTTGATCTGACTCATGGAATAAAGGGGTAAACTACCTATGAAAAAATTACCAAAGTTACTCTATATTTTTTGTAGTAAACAATTTTTTAGAAATTTGTTGTATTAGTTCGTCACATGCAAGGAAAGCATCCTTGTGCATCTTTTCTTTACCCATGGCTATGTTCATCTACTGGCATTTGTTATGTTTAATTGTGCTCAAATATTTGTTAGCCAATTTTAATGAGCCTTGTGGGAGAGCCTAGATACGTAATTAGATAATTTAATGGCTTTTTCCCTCATAGACAAACAATCAAATAAAGCAGGTCAACCACACAATCTTACATCCATAATTCCCTGCACAAGGGATTACAATCTACTGTTAAATATCTTGGATGTCACCCAACCACCTCCTTGGACATCTTACTACACATCAACAATTTCAGACTGATATATATGGGAGTGAGAATTTAATTCAAAGAAAATTCTTGGATGATAGATTCACTTCATTTTATAAGTCACTAGCAATAGTACTACAACAATTTTTTGGGGTCTTCCATGCTCAAAACATTGAACACCATACCAAGTCTCGTATTCCCTATTGCATTACAAAGCCAACAACAAAGAACCTAGGGCTCTATAATCCTCTACTAATATTCAATGTCCTAGGGAATCATTAGCATTGATTTCATTTGGAAACCACCTACATGAGAAAATGCCACAATGATTTTTTATTGTAGTTAATGAGATTTCAAATATTTCCGTAATGGTTGTATATAAGTAAAATATATTTTTGTGTCTTTTCTTCAATCATGTTGCAATAGATTTGTGGCTACCAACATTGTTTACATTTGACTAGTAACTTAATCCAATCTCATTAATGATCTCAAATAGCTAAGTATTTGTCTCACCATGTGAGACATGTTTTTAAACTTCTTAAATATAAGAAAAATAGTTTTCTGGCATTTGGTCACTTCATTGGATTGTTTATCTTGTATGGTTACCATTTCTCAGACTCCCTTGGAGGCTTGTCTCCTTATTCTTACTAATGTTTAATTAATTATCATTTTGGTCTAACTAGTAGCTTTAATGTAGTTTCTATCCTAAACTAATTGATCTAATTATCAATATTATTAAATAAAATTTGTATAATTTTTATTGATTGTACTAGAGTTTGATGTGCATGATATCCCTGGTTAATTAACATGTTCAATACAACATAAAAAATGTAAACACATGTAGAAACTTAATAAAATTTGAAAAAAAATTGCTAGAAAATTTATGTGATTTTGATATTTGATTGCTGATATTTTTGTACAATTCACTTTTTTTGCATAGTTCATCTTTGATGTGTACAACCCTTTATTCTATGCACACATGAAAATCATCACTAGTTTCACCTTCATTCTATGTGTCATATGCCAAAAAATTGTAAAGTTTATGATGCTTTCCTAGTAGAATTTCCCTTGTGTTATGGATATTGGAAGAAATATGTGAATCATGAGGCACAATTAGGTAGTGCTAAAATGATTATAGAGGTGTACGAAAGATTTTTTCAAGCTGTAACATACTCCATGGATATGCAAATGCATTATTATATGTTTGCAATGGTGACATATGAAGATCCTGAAATCATTTGGAGGTACATTAATCTCTTTTTAGGTAACTGAAATCTACATTCATTGTGGTTATTTTATTTTTCTATATGCAAGAAATAGTCTCAGGTGTCCAGATTGAAAGTGTTGGTTGGGATAACTTTTGCAGTCTTTTCTTCTAACCCTTTTTTGGTATTGTTGCAGCATTGATTCTATACATTTATGGAGGAATGGTTTGTCTATTGTGTTTCTCTAGGACTAGTCCTTCTCATATATTATGATAATTTCCAATGAAAAATCAAGGTGTGTACACAAGGTAATAAGCAACACAGTACTATTGTCCCAGATGATGTTTTTAAAGATAATATACTTGAGAATTCAGCCAAGATATAGTCAAGGAAATCTTTAGGTTTACTCTCTTTCTAATATAGATTAGTTGTAAAAAGTATAAACAATACATTTGACTTCTAATTTGTATTTATCATCAATTTATCAATGATCTTTGACATAGAATACTTGTAGACATTAGATATTTACATTACAATTAGACACCATGACTACTTCTATGATAGATTCTCTATTAGAAATTTCCTTCTTGAACCTCCAATACATACAAGTTCTAGTAATTGTTGAAATATGACCACTATTGATGCATAAAATTATTTCCAAGGAATGATTTCCATTTCCCAGTCAATGAATTTATTCTTACATGTTTGTACTATAAGTTTTAATCATTTATTATGAATCCTTATATGCAACTATGTCAAAAATCTAAAACATTTCTTATTTTCCATTAGCTTGGCAGAACCTTTAGATCTAAGAGACAAAGATTGGATATTAAAAGCCAAGTTTCAAGTATGATTACATAATTGCATAATAATAATGACTACAACTACAAGGTTAAAATTTATTCTAATTTGGCCTTATTAATATAATTGGAGCCATAGTACCTAATAAACACTATTTTCTAATAGTTGAGAATTACATACCAAGTTTTAGTCTGGCAGTTTGTTCTTTGATTTACTATCAGAAAATGCTCTTTCTCTTTTTAAATGAAGACATACAAAGTAGTCTTTCTTCTCTTAAATGAAAACATTCCAATCAGACTATTTAATATTTATTTCTCATCCCATAGCTTTTGTATTTCTAGTTCACGTGCTGTTGAGTTACTCTAAGGGTGAAGCTTGTCTGAGGTAAGTCAACATATGCTTGTACTCATTTTCATCTTTAGTTTTACCTTGAGATGTTTTATGCACTGCTACCATGATGGAAACCTTCTCTCCAAATGAAAGAGTTGAGTAAGATGTATCAAAAACTAAAAAAAGAAATGGGTATTGTTTTTTATAGAAAATAGATGCATTGCCAAATCACTTGAAATTGAGGATGGATGTAGAGTTGTGTTTAAGAAAAACCTGCAAAGAAGAAAGTGCAAGGCTAGAAGAAGCAACCAACAACCTATTTCCTCCTAGGACTATACATGTAACAGTTAAAGAGGATGCAATGCTACCCCTAATTGGACATTGAAGAATTGCTCAATTCATAGCCCTTAAATCAACAATGTTGACCAAGTCAAGATTAGAAGCCTTATTCAACACACTTCCACTTATTTTTTCCACTTCTAATTCTACATCAACACTCACATAGAGGACAGGAGCCCACACCAAAGATGAAGACCATCAGTCTATGGTGCAAGTTAATTAGTGATGAAGTGAACAATAAAGAAGTGCCCTCTCCACAACCCTTACAACCACAATGTTGACCTCATGGAGATTAGAAACCTTATATTAATTGGTGGCTTTGACCCCAAAAAATTTGGTTACATCTGCATCACTTGTATAATTGATGGTGCCCTATGCATAAATCTCCATTTGTTCCATGTTGTATCAAGCAATTGTTTCTCATCCAAGCCATTTAATTTGCAACCTTTTAAAACTCTACAAAGATAAAGTTGGAGTACGAGAATTTTTCTTCTCAAAGGTTTCCTTTGATTGTAAAGTGTCCATTCCATTATCTATTGGACTAGATATGTCTTGTTTGTTGAACAAATAATAGAATGGACGCTTTACAATTAGAGGACACCTTTGAGAAGAAAAAATTTCCTACTCCAACTTTATATCTGTAGAGATTTAAAAGGTTGTAAATTAAATGGTTTGGATAAGAAACAATTTCTTGATACAACATAAAAAAAATTTGACCAAACATTGGTGGAAATTTCAACCAATTCTTGATAGTTTTCTACCAAGAATTGGTCAAAATTTCCGTCAATTATAAAAAGATTTCGACCAAACATTGGTGGAAATTTTGACCAATTCTTGATAGTTTTCTACCAATAATTGGTCAAAATTTCCACCAATTCTAAAAAAAATTTGACCAAACATTGGTAGAAATTTTGACCAACAATGACAAATTAGAGCTACTAGAAATTAAATTTTTTTGACGAATGTATTGGTCAAAATTTCGATAAACCTGCATGTTGGTCAAAATTTTCATGAGAAAAATTCCCATGAATTGCTTTGTCAAAATTTCAACCAACCTAGGTCAAAATTTTGACTAAAATTCATCAAAAATTGAGTTCAAATTTACTAGTGAAAACTCACATCTAGTAGTCCCTTGGATCGCGTACACACATTTTCCAAACACTCTGCTCCTTTTTGCACTTCACACTTTATACACAATGGATACTACTATCACAATACATTACAAACAAGGGAAAAATCTTTCCTTTATACTATATCTTAAAAATAATTCCTTGAGTCAGCCTTGAGGCTTTCCTAATTAACTATAATAAGATAATTAATTAATTACAATTACAATAGCATTGTTGGCTCATAGCCTATACAAAACATCATACATGTGATACTAGGGTTTGCACACTTACTGACATCACCAAAAAACTATCCTTTTTCACTGCCTAACTGCACATCTTCTCATTACATCTCATATGAAAGATATCAAACAAACATCAAAAATTGCTTTCCAAGTGCACTGTCTCTATACTACTCTTAGTAAATCAGGTACAACTTCCATACATCTTTGACTTAGACTCTGTGCACTGAACCACATCACAAGGACAAAGTACTAAATTTTTTCCATTACCGCGCGTCGCTAGACAAGAAAAACCTTGTCTCTACAACTAAAATATCTCTGTTACTTTGTCAGTCTTCACAGTCTCACTACTATATTGACATCAATGACAAACATAGTCATGAATGCAACATGTCAATACTCTCCAATGCTTAGGATACTTCCCCAAATTAGCATCATTAGCATTCATGCTAACATGGATCTATATATTTGGATATATATTTGTGTAACTTGTTTATGGATACATGAAATTTGATACATATTTGTGTGATTTCTCTACGGATACATGTATTTTGATATATATTTTTGTCATTTATGTGCACAAGGATATACATATTAATTTAGTATAGTATTGCTCAATTTTTATGGATCATGTGTATCATTCATGTTTATGGAATATTGATGTAGTGTGTTAGTAGTAAAAGATGGTTTTGCCCAAAATTTGGATGTTGCACAAATGTTTGAGGAAATTGCTTGATATACCAAAAGTGTAAATGCAAAGGCTAGATGGTCCAACTCCTTCTCTACACTGATAATGGATCACCCTTGATGAGATCCTGCAGCAAATTTTCTCCACCAATCTCCAAACTATGAAATTTAGAAAATTGCACTTTTAGGCCTAAAGCCTAATTAGCCATCCTAACTTGATATTTCACAAATAGCTTAATATTTCTCCAAAATATTTGGCAAAAAAATTAGGGATTATAATACCCTTTTGGAAGTTCTTAGAGACAACAAAGTTATAAACTTCAACCCTACTCCAACATTCTAAAATGGTCTCAAGACTCACAAACCCAATAGGCCTAATTAGATGTGGTTTCTTATGGAACTATTCCAAAATGGGTATGTGGGATTGGAGCACTAATACAAATTGATTCTTTGACCCCAAAATACACCGATTTCATCATTTTTTTCTTCAAAATCAATACTTCTTATTCATCTAAACCTTCTAATTCATTTCCTAGTTGCTAAATACAGGGAGATATTTAGCCTAGGGAAAGGAAGGAAAAATATAAAACCTTACTCCCATGGTTTTTTCTTTTGAAATATGCTTGGAAATCATCCTAACTTGATCCCCCCAAGTGGCTATACAAATCCACTAGTGGGAAATCAAGTTAGGGCTCTATCTTTGATGGATATACTAGATTTAAGGGTCTAACAAACCAATTTTGCAAGAATGAATGTAACTTCTTCCCTACTTAATGAAATGACTTGAAATCAACTTCTAAATCATGTTAACTCCTTCCCCTATCCAACCATATCATTTGGAGATGTGAGGACTTCCATATAGAATCATACCAACAACAAATACAATGGATTTTTGCACAAAATAGCATTTATTTTATTGATATTAGTAAATCCTTCTATACAATGGTGTTCTCTAACTAGAGAGAGATGAAAAAACCTTAAATATGCTTCCTCAATGGATACAACCACATTTTGGTTTGTTGGAGGTAGTTTTTCAATTTTACAACTTCTTGGCTAAAAGTTGTTAATTAACAACTTTTGTAAAAAGTACAAGTTTGTCCTATAAAAAAAAATGACTCTTAAAATTACTATAAGCTTAGTATAGGAATAAAAAATAAATAAAACTTAGTTATTAGACCATATTTATCTTATTTAATCCAAAACTAGCAAAGACTCCTAACTAAGGGTCATATAGGACTAATGCAATCAAGATTTATAAAACATCCTTAAGTAATGCCCTTTACAAGTGACCAAGACCAATATCTAACATTTCTAAACATGATCAAATCATGGTTCTTATCATCTTGGTTGGTTGATGTAAACCCTTGCACCTTGTCCTTGCATGGTTGCCTTGCAACATACTCCTCTGGCCAATTGAACTCAAGTCCCTTGAGTTGGAATGGTGGAAAATTTTGCTCCAGTATTTTCAATCTAAGTTTTTGTTAGCCAGTGGCCTCCTCTATGGATTTTCCCTATCATTTACCCAAGTATTCATAAATACTCATGCCTCCTTGTTTATTTTCTTATCCTTTTATCAACAATGCATTTAATGCTTTGTGGGGTGTGGATTGGTAGATCCTTGAGAGTTTCCTGAGTTTCAACTTCACGTTGTCCTATAATCAAATCATCAATACTAATTAATTTATAAGCATAAATATTAGAAACATTAAAAATGGGTGAGAGAGAAATATCAGGTGGAAGATCTATTTTATATGCATTTGGTCCACATTGTTTCAGAATCTTGAAAGAGCATATCTTCTCCATGTGTAGCTTTCTGTATCTACCCTTAGGAAGTCTTTCCTTCTTCAACTTATAATTACTAAGTCTCCCACCTTGAATTGCACATGTCTCCTTTTCTATTTCATAGTGGTCTGCTACAGTCTTTCTTTAACTTGTTGATGTGTCTCCTTCATGATTTCTACAAAGCCATAAGCTAATGCACTCTTTTGTCTAATGTTCTGCACTTCTCTAAGCTCAAGGACTCCTCTAGGGTGTGTCCCATAAACAATTTGAAAAAGACTCTAGCCAGTACTCCAATATGCTAAATCACTATATGAGAATTCTACTTGAGGTAGTATAGTATCCCATGATGCTCCATATTTCTTGGTTAGCAATTTGAGAAAGTTTCCAAGTGATCTATTTGTGATCTTAGTTTGACTATCCGATTGTGGATGGTATGCTGAAGACATGGCAAGATTGGTTCCCAACCTTTTCCACAAAGTCCTCCAGAAGTGTCCAATGAACTTAGAGCCCCTATCTGACACAATGGTTAAAGGTAACCCATGAAATCTCACAATCTCCTTGAAGAAAAACCTTTCAATTCTAGAGACATCATTAGTTGTTTTACATGGAAAAAAGTGTGCCATTTTAGAAAACCTATCTACAACAACACAAATGTTGTCAAACCCATTCTTGGTCTTGGGAAAACCTAGGACAAAGTCTATGCTTAGAGAGTCCCATGGTTTAGAGGGTATTGGTAGAGGTGTATATAGTCCTACATTAGAGGTCACTCTTTAGCCCTTTGGAATACCATACAACCCTCCACAAATTTCCTAATACATGTTTTCATTTTAGGCTAGTAATAAAATCTCCTTACTAATTCAAGAGTCTTATCTATGCTAAAATGACCTGATAGGCTACCACCGTGTTTTTCTTTTATTATATTCTCCCTCATGGAGCATTTAGGGATACATAATTAACTACATTTAAAGAGAAGATCTTCTTGAATGAGAAAATTAGAATATTCATTGTGATACTTGTCCCTAAGTTCTAAACAAACCTCATATGCAGTCTTTTAAGTCTTCATCCTCTTGATACAGGTCCTTACTTAAGTGCTAAAATGCTAGCACTCTCCAACTAGACCTCATGAATGGTAAGATTTCTCCTACTCAAGGCATCTACTACTTTGTTAGCCACCCCTTTCTTATGCTTGATGGTGAGAGTAAATGACTATAAGTACTCTACCCATTTTAGATGCTTGTGATTCAACTTTTCCTACCTGTTTAAGAAGCTCAAATCATGGTTATCAGTATAAACAACAAATTCCTTTGGTAAAAGGTAGTGCTTCCATTTCTTAAGTGATTGGACCATGGCATAAATTTCTAAGTCATAAGTTGAGTATTTTTTCTTAGCCTCATTTAACTTCTCACTGAAAAAGGTGACAAGCCTACCTTCTTAACTTAAAACACCACCTATAGCTTTGTTACTTGCATCAAACTGAATGGTGAACACTTTGTGAAAATCTTGCAATACTAGTATGGGTTGTTGGGCCACCTTTGTTTTAAGGTATTCAAAAGACCTACCAACTTCATCTGTCCATAAAAACTGGCATTTTCTCCCCCCTTTGATAGTATTTATCATTGGTGTACTCTAACTAGAGAAATATGGCACAACCATAAATATCCCTTTTCCAATAGATACAACCACATTTTGGGTTGTTAGAGATAGCTTTTCAAGTTTGCAACTTCTTGGCTAAAAGTTACTAATTAACAACTTTAGCAAAAAGTGCAATTTTTCCTTATAAATAGAAAAATCAACTCCTACACTTCCTAAAATATTAATATAAGAAGAAAAAATAAATAAAACTTAGTTATTAGACCATGGTGGCCTTATTTAATCCAAAATTAGAAAAGACTCCTAAATAAGGGTCATATAAGACAAATGCAATTAGGATTTATAAAACATCCTGAAGCAATGCCCTTTACATGTGACCAAGACCAATATCTAGCATGTCTAAACATGATCAAACCCTATAGGTTCTTATCATCTTGGTTGGTTGATGTAAACGCTTGCTCCTTGTCCTTGCATGGGTGCCTTGCACCAAATATCATTCATTTTTATCACATTTGTTATATTCGATTCAGATGCAATAATTTGTGAAGAACAATTTAACAACCTTTATTATCAAATTTTGATGTAATGTTTAATTTGAAATTATAACATCTATATTTGATTTGAAATGATCTCTACAATCCCTTAATATTTCTACAATTAGCTAAATCCATGGCCAATTTGGTCTTAGGAGCCCATCTTTGGTCTTACAAGACATTTTAGTATGTACTGGTTGCAAATGTTATAGGGGCTCTGTGATCAAAATAGGGGTGTCACTAGATTTTTGTAGACCTCAACATGACCATCCTATAGCATTCCAGATTTCACCAATAGCCCACACGAGCTCCAAGTTACGACCCTCGGAAGATCAATCTCCAAATACACTTAGTGCATCTTAGAGAATCTTTGGTATGGGGTGGACAAAAATGTTTTAGGCTCTCCACGAATAGAAAAAGGGTATACCTAGGATTCACCCACAATTATGGAGATAATGGCATTGAAAATTTGATGCCAAGATCAATGGTTTCAAAGTTACACAGTGATACACCAATGAACTAAGGTACACTACAAGTTTTGGCATCGATAGAGATCATTGTGCCGAATTGAAAAGGAATGCGATCTCTCCAAAATGAGATAGTTTATTGTATAAATTATCATCACCATCCTGTATCATTTGAAATTTTACCAATATCCCCCATCAGTTTTGAGTTATGACCCTTGAAAAATTGATCTTCAAAAACACTTAAAGCATCCTAAAAACTCTTTGGTATGGGTTGGCCATGAACATTGTAGGCTCTTTGCAATTAGAACAAGGGTGTCACTAGGGTTCATCTTTCCATCTAGAGCTAATGACACTAAAAATTTGATGCTAATATTAGTAGTTTCAAAGTTTTGCAGTGATGCACCAATGAACTAGGACACACTGTAAGTTTTGGCATCGAGCGAGATCGTTATGTCAAATCTACATGTAATGTGATATTTCCTAAATGAGATAGGTTATTATTTTTCTCAACATTACTATCATGTATCATTTGATGTATTGCTGATAGACCCCATGAGCTTCGAGTAATGATCCTTGGAGGATTGATCTCTAAATGCACTTAGAGAATCTTGGAGAATCTTTAGTACGGGGTGGCCATGAATGTTGCAAGCTCTTCCCATAAAAAAAAAAAGGTGTCAATAGGGTTCACCTACCCATATAGAGCTAATGACACTAATAATTTGATGCCAAGATTAGAGATTTCAAAGTTACACATCGATGCACCAATGAACTGAGGCACACTCCAAGTTTTGGCATCGAGTGATTGTTGTGCCAAATCCAAATAGAATTTGATATATTTGAAATGAAATAAATTATTTTAGTCCTTAACATCACCATCTTGTAGCATTTGGAATTTTATGGATATCTCCCATGAGCTTTGAGTTATGACCCTCAAAATATTGAGCTCCAAACATACTTAGAGCATCTTGGAGACTCTTCAGTATGAGATGGCCATGAAGTTTGGATGCTCTCCATATTGGAAGCATGGATGCTAATGATATCCCTATGGGGAAGTACTATAGAAACATGATTAGATCATTATCATGATGATATGTTACATTCATGACCGTGTTTGTCATTGATGTCAACATAGCAATTTTCTATGGTATCTGATAGAAGAACAATGGTAAAGATCAAGGTTATATAGATAGGTCATTGAGTATCTTTAGTAGCAAGGTCAAAGGGAGATTATAATATGTTTCTAGTATACGGAGCTAACCTCAAAAGCATAAGATATTAAGTTTGGAAGAAGTTATGCAAGTTTCAGTGAAGATTGTTTTGAGATAGAGTTTACAGAGGCATGTTCTGGTAAAATTTTTATATCTCTTAGCAAAGTTATTATTCTAAGAAGCTGAAGTTAAAGATGTGAAGAAGAAATTTTGGTGATGTTGTGGCTAAGCTTGCTCATCATAATGTTACATGTATGGAAAGTTATTCAAGTTGCAAGGTGAGAGATTAATGTTATCGCTAAATGAAATGTGTTCTTAATGTGGTCCTATAATTGAGAAGTTGTAACAGTCGACTTAGTGAATTATTTTATGGATTCGGTATAAAGGAAGGAAATTTTACTTTACCATGTATGATGGATGTATGGAGTAATGTGAATGATTGTAAGTAGAAAAAATAATAGAATGCAAAGATAAGCAGAGTAGAGAAGAAGTGAAGGAAACTTCATTACCAATGTTTTATTGTGTGATCTGAAGTTCTGATGGTCTACAAGGTCTGACAGTGATTGGTCCAATTGATAGGATAGAAGAAAGAAGTTAAATTTTAGTACATACAATTATTCTACAAGGAATAGTTGAGAGATTAGCTAGACAACGAGTTTGGTGATCTTGCTCCAGAAGCTATTTGGATAGTGGGTCCTTCTATCTTCTATAACTCCTAACAAGGTTGGCAGAACTCCTAACAGGGTTGGAATCTTCTAACAAGGATTCAATGTCTCCTAACAGGGACTCATATGTACTAAATATTATAATAGACTCCTAATAGGGTTCATCCTCTAAAAAGGAATATTTATATTAGTATATCACCTTGTAGGCATCATTCCCACCAAGGTTTTCCCTTTGATCAAGGGCTTCCCTAGTTAACATATCTAGTGTTATTGTCTATGTGCATCTTGTTATGGTTTTTGTTTACTTTGGTTGAGTGGATAATATTTTTTAAGGTTGATAAATGTTTTAATTATTGGATAATTGATTCAGCCCCTCTTTTATTTATCTTGGTGGACTAGATTGTTTCTAACACTTCATAGCCAAAAAAAGGGTGTCACTAGGATTCACTTGCCCATATAGAGATAATGGCACTAATAGTTTGATGCCAAGATCAACGGTTCTTAAGTTACATAGTGATGCCCTAATGAACTGAGGCACACTACAAGTTTTGGCATTGAATGAGATTGTTGTGTCGAATCTAGACATAATGTGACCTCTCTGGAATGAGATGGGTTATTGTAGACCTCAACATAACTATTCTATAGTATTTTATGTTTCATTAATAGCCCCCACAAGCTCCAAGTTATGACCCTCATAATATCAATCTTCAAATGAACTTAAAGTATCTTGGAGACTCTTCAACACGAGATGGTCATGAATGTTGGAGGATCTTTGCAGCCAAAAAAGATGTCACTAGGGTCCACCTACCCATCTGAAGCTAATGGCACTGATGTTTTGATGCCAAGATCAATGGTTTCAAAGTGAAATAATGATGCACTAATGAACTCAGGCACACTACAAGTTTTTGCATTGAGTGAGATCTCTATACCAAATCCAAATGGAATGTGATCTCTTCAAAATGAGATAGTTTATTATAGACCTTGACATCATAATCTTGTAGCATTAAATATTCTACAAATAGCCCACATGAGCTCTGAGCTATAACCCTCAGAATATTAATCTCCAAATGCACTTAGAGAATCTTGGAGACTCTTCGATACAGGGTGGCTGGGAACATTATAGGATCTCTACATCCAAAAAAAGGGTATCACTAGGGTTCACCCACCCATTTGGAGCTAATGGAACTAACAATTTGATGATAAGATCAATGGTTTTAAGGTTACACAGTGACTCACCAATGAACTAAGGCACATTGCAAGTTTTGGCATCAAACGAGATCACTATGTTGAATCTAGATGGAATGTGATCTCTTTGAAATGAGATAGGTTATTGTAGACCTTGTCATCACCATCTTGTAGCATTCAAAATTTCATTGATAGCCCACATGAACTCTGAGTTACAAACCTCATAAGATTGATCTCTAAATGCACTTAGAGCATCTTGTTGACTCTTCAATACAGGGTGGTTGCAAACATTGCAGGCTCTCTATGGCTGAAACAATAGTGTCACTAGGGTTCAACTAACCATTTAGAGCTAATGGAATTGATGATTTGATTCCAAGATCAGTGGTTTGAAAGTTACACAGTGATGCACCAATGAACTAAGACACACTACAAGTTTTGACATCAAACGTGATCATTGTGATGAATCTAAATAGACTGTGATCTCTAGAAAATGAGATAGGTTATTATATACCTCAACAACACCATCTTGTAGCATTCAACATTTCACCGATAGAATCCAAGAGCTCTAAGTTATGATCCTCAAAATATCAATCTCTAAATGCACTTAGAGCATCTTGGAGACACTTTGGTATGGGGTGGCCACAAACATTACAGGCTCTCTATGGATAGAACAAGGGTGTCACTAGGGTTCATCTAGCCATCTAGAGCTAATGCTAAAGATTCAATGTCAAGAATAGTGGTTTCAAAGATATGTAGTGATGATACATTGAATTGAGGCACACTGTAATTTTTGGAATCAAGTGAGATCACTATGCAAAATCCAAATATAATGTGATCTCTCTGATAGGTTATTATAGACCTCAACATCACCATATTGTAGTATTTGATATTTCACCAATAGTCCCCATGAGCTCTGAGTTATGACTCTTGGAACATTGATCTCCAAAAACACTTAGAGCATCTTGGAGACTCTTCAGTATAGGGTGGTTGTGAATGTTTTATGCTCTCCATGGCTAGAAAAAGGGTGTCATTAAGGTTCACCCACCAATTTGGATCTAATGGCATTGATGATTCAATGCCAAGATCAGAGGTTTCAAAGTTATGTAGTGGTGCACTAATGAACTAAGGTACACTTAAGTTTTGGCATCAAGCAAGATCATTGTACTAAATCCAAATGGAATGTGATATCTTTGAAATGAGATACGTTATTGTAGACCTTGACATCACCATCCTATAGCATTGAATATTTTACCGATAGCCCCCAGGAGCTCTGAGTTACAACCCTCAATATACCAATCTCAAAATGCACTTAGAGCATCTTGGAGACTCTTCGATATGGGGTGGCCATGACTATTGTAGGCTCTCCATGGTTGGAACAAGGATGTCACTAGGATTCACCCACCCATCCGGAGTTAATGGCAGTGACAATTCAATGCCAAGATCAATGGTTTCAAAGTTACATAGTAATGAACTATGGTACACTGTAAGTTTTGGCATCGAGAGGGATCACTATGTTGAATCCAAATAGAATGTGATCTCTCCAAACTGAGATAGGTTATTGTAGACCTCAACATCAAAATCTTGTAGCATTTGACATTTCACCGATAGCCCCCATGAGCTACAAGTTACGACCCTCAGAAGATTGATCTCTAAATACACTTAGAGCATCTTAGAGACTCTTCGGTATGAGGTGGCCATGAATATTGGGGGCTCTCCACACCTGGAAAAAGGGTATCACTAAGGTTAGTATTAAGTAAAAACATTATTTTTTAGCTCCCTCAAGTTTTTGGCATTGGTCACAATGCAAGTTTGCTGTTAGTATTAAGTAAAAACATCATTTTTTAGGTCCCTCCATATTAATTACATTAAGTAAAAACATCATTGTTGCTTACATTAAATCAAAAAGTTTATATTTACACATCTCAAGTGTTTCATCATTATTATATCAATACAAAACTACCAAAAATCATAGTGTCAAAAATCTTAGTATCAAAAATAGAATATATTTTTGTTC
Organism: Cupressus sempervirens; assembly: GCA_028749045.1. Classification (NCBI taxonomy): domain Eukaryota; kingdom Viridiplantae; phylum Streptophyta; class Pinopsida; order Cupressales; family Cupressaceae; genus Cupressus; species Cupressus sempervirens. The sequence goes on along the minus strand of CM053789.1, from coordinate 843,033,313 downwards.
ATTCCACTCCTTATATAGTTTTTATCTTCATGCATGACTACTCTTCATGATGTACCTACATTCCAATATCATAAAAAATATTAGTAAATAATTGTATTAAACAAGATAATCATCAGTACACCAAATCATTATGAACAAAAGAACATAAGAAGTAAATATAACTAGTCAAGTGTTCCTATAGGGTCCTCTTTGCTTTAGGGTCTCCAATAGAGCTTCTTGATCAGCATTAGTAATAGTAAAAAGTTCTTTTACTTTTGGTCTTCCTTGATGCTTCAAAAACTTCAATTTTTTTGCTATAATAAGATGTGAATATATGATAATTTTTATTTTTTGTTTTGATAGTCTTTGAATGTGATTTTTCCATCCCTCTAAGCATGTATGTTCCCAACCATGTTCTAGCTACAAAAACTAAACCATAAAGGATATGTGAATCCATCATCATCTGTAACCAGTTGTGTAAGCTTTTGTTTACCTCTTACACAACATGCTAATTGTTACTAAAATTTTGGACATGTGTAAAATTTAAATATGAAGACAGAGAAATTGCATGAATGCCATTCATTTCACACAAGAATGTCCTTGTATTATTCATCAAGATAGATACAATTGATATTTTCAAATGATGAAATGAAATGCTAAAAGTAAAAGTCTCTCACACAATTGCCTATGAGAGTAGCCTATTGATACTAATGCTTCCTATCTATCAAAATGCCAAGACATGACAGGAAAAGAAAGTAAAGATTGAGAGAGTCAAGGGGAACCAACCATTGCCTGATGTAAACAATTTTTTTTTTTTTTTTTGATTAAGATCTCTTACCACTACATTGAATTGATTAATCAGCTAGGTCCTACAAGCATGTAGAATAGGTTAGATTTAAAAAATTCTAAGCAATGTAGGTAATCTAATATCATACATTATTGTCCCCTTTACTATCATATCATTACACTTGCATAGAAAGGAAAATGAGGTATATTAGTCATTGCATTATGTCAAAGCACAAAGAAGTAAAGAAAGCTTTAGGTTCATGAATGTATTACTGAATGAAAACAACAATATGTTCATAAAATATGTTGAAATAACAAAATAGTGAACTTCTGTTAATAAAACAACATGGTCACATAGGTAACAACAAAGGAGTCATAGGGATGGAAGCTATGAACTAGATAGAATTAGATCAAGTTTGCAAGAAAAGGTGTTTAATATAGTAACAAGGTATTGGCATTAAGCTATGTTTGTCATTAGTGACAACACTTATTCATAATTTTGTATGGTTACTAAGTTCATCATTCAGTTTCTAGTGTTTAGTGAGTATTCAGTGATTTTCAAGTGAGTTTAGTAGTTCAACAGTTCACACCGAGCATTTCAGAGGTTACCGAGTGAAAATAGGTAGTGTGAAGTCCATCAATTATCACTGAGAAGTTAGTGGTCACCATGCTTCATGGTATTCACCAAGTCATCAATTTATGTGATCTAAAACTAATGTCAACCAAGTGATGGGATGAGTAGAGTTTATCGAGTGCAAGTAAGGTAAACATAGTATTCAGTTCTTACTGAGTTACACTATATCTACCAAGTCTCCAATGTTCACTGAGTTCAAAGCTATGTTGAGTGATTAGTATGGACCGATTCTCTACTTCTATTGAATGCATGATGATGCCAATTAATGCAATGGACACTGAGTATCAGAAGGTCACCTAGTCATCTTTTAGAACTCGAGTTTCTACATTTGGGCCGACTTAGTAATGGGCATATGCACCGAGTTGTGGTGCCAAAAAGGTGACAAGCCTTTTTTTTTTTCATTTTTCAATAGCGTGCACGCGCTATTGTGCATACACACTATGGTTTAGGTTACCCAAACCATAGTGCATAGGCACAATAGCGCGTATGCGCTATTAAAAAGAATTTTTTTTTATAAATGATGGGTTGCACACCCGCGACCCATCATATTAACAGTGATTTTTACTGTTTATAAGGGCAGTGCACACACGAGTTGGAAAACAATTCATTTTCAACATCCCTTGCCAATATGCCTCCTCGTCGACAAAATCCAAGATCACTAGCACGCCGACACCGACGCCGTATGTAATCTAAACTTGACTTTGCATTATTTTATATGTTTTTCATATTTTTTTATAGGGTTTTTACAATTTTTATTTAGATTTGTTTATTCATTTGGATTTCAATTGATTCTTTATTAGGAAATGTCCATAATCAACCGGCAAATCCACAAAACCCTCAAGAACCTGAAGAACCTCAAAACCAAAATCCACAAAACCCTCCTGAAGAACAACAAATTCCACAACCCGAACCAATTCCAAGACCTCCACCAGGCACACAAGAAAATATATTAAATGAAATTGAGATAGGCAAAATTGAATTAGAAGGACTCATTGGTTGGTTGAAACAAGCTGGACAAACCAATCCAATGAGGGCTCAATTGGCATCATCCCTCGAATCCATTAAGACCTAGATAGCCTCAGTTACTGGTCAGTTAGATGTTTGGCGGGTTAAGAGGGAAGAACAAAAAAGATTTTATGCAAATAAATTGTCATATGAAGATGTTAAAAAAAAAGAAATACCAAAAGGTTCAATATGTGCATTATTTAGAAAACCCGGTGAGCAAAATACTATTAGAGAGGGTACTAAACGGTTCCCCATCCATTGGTGTATACATGATCCTATGAGAAATAATTTTTGGGATAGATGGTGGATGGTTTTTGATGCCCCTCCTTGCAACAATCACGAGGTCCCAATGTATTTTTTGAAGAAATTGTATTGTGAGTTTGTCCTTGGGGAGATCCCCAATTATTTTGATCTATTAGACTCCCAGGGTAGAGGTGGGGGGTCATCATTCGAGAGGCCGAGAGCACGTCGTGACCCTAATGTAGTTAGGGCAGCTGTGGTCAAGCCACAACGTGAGCATGTGACTATTCCTTCAGTTGTGAAGGAACATGTAGAGGCCAGCACTCTAGGGACCATTAATGCTTTGACGCAGACCCTCATCCATTCCACGGGCCCATTAGTTGAGGGGGAGCCTTCTGTGCATCGTGGTCACATGTGCACTTCATGCAGATCCCTATGCACATTTGGCACTCATGCTGGAGATGCTGCGGATGATGGGCTCGTCACTGATCAGTTCTTGAATGAAACATTTGGCATTGACACACAGGTAAATTACAATTATAATTTACTAATTTGATCACATTTCATATGTATAGTGAATGATTAATTAATTAGCATCTATTGACATTGTTCAAAATTCAGGGTTAGAGTGTTGCCGAGCCTAGCAGCGATGCTCCGGCCCCATTTTTTGTCCCCTCCACGAGTCCAGAGGTATGTATCGATTTAATCATTTAAATTAATACATATATTTATTAAGTTATCATATTAAGGATTGACAAAAAAATTTATGCATGTGCATCAGTTCTCCATAGGACCCTCAACCTTTAGTATGGACTCAGAGCATAGACATCGTACGAGCTTCGTACAGGTACAGTTGTTTCATGTTAATTTAATTCATTTGATTATATTTGTTTCATGTTTCATGTTACATGTAATGTGTATTGTATGACATGCAGCTCATGACATCGGACACACCTCCTCATCTCCGATAGTCTATTGATCATGGAGTGGCCACAGCTATGGCTAGCTCACAACCATTGACTGAGGTATGAAAGAATTTTCTCCGTTTTAGTTGTTGTTTATAATAGTTAGTCTCAAAATTTCTAATGTTATTTATAAGTGATTATATTTATTGAATTGTTGTAGGGTCTCGTCACGCCTGATCGTCCACGAGCCTTCGAGGTGGACGTACAGAGTGACTATTTGATGGCGGTAAGAAAATAATTGATTTTGTGTGTACATAGATTTGATTTCAACGTATAATAAATACTGATTCATATCTACTTTGTTTGTATCAGCTTGAGTTGGAGAAGAGCCTCAACAAGAGGACGAGCGAGCGTGTCAGGAGGACCCTATCATCTCCACCATCTCCCTCGACACGACGACAGAAGACGTCGAGAGATTTGTTTCCTTCCCCTCGTGGGAAGGAAAAGATATAGTTGATCTAGACACATATATATGGGCATTAGTGGACATATTCGATACACATTTGATGTATATGACATTTTATATTTGATGTATGACATTTATTTGATGTATGACATTATTCGACTTATGACATTATTGGTTAATATATGATATGTTTGTTCATATGTGACATTATTGGTTATCATAATATATTATGTGTTTTTTAATGTACATGACATTATTGGTTATCATTTTGTATTATATGTTTGTTCATGTATGACATTAAATAAGATATGTTCGTGTATGACATTAAATTAGATATGTGCACTATGTGAGAACACATCACTCTCCACCCTCCCTACTCTCTCTCTCTCCCTACTCTCTCTCTCTTCCTACTCTCTCTCCCCTCTCCCATCCCCTACACTCTCTCTCTCTCCCCTCTCCCATCCTTTACTCTCTCTCACTCTCCCTCTCCCACCGCCTACTCTCTCTATCTCTCTCACCCTCTCTCCTCTCCCATCCCCTACTCTTTAGATCTCTCACACACACTCCCATCCTCCCTCTCCCACTTCTTACTCTCTCTCTCTCTCTCTCTCTCTCTCTCCCCCATCCCCCTACTCTCTCTCACACTCTCACATTTGCTACTCTCTCTCTCCCATCCCCTAAACTCTCTCTTTTACAGATACACACTCCCATCCCCCTCTCTCTCTCCTCTCCCATCCCCTACTCTCTACTCTCTCTCTCTCCCATCCCCTACTCTCTCACACACTCTCTCCCATCCCCTACTCTCACTCACTCTCTCCCATCCCATTCTCTCTCTCTGCCACCTCCTACTCTCTCTCACACTCTCTCCCATCCCCTACTCTCTGTTACACACACTCCCATCCGCCCCTCTCTCCCATCCGCTACTCTCTCTCTCTCTCTCTCTCTCTCTCTCTCTCTCTCTCGGGCTACTCTCTCTCTCCCCTCTCCCATCCCCTAAACTCTCTCTTTTGCAAATACACACTCCCATCCCCCTCTCTCTCTCCCCTCTCCCATCCCTTACTCTCTAGATCGCTCAAACGCACTCCCATCCCTCTCTCTCCTCCTCTCCCACTCCCTCTCCCACCACCTACTATCTCTCTCTCAAGTTTTCTCTCTCCCTCTCTACTCTCTCTCTCTCCCATCCCCTACTCTTACTCTCTCTCTCTCTCTCTCCAATCCCCAACTCTCTCTCTCACACTCTCTCCCATCCCCTACTCTCTCTCTCTCCGCCACCTCCTACTCTCTCTCACACTCTTTCCCATCCTTTCACTCTGTCTCTCCCATCTCATACTCTCTCTTTGCCACCCCCTACTCTCTCTCACAATCTCACCCTCTCTCCTATCCCCTACGCTCTCTCTTTCACAGACACACACACACACACACACACACACACACACACACACTCCCATCCCCCCTCTCTCTTCTCTCCCATCCCCTACTCTCTAGATTTGTCACACGCAATCCCATCCCCCTCTCTCTATCTCCCTCTCCCTACTCTCTCACACTCTCTCCCATCCCCTACTCTCTCTCTGTCACTCTCTCCCATCCCCTACTCTCTCTCTCTCTCTCTCTCTCCCATCCCATTCTCTCTCTCTGCCACCTCCTACTCTCTCTCACACTCTCTCCCATCCCCTACTCTCTCTTACACACACTCCCATCCGCCCCTCTCTCCCATCTACTACTCTCTCTCTCTTGGGCTACTCTCTCTCTCTCTCCTCTCCCATCCCCTAAACTCTCTCTTTTGCAAATACACACTCCCACCCCCCTTTCTATCTCCCCTCTCCCATCCCTTACTCTCTAGATCTCTCACACACACTCTCATCCCTCTCTCTCCTCCTCTCCCACTCCCTCTCCTAGGTCACCTACTATCTCTCTCTCTCTCAAGTTCTCTCTCTCCCTCTCTACTCTCTCTCCCATCCCCTACTCTTACTCTCTCTCTCCCATTCCCAACTCTCTCTCACACTCTCTCCCATCCCCTACTCTCTCTCACACTCTCTCCCATCCTTTCACTCTGTCTCTCCCATCCTGTACTCTCTCTCTCTACCACCCCCTACTCTCTCTCACACTCTCACACTCTCTCCCATCCCCTACTCTCTCTCTTTCATAGACACACACACTCTTATCCCCCCACTCTCTTCTCTCCCATCCCCTACTCTCTACATCTGTCACGCACACTCCCATCCCCCCTATCTCTCTCCCTCTCCCTCTCCTACTGCCTACTAGATCTCTCTCTCTCTCAAGTTCTCTCTCTCCCTCTCTACTCTCTCTCTCTCTCCCATCCCATCCCTTACTCTCACTCTCTCTCTCTCCCATCCCCTACTCTCTCTCACACTCCCATCCCCTAATCTCACTCTCTCTCTCTCTCCCATCCCGTACGAGCTCTCTCTGCCACCACCTACTCTCTCTCACACTCTCACACTCTCTCCCATCCCCTACTTTGTCTCTCTTACACACATTCCCATTCCCCCTCTCTCCCTCTCCCTCTCCCACTCCCTCTCCCACTGCCTACTTTCTCTCCCCCATCCCCTATTCTCTCTCTCCCCTCTCCCATCCCCTACTCTCTCTCTTTCATAGACACACACTACCATCCCCCCTCTCTCTCTCTCTCCTCTCCCATCCCCTACTCTCTAGATTTGTCACACACACTCCCATCCCCCCTCTCTCTCCCTCTCCCACTCCCTCTTGCACCACCTACTATCTCTCTCTCTCAAGTACTCTCTTTCCCTCTTTACTTTCTCTCTCCCATCCCCTACTCTCACTCTCTCTCTTCCATCCCCTACTCTCTCTCACACTCTCTCCCATCCCCTACTCTCTCTCTCTCTCTCTCTCACCCCCATCCTGTACAAGCTCTCTCTACCACCCCCTACTCTCTCTCAAACTCTCACACTCTCTCCCATCCACTACTCTATCTCTCTTATACACATTCCCATTCCCCCCCTCTCTCTCTCTCTCACACTCCCTCTCCCATTGCCTACTCTCTCCCATCCCCAACTCTATCTCTCTTACACACTTCCATTCCCCCTCTCTCTCCCTCCCTCCCACTCCCTCTCCCATTGCCTACTATCTCTCTCTCACTCACTCTCTCCCTCTCTCTCCCATCCCCTACTTTCACTCTCTCTCTCTCTCTCTACCACCCCTACTCTCTCTCACACTCTCACACTCTCTCCCATCCCCTACTTTCTCTCTTACACACACTTCCATCCCCCCTCTCTCTCCCTCTCCCACTCCCTCTGCCATTGCCTAATCTCTTTCTCTTCCATCCACCCTCTCTCTCCCTCTCCCACTCCCTCTGCCATTGCCTACTCTCTTTCTATCCCATCCCCTACTCTCTCTATCTCTGTCTCCCCTCTCTCATTCCCTACTCTCTCTCTTTCACATACACCCATCCCTCTCTCCTCTCCCATCCTCTACTTTTTCTCTCACTCGCTCTCCCTCTCCCACTGCCTACTCTCACTCTCTCTCTCACTCTCACTCTCTTCCTCTCTACTCTCTCTCTGCTACCCCCTACCCTCTCTCACATTTTCACACTCTCTCTCTTTCTCTCTTACACACATTTCCATCCCCCCTCCCTCTCTCCCTCTCCCACTCCCTCTCCCATCGCCTACTCTCTCTCAAGCTACTCTATCTTCCCCCTCTCCCATTCCCTACTCTCTCTCTTTCACACACATGCACTCCCATCCTCCTCTCTCTCGCTCTTCCTCTCCCACTCCGTCTCCCACCACCTACTCTCTCTCTCCCCCATCCCCTACTCTCAATCTCTCTCTCCCATCCCCTACTTTCAATCTCTCTCCCCCATCCCGTACTCTCTCTCACACTTCCTCTCTCTTGCATCCTGTATTCTCTTTGCCACCCCTACTCTCTCACATTTCCTCTATCTCCCATCCTATACTCTCTTTGCCACCCCTACTCTTTCTCACTTCCTCTCTCCCCTCTCCCATCCCCTACTTTCTCTCTATCTCTCTCACACACACAAATAGCCATTCCCTCGCCCCACCCCCCCTAGCTCTCTCTTGGTTTTGGTTTGCAATTTAGGTCTCAATAGTGCGTGTGCACTACTTCAAATTCTAAAGCGTTTTAATAGGGCGCATGCGCTATAGGGTGCACGCGCTATAGGGTGCACGCGCTATAGGGCGCACGCGCTATTCAAAGCTTTGCATTAAAACCAAGCCTAAGGCTTGGTTTTGCCTTGGAGATCCAACCCAAAGGTTTGGAGTTTATAAACAGGTCTGAGACGTGTTTTCCAGCAAACATACACAAAATGATTGATTTTTCTTGTGTGCTCCCCTTCAAGATTCCTCGTGGTTGGGTATTGATAAGATCAGGTTACATAACATTATAGGTCTTTGTGTTAGCTATCTAACCATATAATTTATTTTTAATTTGAACTATTTTAAGTCTTTCATCTATAATTTCTTTTGAATGTATGTTCTTTTTTTGTCAAAAACCACCATGTACTAATTGGGCTGTAGATTTTAGCTCATTTATCGAATTTTGTAACAACTTAGTTTTTTTAAAAACTAGACTCCATTCTACACACTTTGAAAAAAAGAAGTTTTGATTTTAGATTAGTTTTCAATCATTTCTAGGGGGAGCACACAGATATTTCACGTTTTTGGGATGAGTCTAATTAAAAAATTCATTAAAAAAAAAATACACATTATAAAATTACCCGAAAAATCTGGGATAAACTACATAGTGTTAGGTAACTTTTGACCAGAGCGATTAAAAAATTTCAAAAAAAAAGTTAAAATTTTAGGGGGGCCACACTTTGTACTATGTTATGTTTTTTTGGAATAAACAGTACCACTTTTTGTGGCCCCCTTTTTTGAGGACCTAAAACTAAACCATTTTAAAAAAAATTTAGTAGTTTAGAAACTAGATTCAAAGGACTACGACTTTTGTTTTTGTCATATCTTAAAATTTTGAGCGTAACTATCTTCAAATTCTTGTTGAAGTCCAGAATTTGCTGATTTCTGGAAAAAGGTGTCCACTTATACCCCCCTTTTGGCACCACAACTTGGTGCACTTACCCTAATATTGTTGTTAACTTGTGTTTTGACCAACCTTGTAATTATGAGAATTGGGATGATACATATGTAATGTATTGTATCATTTCTAAAGACAATATGTGTTAGTGAATAGATTGTCCTTTGAGAAAATGCATGCAAATTTAACCCTGAATGCCCAAGTGAAAGAAAAAATCAACACCAATTATTGGATATGTTATCATGGGATTGATAACCTTCCTCTAAATTTTATCGGGTATAGCTCCCCATTTGAGATATTCAATGAATCAATTATGAATGCTTTTAACTAGAAAGCACAAAAGGATATCAAACATCTATCCATAAATACAAAGTAGATGCGAGAACCTTAACAACTACAATAAAATAAATGGTAAATGATACAAAGCCCATTCACCTCGACATATTACAAAGGACAAAGTTAAGAAACACATTATCCATCTTCTTCAAAAAGTGTAGAAACAAAGCTATGGAGATGTCATAGCATATTTTAGAGAAAACTAAAGTGATACAAAGATCATGATTAGTGGAAAGTAGATTGCTCAAAATCTAAGTTTTGACATACAATTAACTTTCAAGTCTCCCTCCTCTAAAAGCACAAAGATGCATTTGCTATTACAATCACCATTAATGAAATCTAAAGTTTTTCTCTACATTACAAACAAAACACAACTCTCTTATTTCTAACACACATACTTTAGAAAGAAAGAAAGGGAAAACCCTGGCTCTGCTCCTCATGACCTTCACAAGAAAATGGGCTAATGCTGGAAATAAGCTGGAAAAGTTTCCCTCTTTGCTATAGCACCAAGTTTGCCATCCCTGAGAGAAAGATGGATCCCTGTACTCAATTGCTGTCCCCTATTTATTCTTCTCCCTGTTAGTTTCAATTCCCCTTTCCTGTAATTGATTCTTGGAAATCTATATTATATAGAATCATTCCCATTAAAACTTTTCAATTTCCCTAACTGAATCGCGGAAAACTTTTTGATTTCCCCTTTTATATTATTTTCAGTTTTTGGCAATATAATGACTATTCTCTTTATAATAATCAAATATCATGATTTGAGACTTAATAAAAAATCCCCATTAATCATCGGGCTAAGGTGGTCTTCAGATATGTATGACTTAATTCCATGTGCTAGATAAAGATAAATAACTGCAACCGATCCTCATATTCTATTCTAATCAGTATCCTTGAGGCTTAGGTATCTCATAATTATAGAGAGTGAGTCATGCATAATCCAAGATGATTGTGGTCTGTTCCTGATTTTCTATCGATCACCATGTGGATTCTTTACAAGCTGATGGGCGTCTTGAATATTGTAACAAGTAGACATTATAGTTCCTTTCGATATGGGCTTGCTAAAATAGCTACTCATATTCTCAATGAAAGAATGCTACATATTTCGAAACTCGAGCCATGTCTACCATCTTCGTTAGCACTCTATTTTCATTGGCATTTCATCAAACATTTCACTTGCTTTTACGCAACATGTTGTCCACCATTTGCATGTATAAGATGTCATAGATGAGAGGGAGGATTGGGTTTGGTGCCACGGATCACTATCATTGTGATATTTTTATTAACTTCTTCGTAGTCAACCCCTTGCTCTTTTCAAATATTATTTTGTGAGGAGAAAATATTGTTTAGACACATCGGCACCGAATGAAATTCATGTCAAATTGGAAGATATTTTTGATGGACACGTGGATGAAAGAGTATTATAAACTACGATTAACATTTTCCAATGATGAGTTTATACTGTGAAGGTGAGTCTGTAGCTCTTAACATCCCTGTCGCTCCGTAGATTTGAATATGTTGCCTATTAAAACTCTTCGTGCCGCGATTCCTTCTCAATTGACTGGTGTTCAACCAATCACGAAAGCACAAAGGCTTGTTTGGGCGTATGATTGTGGTAAACATAATATGCCATGTTTCATTTTGGTGACTCCTTCACACTGCCACGGGACCCGTGGGCTTGGTTCTTTACTTGCTTTGACCGTGTGCACTCATTATGTTTCCTAATTAAGCCGATACTCCATGCATATTTCCTCACGTTTCCCTTCATCAAGTTGTTATCAGGTTAGAGAAGAAGTTTTTCATGAAATGTAAGACCTTCATTTGCAATTCAGACTACGATTCTTGTTATCCTTTTGTTAAGAAAACACACGGATTGTCGTGGCTCTAAATGTTCAGGCATGATATATATACTTTAAGATATCACCACAGTGTCAATTCACGAATGTTTGCAAGCTACTCCCCATGTTCCAAGATGTTTAGGAATCAAAATGGAGATGCCAACTAAGCTTTGACTACCATTCTCTCTTTATAAGCCAATGTTAAGCTTAAACCATGACTAGGTCTGTTAGCAGATTCTAATTTTTCCTTTTTTTTTTATAAAACTGACCTTCTATAAGCATCAAATGGGGCATAATTAACACTGTTGTAGTTATCAAACAGATTTTCACTTTGTGAAGAAAGTTTGAAGCCGAGCTTTCAAAATTCTATGTTGTTATGATATAGAGGCCCGATATTTAGACTTGACTAGCGAACTTCTAGACATCAATTATTATGAAGAGATCCCATTCTTGGAGTCGACACTCTTGTCTCTGACTACATCCATGAATCCTTTGAATTATTAGAACCTTCTCCAAACTTCTGAATTTGATTCTTTGAAAAGGATTGCATTATTGAACTAACAAACTCACTCCTTGAATCAAATAATGAATCTATATAGACCATGATTAACTTTAATTGATATACCAAAATTGGTTTGAGATTGGGGAAACTCATCAAATCATTCTGAACCCAATTTGAAATATCCCTATAAAACAATGAACTGTGACTTGAATCATGAATTGTTGAACTCAAGTCAATCAGAAATAAGTCTTTGAATCTGAACCATTTAATCAGGATTGAGCTTGAAAACTAATCATGAATATGAACTTTTTTTGAATTAATGGATCCACACTTTTACAATTGAATCTGGGATTAGTGATTTTGAGTTTCAAAACTTGAAATACACATGAACTGGAAATCACAAACTGCATTTTTTAACCTAAATTATGAATTCAAAAGAATTCTAAGCTTCCTTGAGCTGGCCAGTCTACATTTCAAACTTCTTTGAACTATCAAACCATTGAAAAAAACTTTTAAGGTTCACTATGATGGTATTTTATTCTTTGATTGAGGAGCATCTCCAAAACATGACCTCTAAATTTCTATACTAAATCATTGAACTTGACAATTTGAGCCTAGACATGAATTTGCATGTTGAACCACGTCAAACTTCTAAACCACTTTGAACTAAGTTTGAAGTACTTTAGAGAGGTTCAGAAATTGAAACTAAAAGCTTAAAAATCTAGATCTATACGTGTGCTACTAGGGGCTCTAATTGTGGGACTATTTTTGATGCAAAAACAAAGAACTCCAATAATCTCTGGTCAAAGATGAGTGCCTTAACCTTTGGACAATAGAGTCAGCAAGAAAAAAAGACCGAGAGCTGCTTGCAGAGTAGGTGGAGGGGAGCAGGGCAAAACCAACAAACCAAAATCAACAACAAACACCTAAACTACCAACAAGCACAAGGCTTACACATTATTTTGAACTACTACTATGTACAACTGAAACTTATTTACACTATTTACAAAGGTAGGAATAGGACCTAACACGAAACCAAAAGAAAGAAAAGAGATCATGTGAAACCATTTACTAGCTAGGAGAAGTAGGAGCCTTTCTGAAATAACAGATCATACTTCAATGGAAGAACTCCAAACCATTGCTTGATGATGACTCTTTCAATGCCAAACTTCAAAGTAACCGCTTACATATATATGTTGATCCAACTATCTTTTTTGAAAAGCCATAACTCGTCATAGTAATCTTCACTTAAGGATTGATCCTTCTCATTGACAAGATTTGATTCCACTTCAAGTTGAAAAACATGAAATGAAAAAGCCTCACCAAAAGATGTTGCACAATACTTAGAGATATTGTCATGAAGGTTCAATTCTTGCATATGGTCATGATCAGCTTGCAACCGTAATGACGCCTCCTTCAATATAGGATCAACCCTCAGATATATATCTTCTTCATTTCTTCCAAGGAACCAACTGTCATCAAACATTCCATAAATTTCATCCCTTTCTCTTTCCAAGATGTCATCACATGTTTCAGCATTTCTCCCACAATCCAAATCAGAAAAATTATGCATAAATGGATGAAAAGAAAAATTATCAATAAATGCTTCATTCTGGGTTTAATTTGAACAAATACCTATGTCATCATTGAAGAAATAACCCAAGTTGAGTGATGACAAGAATGTATCTATGATTTCTTCTTCTTCACTGAGAATCACATTCCCCAATATATCAGTTGAGTCACTGCTAGATTGAAAGTTAACTTCATATTTCTTTATCTCAACAAGAGATTCAGTGGGAGTGTCCTCATCTAAAGGAATCTTTTCCTTATCTCTATGAAGAATTGAATCACCATAAAAAGGGTTGGTTTGAGAGACATCTTCCGGCTGAAGAAATAACAAAAATTTGCCAATGATTTCTTCTTTTTGATCAAGTGATGCTTTAGCTGGATAGTTTACAAACTAAGTACTAATTTTAGTATCTTCATAATGAGAAAGAAGCTTTTCTTCGTGCACTTTCACCTTGTCATAGTTACATATTTCATCATCGAATGGAACAAGTCATTGCATGGGCTAATCACTGGTTTCCAAGCACAAGGAATCATCTTCATTCTTCATAACAATAGGAAGTTCATTTTCAAACTACATGTTATTATGAATCCTTTCATCAAGAAGACTTTTCAAAGAAAGATGATCAATATCAAAGGTGAACGATTGAAAATCTTGAGGCAAGTTATCTACTTTCTCACCACTATGACTTTTGAAAAAGGAAAACTATCAATATTCTTGAAATTGAAACTTTCAAGATGAGGGGAAAAAGATTTGAATGCACCTCCATTAAAATCAGCATCATCTACAAGGTCTACTATTGTAATATCTTCAGAATGAAAAGATTCAAGAAAAGGATATTTTTCTACATTCTCATTCGAAGAATCAATACCCTCACAATCTTTTGTAACATTTAAAGATTTATTTTTAGACAAAGCACCCGAAGAAGGCATTTCAACAGAATCTTCAGGCAAAGAATAATCACCATGACCTTCTACTATACAAATATTTGCATGAGATGAAGAAAAATCTTGAGGTAAGATTTCATCATTATTGCTTACCCTTTCTTCATTGTTGGCGCATATATTCTTATCCATTGAAACTGGATCAACATGAGGCTGAAGTAACTTTGGTTGTACCTCTTGGTCATTCATGACAAGGAGATTGAGATACATTGGTGAGACTAAGATAATAGGAGGTTTGTCATCATCTACCTCCAGATGCTTCTTCAATCAGGCCACTTTCTCTTCAAGGTTTTGTAAATCTTTCAACTTATGAAATCTTCCGCAGAGGCCTTTCCACAACAACCAAGATCTTGCATCATCTTCAAAGCTTATGTTTTTCTAGATACCCTTGGAAATACTTTCTCTAAATCTATCCACAAAGTCATGTAACACTTTATCTTCAATTTGACAAAGCTCCAAGAGAGAAGAGTCTGGCCTTGGTTTTCTCATGACTTCCATATCTGACATGGTCTTTGTATAGAGTTGCCAATCTCCTACACACAAAGATAATTATAAAAATAAGGAAACAAATGTTAGGCACTTAAATCTTCACTTCAATTTCCCCATTGGAGTTGCCAAAATTCTATTAGTGAATAGATTTTCCTTTGAGAAAATGTGTGCAAATCTAACCCTGAATGCCCAAGTGAAAAGATAAATCAACACCAATAGTTGGATAGATTATGATGGGATTGATAACCTTCCTCTGAATTTTATCGGGTATAGCTCCCCTTTTCAGATATTCAATGAATCAATTATGAATCCTTTTAACCAGAAAGCACAAAAGGATATCAAGCATCTATCTATAAATATAGTGTAGATGCGAGAACCTAAACAACTGTAGTGCCTGCCCCTGGTTCGCATTTTATTATCATTGTTGAACTCTTTTAGAGATAGTTTTATGTTGTTGGTTAGCAACATTGTTTTGAGACTATCAGATGTTGTGCTATGGATTCAGTTTATTATGTGATGAGATTACTTAAATTTTGCAATTCATGTATGCATAATGATTATTTTATGTGTTTGCAGTTATTAATGATGATTAGTAAGATGATTTATTATCATGTGTTTTCTTATGGATACTTACCCCATACTTGCATGTGTATGGTGTGCATGTTTTCTTTGCGTGTTTTCTTTTGTATGGCGTGTCTGATGTGGTTAAGGAAGGGAGTCGTAGTCACCTGCCAGTCGGGATCTACATGATGCACCACTTCCTGCTATTGCCTATTTAGTTTAGTATATATTGTGCTTGTACATGCGTAATTTTTATTCAGGTTACAGGTATTGGGTATCGACTTCCCTGAATTACCAGGATGAGTGTACCCTAGCACATTATCTCAATGATAAGAGATTGGAGATAAATTCTCAAGTCCAAATCCCAACCTTTTAAGCCATTTGTTCTAATTGAAAATTAAGACAAGTATCTGAGTTGAATACCCTTCGAATATGTCGGATGACATAATTTGTGATATTAACCCTTGGTTTGATTTTGTATGATGGGTTTTCATATTTTTACCTTATGAGTCTTTGATGTATTTTCTATTAATTAAGCCTAATTAAAAGATTTAATTAATGGTTTAATTTAATGAAAAATTAATATGATATTTTAATATTTATTTTATTTAATTAATTGAGAAATTAATTAAATAAAATAATTAAATTTGAAAATAAAAAGTTTAAAGTTTAAATTTGAATGAGACAATATTTATTTTAATAATAATATATTTGGAGTTCATTTTTAAATAGATGACTAAATAATAATATTATTAAAGCTAATAAATATTTTAGCAATTAAGTTTTGGAAAAATAAAATTTAAAAATGGAAAATATATTAAAAATTATTAAAAGATTTTAGATTTCATGTGCTTAAAATATAAATATATTAAGATTAAAAAAGTGGAATTATTAAAGTTAGTGCATGAGATTTAATAAATAAATAAATTAAAGAGTAAAGTAAATATTATATTAATGATTGTGCATTATATTAATATTTGCTCACATAGGAGTTGGCAAATTCTCGGGAGTTGTCATGTAGACAACACTGGAGTTTGCACTCTAAGAATGCACAAGTTGTCTACACTTAGAAGTTAGCATTTTATTTGAGCACATGGTGTCTACAACCTTAAGACTTATCTAGAAGGTTGGAGAAGACCCATGCTTGGTTGTCATGCTTATCTTCTAGTTGTTTCTAGAGACACTCTAGATGCATCTTAGAGGCCTTTAAATAGAGGCTCTCCTAGTGTATTTTGGCAAGCTGAATGGGAGCTACAAGCTACAAGCTTAATGGAAGCTATAAGCTTCAAGCTAAAATGGAAGCTTCAAAGGTTACATTCATTGAGAAGACCATATGCTCATATATTTTCTACATGCCTCTATGCTTCTTCTAGCACTTCTAGTCACATGAAAATTTTGGTTGGCTTGGATCTTGGAGGAATTGTGAATGATGGAGAAGGAAGGGATTTTCTATGGACTTTTGAAGCATGGCGGATTAACATTAGTGTCCAAGTGCACTTGTGATATTCACATATTCTCTTTGCACTATTTCTCTTCCTGTCTTCATCATGTCTATGTGTCTGAATACTCTTGTGATTGAATCTATAATTGAAATTGGTATCTAGATATTTTATTTGGTTGAGAAGAAAACATTAGAAAACCTTAGATCCAATTAAGGAAGAAATTAGATCTAAACGGGTTTGGGTTCGAATTAGAATTAAATTGAAATAGATTTGAAAATGGTTTCAAAATTTATGGCCAAATCTATTAGTGAAATTATTGGATAAATTTAGAGAACAATTACCTTTTAAGAGGAAATTCTTAATTCATCACAAATTGTCCTGTCGCTGCCCCTTGGATAGACCTGAACTCAGTCATTCATAAATTTTCATCGTTATCAAATTTATTTGATTGCTCCAGTCAGAAGTGGCACAACTTGGCTCTCTCCAACATATTTCAATTTCAGCCCGATCCAATGGTTCATTAGGGAGATATGGCTGTCATACTGGGACTGTTTTATTCAGGAACAGATATTTTTCCATTTCCTATAATCAAGAGTTCTTTATGCTTAAAACTTCACAAAAATAATATATCAAAGCATGGAATGGATTAAAGATATTATTGCAATCTTCCCTTAGTAGAATCTTATTAATATGCATTATTTTTATATGGTTTATTATCTAATCTAATTAAATCAAATTTAATTAAGATTAGTTAATAGTAGAAGAAGTGTAATTAATTATTAGTCAATTTAAGTAAATAGATTTTTACATGAGGGAAAATTAAAAGAAGAGAGATATTAATAAGTGAAATTAAATAATTGAATTATTAATGAGATCATTATTTAATAGATTAGATTATTAATGAGTGATGGTATAAATAGTTTTAACGAGTCTAATTGGTCGAGATAGAGGAAAGAAAATTCATTATATTATGATTAAATCGGAATCATCTCTTGAGAGAAAATTAAATTATAATGATTCAAACATTTACCCTTAGTTAAGTTTAGAAATGTTGATTTCAAAACATTACGAGGATTATACTATTTAAACGGGATAACTATAAGGTTAAATGAAGTCTTCTTGCTTGATAATAATCATTGAGTTATCAATTAAGTTATGCAATGGATTGATTAATTAAAAATTGATAAGCATTATTTTGATAGTTTAAAATAAACAATTACTACGAGTAATTGCACCTATCATTTAAATATAAAATGGGTGGAATCAGGAATCTCTTCTACCTAGAAAATAGTTTAATTTTTAAAATAGTAGTTGACTTATAACTTACAAATTATAGTTAGTTATTAATCAACTGATATTCATTGGGTCGTTGATATGGTTATATAATTATTAGTTAAATCAATTAATTAGAGTTAATTAGATTTATTTAATAATTAAGTTATATAATAAAGTTTTTAATTGATATGATTCTTTTACCAAAGTTGCAAAGTAACTACATCGAAGTTGATAAGTCTTATTCTAATAACTTGAATAATGAGTTAGATATTTTAACGGTTATTAGTGACAATTTAATAATGATTATAATTAAGAGGCTTAAGTGTTAGAGATACTTAATGGAGTTTTAACCATTAAAATGTTAATGGATCATGGAATTGTGCACCTAAGTTAATTGGTGGATTTAATTGATCATTTTAATTAAGTTATAATATTTTTATTCGAAGATTGATAATTGGCTTTCTTATATTATAACGAATAATGATCTTTGATTTATGTGAAAAGTTGAAGTAACATTATAGGAAAGTTAATCAATTAGAATATGGATCATAGTTAAATAAAGAGAACAAGTTGATTAAGGGTCAATGATGATCAGTTTTAGTGAATATTTATCCTTAAGTTATTCTTAGGATAATGCTATCGGGGAAAATGGGTTGACTTGTAGGTCAAATGATGAAACTTAAGACACTTGAAAGTATACTTACAAACAGAAAACTCGAAACCCCTACACATTATTCAACTATGTAATATAGCAAAACCAAAACATGTGTTTGCATCGTGCTTTCTATATGCTTCTTGTTTTGAGTTTTTGGGTTGTTTAGTGTTGACCAGTCCTAGGTTGTTACCAGAAGCTCGGGAGTTATGAGATGTGTTGGCATGTTGATCTTATTTGGTCTCGATCTTTATAAGCCCAACCATGGTTATGTGATGGAATGCTCTATGAATTGGTTGTGATTACTGATTGTTATAGTTGAGATTCTTATGTATGAAACACTTGACTTAACCATTATTTTGAGTCATCGATCAGTTATCCTTGGATTATTTTCTAGTCACCATGATGGGACTGAAATGTGAATTTATTTCTTGATGATGTCATGTTGTGACATGTTTGACTCAACCATTTTGGAGTTTTCGATCAATATGATTTTGAGATATTCTTGGTCATTTTTTGAGTACCAATGGATATTGTGATTTATTTTGAGATATATTTTGGTTATTGAGAACCAATTGATACTTATGATTATCAGTGATGCCTTCAGTTGCCAATAGAGAACTGTTGTGGTCATGATTTTCTATGGATGCTTTTCTAGATGTTCATGGAGATTTGATGATTCTTATCTTGGAGATTTGATGATTCTTATTATGGATATTTGATGCTTTTATCATGGATATTTGATGATTCTTTTTATGGATTATCTTTTGAATTTTTTTTTACAGTCGCTTGTATAGGATTGTGGTGATTTTATGATTCCATGAGCTTAGGGTAGGTAATCTACTTGTAGTATCGGGAAGTGGCTTGCAATGGAGGCTGGGGCCCTAAGTGGCTGCTAGAGTAACTCATTGTAAGTTTTGTTAATAAGTGATAATATTTACACACTAAATGGGGATTAAATGAACCTAAAAAGATAATTGTTTTGATGTTCTTGCCCATGCCTTGAGCACTTGTACAGGCTAGGATGGGAGTAGTGAGAACACATGGTTGCGACCGTGCATTCCGTAGTGTGCCTCGTCAGTATGAGAGGATACTAGTGGCTGCATGAGATCAGTATGGACCTGTGGAGTTTAGCTAACTGCCAGGGTAACTTGTACGTGATAAATGCGATGACACTTTCCCGCTTGCATAGTAGGTTTCCTACATGTCATTGTGTGCTTCTGGGAATTAGATGTCAATTTTATGTGATGGAATCTTCGAGCTAGTATACTTTTAGGATTCTTGGACTTATAGAGATTTGTGCTATGTGATTTTTGATAGCTTGTTTGGGACTTGAGATTATCTCCTCAGCACGGTGGGAGTGGACCACTTAGGTTCCACGCGGTCGGGTGGTAGTGTATTTTCCACTCTTATCATTTGAGATCCATTGAGACACTGTGGCTGGAGTATTCTTGGTTGGTATTTATCTTCATTATGTTCTTAGATCATTATGATAGAAGATATACCTTGTGATGGATGTATTTGTTGGTATGTTCCTTACATTGATGATTTGCATATGTTAGTTGATGATTTATTATGCTTTATTTTTGTATGTTAGTAGGATGTTTTAGGAGTGACATTCCTACTATGATAATACCGATGATCTCTTCGGTGCTTTGGAATGTTACGCACGGAGGGATGGCTAGGATCCACGATGGTCTAATGATGCTATTTACGGTTGAGAGGAACCGTGTACTTAGTTATTTATGTTTGTGATATATGGTTATCTTTTATGATGGATGTTTATATCTTTATGATGATGATGTATAATGTATGGCATGTGGTTTCATTTACTATAATTGCATCATGGATTAATATTGGATGATGATGTACTTTATTTACATGGATGCTTTATTCTTTTAAGCTTTTCATACCTTGTAACATGTACAGTGGATGATTGAGCAATCTAAAATGTAATTACTAAAAGGACACTTGTATATTGTATTGTTTAAGAATGTTGGATGCATCATTGTTATTTCACAAGGATGTGATGTTAGATGAATAGTTAATTTAGCTATGATTCAACGTTAAGGGATCCTTAAAAAATGTAACTTGTTATGTATGTTATGTTTACTTTCATTTGAATTGTTGCTATTGCTTCTACAGATGTTATGAATGGTTTTACTTTCATGTTTTAAAAAAAAATTGTTTGGTAAACTTAGTGAAATTCTTTGAATCCCTTGGCAGGGCATTACAACAACTACAAGAAAAGAAATGGTAAATGATACAAAGCCCATTCACCCAGACATATTACAAAGGATGAAGTTAAGAAACACATTATCCATCTTCTTGAGAAAGTGTAGAAAGAAAGCTATGGAGATGTCACAACATATTTAAGAGAAAACTAAAGTGATACAAAGATCACAATTAGTGGAAAGTAGATTGCTCAAACTCTAAGTTTTGACATACAATTAACTTTCAAGTCTCCCTCATCAAAAAGCACAAAGATGCATTTTCTATTACAATCACCATTAATGAAATCTAAATTTTTTCTCTACATTTCAAACAAAATGCAACTCTCTTATTTCTAACACACACAGTTCAGAAAGAAAGAAACGAAAAACCTTAGCTCTGCTCCTCATGACCTTCACAAGAAAATGGGCTAATGCTAGAAATAGTCTGGAAAAGTTTCCCTCTTTGCTGTAGCACTAAGTCTTCCATCCCTAAGAGAAAGATGGATCCCTGTACTCAGTTGATGTCCCCTATTTATTCTTCTCCCTATTAGTTTCAATTCCCCTTTCCTAAAACTGATCCTTGGAAATCTATATTATTTAAAATCATTCTCATGGAAACTTTTCAATTTCCCTAACTGAATACCGAAAAACTTTTCAATTTCCCCTTGTATATTATTTTTCATTTTTTGGCAATATAATGACTATTCTCTTTATAATAATCAACTATCATGATTCACAACTTAATCAAAAATCCCCATTAATCATCGGGCTAAGGTGGTCTTTGGATATATATGACTTAATTCCATGTGCTGGATAAAGAGAAATAATTGCAACCGATCCTGATGTTCTGTTCTAATCGGCATCCCTGAGGCTTAGTTATCTCATAATTGTATAGAGTGAGTCATGCATAATCCAAGATGATTGTGGTCTATTCCTGATTTTCTATCGATCACCATGTGGATTCTTTTCAAGCTAGTGGGCGTCTTGAATATTATAACAAGTAGAGATTATAGTTCCTCAAAGATATTGACATAGACTTGACAAAGATATTGACAATGAGAAGCTAGATTTGGAGATGGCCATAGCTCAACTCAAGGAAGCAAAAGAGCATCTTTCCCAATCCCTAAAAAGAAGGAACTTTCAAAGAAGATGAATGATCTCCAATATGTTGAAGAACATATTGAAGACTTTTTCCCTTCATGTAGTTCAGATGAAGCAAATGAGGCAATAAAAAAACTCCTAGAAAAGAATGGTTCCCTGCAAGAAGAGGTAAGAAAATTGAAAAGAGAATAAGAAATTTAGTCAATAAGATTGTGTAAAATTTTGGAACAGAGAAATAAGGAAAGTGAAGGCTTGGAGGCAAGGAACAATGAAACTCAAAATCAATTCCTTCAGCAAGAAAGTCTTATCAATCAACTCTCCAATGCAAATGAGGAAATCAAGAGTTTGAGATTTGAAAATGAAAGATTAAGGAATGGTTTAGGTACTAAAAGACAAATCAATGAAAGATTAAAAGTTGATCTAAATTCTAAAAAGTAACTCAATGAAAGAATAATAAAATCCCAAGCAAACATGGATCAATTGAATTAGCAAAGTGAGTAGAATCTTTATAGGCAAAAGGGTAAAGAAGAACTTGGATACGAAGAAGAAGGTGAATCCTCCAAACAAGGTGCTAAAAGAAATCAAAGACCTACTTGCAATCACTATGGTAAGATAGGTCATATATCAAACAAATTTTGGAGCAATGGAAAGGCAGAATTCAATGGAAAATGCTATAATTGTAGTCAGCATGGTCATATAGCTAAGAATGCAAGGAGAAACCAAAAATTGATGGTAAATGTCACAAATGAGAGAAACAAGGTCACAAGGCATCTAAATGCAGATCTAAACCATTCAATCCAGTTGAAGAATTTGTAAAGGAAATATTTGGTTGGAACTACAATACTTGGTGTAGATGTCATTACTGTGAAGAATATGGACACATTGGCATAAACTATGCAAGGCATCACTTGAGAAAGAAGGATACTATAATAAGATGTTACACATGCACTGAACTTGGTCATATAGCTAAGAATTGCATGAATATAGGTAGAGTTGAAGATGAAAACAAAGCTAAAACTGATAACATTAAGAAGCAGATGAGATAGCAGTGGATTCCCAAATCTACTGACAAAGCTAGTTCAAATGATGGTCATGTCACTCAAGAACTGGGTGACTCCACCATTTCCAATTAAGTTCTCAAGGAAAAACTGGAATTGTATTCTCAGGGTCATATCTTAGATAGTTCCAATTGAATTAAAGGAAAGATCCAAATCAATATTTCAGATACAGAGGGATCACAAAACTCTAAGATTGCTATTTACCGAGTGAGTTCAGGAGTAACAAAGTTTTTTGGTCGCTGAGTTACAAGGTTCTACCAAGTTATCTAGATAGATAGTGGATGATAGCCTGTTAAAAACTATGTCATTATGGCTCTCTTTGTACCAAGCATTAACGGAAGGTTTTCATCAAAAGGGCAAAATTTCGTCTTCATTTTCACCATAAATTTAGTCTATCTAGAGCAGAGTGATTTTCAAAGCATCCAAGGGATCTTGAGCATAATTTGCAGCAAAATTTTTGAAGAAAAATTTATCAGTCTACTAAGTGATCATGGCTTCCACCAACAGTAGCAGTAAAGTGAAAAGAGGTTCTGAGATGTTGGTGTGAGGTGTCGAATGGAAGGCTTCGAACTTCAAGCTAGTCCTAGCAATTACAGAATCACTTGACCCTAATGGAGCTTAGTCTGAAATTTTGCCAAAGGTACTTCTTATAAATGATATTCATACTCATTTTAAATGTGTTGTGCAAGAAATTGGAACCCTAGAAATGGATAATGCCCTAGGGGAATTGTGTGTGTATGGAAACCTCAAAGCCAAGCATAAAGACTTAGAGGAGAAAAGTCTGACCCACATTTTGCATCTGCTAAGAAACTTCCAAATCAAATGGATTAGGTATATTTTGAGCTATGTGGATAATGGTCAGTTGTGGTTAGAACATCTAGTCTTGATAATAAAGAAGATGATTCATAAAATCATGGGTCTCCCTATGCTCAATAAGGTCAATGTTTCCAAAACCCTACATTGGGATGAGCTACAAAAGAAAACCCTAGCCAAATGGGACGACAAAGGTTTGAAGATCAGTAATGTATCTGACATGGAACTTAGGTTTGGTATTCATATCATTGCGCATAAGATATACAACTCTAGTCATCTGAACAATGTGTCGTGTGAGGCTATGGAACTAGCCTACAAGGTCATTAAGAAAAACTTGGAATATGATTTGTCAGACTTAATGTTGAAACAATTGAACAAGAACATGGAAAGTATCAAGACATCAAAGAATAATCCATGTAAATTTGGTGCTTTGTTAACTTGTTTGTTCTTTTTTCTTTTATGTACAAATTTTTTTCCCATCAAAAGGATCAGTGGTATGGAGAAAGGATACTCCAGTTTTATACCAAATCAATGAGTTTATTACAAAAATGGGTGAGAATTTTGACAGTATAATGGACAACTATTTTGAAGCCTTTAAGGAGAAAATGAATAACAGGTTCTGAATTCCACTAAAATTAGTTGAAGACTATAAGGATGAATTTTGTTTCATGGTTGACTATGATAGGGTATACATTCAGGTGGTAAGGCCTAGAATTGTATGGCTAAAACCTCTTCCCTATGAGGTTAATATAGATGAAACAAAAGAGATAATTGAAGTCCTAGTGAAGGAGATAGTAGATCCAAAGTTACCCATATTTGGAACTTATAACTAAGCAAGGGCCAGAATAGAGCTAGAAATTAAGCTCCCATAGGCGGTAAGTAAAGGTAAGAGGAAGATAGCAAAGCTGAAAATTGCAAGTGCCCCTCTTATTCTTATTGAGGGAAAAAGAGAAGATGATGAAGAATCTGAAAAAGAAGAGCAAGAATCAAAAAAGGAGGAAGAGCCTATGAAAAAGAAAGGCAAGGTGATTATCACCAAGCCACCCAAGGCCTCCACAACTATGTTTACAAGAAGATCCAAGAAGAAAGGAGGCAGTGAAATTGTATTTAGTAAGCCCCCACTCACCTTCCAAGAGAGATTAAAGAAATTAGAAGAAGGTTCACGTATCACAAATTTCAAAGCTTTAGAGTATGAAACAAGAACTAATGCAAAGAAAATGTAGATTAAGGAGCTAGTGCTAACTAAGATGGGAAAATGGAAATATTCTTCTAATCAAATTGCCCCTTATATTTCCAATGAATTATTGGCAAGGTTAAAACCTAGATGAGAATTAGTTGTGCAGACAAGAAATGATATATATGAGCAATCTTTGAGATAATTGCTACCAAATCTTACCAATACTAAGGTTAAGGCAGAAATGAAGGATAATGAAGGTAAGATGATGATCAAGTTCCATACTTGTTTGATTTTGGTGAAAGACATTGAGGATGTAGTTAAAGATTCTATTGCTATGTGGAAAAATGTTTATCGTTTGCACAAACCAAGTGAGGATCTAGTGTAAATAAATGATGATGATGATAGTGACAATGATGAAGAAGATAATACACCTTGTGTCACTATTGATGCTAAGGATTATCAGGCAGTGATGAAGGATGGTGAAGAAGAGAAAGATGAAGAAGCTAAAGAGGAAGATAAGGAAGGAGAAGAAGAAGAGAATGATCCAACAAGGATAGTTGCACAAGTTATAGCCTCCCTTCCTCACTCTCCACCAAAAACTACTACATCATCTAGCATGGAGACAACTTCAGCAAGTGTGATTGTAACTACAATAGATACATCATCTGCTCAATCACTATTTGCTACCTCTCAACTCCAAGTATTAGTAATGGAAGTGTCTACCACTTCAACCACCAAGCTAAAACCCTCCTCTTCTCCAACTCTTGAGTCAGGGACATCAACAGTATTTATAGCATCCAAATCTAAAATTTTATCAACTTCAATTTTGCATACTCTTGTAAGTACTTCATTTGTAAATACTTCTACCAGTGCTCCTATTGCATGTACTTTACTCAATGTTCCACCTGTAATTACTTCAATTTTGGGTAGCACATCAATTTTGGATTATTTTAGCACTCTAGTCAGTATTCCTTTAGTAGGCCCTATTCAAGTTTTCTTAGCAAGCCCTATTGTTTCTACAATTATTTCTATTTGTATGTCCAAAGCAATAATATCAAAAGTAGAACCAAGGAAACCCCTTAAACTTCTGATTATTGGAAAAGAAATTGATGAAGATATTGACTTGGAAAAAGAAAAAGAAATTCCTAAGTTGGATTTTGATAACACCACTATGGAGAAAACGAGACCAGTTAGCCATCTTCTGGAATAGAAAGCCAGATAGAAATAGTTAAGAGAGGAAAGGGATAGAGAGTTCAAAATCATTGAAAGTGCAAAGAACATTTTGACAAAGGCTATAGGCATAGATGTTGATTCATCTCAACACATTTTGTTATAGTTAGAGGAAGAAATGAATAAATTCAATGAGGACTCTACAAGTCAAGAAAAGTTGATTGAAAAAGCTGAGAAAAAGTTTGACAATAAGGTGCTTAAGCACATTGCTATTAATCGGGTAGAGCTTTCCTCAATTTTGGCTAATCTTGGAAATTCTTTTACAAATGTAACATCTCTTTTTGTCAAACTTTATGATGTTACCAAGTACACTAAGGAAATAAAAGTTAAATCAAATAAGATAGATGAGGATCTAAAGGCCAATGCCCAAAAACTATAGCTTGACCCTAGTTCAAGCTTTACACATCACATAAAGGTTAGATTTTTATCTGATATGCAGGAAGAATTGTTGAGAGAGGAAGCAAGAATCAAGTCCACATTAATAAACATCCAAAACATGATCTTTCCAATCATGGACACAATGCAGTAACACATTGAATACTCAAAAACATTGATCCATGATAACAATTTTTCTATTGCAGATCATATGATTGAACTCTTAGTAGAGGTTCAAGTGGCACTTCATACCTACAAAATTCTGCAAGAGAGTTTGGATAAGACATTAGCTCTTATTCTCAAGGTACACTCTGAGTTTCTCTCACATTTTAGTGACTTTCTATAAGTATGTTGTGTATAAATGTTTGGAATTATTGTCAAAAAGGGGGAGAAAGAGCAATTTGTGGAGAAACATATGTATAGAATAAAAGAGGAGAGACTTGTAATGAAGAAGAAATATTTGTATATACAACATTATGATATGATATGTACATTGTATGGGGGAGATATGTGAAAATGTATATACAACAGAATTACAAAGACAAATTTTGAAAAATAAAAAAACATCAGCATGACACTGTACATAAATTTTTGCTAATAAGTGTTTTTGTCACTAATGCCAAAGGGGGATATTTTTGGCATTAAGCTATGTTTGTCATTAGTGACAAAACTTATTCATAATTCTATATGGCTACTGAGTTCATCATTCAGTTTACAGTGTTTACTGAGCATTTAGTGATTGCCAAGTGAGTTCAGCAGTTTAGCAGTTCACACTAAGCAGTCTAGAGTTTACCTAGTGAAAATAGGTAGTGTGAAGTCCAACAATTATCACCGAGAAGTTAGTGGTCACTCTACTTTATAGTATTCACTGAGTCATCAGGTTCTATGATGTGAAGCTAGTGTCAACTGAGTGATGGGATGAGTAGAGTTTATCGAGTGCAAGCAAGATAAACATAGTATTTAGTTCTTACCGAGTTACACTATATCTACCGAGTCTCCAATTTTCACCAAGTTCAAAGCTACATTGAGTGATTAGTATGGACCAAGCCTCTACTTCTACCAAATGCATGACAACGCCAAGTAATGTAGTGGACACCGAGTATCAGAAGGTAACCTAGTAGCTTTCAAAACCCAAGTTTCTACATTTGGGCTGACTCAATAATATTGTTGTTAACTTGTGTTTTTGGCTAACCTTGTAATTATGAGAACTGGGATGATATATATGTAATGTATTGTATCATTTCTAAAGATAATATGATAAGAAGTAATGTTTTGAGAAGAGTGAATGCAAATCAGCAACAAAGCAGAGTATTCAACAAGGTCTATAAGGAGTAGTCAAGTTACATTATCACAAAGAGGTGATCAACATTTCAAGGATCTAATTAGAAAATCAATTGTAAGTCAAATCTACTATTTCATCCTAATAGGTGAATCAGATTCAAATCCTTTAATAGGGTTGACTTAAGAGTCTTTTCTTTAAATCTCTTAACAGAGTGCATACTTCATTGTATGTTTATAAAACCTCTAACAAGATGGACCTAGCAGTCCTAATTGCTCCTAACAGGGCAGATCATTAGAACTGATCATTGTAAGCCTTAACAGGCTAACTTTATATTGTAGTATTGAAGTTCTATAGGTATCATCCCCACCCTAGTTTTACTTTCTATTTGGAGGGTCTTTGGGTCACCAAAATATTGTGTTCATGTGCCATAAATGTTTATCTTTCAGTTTGTCATGCATGTAGTAGATTAGATCAATTAATGGTGAATGGATTGTGTGAAGTGCTAAATTTGTTAAAAGTTTTAAGGTTACTGATTCACCCCTCCCCTCTCAGTAACCTAGCTAGTCTTGATTATTTCCAACACAAGGATGCATTGAGAAATTAATTTTCAAAGCAATATCATGGGCTAATCAAACCAACTGGAGCATATAAATAGTTGAACTAGTAATTGTTCCATGAATAGGAAAGTGCACAATGAATCACTAGGTTTATCCAAGAGTAATTGTGTTCTTTAACACAATACAATTTTTTAATTGTTGTTTTGGATAAAAAGATAAAATAGAATCTTGAGAGGGTTCATGAATCTTCAAAGGAAAAAATGAAAGACTCTTCAGAGGGCTGGAGAAAAATTTGAAGTTGAAGCATATCATAATTTTGCATCAATGAAGGAGCAATAAATGTTTCAAAATTCATAAGCTATGACCATTATCAAGAACCCTTGAGAAATAAAGTAAAAAATGCAGTACTTAGATCAAACCTTTATTTGAAAAGCATGCTTCCATGAATGACAACCTGGTAGCAATAATAAATTTCTTGAAAAAAAGCCACACAATAAAACCCTATTTGTATGGAAAAGAAGGCAAAGAAGGAATAGTTAAGGGTCTCAAATATACATAGAAGCACAAGAACACAGTCACAAAATGGGAATACCTATTTAGAGAGCTATCAATACCATAGTCGTGCTTTAGCTAGTCATGGAGAAGTAGAAAATGAATAATTTTCTGAGTGAAAAAAAGCACACACAAATATATTCAATAACCACTATTTAAAAATCCAATCTACAATATGTTAGGTGACAAAAAGGCACCATGAAAAAAGAGGATGTGATTCTAAACAATACAAATGAACATACATTTTGGGCATAGTACTTGTAGGGGAAAAATGGCTTTTCAATTTCATCAGAAAAATTGGCAAACAAATGTATAGATACAACTATAGTCAAACCATATAATGACTTCAAAAACTTTCGGACAATCCTTTGGTTTTCAATCATGGTGGCTACTAGTATTGGAGAAATGAAATATCAAAGGAAAATGCCCATAATGTTCTTCAAATTTGTAAGAAAATCTCCAAAATTCTCTTCTAGTTATGGCCTCCAATAGACAAGACAAGATCATCAAGAAAAGGATTTCCAAGAAAACCCTCAGAGTTATGAAGTTTCTCCATGATCTCCTTCCAGAAAGATCAAATGCATAAATGGTAAATTTTAGGTCATAAAAGGGGCAAACTCCAAATTTTATTGATATCTCTTCATGAGTCCAAAAATGAGAGGGGTTTGACTTCATGATTCTATAACTCAGTTTATGATGTTTAAAAGCTACCTTGGAGACTATTTTGGCATAATTTTTATTATCTTCTTGTCATTTTCAAAGTTGTGTTCATGTGATTTGATCAAACTATCCATGAAAGCCTTATTTTCCTTTTAGTCTTGTCTCACTTTTGTACATTTTCTATGATCAATGTATAGCACAGGATGTAGGTTGTGTAAAGTTGATGTATTGTGTTCTCTATTGTGAAGGATTAAGTTTCCTTTAGTAAGAAAATATCCATTTCAACCTTTCTGTAGAATTTTTATGTGCATGCATGTGTTAGGCAAGCTGTGTGAGTTTGAAAATTGTTTCATCATTTTCAAGCATAAAAGTTTTGTGAATGTCAAAAATTTGAACTTTAGGAGCATCACCATAGGTTTAATTTCATTTCCCATTATCTTTCTATCCCTTTCCCCAAAAATTTTATGAGTTTTATGTGAACCATTTTAAAGGAACCAACCTAGAATTCATATGTTTAGTTTTGTTATGGGTCACCCACAACTTTGATTGATCCCATGTTCTCTAGAAATATCTAGTGTTTAAGTGCTTGAGATAAGGTACAATTTCTTGAGTTAACATTAACCAATAATCTAATTTCTCACCATTACCCTATGGTGAAACCAATGTAAAGACATGTCCTAGCTAAAGAAGATCTGATAGATGGTTATGCTCAATTGAACTTTCCATGTCATAATTTTTCATAGAGGGTATGATAGACAATGGAGTAAGATAATGTGGAGCCCATGTGACCATCCACTCACTTGACTCACAATTATCCCAATCACACTAAAAACAACTAGGACAAAAGCAAGTTAGATGTCATCTCCAAATGGTTCATGTACTAGAATCAGAGCTTTGGAATGAATGCATTTTTTATGAATATCTAGCAATGGTACAATCTGATCTATCACTTATGGACCCTTTCTCAACCAACCAAAATAACTTGCATACTGTTGAATCAAGAGTCCACCCCATGATAATGTTGAACTACACCAATCAACAATGCTACGCATATCAAGAAGCTATGCTCCTTAAATCTTAAATTTCTCCTTAACTAGAGCTCTCTTCACACATGTGCCTACTCCATCATGTTCCTATTTCCCATGGATGGACTTAAAAAAATACAAAAATGAGGTGCCCCCTCTCTACGTGCATCCTACACAACCAATAAAGCATGTGAGAATTCTTGAATTTACCTGCACAAGTATCTGACCAAATGATATGTATATCCATAGCAAGGTCATGCACCTATAAGAAATCAAAATAATTCTCAAAACAATGTTGCACAAACTCATGAGAGTGAGACCTATCATCACTCATGTAAAAATGATACTCTCTAATAATCTTTTGATTATCTTATGCACTATTAGGGGCATGTCTATATGTTATGTGGACAAAAATAATAATCCAAATGGAGCTATGATACTAATATTGTGTCTCATTTTGGGGCTATGTTTGTAAATGGATTTATCTTTTCTACAAACTAAATTATTAAAACTCTTTGTGCCTAATTCTTAAGATAGAAACAACCTTCCAACAATTGAAGAATTGTTACTCTCTAATTCTTCTCTAAATTTTACTAAGGTTTGGCTCCCTTATCAGATGGTCAACATAAGTACTATTAAATGTAAATTACTTTTAACCAAAAAGAAATAAGGCATCTCATCTGTTCTTGGATATAGGGAAAAATCAGATAAATAAAAATGAAGTAAAACTATCAACACCTATAACAATGAAAATATACAATTTTTCCATCAACACATGCTTTCAAGAGAAACAATAAGAGATTATCTATATATATATATATATAGAATCCACATTATTTATAGATCTAATAATATAAATTAACTCCATAGTTCAACATAAGAATAACCCAAAGCATAAAATCTTCAAATAGTTTATGAGATCTTTAATTCATTCAAAAATCATTCCATTTTTGTATGTTACTTATGATTCAAAATACTTGCACATAAGCCAAAAGTAAGTACTAAACTAAATTTTTTTAGTTTGATATCAATGAAAAGCCACTAGCCCCTACTATGACTATGTTTCACGTATATATAAAGCATTGTCCTAGAATCTCCATTAAAGCTCAATTCTCAAATAGTTTAAGAAAGTAGTTGAAATAACCAATCCGCGGCTACAGAGACCCAAAAACTAACTATTAAGTGTTTATCTAAAATGAACATCAAGAAATAAATTTTTTAAAGCTTGTCATTCACTTACTGCTTAAGTGGCTCCTCTTCTTCTTCACTAGCTTCTAGGTTGATTGATCCTCGTGCCAATTTCCATCTCTGAATGTACCCATGAAATCATACATCATAGTCATATTTGGATTCTTTATAATTTGAATCTGGTTCTTCCATGTGTCCCTACTCTATTTCATCTTGGTCATAATTTCTAGGTATTCAAGAAGTTGTTGATTGCAAATGTCTATCATTGCCTCAACCTTGGATACTTTAGTAAGATCGGATGTGGTAAGATCAACATTGCTTTAAATTGGGTTTAGGGGTTCTTTATACTACTTGATTAATGTTTCAACATCAAAATCTCCTTCTTTGAAAGTTGCAAAATTAGTTGAACCGATTGTCTGAAAGTCCCTGTTCACACTCTCTATTGTAGTTTTTAACTCTTTCTCGAAAGATTGCATACGATAGATGGACGAACCATAATTAGACACCCTCCAAGCTATGATTTTCTACAAAACATGAATTAACCCTAAATTGACATCTTGAAATGGATTATCCTATAGAAATATGCTTGAACCATATTCTTCTATCTCTACTAATTGGGTGAGCATGGCTAAGAACCTTTCAACTACTACTTTCTAGATTGTTATTTGAAGAAACAATTCATGGAGAATGACCTTAGTAAGAGTGAATATTTTGTGCAAATCTCATATAAACTTAGCAAATAAGCTTACCACTTGATCAATCCAATTATAGACAACAACAATCATAGCTTTCCCCTTTTCCAAATCATCCATCAATTGTTGATTCGTAGGTGTAGTTGCATCAAATGAGAGTTATCTTTGATCATTAGATGTCAAGATATGTCATTTTAGTGAACTTATATATTCATCCATTGCATTTATTTCTACACTCAAATTTTTCTTTTCAATTCCATCTTTTTGAGATTGAAAAACAATTTTCTTGGTTGATACTTCCACCCAAGGATCTTTTGTTTCACAGTTGATTACTCCTAGGTTCGTGCAAGTAGCTTCAAATTTTCTTAGATCAAGATCATCTGTACCCTCCTTGTGATTATATGTAGCTACTTCCACAATGCTTTTCCATGTCATGTTGTCAAACACTATCCTGGTTATGCTCTTAGTTCTCTTAGGTTTTGGAGTGGAAGCAAAAACTTTTTCAGGTTCATTGTTGTTGGTTGGAGTGTTCATAATTTCTATTCTTTGAGGAGATTTTCCCACTGTAATCTTGACTCATTGATGATTGTTAATAAGTTTACCACCCAATTCTTTGTCAGGTTCACTGTCAACTTGAATGGCTTCATTAGATCCCAGTAGTGTTGACATCTTAGATTTACTCTTGGAATGAGTTTTACACATTAAGGAAGTACCTATACCTTTCACACTACTAATTCTTGAAGATCTCCTATCACCTACAAGTTTAAGGGAAGCATTATAAAAATTGGGGTCAATGGATTTTTGAACATGTTTTCTCTTTTTCATCTTTAGCCAAGAATTCATTCTTTAAAAGACAACTTTCATGCTTTCAAGAATTTTATCTTCCTTCTCATAATCCTAATTTATAATAGCTTTTTTGGAAGTCTCGACTTAGCTGCTTGAGTGTCAATAAGATTTGACTTATCTTCTTTAATACTTGTGTTGTCCACATACATACTCAGTTGATACAACTTAATATGAGAAATGGTAAACATGGAAGATTCTATTTTCCATACTTCCAACTCATCTGCACAATCCTTCCAAAAGTCTTCAACATTATGAACATGCAAAAACTTTACATTGGATCCAAACAAGTTATGAAATATCTCCTTGCTATCAAAATCCAGCCTAGCATGATAGAAGCAAAAAAACAAGTTGACTAAATATGAACTTATGCATATGAAATCTACCATGCTTCTACAAGTTAATTTTCCTAATTCAAGTGGGAAGATAATATTTGATGCTTCTTTGGCAAAAAATTTCTTTGTGATAGTAACTAGTTTTCGAGACACTTCTACTAGGATAAAACAATCAAGGGCATATCTGGGAAGTCATTTTGTTTCATCATCAAAACCTCCTATCCTCAAATAGGTAAATTTAGGATACTAAATATATATGCTCTTATAATACTAAACAAGTTTCAAAGACTTGGAAGAGAATCTATGATGAGGAGAACCTATCATTTCAAAGCATAGCTTTCTAGAGAAAATATCATGGACCTTTCTAAAATTTTTGAAAGCTTTATCCTTGTGCAACACAAGACAATAATTATGCATAGTGATGTGTTTGGTCTAGCGTTGATGAGGTAAAGATTGTAAATCTTTGGTACTAGATAACATATACATCAAATACGAGGACGTATAAAAATCTTTCTTTAGGTTCAAAGCCCACTTAAGCTATTCCCTCAAAGAGCTAGCAATTAACTCAACATAGTCTAAAAATTGTGACCTTCCAACATTGTCTAGATGTAAAAATACATCTAATCTTGAAATAACATCACATTTGGAGAACCACATATTTTGTGTAAAAAAACTATTATATCATGAACTCATGGATACATATGATCCTTCATAAGGGTTTTCGGCAACCTAGAAGAACCTTTGTAAAATGATATAGTCTAGTTCTTTGCAATGACATTCCTATAGATGTTTAAAGTTCCTAAAAACTTCACCAAGGATGATGTAGGAGTCAAATTGATAAAATATTTTTCTTCAAGATGAAACAATTTAGACAAATATTCTCTAGTGATGCTTAGCAATACAGTTCCATCTTTTTCAAAATACTCTTGCTAGGTACATCATACTTTTGAATACATTCTTGAATCAATTTTGGACAAGGATATGCTAGTGGGAAGGTGAAAGGCATAAGAAAATTACAATCCAAAACTTTAGTGGAAAAGGGTTTTGAAAGTCTCTCGCATAACCTCTCCATTATCCCCCCTAAATCAACTCCTAGGAGGTTCACATCTGATATGACAAGTGACTTACTATACAAGATGTGAGCATTTCCAAACATATGTAGGGTAGACCTCATGACTCAAAATCTCTCTTTTAAAAATGAAAGAAACAGTTACTACCCTTTCTATTAAAAATATGAAAGGAAAAAGGAATTGGGACATACAAATTTTACCTGAGGAACAACAATGAGAGAAACTATGAAAGTTGATTCTCTATCCAAGCTTCTCTACCAAGTGTGCATTTGAATCACATGAGGAAAATTATGCTCTTTTTTACAAAGGATGATTTACCTCATATTTTACCTCATACAGACTTCAAAATAGGGACAAGGCATTAATTATGAGATGAGCATAATGAATCCTTACATGCCATGAGAAAAGGGAGGATGGGACTATTGCAACATCTAGCATTAATTACAAGGCAAGAAACCTAAGTGATATTTTTCCTTCGCATGTGCCAAATCTTTACTTTTATTATCTTAATCAACATCTTGGAGCGATTGTTATTGATGACTTATCTTAAAACATTATCTATTTTTCATCTTTCCACAAATGATCAAGTTATACATGAGTGTATCAATTCTAGAATGACGTTTGGTTTTAGTGCAATTTTTCCTTGAACTTTGTAGCATGTCCAAAAAGGGCCCACTAGAAAGTATTATATGAGAACCAAAGATAAGTTGAACCTAAGGAACCATTGAACTATTGAACTTGATTCAAGGGGTACAAAGAGGTTCAAAATTACTTTGTACCATTTGAGAGTGGTACAAAGTGGTTCAGGATTACTTAAGGAAACTTTGGACCTTTTGACATGATAAAAACAATACATTTGTCATGGAGGTTGTACGGGTTAAACTTCGTCAGTAGTAGAGAGAGAGAGAGAGAGAGAGAGAGAGAGAGAGAGAGAGAGAGAGAGAGAGAGAGAGAGAGAGAGAGAGATCGTTAGGAAAAGGTTCACTAATGGGCCATTGAGAATTATTTATTGCATCTCAAAATAATAAAATGACAAAGGCAGAACCAATGGTTGAAAATAAACAATGAAAGAAGGAGTGAATTAGAAAAAGAAACAAAAGAAATGGTGACTCTTAAAAATCCCTAACTAATAGGCTAAAATGTGTAGTTCTCTAGAAAGTCAATAGCTGATTTAATAGTGGTAATGAAAAATGTCTCCTTACACATTCCAAATTGTTGATCCAACCATTGAGACCTGTGACTATGCCTAGCATACTTGTAGAAAATATTTGTCCTGAATTATGAAATGAAACTAGCCACAGTGATTTCTTTTGCAACCAATTCACATATAGATCCCTCACCTCCACTCTTCAATGTGTATTTCACCATTTCATATACCTTTTTTTTACTACTGTCCTCCCAAGATCTTGTTCGCAGCCCTCATGGAAACATGTGTCAAACTTGGATAAGGAAACACATTCTAAACACTTCTTATTTAGGAAAACATTTCCATAAAAGAAATGTAACCATCAACTCTAGGACATAAAAATTGATCTAGCAAGTCTCTTGATGGATGGAGTGTAATAGTTCTCCAACATTCCATTACTATGCAAAGTAGAATGGATGGAGTGTAATAGTTCATGGTGTACAAAAATCTCCACATGATATTTGCAACAACATGTATTTCAAATCTTAACGGTCACACAATAAAATGGCTTCAAGGATTCAAAAGCTCTTTGTGATACATGCAATCTTGGATGACTATCTATAAATTATTTGAAGAACATAGTTTGACTTACCTCCAAATAATGTTTAGGATGTGGCATGTGGTCTCTAATGCCAATTCTCAACTTCAACACATCTTTAGCATTGGGTGAGACTCTTGAGCTAGAGTGCCAAAATTGTGTAATTTCTTGCTTCACATTATTAGTTAACTTCTTATCGAAACATGGAAGTCTCCCACCAAAATCCCATGTATCATTTTAAAGAGGATCATCAATTCTCTCTCGTCTAGTAAGTGATCTTCTCAAAGTAGTATAATTTAGGTTCAAGTCAATACAAGTTTTTCTCATATATCTTTCCTTTCTCAAATGATAACTTACCAAAGAGGTTGTAATAACCCTTTGAGTAACTCTTGTATCCTTCTTCCTACTATTTTTCCCAATGTTATTGACAAAACTAAAAAGATTCTTCATAATAATGACACTTCTATCGATTTCATGATTGACACAAATATTCAATTCGGAAAGTAGAGGTCTCATAATTTGCATCCTTAATAAGTTCATAAAAAGTTGGCATTGCTCCACCACTAACTTGTTGCCTAAAAACATCTTATATATTCTTGAATCCCATAACTGAATGGTTGAGATTAGTAATTTTTTCCTTCCAAATTACTAATAACCATTTCATTAATTTCAATTATCTAATTTGGTGCTCTAGAACCTTCATTTTGGTTATAGTTAGGAGATATGAAATGTTCCTGAGCATTTTCATTTTCGACACAGCTAATCATAACATTCATATTCTGAACTAGTAAATTTTCATTCTCCAAATTTTCAATCCTAACATTATCATTATCAATTGGTACATTTTAATTCCCCAACTAAACATATTCATTTTTTGACTCTGTGATTTCACCTTCAACCAATACATTGTCAACTTGATTGACATTTAACATACCTTGTCTCTTCCTTTTGTAATTTACCAAGCTATCTCTTTCCCTCTATGTTACAATGTTTTCATTCGATAGCTCCCTTTTGCATTTAGCCTTTTGATGACTACTACTCCCCATTCATACAACAATACTAGACTTAATCAAATCTTGTAGCAACCTTTTCAAACAATGGGCCCTGAACAAAATTTTTTTTGCAAACTTGTGAAAAAGTCCCCCTGAAAAAAGAAGTGATTGTCAGGTTTGTAGTAAAAGAGAATATTTTGGTAAAATTTTTCTAGTAAATAGATTTGGGTACCCAATCCCATATTGGGTATCCAATGATATGATATCGGGTACCTGAAATTTGCACCCAAAATTTGGAGGGAAATCAAGTGAGAAATTTATAGTCATATATGATTTTTACTTGATAACAATTATATATTATTATATAATAATATATTACAATATATTATTATTATGTAATATGGTATTTATAATCACATATATAGTTGAGAAAAATTATATAAATATATAGAATTTACTTATTATATATTATATACTATTATAAACATTTATTATTTATTATTTTTTAATCAATCATATGGGTTGAATGGGATTGTAGGCTAACCTATGACCCCCTTTGATCTATTTCATTGCAACATGTGTCCCTAGGGGTCCTAGGAGGGACATATGGAAATTGATCATATGGGTCAAATGGGATTGTAGGCTAACCTATGCCCCCCTTTGACCCTTCATCATGATATGTGTCCCTAGGGTCGTAGGACCCCTAGGGACATATGGTAATTGATCATATGGGTTAAATGGGGTTGTAGGCTAACCTAAAAACCCCTTCGACCCATTGCATCATGATATTTGTCCCTAGGGGTCCTAGGGACATATGATAATCGATCATATGGGTCGAACGGGGTTGTAGGCTAATCGAAAACCCTCTTTGACACATTTCATCGCAACATGTGTAAATGATCATATGGGTCGAATGCCTATAACCCCCTTTGACCCATTTTATTGCAATATGTGTCCCTAGGCATGTTAGGACCCCTAGTGACATATGGTAATGAATCATATGGGTTGAATGGTGTCATAGGCTAATCTACGACCCCCTTCGACTTATTTCATCATGACATGTGTCCCTAGGCATCTTAGGACCCCTAGGGACATATGGCAATTGATCATATGAGTCGAATGGGGTTGTAGGCTAACCTATGACCCCCTTTGACTGATTTCATTATGACATGTGTCCCTAAGAGTCCTAGGAGCCCTAGGGACATATAGTAATCAATCATATGGGTTGAATGGGATCGTAGGCTAACCTATGACCTCCTTCAACCCATTTTATCATGACATTTGTCCCTGATGGTCCTAGGACACCTAGGGACATATGGTAATCAATCATTTGGGTCAAAGGGGTTCGTAGGTTCCATGAAAGTCCTAGGACCCCTAGGGACATTTGGTAACTAATCATATGGGTCAAAGGGGGTCGTAGGGTAACCTACAACCTCCTTTGACCCATGCATCACAAAATTTATCCCTAGGAGTCCTAGGACCACTAAAGACATATGGTAATTGATCATATGGGTCTAAGGGGGTTGTATTCTGACCTATGACCATCTTTGACTCATTTCATCACAACTTGTATCCCTAGGGGTCCGAGGACCCCTAGGGACATATGGTAATCAATCATATGGGTCAAATGGGGATGTAGGCTAACCTAAAACCCCCTTCGAACCATTTCATTACAACATGTGTTCCTAGAGGGTCCTATGATTACTAGGGACATATCATAACTAATCATATGGTTCGAATGGAATTATAGGCTAACCTATGACCCCCTTTGACCCATTTCATTAAGATATTTGTCCCTAGGGTTAGTAGGACCCCTAAGAACATATTTTAATCAATCATATGGGTTGAACAAGGTCATTGGCTAACCTATGATCCCCTTTAACCCATTTCATCACAAAATTTATCCCTAGGGATCCTAGAACTCCTAGGAACATATCATAATCGATCATATGGATTGAAGGGGGTTGTATGTTGACCCATATTAGCACAACATGTGTCCTTAAGGGTCCTAGGACACCTAGGGACATATGGTAATTGATCATATGGGTCAAATGGGGTCGTAGGATAACCTATGACCCCATTCGATCAGTTTCATCATGACATGTGTCCCTAGGTGATCTAGGACACCTAGGGATATATGGTAATCGATCATATGGGTAGAATGGGGTCGTAGGATAACTTACGACCCCCTTTGACTCATTTCATTGTGACATTTTCTACTAGGGGTCCTAGGACCCCTAGGGACATATGGTAGTCAATCATATGGGTCGAATGGGGTTGTAAGATTACCTAGGACCCCATTTGAACCATTTCATCACAACATGTGTCCCTAGGGGTCCATAGGGGCATATGGTAATCAATCATGTGAGTTGAATTGAATTGTAGGCTAACCTACGAGCCCCTCAACTCATCTCATTGTGAGATGTGTCCCTAGGGACATATGGTTATCAATCATATGGGTCGATGGGGTGGTGGGCTAACCTACAAGCACCTTCGACCCATTTCATCACAACATATGTCGCTAGGGTTCCTAGGAACCCTAGGGACAAATGGCAATTGATCAAATGGGTTGAAAGGGGTCATAGGCTAAACTATGACCCCCTTTGACCCATTGCATCATGACATTTGTCCCTTGGGGTCCTAGGACCCTTAGGGACATATGGTAATCCATCTTAAGAATCGAAGGGGGTTATAGGCTAACCTACGACCCCCTTTGACCTATTTCATCATGACATGTGTGGACATATGGTAATCCATTTTAAGGGTCAAAGGGGGTCATAGGCTAACCTATGGCCCTCTTCAACCCATTTCATCTCGACTAGTGTCTCTAGGTATCCTAGGACCACTAGAGACATATAGTAATCGATCATATGGGTTGAATGGGGTTGTAGGATAACCTATGACCCCCTTCAACCCATTTCAGTATGACATGTGTCCCTAGGGATCCAAGGACCCCTAGGGACATATGGTAATTGATCATATGGGTTGAAGGGATCGTAGGCTAACGTATGACTCCCTTTGACCTATTGCATAATCAATCATTTCGACCCCCTTTGACCCATTTCATCATATGGTAATTAATCATATGGGTGAAATGGGGTCGTAGGCTAACCTACGACCCCGTTTGACCCATTTCAACATGAGATGTGTCCATAGGTGTCCTAGGGACATATGGTAATCAATCATATGGGTTGAATGGGGTCGTAGGTTAGCCTACAACACCCTTCAACCCATTTCATCATGAAATTTTTACTTGGGGTTCCTAGGAGCCCAAGAAACATAT
The DNA here is from genome assembly GCA_028749045.1 of Cupressus sempervirens. NCBI lineage: Eukaryota > Viridiplantae > Streptophyta > Pinopsida > Cupressales > Cupressaceae > Cupressus > Cupressus sempervirens. Next base: position 842,992,494 of record CM053789.1, on the reverse strand, counting down.
GGTAATCGATCATATTATAATTTAATAAATTATATAATACTTTGTAATAAATTTTCCAATACTATGTTAAGATATATATTATAGTAGTATATGTAATATTACATATTTAAAATAATAATAATATATAGATAATAGTTATAATATTATAGATAATATATAATACTATATGATAATATATAGTACTATAATACTAATATACTATCTAATCATATTTAATATAATATATAATATTATAAAAATTAAATTAATTATATAATATATAATAATAAAATAAAAAATAATAATATTCAAATATCATTATATCTTAAATGTGAAAACATATTCAAATATGTTTGTAAGCCTTTTTCTTTAAAATGTACTGTTGGTTCCCACTATCTCAAATTAAAAATTTCGTGTGTTGCTGCCACATTTCGGGTATCCGATATGAAATTGGGTACTCGATCCAAGATAGGGTACTTGATTTTGGATTGGGTACCCTATTAGGCATGTTATTTACTAAACCTCTTTGGTCAACTCAAAAAACGTGTTTCAGACATGTTTCCTTGACATTCAAACTTTGATTGACCATCTGATAATATTTCTTTCATCCAAATTCAATGAAATGAAAAGGGTTTTTTGAGAACACTCTCAAGATTCTATCAATATTTAATTGTTGTCAAATTATGAGTTCAATAAATATTTTTTATTTAATTTCTAATAAAGAAGTCTATAAACTGTTGATTGACATACTGATTGAAAATAGCTATAACTTTCACATGGTTTAACATTTTTGGAATCCAAAAGTTGTACCACATTCTATGCTTCTTCTAGTATAAGAAAAAAATCATTTAATTTTGTAAAGTTTTCAATTAGTTTAGGTGGTTAGACACAAGAATTTTTTTATTCTAAAAAATTTTTAGTAGAAAATTCATATTTAATTATTTATTTAGAATAAAATACCCAAAAATATACATCACATCTGAGCATGATTCTACTCTTTATATGTATAATTATATCAAAGAATATTATCAATTGATTTTTATTAAGGTGGTTAGACATACACCTACTTTTTATTTTCGTCTTGAAATTTTTGTAGTACTACAAATCAAAATTTAAAATTTTGACCAATCAAATAATTTTTTTCTCTAGATAAGGCCTAGTAGTTTAGAAACAAAATTCAATTTCCTATAGATTATTTTCTTATAACTTTTTCATATAAAGCCCATAACTACTTTAAAATTAGGTGTCAACTTAACATAACCCTAATTTGATAGTTTTTTACTACCACTTAAGGCCATAGTTTGGTTGACCGTGATCTTGCACATACCTATTTGTGTATTAGAGAAGTCCTAACAAGGTAACCTAATTTCTTGTTTGTAATTGGTATAGAGGAAATCAATTTCCTCATTTGTAATGTATGTAAATAATTTTATGTATGCGAGCATTGATACTGGATACCATAGAATCTTGATGAAGGATTGTTAGATGCTTTGAGAAACTTGGTGTGAGTGGAATTTATTATCATTCATAGTGGACTTCAAAGGATTTATTAAGACAATCAAGTTTTAGTTTAGTCATTTTATTCTTTTAGATTTGTTGATCCTCAAATATTACTAAAACCTTTTTGTATGAGATAGTGAGTCTTCTTGAAGGTAGATTTAAACTTCATCCTTTGGGCAGTGTGCTTAGGCACTGAGCCTTTTATTATCATCAACTCGTAAGAAGGTTGTAAATCTTTTAATAGGAGCTCATGTCATTTAAAATGGACATTGAATTACTAAATATGTCCTTTAACAAGTATATTTATATATTACTACAAGATCTAGTGGGTATCATCCCTACTGAGGGTTTTGCCTAAACAAGGTTTTCCTTGAGGAAAATAATCCTTATGAGGTCTGGACATTGGTTATTAATGATTCTATCATTTTGAAACAACACGACTTCATACAATTCCCATTTTGAGCAAGTTTGAGCACATTAGGCATCCTCATAGTGCCAAAAATTTAGAAATGCATACAATCTATTCTCAAAGGGCACCTTGTTGCATCAAGGAGACTAGTACTTTGATTTACATTTTCATTGTTTGTAAATTAATTTTTCTAATCTCAATATGGTACTCATTTTATTATTTTGATTATTGTGGCTAATCAATTCCTTTGAAGGCATATTTTTTTGTACATAACAACCCAATACCCTATTAAAAATAATAATGTTTTCCTATGTCTTGGATTCAAAACATTGCAAATGAAGCATGGTTTTGTTACTTTAGTCTTCGAGAAATTGATCCCTTTTTATGCAAGAACCTCTTGTAGTAGTTGGAAATTTTGTATGTTGGTGATGTAGGGGCACTGAGATTAGACTTTGGGGACTTATATTTTGCACATTTAGGGTTAACTTCAAGGCATACTAGTGAAGTTTGTCCTATGTGCACATAAGGAGTGGATGGTTCTACAGTTAGAGCTCTTTTGGTGGCAAGTGTTAACCTGATCCCTATTTTATAGGGCAAACTTTGGAGATTATTTACATGAGCTTTGATTTGTGGGAGCCATCTTATGCAATCTTACATGTGGATTGTTGGATGATGTACGAAACTATGTCTAAGGATGTGTACTCTATCTTATAAGTTAGTTATGGTTGTAAACTTGAGGCCTTTCATAAGTGTTATTTAATCTACCAAAAAGACTTGTGGCTTGAGTGTTTATTTAATATGAGCATTTATTTGGGTAAAAGAACACAATTGTGTCACCCTTTTATAAAGGAAAAGTCTAAAAACGCTACAACTATTCAACTTCAATGACATAAAAAATGGTATTACTATTTAGAATTTGAAAATGAAGTAAACTAATGAAATGTGTAAAAATGGAAAAAGTTTAGGATTATTATTTTTAATGATTATTTGGAATAAGAATTGATATATTTTCCTAATTTTAAGGGTAATTTTTTTGTTGTCTAAAAAAATTGTCTAGTTCCCACCACAAAACTATATGGAAATAAATGGTTTTCCCTTTGATTTTAGATTATGTTATATATGACATATATAACTAGATCAATCAAAAACAAAAATTGCTTTTAGACCTATATTTTCTCTTTTAAAACTATTCAAATTTCAACTCACTTGAAATTGATAGTTTTCATTTCCCACTACATTTATCAAAACAAATCTATTATAACCCAAAAACATATACATTTTGGAAGAGGACTCTCTCCTATAGAATGTCATATGCTTTATAAAAAAAATTGATAAAATTTTCAATATTTTTCTTTCTCAAAATCAACATCTTCTCAAGTGTTAAAAATGCATACTTGTAGCATTTTTTAATTGCAATATACTATATCTAAGTAAAACACTACAGAATCTATACAAGAATACTCTTAACTTTGAGCTCTATAAAATGGTGTTTATAATATGTTATTAAAAAAATATCATTAAAAAGAGTAACAGTTATTAAAATGACAATTTTATGAAATAATTTTATTTCTTTCGTAACTTGACATAGGCTAGTATAAAACATGCATTTAATAGACAACTATTGTTTAGGCGAGTGATGGTGGTGATGGAAGCGAGCGATGGTGCTAGGGTTTCAATGAGAAGTGATGGAGGCCAAGGGGAGGATAGTGAAGATGATGATAATGGGGAATGCTTGCATCTCCCTTTTGGGGCCTTCAATTATTTTGGGAAGATTGGTTTTGGGTAGATCTACATCAAAAGTTTGGACTATGGTTGGGCTATGAAGATTAGGATTGTGTAGAGCTATGATAGAGTTCTGGATTTGGGTTTTGCTAGGTAGAGTCATGCTGGGGTTTGGAGTAGACGTGGTTTTTTGCAAGCAGATTCTAATGAAGATGAAGACCCAAATGGATCTTGCTAGTGTCTTCATTGTTTGGTAGCTAGTTTATGGAGTAATAGATTGGGGGTCATTTTCCATGTTGTCTCTACTTGGTTTAGATGCATTGGTAATCTCTATTGCAATAAATTGGGGGTTTTTCTCGAAACTTCCTCTGCTTTCCAAAGATGCATTATTGATCTCTAGTATAATAGTTTGGGTTTTTTTCCCCTACTATCTTTCCTTTCCTATGATCAGTTGGTGATCTCTAGTGCAACACATTGGTTTTTATTGGCCCTATTGTCTCTTCTTTCTCTTGAGCTTTCTATGTGGGGGTTATCCCTACCCATAACTATATTGTGTGTGGGTTGTGGTGGTTTATGGAGGCCTTTAGATCCCTTCCTTGTTTGGATTTGTGTTTTAGGATGGAGGGGTTCTCTACCTTCAATAGATGGGTCAAATCTCTCTTCCCCTATAAAAATTTTAGTCTTTGTTGGAGGTGTAATCTGATCTTCTCCTTCACTTTTCTACATCCTATTGAGGTGGAGAGCCCTATTGAGGTGGGGGAAAAGCTTATGGAGGTAGCCTTTTGTTGGGAGAAAGTGGTGGTGAGTGGGTTCAATGAGTACTCTCCTTCTATTGTTGGCAAGTATCACTCTCATTTTGCAAGAGATTAGGATGGTTATCTAGCATGTTTGAACAATATACTTCATGTGGTGAAGATCAAATGACTCCACAGATCAATGCTTTGATGTGAGGATGGGTGTTACTTCTTTCAAGGGTAGCTTGGGTCTTCTTCTATGCTTCTACATTCATAGTTCCTATTGAGGTGGAGTTCATATTTGGGCAATGGGAAGTAGAGGAGACTCTCATTGAGATCTTGTGTACTTGCACTACTTTTAGTAGCTCAGTTAGCAGAAGAAGGGAGAGAAACTGTTATCTCTAGGGGTTGGTCTTCCTCCTCCCTGATCCTCTCATTTCTATTATGGAGATTTGGGTGTCTTTGGGAGCTTGGAAGACTTTTGACTACATTTTCCAAAGATGGATGTTGAGCTTTTCCTAGACCCAGGGTTGGAAGATATGTTTTGTATTTGCTAAGATTGGAGGTATAGTCTTCTTTGGTCTTGTAATTTTTTTTTATGATTCTCAGAGGTGTGAATGGCCTAAGTTTATCTCTTTGTTGGTATGATGATGCTTAGTTTTCCTTTCCCTTGTGACCAGGTGATTGTTGGCAGTTTTAAAGGGCACACTCTAGTCCTTCATTATTGTTTTTGGTTTAAGTCTGAAGCTATTGTGGCATCTTGTCCCAAGATTTTCAATTGAAACATTGACCATGGTTGGTGAGTCAGTCACTTGTGGACGTTTTTCTTTGACAAAGGAAGAACTGATCTTATGGGATCTTTCATTACTAGGTGCTAGTAATGTTTTGTTATTGGTGTCTAGAAGTCTAATTGTACTCTGGGTTAGCACCCACTAATTCCTCCTTTTATTAATAAAAAAATGCATTAAATAGACATTTCCAATTGAAAAAGTGTGAGAACATATATAACTTAGCTAAAATGATTTATCTAGTTCATATATTTTACTGAAACTGAATTTTAGATAGAAATACTCAAATTCAATCATTCTAATAAGTCAACTTGAAAGGCAAAATAGCTTTGTACTTTTACCCATCTAATGCAACTTGCTAGGCCTACTTGTGGCTTGATTTAGTATAAGTAGAGGGTATTGTGATGTCTAGATTCATTCAATCACTTAGGGAATGAATCATTGGATCATGGAGTAGCTAGGAGCATCTTGAGGGATGATAGCTAGGATATCTATCTTCGTATGAGGATTGAGTTGTATTTTTCTTTATATTGGTCGTAACCCAAAAGGCCTTACAATTGGGCATGTAGGATGTAAATCTTATGATTCTATTGTGTGAATTGGTGTTATTTTGGATCCAAATCTATGTGTTATTGTTTATATTCCACTGTGTAGTTACTTGCTAGGTGCTAGGTCATCTCCTTTGGAGGTACACTTGCCTTGCATTGCATCAAGTGGTATTAGAGAAAATGCTTGATCTAGTTGGTGATTATTAGAGCATGTTTGTAGAGATTTTGTGTGATTCTTAATACAAATCCCTATTCTTGGACTAGTGAAACCCTTCTTTATTGTTTGTGCAAGGTGGAAGGTTGCAATTTGACTTGCAAAACAACTTGGGTTTGTAACAAGGTGCTCAGATAGGATTTGTTGCAGTGGATTTTTGAAGATCTTGGAAGATGCCTCTAGGAATATTGAACCCTAGATTAAAAATCTCTTTGATGTAGTGGATACTAAGATTTCAAAAAAGGTTAGATCAGATCTCATATTTGAGATGGAGTTGATGAAGAATGATATGGTCACTAAAATCATGAGAGCTGTAGTTGGTGTACCAAGGAATGTGGGTATGGAAGATGGTTATGAGAAAGTTACCAAAGACTTTGAGGTTTTTGGATCTAGTTGAGAAGACATAATTGATCAGATAGAGAGAGTTGTGGAAGACATTACTGGTCAGGTGGATAGATCTTGAGCTTAGTTGAAACTAAAGCATAAGATGGATGTTTCTGATTTCTCAAGAACTTTGAATCCTAAGGACTTAATTGATTGGACTAGTGAGCATGAACACGACTTTTCATTTGAGGATATTAGAGATCCACTAAGAATGAGGTTGGCGCAAAGGAAGTTTAAAGGACATGTTGCTATATAGTGGAAATAATTGCAAAGGGATAGAGAAGAAAAAGGTGAAACGAAGATCACTCGATGTAGACTGATGGTGATAAAATAAAGGCTAAGTTCATTCTTGCTAATTATGAACTTGAATTGTTTAAGAGGGTAGAAGCAAGAAGTTGGGTCTCAATTTTGCAGAATTTCATGGATTGAGATCGTGCTCTTTTAGAAACGGGTACTCAATTTTGAAAAATGGGTACCTGTTTTAGGCTTGGGTGCCTGATTCAAAATTTAAAAATTGGGCATCCTTTTTTCAAAAATTGGGTACCTATTTTTTATTTTCAAAAAATGGTTACCCATTTTTGAAAACATATAAGATTTGTATTTTTTGAAACAGGTACCTATTTCTAAAAATTCAAAACAAAAAATTTTTGGGGGGAGGGATTTTATGCGCTGATTTGACTTTTTCAAAATAGGGACCTATTTTTTGAATTTCAAATAATGGGTACTCATTTCTTACAACATGGGGTGGGAATTTTTCCTCCTACCTCAAATTTTGGTTCGGGATAGGCTTGGTGAGACCAAGCCTATGCTTTGACCTCTCAAGATTTGGCTAAGGCATTGAACTAACAAATTCACGCCTTGCCATAATTTCTAGAGGGTCTTCCCAATCAATTTTTTTTATGAAACAATAACCCATTAGAGCTCTCACCGTCCTAATTTCGAAAATATAAATTTTATAGTGCTATGATTTTATTTACTATTTTTGCATTATTTTTTAATGAAAGGTGGTACTTAAATGTAAAATAGTGAAGTTCACTAAAATTTTAATAACTTTTTTATTTTATAATTTTTCTTAAATTAATTTATTTCATCAATCTACATACAATTCTTTTGAGGTTAAAAAAAGATTTTTTGAAAAAAGTGAAATTTTGATCAAATTATGGTGTCTATATATGAGAGGTTTTAAAATTTATCTTTATAGCCAATCAATAATTAATAATAATAAAATATTCAATAAAAAATTAAGAAAAAATATTTTCATCAATCTTAAGTGTATTAGGTAACTCCCTATAAAATGATTTATAAAAATTCATTTATTTGTGTCAAATTATGGTGTTCGTACATGAGTGTGGTATGGTTTTGAAATAGGCATTTTGAAAAAGTGGTTTCTAAAGATCCATACCAAAAACAAAATCTATCATATGGATACACAAATAAATTATATATTCAAAAAGTAGATTCTGAACACTAAATTTTTTATTTCTAAAGTTTTTTTAATATTCAATCTCTAAATACCTCAAATTTTGACATCAATTAACAAGAAATTTAAAAAATGGGATAAGCACTTCCACTTTTTGCCCAAAAGTGAGACCCAACTTCTTGCACTTATCCAAGAGATTGCATAATTGGAAGTAGAAGGTTATTATTGTGAAGGATTAAATGTAGGAATTTTAAAAGTTAACTATTCTGTCTAGACATAAAGAACTTTCTAAAGAAAAGGTGGTTATCTATATATTAGTGGTTTGAGATTCAATAATCAGGATGAGATTGGTGTGGAATAGTTTGATTGAGTTTCAAAGATTCTTATCACTATGCTTTGAAGGAAAAAGATAAGTTGAAAATAAGACATCAAGATATTTCCCAAGGAGAGGAGAAGCATGAAAACTTAGTAAAGGATAAACCAATTGCTAAATATGAATTAAAACCTATTGAACCAAGGAGAAGAACAAGTTGAGGTGTATTTAAGGGTACTTTCTATAGATGTGGTGAAGAAGGACATAGATCTTTTTAATATCCTAATTCTCATAAGAAGTTTGGTGATAGAAGAGTTGTTGTGATAAATGAGAATGAAGACTTGGTGAATAAGACCAAGGTGGAAGATAACTTGTTAGTTCAATGAGTATTGTTTGCTAAGAAACTATTGGAACTTGGTCAGAGAAGAATGTTTTTCAAGACTCGATGTAAGTTTGGAGGTAAATGTTGGAATGTGATTGTGGATGGTGGTAGTACTGATAACCTAGTTGTTAAGGAGATGGTTTAGAAACTTGGTTTGGAGAGAGTAAGGCATCCTTGTCCTAATAGGATCAGTTGGTTGCAAGATGAACATGCTTTGGAACTAACGGAGCAGTGTCTTGTTAATTTTTTGATTGAGTAGCATGTGAATCAAGTGTTGTGTTATATTGTGGACATGATTAGTTGTCACATATTACTTGGTAGACCTTGGTAGTATGATTGCAATGTAGTGCATGATTGTTTCAAGAATGTGTTTACTATTGAGAAGGGTGGCAAGTAGTTTTCCTTAATTCCTTTGTAGAATGTATAACTTGATAGGAGAGACCTGAGTGTTGGTAGGCAAGCTGAGTTGAGGGATTCTCTTAGGGTTAGAGATGAATGTGGGAAACATAACTATGGCACACTGATGACATATGTAAAGTTGTTTGTTGTAGGAAAGGATTTGTCGAAGTGGAAAAATGAAAGAGTGTACAAGTTGATAACTTGGAGGACATATATAGGAAGAACCAGTTCAGGGTTTATGAGTTGAATTTGAGAAGATGTTCTATCTTCTTCTAGCTATTTAGAACATCTTTTCGCACTAGGGTGTCTAATGCAAGAGCATCCTCAATTAGTTAGCAATCATGTATGTTGGTGATGTAGAAGCATCGAGCTTGGACTATGTATACTTATGTTTTTCTCGATTAGGGTTATGTTTGACACATATTGGTGGACCTTGTCCTATGTGCACACAAGGATTGGATGGATGGTGTTGGATTTAGAGCTCTTTTGTTGGCTAGTAGTAATGTGTTCCTTATTTTCCTAGGTAGACTGGAGATTATTTTCACCATCTTCGATTTGTAAGAGTTATCTTATGTGATCTTAGATGTGGATTGTTGGATGGTGTGTGGAGCTATGTTTAAGGCCACATACTCTTATTTTGTCTTATGAGTTAGTTATGGTTGTTAACTTGGGGCTCATTTTGAGTGTTATTTAATATGCCAAACTAGCTTGTGGCTTGAGTATTTATTTAATATGAGCATTTATTTAATGTAACTTGCTATGTTGAGTTGTAGCTTGGTTTGGTACAAGTAGAGAGTCTTGTGATGTCTACAGTCATTCAATCAGTTGAGGGATGAATCATTAGAGTATAGAGTAACTAGGAGCATCTTGAGGGATGATAGCTAGGAGGCATGTTTTCATATGAGGATTGAGTTGTATTCTTCTTTGTATTATCCATAACCTAGAAGACCTTACATTGGAGCATGTTAGATGTAAATCTTATGATTCTATTATGAAAGTTATTATTTTTTAAATCAAAATCTCTGAGTTATAATTTACATTCCATTGTGAGGTTACCTATCAAGGGCTATGTCATCTCCTTTGGAGGTTCAGATACCTTGCACTACATCACATTTATGTTGAAGTAGGCACTAGTACATACTCTTCTTTAGAGGTATCTTTAAGAAAATGTTCTTCTTTGGTAAATTCTAAAAAGGCTCCATAGGAAGGATTAACATCTATCTCTCATCTAATTCAACCCCTACATATAATGGATAATCATTCTCCTTTGCAGATAATTTGACCTCCCATGACTACTTCCTATGGTGTTCATCTTTGAGGATGGTAAAGGATAGCTTCTTTAAAATAGAAAAATGATTTATAGAAAATATTCAAATGACCTATGGCTAATCAATCTCATAGAAAAACAAAATGATAGTTAGAGGAAAGAAGAGAGATAAAGATGGTTAGCAAAAAAATCTTTGGTTCAACCACAAACTTCTATTACCAATTCTAATAATGTTAATGTTTGTTTGATTTTAAGTTGTTTTACAAAAACTAGCCCCAAATAGAAATTTTAGTTAGAACTCATAGTTAATACTTTCTATAATACTCATAAATATATTTCAACATAATTATCAATAATCATAAATTCAAATATTGTTACAATGTTTTGTTTTCATAGATATATAAAACACTTATTAAAGATACAAAAAATTGATAGAAAAAAATTAATCATTTTAACCAAACAATGATATATCTATCTATCTATCAATATATATATATATATATATATATATATATATATATATATATATATATATATATATATATACTGAAAAACACACACACATATAAAATTATTTTTTCTCCCAATCTTATCACATTGACAACACTTCTGATTTGTTCAATCTTTTCACCATTACTCATCAATTAATATACAAACTATGTTCTACCTAAAATAGGAAAAGGTCTGCCTTAATAAGGTAAAATGTGGTTTCAATTCCTATCTCCAATGCCCAAGCAACAACAGTCTCATCCTCCTAAAAAGCAGATGAAGACATTTCCAAGTATGATGTCAATTCCTGTCTAAACATAAGCAATCCCAAGCAAAGGTAGGATAATCTAAGGCCATTGTCAAAAAGGGCAACATGTGATATCGATTGCTCTCCTAGTACCACTCCATAAACATATCGTTTCTAGTCAAATCAAGAGAAGAATAGGTCACTCCAAACAGAAATGGCCATACCAAACTTGTCAAATCATGTCAGGCCGATCAATGGTGGACTCTGGAATTCTAAACGCGTGTCCAAAGGGACGCAAATCCATGCACACTTAAGTGCATGTTTACTTTTCATCTCCCCTCGATTCTGCAACTTTGCTACGTATTAAATGACGGTTTTGTCCATCCTTCCTAAAATATCCACCATTTAAATGCTTTATATTAAGGTTAAAATATCTTCATCCCTCAACTTTATAAGATCCAATATGTTTGTTTATTTTGTGACGTTCCTCTACTTTTCTTTCTGTTTACCTCTTGTTTTTGAGAAAAAGTGAAGCTAATGATGCTCACATTCTACTTGGGTAATTTGTAGAGTTCTTCTATCCCTTTTGGGTCTTCTTATATCTGACATTTTAATGGATACAGATGATGTTATAATGGCATTGAGGCAGGCATCTGAGCTGCATGCCAAGATAAATCATGCCATGGAGAGAGTATCAGCTTATGGGAGGGAAATTAGCATTGGTGAAATAGCCACTGTGGTAAATGTAGTCAATGGAAGTTGTATGAATGGGGATTTAAGCCATCTTTCTCCAAAGGAAGCCCTAGCCATGGAAGCAAGGAGCCTTGCTTCCATTGGAGATTCTTTGGATGTTCTTCAAGACCAACTTTATTGTCTACAGGTTAGTGAAGGCAAGAATGGCTATTTACATGAGTTTCATGATTATCATAATGGAAATCAAGCAAAATAAATTGATCGCACCATTTTATTGATGTGCATATTTTAGATAGAATCTTTTTATATGTGATCGTTTAGATATATGCTTAAGTAGATCATTGTAATCTTCTATATATAAGAAGAAACTACAGCTATATATGCTGACATTCCATCAAAAATTTGTGACCATACCACTTAAATATCTTCACTAAAATTTGCATTGAAAATTAGAATACACTATAAAATCAACATTTGGGAGGAACAGAATAATTCTGATTCTAAGAGAGAAAAAGGGGAAGAGGAGGTAGAAAAAAGTGAGAATTCTGCTGACAATTCTGTTGATAATGCCGAGATATCTGTTGGAAATACTCAAGTGTTGACTAGAAATGCCATAACTACAGAGACTACCCATGTTTCGGCCAGCTTCACCCTACAACCCAATAGCATCTGTGAAGATAGTAGCAAAGTGGATACCTCCCCCATTACGATTTCCTCCCGGTCAAGGAAAAATCCAAAGTCTTTACTAACCCAAAGGTATTGCAAGTTGATAACCAGGTGGAAAAAGCTAAAGAGGAAGTTAAAAAGGAGGGAACTAAAAACAAAGAGAAGGTCCAGGAGCAAAAGGGGGCAATTGCCCAACTGGATCAAAGGGTTAAAACTTTAGGGGAAGGATTCTTCACCTTCTCTAAATTTACCCTAAAAGTCACTCATGCTGCTGCCACCACCCTCCAAATGTTGGCACAGGAGAAAGAAGAAACAAGGCTAGATATGGAAGATCATAAGCTCCTCTAAGTTTCTTGCTGATGATTGGGCTTGGGTTTTATTGGCTGAGAATGGAAAAGAAAAAATAGAGAAATAAATCTATAGTTTTAAGGGATCGTTGGATCTTAGTTGTTTTATGTTATTATGTTGTTACTTTGTTTGCTGGTATCCAACTGTTACTCAGACTTGGGTTGGCTTAACTGTGCCAACAATTTTTATTATAAAATTAAGTAGTATGGTTAACTCTATAGACTCTGCTTTAGATTAGTTGTTTCTGTTCATAATAGTATGTTGGTTAATAGTTTAGGTAGAATTATAGTGGTTAAGTTACTTCTTGTTTTGTTTATGTATCGGTGTGTTCTCTATTGGTTTTTGCTGGTGATGTGCTGGTTACCAGTCTTTTGGTTGTAAGCACTGACCCCCTTGTTGTTGGTCGCTTTTAATTTTAAAAACATTTTGTGCCCCAAGAACCATAATTTGTAATCTTCCCTTGCTAGAAATAGGTGCTTGATCTTATGTCTTACACTGTTTCTATTTTGCTCTTTGCCATTCTTGTCTTAGACAAATTAATTATTTCAGGTGAGAGCTTCTTGTATTTTGACTCTGTATTCCATGGCTACTAGAGTACTATTAGTGGTGTATGACATGGCTAGTTAGTGCCAGAAGTAGTTTGGAGTGTACTTCATCAAATTACATGTTTAGAAGCCCATAACAAGTATATATTTTAATGCAAATCGGCTGCTAAATACGTTGTTTTGTTCTTCCTAAACAACAGAATATGATGCTTAGAGGTTGGGCAGGCATCCACGTAGCGGATGCAAGTGCCGCAACACATCATTGGAAAACTTATTTGGTTTCACTATTCATGTGCATTTTGTTGTACCTATAAGTATTATAGAATGTCCATTTTTCAATTTTTAAATAAATGTTTCGAGATTACCAAAGCTAATCACATGCAGTGCTGCTACTTATTATGGCATGACTTTTTGTTATGTTGAAGTGTCCCATGCCCAATTGGTACTATAATTAGTATCGAATCTTCCCTATAAACGTAAATTTCAATGCAAATTGGTTGCCCAATATTCTTAATGTTTCAAAGTACAATAAATGTTTGTAAAGCTACCCACGTGGGGATGCAACTGGCAAAACTAAAATAAATCATAACGTTTTCAGTTTCTAGTTTTCCAATATTTTGAGTATTTGATTATAGTCGATGAACAAAATGATTGTTAGTGGAAGACGCTTCAGTTTATGACCTATGAACAAATTCATTGTTGAAAGTGAAATAAAAGATCAAATTAATATACTTCAGTCTTCGAGTTCTTTTATGAGATGATGAAAGGATTTTTTTTTTCAAAGAAATTTCAATCTACAATTTGTGTTTCTATATCTTGTCTTTCTACATCAGATAACAAAACGATAGATCTGTGATGTATTATTAGAGAAATTTTAGCCTGAGACTCATATATTAATGTCAAATAAGATAACACTCTTTCTTGATACTTAAGCAAAAGAAATATAACAAACAAGAAAATGGTCTTATAAATCATTCCTTAGACTTTTTCCGCCCTTATATTTTACAATAGTTTAGTTCTATTGTTTTTGGTTACAGATTTTGCAGGATCAGCAGCGAGCTGATAGGGAGGAAGCCTTGTTTGAGATGGAGGAAAGCAGGAAGATTCTCCTTGCGAGACTAAGAAAGCACAGAGGAAGAGAGTGGGCAGTTGTACGGGAGGCTCTTGCATTTGTAGGTGAGCCGGTTGAAGAAGAAGATGCCATCAAATATTGCTGTGATCAAGATCCTCATCAATGTCACCCTCTCAACAAAAGTCTAACATGGAAAGAAGAGAAAAAGGAAGAGCCTTTCTCTGAAATTCAAGACTACCCAACAGATAAAAATGAACCTTCTCTAAAAATTGACAAAATAGAATCAAAGGGATTTCTAAAATCTCTGTGCAATAAATTGGGCAAATCAATGGGTTCTGTTAGCTATTTGACAGCTAAAACTGCACTTGTAGCAGCTGGTGTTTTCACTCTTTTGGCAGTTTCTGAAATGGGCAAGAACAAGCTTAAAAACCCATCTTCTCTAGAACCTCATAAGAAATTTCCTTCAATGGAAGAGAGCTGCCAATCTACTCATGAAGGCGTATTGATAAGATCCAGTATCTCTCCTTAGACGTTTTGTCAAAATTTTCATTAATTCCCATGAATACATTGGTCTATTGTAGCTTAAGTACCCATTTACAAATATCATTGTTATGAAAGGTTAATCTCATTCTGGCTATAAGAGGTCTAATATTTGTAAGGTGATCCAGTTCTGCAGGGATTGTTGCAAATAAAGTAAAATTGTTTTTCAGGATTTAATTTTGTGGCTGCCAGATAGCACTTTTTTTTCAGACTTTAATTTGAATGGGAGACGTTAAACAACCACAACTGATGGGTGTGTCTGATGATTTGTAACAGCAGGGACACATGGTCAGGATGTGGGTATGACTCCAAACCCTTATAAATGGGAGAGATTTGAACAACTGCAAAGTGATGGTATCTTTTATCGCAGGTAGACCATAATATACTTACTCTTTAGATTGGGTGTTATTGATAAGTATAGTGTCTTCTGCCAAAAATATGTTAGTAATAACTCTATTCAATGTTTAGGGCGAGTATTTTTGAGGGGACGATAATAATCAGCATAAACTTAGTAAATGGAAAGTGATAGTAAAATTGTTAAAATTAATTGGAAAATAATAATATTATTAAATTTTGTAATATGCATATCATTTTAAAAAGTATTTACTTGTTTTGTAAGATCTTTTAGCTTTTCTCTTAGTGATCTCCTAGATTTATGGATTTATTTATGTTTCAATTGCTACATTTCTTTAAGTTTCTGCCTATTTTTTTCCCTTCTTTATCCATCCCTCAGATTCTAGTGGATATCCTATGGCTCTAAGGGTTGAGGTTGTGCCATACCCTTAGGTTAGAGTTGAGTTCTCTCTTACCCTTAGATAAGCAATAAGTTCATCCCTTTACCCTAGGTAAGGGATGAGGCACGAGGTGTTTCCCCTCGGATCTTGGGGCAATTTTGAGTTTTTATATTTATTTTCCTGCTTAGTGCAGTCAGCCCTTTTGATTTTTTTCTAAAGTTGCTTGTCATCCACTACACATGCAAGCTATCCATCATTATTGTGCACATTCACGCTATCAATTTCAAGAGCAAGATCCGTTCAAGGCACCTTTCAAGCAAGTTTTCAAGGTGCATTCAAGGAGTTCAAGCCAAGCAAGAAAGAATTCATTGAAGGCCCTCATTTCCAAGTCATCAATCATGCATTTCCTTCTCAAGTCCTAGCTTCTTTCCTTGTTAGAGATAGTCAAGTTGGTCATCAAGGAAGGAGATTCACATTCATCCCCCTTACAAAACCCTTCAAGCATTCAAGATCACACTCGTTCATGAATATATGATTTGACACTTGTAGATCTATTGCATTTATGGAAGCATCATACAGTATCACTCTATTTATTACATATATCTACACACAAATATTTATTCATCTTCATGGATAGAAGATCTGGATCCATCCATGGAGATTTGACAAGCAGGGCGAATATTTACATTAGCCTTACTTTTACATTCTTTTGCATTACAATGTTAAGTTCTGAATGGGGGTTTGACCAATGAAAAAATATCAGTTTTCTTGTGTGAAGGTAGAGATCTACAAGTTTTTTGGAGCAACAAACTCATATCTTGAATTAGGGGTTTAGATCCCTAGCCGAGTTTCAGCTTCCAAAATCTTTTGCAAAATGGGTCAAAGATGATCTCATCCATGATCCTAGTCATTCTTGACCATCAA
Organism: Cupressus sempervirens; assembly: GCA_028749045.1. Classification (NCBI taxonomy): domain Eukaryota; kingdom Viridiplantae; phylum Streptophyta; class Pinopsida; order Cupressales; family Cupressaceae; genus Cupressus; species Cupressus sempervirens. The sequence continues at coordinate 842,976,177 of CM053789.1, read as the reverse complement.
GTCACCCCTAACCTTCAAGCCATCCAATTCTAGAGTCCTCCAGATTCTCAAATTTTATAGGTATTAGTTTCTAGGTCCTAGATCTAGAATTATTTTAGTTTATGTTATTGTCTGCTACCCAATTCTCAGAATTTGAAATAGTCTCTCATTTTGATCCTCAAAATGAGATTGATTTCTTAAATTTTTCATTTTATAGTGCTTACTTAAATGCATCATATCTAATACATTTGACTTGTAATGTCCCCATTTTTTGCTAGCATTAGAATATTAGGGATTAGCCTATTATTGTGATCTTTGTAGGCTAATAAGGTGGTTAGAAGGTTTTCTTGGGGATTCACACTTTATGATGGAGCATAATTTCATATTATAATATTATAATAAAGTGAAATAATAAGAATATCTTTTATCCCACATTGGTGAGAAAAGTAAGTGAGTTCCCACAAGGAAAGAATAAAAGGGCGTGAGAGGTTCTTTTCTTATCATTTGATTATTATCATTTTCATTTGATGAGTTTTGTGGAACCAAGGGTTTTAGCATTTTTCACTAGATAATGGAGTTCTTTTGTGTGCCTCCATTTGAGCTAGTGAAATACCTAGGGAATTTGGTATTGGGAGAACATCATACCTAGGTGTTCTATTCAAGCATATTGGTGAAATATCCTTCAAGGGGCTGCAATTCTTGGAGAAGAAAAATTAGTCTTTTCATTGTGTCAAATTTGTGGCCTAGGGCCAAATTTGTGGAGTAAGATTAAGGGAATAAGTTGGATATTATTACGGTAACTTGCTATAGTATCACTACTATAGTAACACCACTACAGTAGTGTTGCTATAGTAACTTGCTATAGTAATACTGCTACAATAACACTACTATAGTAACTTGCTATAGTAATGGTGTTAGTGTCATCGTTATAGTGATCTGCTATGCTAATTCACTATAGTGTCGTTGCTGCTATAGGAACTCACTACAATAAAAATATAGATTTCCTTGAGCAGCTTTTCAAGTTCCTATGTATTTCATTTGTATTGCATGGAGGATAGATTTGAATATTTTAGGGCATGTGTAACAATTTAGAAATAATTTGTACTTTGATTTATATCAAAGTTTTACATCAGAATTTGTTTCCCTAATGTCTTATTGATGTAGATGCATATTTTATCATTTATTGTTAATGTTCTATGTTTAAAAAAAATACAAAAATATTTTTTTTTGGATTTTTGGAGTTTTGCAAGCGTATCTATTAAAGTTTTGCATTTATATATATCCATTGTGTGCAACATGTTTGATGAAATTATCAAGTTAGCAATTAGGAAATAAAAATCAAAATTGCATGGGATATTACAGTGGTATTTGAGCTTGCTTGTAAAGTGTTTGACGAAATGTCAAACAACTAAACTATAGAAGAAATTGGTGTTTGATGAAGTTATAACCAATTGGGGATATTATAGTGATATTAGAGCTTTCTTGCAAAGTGTTTGGCAAAATTTCAAACAACTGAATTAGAGAAGAATTTGGTGTTTGAAAAAGTTATAACCAGCTGGGGTTATTACAGTAGTATCAAAGTGGTTTTTTGCCATCCTATGGGTGGAAAAATTATTTTATTTTCAGATTTGTTGGTATATGTGGAGTGAGAAGTACTCTAGCATTTTCTAGTGATGGAGAGACATACAAAGACTCATAGTTCTAGAAGTCGATGGAGTAATGATGAAGTTAGCATGAAAATGAATACTTTGAAGGAAAGTATGGAGAAAGTTAAGCTTCATCAATGGAGGTTTGCAAAGATCTTGTTGAATCCAAATATAGTTGACAAGGTAGTGAGGTATATGGTTTTTACCTTTAGAAGGCCGAGATTGAGGTTGCACGAAAGGAAGCTTGAGTTTTTCCTGACATGTGTCCATGATGTAGATGTACCTATATTCAATACAACACCAACTAGTCCTATCCACAGTGTTGATGATGTACTTATTTCATAAGGATATGTGGATGTGTTAGTGCCCTTGGTGGATAGTAACATCGAGTTTCAGTAGGTTGAGGCTCCTAGAGTAGTCGTTATAGTTAGTTTAGAGGTAGTTGATGATGTAGTTGTCACTAACTATTTAGACTCTCGTAAGGAGGGATTTGTTATTGGAGACTTATATGTCAACTATCGTCGAGTTGCTCTAGTGTAGTAGGAAGTTGATTCCTCAGGTGGGACCGAGGCATGTATAGAGTCACTTAGCTATGATGTTCATGATGTCAGTATTTCAACAGAGTTAGTAGATGCAAGTTTATGCTCTAGTATTACTGATTTGCAGCTTGACATTGAGTCATGTGTGTAGAGTCAGGAGTCCATAGTTGAGGCTTTGTCAAGAGATGTCGATGCATATAGTATGGACACATATGATGATCCATTTGATTATTCTATGAGATGTACTAGATATAACACCCCTTGCCAGATATTGGGTGATGAATTTGAGGAATTTTTGGATGGGATCTAGGATCAATGCTTATAAGATCTTACTATTGAGGTCGAAACCAAGACATGCAAGGAAATTGATATGGAAAGGGCTTCCATTTCTTTAGATGAGGAGTTGGTTGAGATACATGGTAGTTGTATGTTGTATGAAAAATTGTGAAAGGAAGATAGAACACATATGAGCAATCTTTGGGTGGAGATTTCTGAGTTAGTTTCCTATCTTAGTGTAGTTAGTGAGATAGAGAGTTTTCATAGCTCAGTCAGGGATTATAAAGGCATCACGTGACTTGTTAGATGATAGTGAGTAATAGTGACATTTCTTCAACTCTTGAGCATTTCGATGTTATCCATTAGATGTTAGATACATCCAATGTTTGATGAGTGTGGTAATAGTACTCTTTCTTTAGTAGAGGTTCATGTGCTTTGAGAGGGTGTCAGGATCTTGAAGCATAGTTACTTTCAATTAGTTGTTGACAGGGATTATCTTCTAGAGTGGGGTAACACATGCTATGAGATGTTTTTAGGGAAAGAAGAGGAAGTGGCTGAGCTCACCCAAGAGATTGAGGTGATTGTGGACTCTTTTTAGTATACTCAGTTGGCTCTTCAAGAGTCACAGTCATAGTTGAATGAGGTTACTATAGAGTTTGAATTGATACATTTGACACCAGCCCCAAACCCTATTCAATTACTTATTATGGTTGGTGGTAAGTTTGCTTCTATAGATGAGGATGAGGGACATGATGATGTGGTGAACAAATTTGTCCAGGATATTAGTGTAGTATGTATAGAGGAGGCGAGAACATCAGTGGAGAGGGGCTCTCATGGTGATTTTCTTCCTTCTACTAGAAGTGAATCTATTTCTTCTTTTTATATAGTTGATAGCATTGGACAGTTGGCATTGTGACATTTTTTGAGGGATTAGTTGTGAATTATGGTGGATTCAATTGATGCTTCCACATATAATTTCTATTGTATTGAGTCATTCATGGAGTATTTGATGGAGAGCTCAAATTTGTGGGAGGTTTCATATAGTATATTTGAGGCTACTCTCATTCAAGGCTCTCATGGTATACGATGATTGGTGAGGAAGATTGTAGAGACCTTAGGTACAATGTTTCCTAATAGGAATTTTGTGGTTGGATGTTTTAAGAGGGTTTCCTAGGATCCTACTTGACCAATAGTTCAAATTCCAAGATTGGATTCATCTTCTAATTTCCAGTTTGATGATGATGAGCCCTTGATAGAGATTGGGAGTTTTTATTGGCATTACATTATGAGGAGTGCTCATCACTTTTCTTTTGACCCATAGGTAAAGAACTTGGTTTTTAGTGTTATGGATGATGATAGGAGGTTTGGTATTCATTATACCTGTAGAAGGTGTACTTCTCCACCAAGGGATGGAGATTATGAGATACATGGTATTATGAAACAATTGGATGTTCTAGTAAATGAGATGAATCAAAATCACAAATGGATGATCTAATTGATTTAGAATCTGAGACTTGAGAAGAGCATGATATCATTTTTTCAAAAAGCGAAATGTGATGATACAATTGTGGCTTTCAATTTTTGGGAAATTTCTTATGAGACATTGCATGAGCTAGGCATAATTGAGGTGGAATGTGATGAGAATTTATTTGAGGCTATGTTATATGATGCAATTGTTGGCATGAGTTCCCCAGATCATGTACTTGATGGAGATGCAATGATATGAGAGTAGGAGCATGGGAGGATACTATTATATCAACAACCGCTTTTGTGTCGGTTGATCCATCCAATGAAGAGATTAGTAGTATGCATGTAGTTGTACATGTGTTCTCTAATGATGGTACACTTGTTATTGTTGATTAGGTGAGTGATGTAGTGACAAAGTCATGTTATACTATTGATCAACAAAGTGTTGATGTTCACTTGATGAGAAGTCCTATGTTCGACATGGATGCAACATTGTCTAATGAAAATCTATTATTTGAGGTTTATGTTGATCACTTACTTGAGTGGAGTTGGGTTCAACTTTCACCATCTATAAAGATTCAATTTTGTGTTGCGGCAGTTGGTAATGTTCCTTTGCCCACATATTTTGATGTGGCTACACCTATTGTTTTGATTAAGTAAAAATAGGTTTTAAAGGACCTGAAACCTTTAACAAAGTATCAAGAAGTAATATCAGTATAACAAGAGGAGTCTGAGATAAAACATAGAAATTCAAACCACATAGAACACAAACTAATAGGCCTCATAGAGAACATAAACCAACAAAAAGTAAGAGGCCATGGAAAAAAAAAGCTAAAAGAAACAACAAAAGGACAACAAAATACCAACACCTAAACAACTATGTAGTTTGTAGCAGGTCAGTAGCCTAATCTGCCAAAATGTGCATGTTCTTCATAGTAGCCTTCATTTCCTCCACCCTACTCACATCCCCAACCTTCTTGGAATGAGCCCTTGTATGCTTGCTTGGTCCCTAGTTGTCAGTCAGAGTAGGTGAATCCTACCCTTTATCTTGCTTAACCTTTTTCAAGAGACTGCTAACATTATCTGCCATTGTCTTTAATATGTTACTATTCTGCTCAGCCATCTTCTGAATCATTTTTTTGATATTCCCCATTTTGGTCTCCAGACTCTCTAGCCTCTTCTTGAAATTAGTCTTAGCCTTCTCCAAGACCTTATTCTTATCTTGAAACATAGGGAACTTCTTCATTAAATTTTCCACCTCTTCAACATTACCAATTACTTCTGATAACCATTCAATATGTTGACCCAAAGTGCGTTCCCCTCTAGCCGTCTTACTAAACTGCTCAAAATCCTTAAAAATAACCTGCATTTGTTGTTTTAAGTATACAAATTCCTTTAGGATGTTCCAAGGATTACCAATAATCCCTTTTGTAACACCCATCTCTCTCTCATTCCTATTATTATCTAAGGATTGATCCTCTTCCCCCAAATTCTCTTTTTCCAAATCCATATCCTTGGAACAAATCTCAGCCCCCTTTTGAACCATAGTCACTTTTCTTTTTCTTTCCATTTTGTGAATAAGAATTTCCTCATCTGAGGGAACTGAAACCCTATCTTCCTTCTAGCTCATATTCCCCAAACCCTTACCTCCACTCCCTTTCTTCTGAGATCCCCTCCTTCATCCCTCATCACCATCATTTTCTTAGTCAGAATCACTCCCCCTAACTTTCTTATTCTTCTTCTAAGAACTGCAACCATCAACCCCTTTCAAACTCATGCTAACCCCCTCCACATCATCCTCAGTCTTAGAATCATAGCCCATCTTTGAGACACTACCCTCTGTATCATACTCAACCACCTTCAAACTATGGCTACACCTATTGTTGATATAGTTGGCATGAGTGCATATGGTTCTCTTGTAGTTACATCTCTTCAAGGGATTGTTGGTCAGGATTCCAGTCTAGTATATATTATATGGGTACAGACCAGGATAAAGATGTTTCTTGTGGGGTTTTCTTCTGGTGATATTCTAACTCCTACATCATTAGCACAAGTCAAGACTACTATAGTTTAGGTTATGTTGTTGGTCTTAATAATTTTCTAGTGGTATGCAGTTGGTTCAATGTTCAATAGGGGTGGCATATAATACTTCATGTGGGATCTAGGTGGAGGTTGGAGTTCACTATTTTGCTGGATTGCTTGGCGATAAGCAATCTTGGGAAGGGAGGAGTGTCATGTCTCCATTTTTTGCCAGCATCAAAATTTTAGGGATTAGCCTCTTATTGTGATCCTCGTTGGCTAATAAGGTGGTTAGTAGGTTTTATTGGGAATTAACACTTTGTGATGGAGCATAACTTCATATTATAATATTAACACTTTATGATGGAGCATAACTTCATATTATAATATTTTAATAAAGTGAAAATATAAGAATATATTTTATCTCACACTCGAGAGAAAAGTAAGTGAATTCCCACAAGAAAAGAATAAAAGGAATGGGAGATTCTTTTCTTATCATCTAATTATTGTCATTTGTATTTGATGAGTTTTGTGGAACCAAGGGCTTCAACATTTTCCACTAGAGAACAAAGTTCTTTTATGTGCCTCCATTTGAGCTGGTGAAATACCCAATAAATTTGGCTTTGGGAGAACATCATACATGTGTTCTAATGGAGCATGTTGGAGAAGACAAATCACTCTTCTCATTGTGTGAAATTTTTGGCCTAGGGCTAGATTCATGTAGTAAGATTAGGAAATAAGTTAGATATTGCTATAGTAACTTGCTATAGTATCATTGCTATAGTAACACTGCTACAATATTGTTGCTATAGTAACTTACTATAGTAATGTTGCTACAGTAACTTGCTACATTAACACTACCACAGTAATTTGCTACAATGCCTTCGCTATAGTGAGCTGCTATAGTAATTCAATGTAGTAACACTGCTACTATAAAAAATTGCTATAGTAAAAATCCAGATTTCCTTGAGCATTTTTCTAGGTTCCTATTCATTTCCTTTTTATTGCATGGAGGATGGATTAGAATATTTTAGGGCATGTGTAAAAAATTAGAAATCATTTGTAAACTGATTTATATCAGAGTTTTACATCAGAATTTATTGCCCTAATGTCTTATTGATGTAGATTCATATTTTCTCATTTATTGTCAATGCTCTATGTTTCAAAACAAATACAAAAACATTTGTTATTGGTTTTTTGGAGTTTTGCAAGTGTATCAATTAAACTTTGGCATTTATATATATCCAATTTGTGTAACATGTTTGACAAAATTCTCAAGTTGGTAATCAAGAAACAAAAATAAGAATTGCATTGGGTATTACAATGGTATCAAAGCTTTCTTGTAAAGTATTTGAAGAAATGTCAAACAACTAAACTAGAGAAGAAATTAGTGTTTGATGAACTTATACTAGTTGTGGATATTATAGTGGTATTAGAGCTTGCTTGCAAAGTGTTTAACAAAATATAAAACTATTGAATTAGAGAAGAATTTGGTGTTTGAAAAAGTTATAACCAGTTGGGGTTGTTACATGAGTCCTTTACTGTCATATGTGCTTTACATTACTTGCATTTTCAACTCATCAATCTAGTTTCACTATTTAAATACTTAATCAGATCAATTAATAATAGAATAATAAGGGGAAAGAATATCCTATCAAAAGAGATATCTTGAGTATACATCTATACATCTTGGAAAATAACTTGGATTCAACATGGACACCCCTTATCCACTTTGGGTAGTGTTGATATAATTTGGGTCTTTTGGAAGGCTATACTTGTCACTTTCCTTGATGTTCACCCAAAATTAGGAGTTAATTATAAACATCTTAAAATCTATATCTCACATATTTGTTACCTCCCTAATTTTTATGTCAAAGCTATATCATTAGTTTTGTGGTAAATTATTTGTATTTTATGGTATACTTGATTGGTGACACATTCTTTGACTTTTTCAATTATCAAATAGTTATCAAAAGGTTTTAGCTTGATTGGTTGGACATAAATTATGAGGATGTTGTTATGTTCTTTCATTTAAATGTAAAAAAAAACATCTCCTAAGGGTTCAAACATAAAGTTCATTGTTTACGTAGATTAGATTTCTACTTCTCACTAAATATGGTGCATAAAAAAAACAAAACGATGATGTGATCTTGTACTCCCAAGCAATTTTAGCAATTTTGGTAGACTTGTGATGCCAAACTCTGACTCTTTGTTGAAATAAGATAATTATTAATAAATTTTCATCTTCTTTCATTTTTTTTAATCTTTTGAATAGTAAAAAAAAATTAAGATTAGGTATCTTTTTTTGAAAGAATTCAATTAGTTTTAATGTGATTTTAAATCAAGGGTAATATACAACTTATTTTGGAAAAATAGATGGTGTGCTATCATATCCTAAAAGTCTATTGCCCCATGTAATTTATTCAAATTTAGGAAAAAACAAAAATAAGAACATCATGGTTGGATGCATATTACTCTAATAAAAGAAAGCTTGAGTCTATAAGGGAACTTAAGAAGGATGTTATGTTCCAAGCAATTCAATATGTTATTAACCCTAATGTAAGGAATTAAAACTATACAAAATTGCTTCATACATGATAGTGTAAATTTCAACCTAACTATTACAAAAATGTGTCTCAAATTTCTGGATTTGATTGTGTATAATTTTTTTTCATCAACGTTTCGAATCATACTACATGATCCATCATCAGGATGCTAGAGAGAAAAAAGAACATTTTTTCATGTTCTTTTTTTCTCTCTAGCATCCTGATGATGGATCATGTAGTATGATCCAAAACGTTGATGAAAAAAAATTATACACAATCAAATTCAGAAATTTGAGACACATTAGCATGGATTGTGGAAATCTAATAGATCTCATATTACAAAAATTTCAAGAGACAAATAAAATTACACATGAAGTAACAATAAACACATAGCACAATGATTATTGTGAGAAAACCTCAATGAGAGAAAAATCCCATAATGTAAGACCTTCATAATGTATTAAATCTAATCAATAGGAGATTAAAATACACTTGTAATTCAAGTTGTTGCAAGAGTATCACCTCATCTCAATCTTAGATGAACTTCACAAGAAACCTTGTAGCACCTAATCTTTGAAACAAAATTTCATATTCAAACTCCTCCCTAAGACGCCCTTTTTATAGACTTCTCACAACCTAGAAACTATTTTTTGTTTTACATTATCATGTGCAAAACCTATTTGACATGTGTTGTACATCTTTGACTTGTGTTTCCTAAGATAGGCATGAACAAGTTAAAAATAGTTTCTCATGTCCAAAGTCTTATCTCCTATTTCTTATTTCCTTTTTTTGACCCTTACAGTTGTCATGAAATGTGTCATATACCCTCTAAAAATGGCCCTCCAATATTATACTATGGACAAGACATATTTTGACAACGAATTTTGGCTTTTTGAAGGAACTGACATGGAGATAAATTTCAACTATATTTTTGGCACTGAATCTAGAACATATTGCAAGGTTGAGATACATGTTCCACTTATAATGTCCTACATCCCCATCAGAGATAGAATACATGAGCTAAGTACCATATTAGAGTGTTGTTAAAAATTTGGTGTATGTTATGGTCTGTACAAGACCATACATTGCTCGAGCAATAGGAGATCTTTTGTATTACATGTCCAATTGAGATATTGAGATAGAATAAAAATAGTTTCTAGATACTTGTGGGGTATGTTAGAGTACTCTATGTATTTTTATAGAAGAAGAAATGAGCATTGGACTTAAATATTTGAGGCTATGTAGATTTAGAGTGAGCTAGATACCTTGATAGAAGATGATCCAATAATGTAAATGTATTTATGTTATTTGGTGCTACAATGAATTGGGTGACCAATCAACAAGTTGTGATCACTTTGTCCATTATAGAGGTAAAGTACATGGCAAATATTCATGCCTACAAAAAAGGATATTTGGCTTCAAATATTATGTTTAGATATACAAGGTGTAGTGACAATTTATAGTGACATCTACACAGTGAACCCGTCATTTCATGCCATGACCAAGCACATTGATGTGCAATATCATTTTATGAGAGATATAATTCAAAATTCAAGGTGAGGTGAAGCTAAAGAAGATAGAAACTTATCAAATGTTGTTGATGTTTAACTATGCTCATGAGCACAAAGTTCACATGGTGTCCAAAGTCTATGGGCCTTTCAACCCCTAGTAGTTAAATCCATGATACTATGATTTTTCTAACTCTTGCAATATTAATTTAATAGATGAGAGAATGTTGAGAAACTATTAACACCATTTATATATTATATAAATAATTAATCTTCTACTATTTTCTTTTATAAAAATTATATATACAACTTTCAATTTTTTTTATTAATTACTTTATTCAAAACATATAATAAACCTGAACTACAACATCAATACAACTTATGATTATAATTACTATTTATTATCGTAGAAAGTGTAAAACTGTAATTATTTAACATTATTTTACTTTCTTAAAATATATAAAAATTAAATAAATTATCATAATATATCTACTCTCACACAAAGACTTTTATACATTTTTCAAAATATTTATTCTGAAACATCTGATTTCATAATTGATTAATGTACTGAATATGTCATAAATAAATATAAATTGAATCATTTTATTGATAAGCATATTGATCATTTGAAATGGCCAACTTTATTGGCATCACAAAGTTTCGAGGAGGTACTAAGTAAGGTAGAACGAGGGCAAGATAACTCAATGCAATAATGTAGATTGGGGTCGAGAAGGCTCATTATTCCATTGTATAGCACTTATCTAGCTAGAGATTCATTTTTTCATGGATGAAGAGTTATGATAAGGTTGGTGATAAAGTTTAATGGGAAAGAGAAAGAGAAGGCCATGGTGCATCTGCTTCATGGGAAAGAGAAAAAGAAGACTCTGGTGCATCTGCTACAAGAGAAAGTGAAGACAGTGGTGCATCTTCTACATGAGATAGAGAAAGAGAAGACCCTGACGCGTCTGCTGCATGAGAAAGAGAAAGAGAAGCCCATGGTGTATCTGCTCCATACTGTTGTTTGTTAATTGTGTTACAAAATTTAGGAAGGTATATTCCTGTCAATAGTAGGTCATTGACACAAAATATTCAGCTTAGATGAAATGAAATAGTAAATGAAACAACAGAGAGAATGTTATAAGTGTTCAATGTACTAAAAGTATTACTTACCTTCTCCTGCAGCCAGATTGAAGTATAGTTCCATGATATTGGGGCAACTATTTAGGCAACTATCTTAGCATAACTTTGAAGTGAATTGACGATTGGTAGTTAGATCATCAGAGGACATGCCCACAGACATTCTTGATAAACCACAATAATCCAGACACTCTTTGCTCTCAATCCATTCGATTATCTGGTCTGCCTTGATACCAGAAGACTGCAATGCACATCCACATTATCAAGAGCTAGTACAAATATATCATATTGCATGTTTTCATATCCAGAGAACAGTCACAAAGGTATGATGAAGTGTGTTTTGGTTGAGACTGGTTCTTTGAAAAGGATGGGACAACTTCAGTTCTTTCGAATTTTAGATTTCTTTGAAGAGATATGTATTCTGTCTGTTTTGATTGTTAGTTTAGCTGTCCCTCTATTGTAGTGTTGGTGTTTTTTTTTCTGAGTTTTAATATACACATCTGATCTTCTTGATAATAGATCACTTAGATTAGTAATCAGGTATTATAAATTAAATTTCTAATTTTATAAACTCCCTAAACATTATACACTTGGCAACCCACTTTCAATTCACAATCCTAGTCAAAAGCATTTTCCCAACGAAACTTTATTATAAAAGTATGATTTATTTCTTGTTTATCTACTTGGGATTCTTTGTTAATCATCTCTCATTTTGCTGACATTTAGTTGTAACTAACCCTATTTATATATTTTGATTAAAAGAAAAACACAGGTCTAAGTTTTTTCTTAAATTCCAAATATATATATAGCTAACCAAGATTCTATTAATAAAAACATTTTTCATGACTGTTACTGAAACTATTCTCCTCGCATACTAAGTAAATCTCATTTTAACCAGATGGGCTCTTAAGTGAAATTCTAACCTGACAATCAAATTGGGGTGATTTGGATTTGGAGATGTATTTATTCTCAAGAACACAGCGGACTCCTGAGGATGACACTGCAAAAGCACAAAAATCCACTGGCAGCTTCTCACATTCGAAACCTTCATTTGCACACATTAATGTTCGTAGTTAACATTAGTCTTCTACAGTGCATGATAAAAAACATCAAATGCAAAACATACACAATTTCATCAAAAACTTAAGAATACAATCAACATTTAATTCCATCACTGTACAAATCATGTATGCCAATTAAACATCAGGCTTATTCAATAAAATAAAAGTGAGGGAGACACTGACCTTGAACCAGAAACATATTCATGATCGAAAGTGCAAAAACAGTATTGACTGCAACTGCCTTTGGAGAACCCATTTCTCACAGGAAGTAAACTAATGTTGACAAAAGTTTGTTTGCTTGTTACTTGGTGTTGCTATTCAGTATTCTGCGTATGTCTTCGGCTATGGTGGTACCTATTTATTGGCATGGTACATCCAGACAATTCTGACTGTCCTTACAACTGTCCGGCTATTAAACATTTGGAATAAACACTTAGTTTAAAATCTAACGCAAATTATTGAAATCAAGGACTGAATTTTAGAACAAATATCCTCGGCACACATTGCAATTACTTATTATTGAACGGTTGAAGTTAAAAATGGATCTCCTGCTTTCCTCCATTTCCGTTGTAGTTTCAACAATAATCATTTAATTTTAGTTCATCTAAGTTACAATAAATTGTAAGCCTTGGACGGAATGCTAAACATTTGTATCCAGCTATTTGTAAATCATTATTCTTTGTTATGGACTCTTCCTATAGTTGAAGTTGTAACTAATTAGGCGTGGTATGACAATTTTTTATTTTACTTTTAGATTTATTACAAGGTAAATGACGTTAAATAATTATAGTTTAATATTTCATCTAATAATATAAGGTTATTATAATGATAAACTGTATTATTGTTATATTTTAAGTTTATTATAATGCTTTCAGTAAATTAATTAATAAAAAGTATTAGAAGTTGCATATATAATTTTGTAAAAGAAAATATTAGAAAGTTGATTATCTATATATAATATATGAATAGGGTTAAATATCATATTAATGTTGCCTTAAAAAAAAATCATATTACTGATCACAAGAAAATGTAGCATGAGAAATGAAGAAAGCAAGGAATGTAGTTTATTTAAAGAGAAGACCAATGTCTATAAGTTCTATTAAAGATAATATAGCTTTTAATATATTCTATTTGTTTAGAATCTATGAGCACTTTACACATCCAATAGTATGAAGTGGTTAATAATGATGACAATTTTCTTATGAGTAGTGCAAAAGTTGTGGTACATGATTACAAAAAAATTATTTCTCTTCTCTATGATATGGAAGTTACATACCCAAGAAAGTGGACAATCTAAGAATTAAGAATGATTGGTGGGGGTTAATGATAATGCACCATGAGTAGAATTTTAGGAAATAATGTGCCACAAGTAAGTTTGTTATTGAATAAAGGATATTGAAAATGATGTTGGCTCAAAATGTAAGGGATGTTGGAGTTGAGGAAAGCCAACTCCGAAGACGCCCAAGATCACCTGCATGCGAGAACCTGTCAAAGAGAAGCCAAGAAGAGGAAGAGCATGGAGCAAGGGAAAAATCCTAAATGGACATGAGAGACAATATGTGCAAACACAAGAAAAAAATGTATTTACAATATGCACAATGTCTTATAATATATGATGTGATTATGTGATATAATGAGAGAGAGGTCGCTTATAAAGACCTCAAGGAAGTTGTAGAACAAGTTGGAAGGTGGTAGAAGATAAGTATGACAACTCAACACATATCCACAAAAAGGTTGAACATGCTAAAAGGGAACAAACTCCCGTGTTGTCATCAACTAACCACTACATGCATTAAATACAAAATATTAAATAAATGCACTTACCTAAGTAAGCTTAAGTAATAGAATAAATAATTAATAATTAATTATTTAATCTAACAAGGGAAAAGGGCATGGGTATGTGATTTTGACCATTACAACCTTGAGGAATTAAAAGGATAAGTTGTATTAGTAATACTATGGAGACACAAAGTTACATGAAGTGATTTCTATTATGTATTCTAGAACTATCATGAAATAAAACAACTATATAAATAATTGATATGGTATACTTATGCTCATTCTATGATCTAGGATTGAGCTTCCCCCTCTTCTCTTTTGGAATATGTACAAAGGATTGATAGCCGAAAACTTGAAGGTGTGCATAGGAGATCCTTTTTCACAACCATTCCTCTTCCTGAATTCCAAAGTCCAAAGGAGATGAAGGACTTTGATTAATCAAATACATTGTTGTATTGTAGGGTTATGCTGAGAATTGTTTGCCTAAACTAGCATTAGAAAGTATGCAATAAGCTTCCTCAAGAATATATTTATTGATGAAGCAACAGATTTGCAAATTCATATCATTGTTCTGACTTATCCTTTGGATCCTCCCTGATCAAAATATTCTTTGTAGCTCATTGGATACTCTTCTCTAAATGAGATATCCTTCTTTATTCTCATCTTATCTTCTTCTCCACTTTCTAGTATTTCAATCCACATCTTGAATTTTCATATATATGAAATCCAATGTCAAGTAGGCTTGAATATCCTTTCACATAAAAAAAATAACATCCACTAAGTCAGCTTGCATGAACCAACTAATAAATAAAACTAATCTACTGTAGGTCAACTAAAACTGAAAACTGGATCACTCGAGTACCACTGAGTTCCTTGCATTGGTAATCAACCTTACTCAGTTTACAATGAGCTTCTTTGATAACTGACATTACTTAGTTTACACAAGAATCCCTGAGCTTGCTTCTTCTGAACTTATGCTCACTATATCCTAGAGTTTTCTAAACATGTTTCCAACTAGCAGTGCTCAGTTAGAGTATACAATGTGTGTAACATCAATAAAAATATATAATTGAATAATTGTTATCAACAACCTCCCTCTTTGGCATTGATGACAATACAACATGTCATTAAGAAAATAAAATTTAGAGAAATCAGGATGATTTGTAAGATTTTATAACATCCTTAGTTTCATTTTGATTCTCTATCCATCCATGAAAACCCCCTCTGAGATTATCCCACTACCATCTTATCTTTAAACTCCATCAAATCAAGTTCTCCCTCTTGCATATTATTACCTCTGATCAATCTCTCCCTTAATGAATATATGACATAATTCTCTCCCTCTTTCTCAAAAAATTCCAAAGACTTGACATAGTGATTTTTACAATGTATCTAATGTACCAATTCATATGCAATAAGCTCTGACTTCTTTGCATCAACTTGATAGATCTTCAATTTAGTTTGGTTGACACATCACTAATCTGTACTCTAGTGAGCATCATATAGGGGAATGACCCCTATCTTTCCTCTTAGATACAAAATGCATCCTTAGGTAATAGTTTGGTAAATATGTTAGCAACCTACTCCTTTTTGTTAACATATTCTAATCTAACCTCTTTATCTTGAATTAATTCTCTTAGAAAATAATAATTGATGTGCATCACTAGATTTTTAGATATATTTATTGCTCTTGTTTTATCACAATAGACAACCACTAGATCCTTCATTTCTTCCTTCATTTCTGATAACAATTTCTTGATCTACATTATGTTGTAGCAATTAATTTCTACAGAAACATATTCTTCTTCTACTGTAGATTAAGAAGTACAATTCTACTTTTTTCGTGTCCATGACACTAGCCTCTTCTGAAGAAATATTTCTCCTCCACTAGTGCTTTTCCTTTCATCAATGCTTCTAGCCCAATCAACATCAGTAAAGGATTTCAACTCAAAGTTTCCCCCTTTCTTGTACGATAAACCATAGCCTTGACTACCTTTTAGATATCTTATAATTCATTTTCTTGTCATAATATGATTTTCTATTGGATTTGTAGATAATCTTACAACTATACCAACTGCTAATGCAATATTAGGTCTTGTATGAACAACAGACTAAAGTTTCCCAATCATAGATCTATAGGTAGTCTAATTTACCTCTTTAGAATCATCATTCTTAGATAGCTTATTTCTAGTAGACATAGGTGTTCCAATTGGTTTAGAATCTTCCTTTCCAAAGGTCTTCAATATCTCCTCTGTCTATAACTCAGCTTCTTCTAGCCGAGACTCGATTATAACTATTTCTAACTTGGGTTACACTAGCTACAATTTGGTCTCCTCTATCTAAGACTCAGATTTTAGAGTCTGTGACTCTATTCCTCTTTCTGAGCTAGAAAACATGTAGTTTTAGTGAAGTCTAGGTTAAAAAAATTACCTTTTGTTTGATTACCAGTTCCAACTAGGTTTCCTTTACCATCCACATGCCTAGCCTTCTCATTCATGAATTCTACCTTAAATCCAATGTTGTTCAGTTGTGCCACACTTAGAAAATTATGTTTGAGTCCTTCAACCCAGTAGCCATTATCACATTTGATTCTACCAATCTATGTAATAGAACCTTTTCCCTTCACATAACATGGTTCATTGTTTCCAAATTTAACACTTCCACCATCATAGTCCTCCAAGTGTTCAAACTTAATTTTATCACCATTATTGTAGTGAGAACTACCACTATCTATTATCCATTTTTCATTCTTGCTAACATGAGATCTAGGAAGATAGTTTAGCCTTGAATGTTGATTATATGCTGTGAGATCTAGGAAGATAGTTATCAAAGTTATCCAACTCAAAAGCTATTAACCTTTCCACTAGTGCATCCAAAGTTAAATATCACTTTTTGCATCATAGCTCACCTCTTGAATAGGTGAAACTCTAATTTCATAAATACAAAGAATAGTTCTTAATATTTTGTTGACTACTATTTTATCTTCTATTTTTCCTCCCGAATCTCTAATTGCATTCACACTTGCTTTGATTCCTCACTGTATTTTGCAATGTTTTCATCCTCTCTCACCTACATTTGATTAAACTGACCTCTTAAACTTTATGCCTTTGCTCTCCTCACATTGTTATCTCCTCCATAGATATTTTCTAGCTTGTTCCACATTTCATGAGTAGTACAACAATCTTTGACTTCATCAAATTTAGCATAATTGAGAGTAGAAGCAATGCCAATCATCATTATGTTGTGATTTTTTTATCTACCATCTAATCCATAGTCAAAGGATCAAGAGGTGACACATACTAGTTCTCTATGAATTTTAAGCTTATATGTCCAATTTTTCCCAAATGCAGCTTCATGAAACCCTGTCATGCTTTGAAGTTATCTTTGCTCAACTTACAAATCTCTCTTCTGTAAGACATCTTGATCTTTAGCTTAGATCCTTGAAACCTTTCCTATAAGCACCAAGAGTTCTGATTTTTTTTATAGAAATATAAGAGGAGCTACTGAGAGGGGAGGTGTGAATCAATTACCACTAAAAAAATTCCAAATTCCTTAGATGTCAATACAAGCTTGCTTTTAACTTATAGCTTAGTTAGAACTAGATATTTATTGTAACTCGATTAACAAAGAATTCTTAAGAAAATGATGTGCATTAACCTTTAGTAACTTAGTTTTAGAAAGATAAAGCAATAAGTAAATAACATGAATACATGAGACACCAAGATTTAACATGGAAATCCAATTTGGGAAAACCACCAATTTAACTAGTTACAATTTTTCACATTTTTGAAGTGAGCCTTGTTAGGAGCCAACCCTGTTAAAGGTTACAAACACACTATTAGGTGTGACCCTATTAAAGGATTTGAATCACCCTATTAGGAGTGGCCTTGTTAGAGGTCTTAAGACACTTCAATCTAGAAATGTCACTTGATTAGATGATTTACAAAATGACTTTTAAGTCAACTCTATTAAGAGATCTCTTTAGTGCTACAATTGTTAGAGAGTAACAATGATTGACCTAATTGACAAAGCAACTAATTTGTGGATTTAGATCAATGTTCTGACTTATCCTCTAGATCCTTCCTAATTAGAATATTCTTTGTAGCTCCTTTGATACTCTTCTCTAAATCAAATATCCTTCTTTATTAACATCTTATCTTCTTCTCCACTTTTCATGTTTCAATCCACATCTTGACCTTTCATATATATGAAATCCAATGTCAAGTCAACTTGAATACCATTTCAAATAAAAAAATAACATCCACTAAGTTAGCTTGCATGAACCAACTAATAAATAAAAATAATCTATTGTAGGGTGGCTAAAACTGAAAATTAGATCACTCGGTTATCACTAAGTTCCTTGGTAACCAACCTTACTTAGTTTACACTAAACTCCTTTGGTAACTGACATGACTCAGTTTACATGTGAATACCTAAACTTTCTTCTTTTAAACTTATGCTTGGCATATATTGGAGTCTTTTAAACTTGGTTCCAAATGGCAATGCTCTATTAGAGTATAACATTTGTGTAACATCAATGACAATAATAATTGTTATCAACAATACTATGATCCACCCAAAAGTTATCAAACTCAAACAAACATAATTCACCTCCATTATTAGTTCTTAAACATTTGATTTTATGCCCACTTTGATTTTCAACAAGAGCCTTAAAACTTTAAATTTTGAGTAAACTTTAAATTTTCCAGAGATCAAATAAATCCAAACCTTTCTAGTACAATCAACAAAAGAGGAAACAAAATAATTTTCTCCTCCATAAGAGGTTACCTCTGTGGGACCTAAGACATCTGAGTGCACTAACTCCAATGGTGTTCTCTTCTTGTCATGAACATTCTTAGAAAAAATGACATACTTTTGTTTCCCACGAAGGCATTGTTTGCAAAATTCTAAATCTTATGATTGAATACCCGAAAGTTGATCATAATTAAGCATAACCTCAAGCCCTTTCTTGCTAATGTGGCATAATATTTGATGCCAAAGTGTGACATTGTTGTCCATAATAATCATAGCAACTCCCATCTCATCATTAGTTTCTACAACATATAGGCTGCCAACTTTATCTCCTTTGGAAATAACCATGAAACCTTTGGTAGTTTCCATGTATTTGTGAGAAGTGTAAGAAAGCCTTGGGTATATAACTGACTTAGGGAAATTAGATTCCTTTTTTCATTTGGGAACATCCCTAACATCCTTAAGCAATAATTTTGCACCTCCTTCTATTGATAATAGAATATCACCCTTTCTTAAAATTTCACAAGCTTTGTTATCACCCAAATAGACATTCCCAAACTTACCTTCTTTGTAATTTGTCAAGGTTTCACTACAATAAGATGCATGAAATGAATCCCCATAATCAATTATACACAAAATTTAGGTTGTGTAACTTGTTTAAAGAACCAAAATACCATCATCCTTCTCATGAATGATATTTTCTCCACTATCCAAAACATTTTCTTGATACCTTTTATATTTTCTATGGTCCTTCTTAATGTGACCAACCTTTCCACAAAACCAACAACCATTTTGTCTACCCTGGGACCGCAATCTTCTAGCTCATTGAGATCTACAATTGTAATTACTTATGTCTCTATTATAACACTAGTAAATTTAGGCCTAATTTGCGACGTGAAAAGGTCTCAATTTCGACACAAGTTGGTCACTAAAGCCACCAAAGTCGTCGTTGGACAAATTTGGTCAATTTTCTGCCACATTCATTGTGCGTCAGAATTTTGACTACATAAATGTCAATTTACCGACACAAATTTTGTCCATTTCTCTATCCAGCCTAAACTGTTATTTTCCCCATTTCGACGTAAACTTGCCCAATTTTGAGTCAGAATTTTGACGACAAACCCTTAGCTTTCGACGCTGGAGCCATACTCATGACGTAAATGTTGCCAATTTGGTGTCTCAATTATGACGAAGATTGGTCGCAATTGAGACCAACATATGTCACAATTGAGATGCGCTGTCCCATTTTTTTTAAAGCTTTGCTCTCATAGGAGCATTCAAAACTGCACAAAACTTGATTATAAAGCATAATTGCTTGATGCATGAGAGTCAAGGTATCATGCACATTTCTTCCTCCACACCATTGTTTCATTCGTCAAATGATTTATTTTATACAAAACAATGGGAAGGAGGAAGAAATGTGCATGATATCCTGTTTCCACCAAGCAATTATGCTTTACAACTCAAATTTTGTGGAGTTTAGAAGGCTCCTATTCGAGAAAAGGCTTTGCAATAATTGGCATAGCGCATCTAAATTTTGGTTCTTGTAGGGAAGAATAAAATTAGGAAATAATTATTTATTAGGAATGAAAGCCAATAATTTCATCTATTTTTCAAACAGATAAACGTGACAAAAAAACCTACAGTCCCAATCACATCATCATAAGAGCGCATATATAACTATAACTATAACTATCTAAAACCAACATAATTTACAAATATCCACAATTCAAATATTATCCCTTGATGTTTTCTTTAATAATGCTCCAATGCCTTAGGGCATTCAGTTAGAAACTTCAAAATTAATGCTATCAAGTTAGATGTCGTTTCATAGCCACCAAGGATAAGGTCCATAATAAGATTCAATATCTTTTCATCCATAATGCATATTAATGCTATCATGTTAGTTGTTATATTAATAAGATTCAATATCTCTTCATCAATATACCTCTGGTTCTTGATGGAGATGTGCTCCAATCAATAGGAAACATCATCATGAAGTAGGAGGTGAGGTTGAAGGATTTTATGGAGGCATTCATAAGTTAATTACAGAGGAAGAGATTTTAGCCTGGAAGAAGTTGTGGCCAAAAGAATTGCTAGAATAATTGATTTTTTCATTAGAATTATCTTCATTTAACATTAAAGCTGCATGCATATTGGAATGGCTGACATCATCATTAAGTGCATTTGATGATAGCGCATTTGTTTAGGATATACATAGAGAATGTCAAGAGTGTTGTTGACAACTTTTGTATTTCTTTTGGCTTTAACATTGATGACTTTGTTCCAACTATTTTGGGCAAATATTTGCTTCACAAATGGTCGATGTATATGAATCTTGTGCCAATAGAATGACTTTTGTTGAATTTAGCCATAATGCATACATATATTTGTAATCATTATAGTCAGGATGACAACTGTTGCAGTTCACTTGCCCATTGAAGAGTTGATTTTTTTATGACAGCACAACAAAATGTTCAGAACCATAGATTGCTTATCCTAAAAATCTTTCATCATCCTCTGAAATTGATCAATAATAATGCAATATATTGTAGTATTAACTATTTAAATTATTCCTACAAATGATGAACTTAATATAATTTGATTGAGAAACCTTACATTTTGTACATCGCCATTTTGTATTATACCTCAAACAAAAAAATGATGGTGCCATGTGATCAAGATAGGAAAAATCTCTATGGAATGTACAAACCTTGGCACTAGACTTCTTCTCCATCTACGAGGTATTCAATGCTAGAGACAGAACCTTGTATCTACTCCACAAATAATGTGCTTACTAATGTTGCTATGGAAGAAAGTTCTCATAGGTTAGTTCTAATTAGGTCTGGTGAATAATATGTGAAAACATCAATACAGCCAAGGCACTAATTTTGCCCCATTTTCCTCATGTATGAGAGCCTTGAAGAGAAGCTCGGATAAAAAGAATTAGTCGTATGGATTAACTTAACAGTAGCAAAACTTAAGAGAAAAATTGTTGGCGATGAACTACTTAAGCTGCAAATACAAGAAAAAGACTGGTCGCAATGTATGGGCTATCCTAAGTGGTAGAAATGGTCATAGTATAGTAAAGTTCACATTTTCAATTAATCTAATTTGTAATTAAAAAGAAATTTCACTGTATGGAAATATGAGGGCTCCTTTTACAAACATTTTTTCATTTATAAGAATCTTAAGAAACTTTTTTGGTCAAATTTTAAACCAAAAGGATTGCATTGAGCTAATGTTTGAAACTCTACCAAGAGGAAATTGAACTAAGGCATCAAAATCTTAACAAACTATATTATAACAATTTCATAGTTAAGAGTTGTGCTTGTAGACAACAACCAAATCTTATCTGGTGGGTGCCTCTCATATTAAATTTTAAAATTATTTTTTTCTAGTTCAACATGGAATGACCTTTCATGTTGGTTAGTCTACTAACCCTAACTCATCTCATCTAGGTCATATCAGATCTTGATAAAGGCTAGTTTGCAACAATTTAAATTCTAATAGCTAGTTTGTAAAAGTAATTAAAATAACTTGTTAGTAATACAATTATCTTCATAAGGAGGTCTAATTTGCATTCTCAATACAACACTCACCCAAATATGCTTTCAAAAGGTATTTAAACAAAAATTAGATCTTGACAAAATTAGATATGAAAGTGGAAATGATAATCAGGTCATGTACCTCTTCTTCATCTCGTTTGCGCTTATTTTCCTTAACCTTTTCGTGAAGATTTGCAATGTACTTATCAAATATCTCCCGATAGAAGCTTTCATCACTAATTGCCCTGAATATTCATATCCAATATATTTATAGCTACTACTAGTGTAAGGTACATGATAACTACCTTTAATTACTCACAATAAGATTAATTCCTTATAGTGGCTCCTTTACCTATATGCTTCCGCATCTTTGTGAAAAGGTATGCAATCCTCCCATTCTGAGGAAGCAACAATTTCTTGAAATGGAAAAACAATATACAACTAATTTATCGTTACATAGATAGAAATTTGTTTATGATAAGAATAGAAATTCATTCATATTCAGGATTTTTAATGTACAAAACTCTGTGAAATTTTACTCCAGATGTAAAAGTAGTAGAGGAAAAAGAGATTGCATTAGAAGGATTTTTTCCAAAATGAATAATGTAAACCTTCAGAGAATAAAGAAAAGCCGTGAAATCATCTGCTAGCCTTTCCCTCCTTTTTGCTTCTTTCTCTTCCTTTTCCTTTACTTGTTCAATCACTTCTTCAAACACAAGCTGCAAGCAATACACAGGATGTCAGTAAGACCTAACAAAATCATATATCCCAAAACAACTTGCATTACTTTCAACATTTGCAATTGTTTCAGTTTAACCTAATAAAAATCCATTATCCACTAATGAGAACAGACTAATGCATTTGTGATAGCGATTCACTTCTAGCAACTACTTACCAGTGCAAATGAATCAAAACATAATATAGCTGATGCAATGATCGAATCAGTTAGGAACCAGAGTCATATGGAACATAAGGATAACATCCTTGTTTGTATAAATAGTAGTTACTAGGAACATAACAATATGTGACAACATTATTCAAAGGCAAATACCAAATACTTTTATTGTGAAGTCTTCTGTAGTTGAGACAAAAAATCTAGAAATGTAACCAGAACAAACCTTAAGATTTGTTTCAGATGCAGCAACCAAATCATATAGTTCCCCAATGGAGGTTTTGAACTTGTCAAGAGTCCATGCTGATGTTACTGCGAGCTACAATCATTACATCAAAAAGATTACAATATATTTTACATCCAATGGAAAATCTTAAAGCACAAAAGGCACACCTTTCCTGACTCCATAGCATCTTTTATGTTTGATTTTTCCTCCTGGTACTGCCAAAGATACATATTCAAAAAATGGTTACATCAAAGGAATCAAACATACATTGCCTTGAGTAATAATGATTGCAAGCCTGATTGTGAAAGTGCAATTAAATCCTGTAGTCAAATCATTAAAATATATGCAACTTTCTTACCTGCTTTTTCATCCCTTCTGCAACATCTTCAAACAAATCCTTGGGTGGTGAACTAGATGTATTTGAAGCAGGCTCTTTGCTTTATGATCCTCTAGTTCTTTGCTTTATCAAAGAACTAGAGGATCATAAAGCAAAGAGCCTGCTTCAAATGAAGTGTGTCTTTGCCGTAAGCAGGCCAGTTGTTTTATGATCCTCCAGCAATATTCGAAATTCATCCCGGTTTTTACATTCCTTTTGGCACAGTTCTTCCTGCATTTAAAAATATTCAACTCATTCCAATATACAAAAATAAGATAGATGAAAACTATGGAAGCACACTACTCTCTCATTCTAGACAACCTTTTGAATCGTTTGTACTTCTTTCTCCTCCAAATCAGATATAACATGTCAAAATTTTAGGATGCTCTCAGGTCATTAGGTATGATAGCTTTTGGAAAGATAAGATACCCGTAACCAAAGCCATTATCCACATAATGACAACAAACTATTCATCAATCAAGATAAAAACCAAACAGCTTTCCAAACACAAGCATTTCATAGCTATGCCATCTCCAACGCACCTTCCAAATTTGAGTACAACAATATGGGTTCTAAGATTACACCAAAAGCAGGTCCAAAGAGAAAGTCAGATAAATTCGTAGGTTAACATGTGTATTCAACACAAGATCACAATTTCCTATAGGCAAGACTTTAAGATAGAAAAAAAAGAATGTGAATTTGAGATTTGCTGGGATACCTTGCAAAGTCATTACAATTTTAGAGATTTTTGACTTCAGAATTCATAAAAGAAATGGAGTAATTTTTTAAGGAAGATCAATTGGGGTTATAAAACCCAAGCATGAAATTGAGGAATAGGACAAAGAATGAAATGTCATTAGATTATCAATCTAATTTTGTGTTCATGTTTTCTGCTCACCATAACCTTCCTACCCATCTCAAATATTATAATGTGAGCAAATGCCAAACACTCACCTTGGTTGAGTGACTTGTCCACCCTTTTGATTCCATCCACTGTTGAAAGAACTAAAATATATCAACAAATTAAGTGCTAGTGAAACTACTTGAACAAATGAAAGGGAAAAGTTAACAAATTTTGTACAATCTAAGGGATTTATTGTGAATTAAGTAGAATTTGAGATCATTTGATTTCTAACATATGATAATAGATCACACTATTGAAACATTGATATAACAAGCATACAATATATTGAAAAATAACAACAAAAAGCATTATATATTGTAAAAACAATAATATGTACCAGAGATGCAAGGGGTGAGGATGCCATCTCCTATAACCATACAAGTCCCCACAAGGGCTAGTATTAACAAACATCTCTTGGCAAAGTTACTTTATTCAAGAGCTTCCTTTATCCTAATGGCTCTATTGGGCTATCTACCTACAACTTCAAGTGTATATGAGGAGAGTTTCCTGTCTTCTTCCTGGTGATTGGGTATCATGCTGACATTTGCATGGCAAAAAATCAAAGAATAAAGAGAAAATGTTCCACCTGCAAAAGAAACCGTCCCTTTAAACTTAGAACACATGTTTTCACATCAAAAAGATCAAACTTTGACCTAAAAACAAAGTGAAACTAGAGCTGTTATAATCTTACCATCTCCATTATCATTGGCCCACAATACAATGAAGACGTATTTGATAAGGGGCAAAAGAGTGAGAGAATATATGATCAAAGAAAAAGCCCCAAGAACGTCATCAGGATGTTTGATGCCATCAGGAAAAGTACTCGAATACACATAAAGTGGTGATGTTCCTATGTCCCCATAAACCACACCAATACTCTGAAATGCCAATTGCACAACTGCAGCCATGCTCAACATATGAGAAATAGGATTTGTCATAAAGTGATGTTAGAATAGTTACTAAAATGGTCATAAATTATGTTGTTATAGTAAAAGAATACTTTAACTTAAGAGAAAAAAACTATACAATATTAAAACATGATATCATGCTTTAAAAACTAAAAAGGTACCTGTAACGAAGAACTTCATTTCAACTTGCTAATTGGTTGTCACTATTAACTATAAGCTTATCTTTAAAGTTTGAGCTTCACTTGGTTTCGAGAATAGTTAAATATTCTCTACTTAACAGGGCCAACCACGTGAAGGTGGAAGCTCATTTGGCCCCTCTCCCCCCCCCCCAACATCACTCTAAATTCCCCATTAACATTTAATAACATTCAATTCATCCATTTTTGAAATAGAACATTCAATCATTATAATCACATGATAACATTCATTAACACATAAAATTCATAAACACACAACATTCACAAATAATTCATTGACACGCAACATTCAAGAGTAAGTCATTCATGAATAATTTATTAAAACAATATTCATTAACACAATATTAATTAACAATATTCAAGAGTAAGTCATTCATGAATAATCATGTCTTTTTTGCTTTCTTGCCATTTCTTTTTTTCATAAAATTTTTAAGAGGAATATCAATGTCCTCGTTAGGATCCCCCTCCTCTACTGGTTCTAACACATGTCTCCTCCTCATCCATTCAAGAACACCATGAGGCCGCTGCACCAAAGGGGGGTCCGCTGCAATAACAAGTACTTCATGAGGTTAAATTCCCACCATTTTATATTAGTGAATTACGAGTTTTTATTAAAGTAAAAGAACTATAAATCAAAAAATTAATTTAAAAGAACAAAACATAGATTTTCTTTACCTAAATGTGCCACATGATCTACCTACTGATCAGTCTGAACATCCTCTGGCACTCGTTCAGCATGACATGATTCTATATCCTCAACACAAAAAGGTTACACCAAGTTCAATTAAAGATGTTAAATTGTATTAATAATTACATAATTAGTTTTAAATAACAAATGAGCACCTCCATCGATGGTACGATGCACATCAGGGGCTTCATGATGCTGCGTATGATCTGTGTCAGGATTAACAGGCTGCATTGCAATGTCATGCACATTATTATCAAATAAATTGTTTCTCAAGTATTCAATTTCTAATATATTTTTTAGCATATTTACCTGTGCACATGATGCAGGAGACTGTTCGGTTGGGGCAATAGAAGCTCACCGTAGGCGTTTAGCCACCGCTGCATCGCCTTGCTTGAAGGCAATTTTTTTGTGTTCTTCTGTGGTCTCCAGATTAAAATCAATGCCCTGCATTTTTTTTATTAATTAACAAAATTATTTGCATTTTATAAATAATTTTTCTTTGCAATTCATTTATTGCTACTTACAACGCGTGCTTTGATTTTCGAATATCCCCTAGAGTCAAGTTTGTGCTGCCCAACCTTTTCCAGCCTCGCCTTTGTTGCCTTTGATGTGTCCTACAACCTATGAAAAGTTTGAAATATGTTAGATGATATAAAGAGAATACTAGAATCATTGTGGAAACATTTACTTCACTTGGGTTTGATGTCTTTGAAGGAAAAAATGCCTATATGTATGGGTTCGATTTCCTGGTCAAAATTCATGGGATATTTTTACTGAGATCCTTGAGAAAGCACATATAGTTACAACTTCAGGAAGTGGGTTTGGACCCACAAGTGAAGGTTTTATAAGGGTGAGTGCCTTTGGTCACAGAGAGAACATATCAGAAGCTTCATTTGTCAATATATCTTCATTTGTCAATATATCTTCATTTGTCAATATATCTTATGTAGGATTTATGCCTAGATTGAAATTGAGATTTATAAGCAATTGTGTCAGCATATGAATTACATACCTTTCATATTTACAATAAAAAAAATTAAATACCAAAATTGAGGATTATGCGTGGTAGTATGTTGGAGAAATAACTCCTATTTTAGGGATTTTGACAAAACAGCATAGCGAAAAATATTGAATTCAAAAGGATGAGAATGTGAAGGAACAAGAGGTGCAGGTGAAGGTTCAAATCACATGAAAAGTCATTTGTACACACTGTGAATTTTGTTGTACATTATGTTGTATTTTAAGAGTGCTCCCCCAAGGTAGATAGGTTAGGCTTGGTACTTTGTCTCTTTACTTCACTGATATATGTGTTTGAATTAGTCTACACACAAATAATTAACATGTTACCAAAGCTGATACACCTTTTTGTGAGCTTGCAAAGAGCTAAGGAACGGAAGAGAAAGATGGGAATTAGGGTGATATCAGGAAAAATATATTAATGAGTTTCCATCTTTATAGTTTCCACAGGAGAAAAAGTAGGGATTCCCTAAAAAGGATAATCTATTGGTTGGGTATAGACACATAATCCATGTGATCAAAGCTTCAGCAGCAACAAAAAATACTAAAAAGGAAGAATGGATTTTAGATGTGGTGGAAATGCTCAGCTTTAAATTCTTTAGGATTCTCAGACTACATTGTTATCTAAAGATAGAGATTAGATTTTGTGATGCTTCACACTTAAATCTGATGTATAGTGTATATGCACTTCTTTTTTTATATGCAACAAAGCACAAAATGGAATTGATGACAGTATAAGATAACAATCACTAATGACAACATTATATACTGTTATCATAGTTAACAGAATACTACAAAATATGGGATTTGATATCTTCAATGATGGATTTCATCAGGATTTACATGCAAATTAAGTGCAGATTTGATGCACACATGACCCAAAAGAAAATAGGGGATAGGAAACTCAAGATAGCGAGCAATTATTGTAAAAGAAAGGGAAAGTCAACAAGTATAGTGGTCAAGGTGTTGCCTATTTTTATGAATCAAAATCTAACATGGTACATCATATCACAAGATTCAGTTGTCACAACTTTGAGTAGGAATTTCTTAGTTGAATTAGAGTTTGAGTTCAGCAAAGATAAAATTTGAGAAAAGAACCCATAGGAGACATAGGCTCTAAAATTTGTCACTAAATATGAATAAAGGGCTTCATTTTGTCAATATATCTTATGTAGGATTTATGCCCATATTGAGATTGAGATTTATAAGCAATTGTGTTAGCATATGACTTACATACCTTTCATCAATAGATAGATTAAATTGAGCTAGTTGAAATTGTTGATACTGAAGTTGAACCCTAAATTTTCTCATTAATGTACTAGCAGTTAATACTATTGCATACCTTTTTGGATTTGCTGGTGCACTTTCATTTGGCAGACGTTGCCCTTTCTCCTTTGCATCCAAAATGAACTCATTCCAGTCCCTCACTGAAACAAAGGGAGGACGCTCGTACTTCGGGTTGTGGACGAAGCTCTTTCTATATGTGTCCCTCATGACCTTAAGATGTCTGGCAGCTTTTTGTAACAATTTCTTACGATAAAAAATATTACTACCAAACTCATGCTCTATATATTTGATGAGCTCATCTTTTAATTTTTGAGATTGGTAGTTCCACCTTTTAAGAAAAAACACAAAATTGTTAGATATAGCTAGTATAAGAAAAGACTCGAATGAAAGGGAAAATGTTGCACCAATTAATGATATGAAAAAAAATAGTGGGATAAAATTAGTTCAGTTATGATGTACATCAACCTAGTATGTATGGTGGGCCCGAATCTTCGTAGCATGAGGTCATAAAGCCTCCTATAAAATGTATCATTTCCTGCAAAAAATGTCATGGGATAATTAATAGTAAAAACCATTAAAATGAATCATATGAAAGAAGACTCCCACTTTTGGTTCTCTGTAGAAAAATTAGCTAGTATCTTCTACTCAAAGCATGAAATTGCAATGTACCAAATTACTAAACTAGAGAATTACTGGTATAGACAAAAGCTCATTGATAATTTAGATGATCCTACCAAACCCTTAATAAAAAGGAATTCCAAAATAATTAAACAACTTGCACAATACGACACACTAAAGGTCATGAGGCATCACTCCACATCAAAAGCCCTTGCATTCACCACTTCCTATCATGTTTACATCTTGCAAGAAAATCCTTGTTACAATATAAAAAATAATTATTTAAAGTACCTAGAAGCTTAGGACATTTCAAAGGCATTAATTCATTATGGTCAATCAACAACGATGTCTCCATAAATCCCGTGCTAGAAACATAGGTAGCTCCAGGAAATGATGGTAAATTATCAGCAATAGATGTACTATGATCCGCATTTGGTGACGTACCAGACGGTGCATCTCCTACCACAAAAAAAAAATACACTATGTGATGCATCCCAAGATTAAAGTACATATTATCAACTCATAATTAACACAAAACCAAATATAGAAAAACAAGGATTTACCAGCTGGATGTCCCCTTGTTGCCGACATTGTAGTCGGCAATCTCGTACGGGCATCTGTCAACCTTATAGGAGTCTCTTGCACTAGATGACTTGAACAATACATTGTTAGCAAAGACATTCTGATATAATAAAAGTAAGAGTTAAGAAGTTTTGAATGTTCGAAATAAAAAATTCCTTCTAAGTTGTCAACTAAAAGATTATTTTACCAGTGGTAGCCAGAACTCTGCTACTACTGCCCTCACCACATTGTCCTTGACCATGTTCTGGATCAATTCCCAAAAATTCCTGTATAACAAGAATTTAGTAGTTAAAGTTTCTTACAACTCTTTAAAAAAATTGCATCAATAAAGTATTTTTGCACATATTACATATTTTACTTCACAACATAAAATATTATAAAATATAAATCTTTATTGAACTTTTGTTATAACTAAATATTCATTGGAGCTTACTTCATAACGTTGAGCTTGTGCTTTCAATGCTGATAGCCTCTTCCTCATCTCCTCGGGTTCCATATTTGCCTCATCCAAAATTTTCATTGCTTCTAAATTAATTTGCCTAATTTTTTTTTCAACATTTTTATAAAATTGGGAGTATCAGCAATATCAGCCTCATCAGAATGCATAGCTAGTGGCTCGGTGGTCACTGCTACTGCTTTACCCTTATCCTGAACATCAAATTGTGAGAGGAATATCAGTAAAACTATCATAAAAACTCAAAAACCGTAAATAAAATAACGTAATAATATAACATTTTTCAACTATCTAATTTGTACAATTTCAAAAAGGTTTACCCTCGCTGAAGAAGGGGTGGGAGTAGCATCCTGCTGGCCTCTATCATCTGTCGGATCCATATCATCCTGTCACAAAGATTAAACATAAAAAATTCAGCTAACTGAAAGCAATAGACAGCAAAAAAAAACTTATTAACAAAATGGTAAATAGTACTTACAGCCCTCATGATAGTAACATTGTTTGTATCTATGCGATTTAAATGGTAATCAGTTAGTAGTTCTTCCCCTGCACCTATTGATTTTATTGCACAAACAAAAACTTCATTCCCCTCACGTGCCTCAAATATGCAATTGGGTTGCTTACTAGTTGAAGCAGGTCGCGTACTATTTATAAAACTTGCAATATTACCTATTTCTTTTGGTCTCCCATCAATGTACATAGCAAATCATTTACTTTGATCATTTTCTTTCTGTTGTATATAATTAGTTGATACCCCATACCTACGCATACTTTTTTTATATTGAACAATCTGCATCTAATCATTGTAATTGTAACATGGACCGACATACTTGAACAATTCGACAACTTTGTTGTAACATACCTTTATCCCATCCATGGAAAATAGGCCCAAACCATGTAATGAGGATGGAGCAATGCGATATATCCTCTCATTAACACAAAAATCTATGTTAATTGGAGGTAGCTCATTGGGTATCTATTCTTTCTCAATGTGTGAGTACCAAAAGGGCACCTTGATGTCACCTTGGCACCTTGATTGCATGCGTTTATCAAATTTTTTTCTATTCGTTTGACCTCTAGTTGATCTCCCTCTTTTAGCCGTACTACATGTAGAGCTTTCATCTACCATTTCCTCATTTCCCTCATTCGATGTAGATAGATCTGACAAGTACCTATTTGGTGGGTCCTGCAATCCATCAAATGGAAAGTGAAAGTGACATATATAAAATGTAGTAAGTTGAAAGTGATTATACAATTATATTTCTATATAGACCTTCTTTGTCTATATATACATTATATGATTATATAATGTCTATTTATAACACACGTGCTCAATGATAAACAAGAAGAATATAAGAAAATTATGTCTATTTATTGACTTATACCTACTGATCCATTTCACTATGCACAATGCACGCCAAACGGGTCAAATCTCCTGTAGTCAATTGACTGTTTGCAAAAAGGGTGACAATCAGACACAATATAAACATTGGTAATTATAAATAACCTATGTTGTAATCATTAGAAATGAACACAATAAATATGTAATCAAATTTCTTGAATATGTTAATCATTTACCTTAAGTTAGCTAAAAATTACATGATACACGTTTGCTACAAATAACTTAGAAGACAACATGAACAATAGGCAACATCGCAAACATGTCAACAGAAGGGGTGATGATGTACCTATAGTCAATTGACTATTTGCAAAAAGGGTCATAATCAGACACAACATAAACATTGGTAACTATAAATAACATATGTTGTAATCATTAGAAATGAACACAATAAATATATAATCAAATTTCCTGCATATGTTAATAATTTATCTTAAGTTCACTAAAAATTACATGATACGTGTATGCTACAAATAACTTAGAAGACAACATGAACAATATGCAAGATCATAAACATGAACAAATTTACCTTATATATGGAATGCAAGATTGTCAACAGAAGGGGTGACAATGTTTGTAGTCATTGATTATCTTCTTCTTCCTCTTCATCATCATCATCATCATCATCATCATCATCATCGCCATTATCACCATCATCATTACCATCATCATCGCCATCATCATCACCATCATCACCATCATCATCGCCATCATCACCATTGCCATCATCGTCATCATCACCATCATCACCATCATCATCACCATCACCATCACCATCATTGTCATCATCATCATCTTGATCTTCATCATCTGCTTCTTCATCATCTTCAATATCTTCTTCTTCCATAACATTATAATTTATCAGCCTTCCTCTTGGATCATGTCTAACAAAAAATGACCAACCCTATTTATTTGGAACCTCTGAGTAAAACACTTGCTCACATTGGCTTGGAAGAACATAGGGCTCATCTCCAATTGGCTCAAACGACCTTGTATTGATCATTGTAAATCCATTATCATGTTGAATAACTGTTCTATCTGGATCATTTTGATTTCGTCGTAACCTGTACCATTTGACGACGAATAGAACTACTTTGAAGGTGTTAAATTCTCACTCAATGATATCATCCAAGATGCCATAGTATTGATTTTGAGATTTTTGAGGATCTATGTCGCTTCTAGATGATATATTGGTGATCTCAAAAACTGCAGTTATCCTAGAATCACAAGTTTTCTTTGTTTCATCCAACCTTTTTATGCAAAATTTGTGGCCATGATAGTACATAGCTTTGTGGTGCTTGACCTACAATTTTTGAATTCTATGTAAATTATTTGCATCATGAGTTGATACGAAACATACGTCAAGTTATGATCATTAATAAATTTCTACGTACCTCTCCACCTCTTAAACCATTTACTAGATCAACTACCATCGGCATAACATTGGAATCTCCATCACAATGAGCTTCTGTAACCAATGAAGCAACACCTTCCCATGTTAATGAGCAACCATTTTTTTGACATCGTTCAATCCATTCCGTCATCCAATCAAGATTGTTTGCAATATACAAATGTATTGCATCCCACTCTCGACCACCTGTTGCAAATAAATATGCCAATTAAAAATAACTTATATTGAATATTTATATGAATTAATTAACTACAATAAAATCTTAGATTTACCTCTCACTTTCCTCGATCTACCTTTTCCCATCAAGTACTCCCCTTTGAATTTGTTAATTGAGTTGGGATCCCAAATATGATCTACATGGATGTTTGCTGCAAACTTAGGAAGATATTCAATAATGTACTTCATGGTCTGGTATACCATATATCCCTCCACCATAGAACCCTCGGGATGAGTTCTCTGTCGAACCAAGCCTTTCAAAAATTTCAAGTGCCTCTCAACCATCCACATTGACCTGGTTGGTACAGGTCCACACAATTCAATCTCCTCAACTTGATGTATGAGGTAGTATTCTTGTGCATTGAAAAAACTTGGAGGTAGACACTTTTGCATTTCACACATCAGAAGAGGAATTTTTCTCTTCCAATATTTTATATCTTCTTTATTGATTTCTTTAGATGACAACCACCTCATGTATTTTTCAAGATCATATATAACCTATTTGACATTGTTGGCAAAGTGGTGTGGGAGAGATAGAGGTAGAACGTACTGCAATATTTGTAAAATGATCTTGTCAATATTTTATAAAAGAATGTAATTGAAACTACATGCAGTATATAAATATATAGTGAATACAAAATAACATGAATTACCTTAATAAATGTATGCCAATCGTGTGTTTTCAACCCTGGCCCAAATTCACTTTTATTTGATATGACATTGTTTATGTTCGCAGCAAATCCTGTGGGATATCGTATTTTTTTTATGACTTCTTTTATAGCATTACTCTACTGCTCTGACAATAACCAACTAAGGGCACTTGTATCAATCTGGTCTCCATTGTTATTTGGTCAAATAACATTTTTCATTGCATGGTTGGATTCTTCAATGTCACTACAAGTTTTTACAATTTGATCTTTGTCACGCCTTCCATCCAAGATTTTCCATAATGTCTCTGCTACATTCTTTGCAATATGCATAGGATCAAACAAATGCACAATTGGGCATTGCTCATAGTACGGCAACCTAGTAAATTGTTTAGGATAAATTTTTAGTCCTTTTGGAAGTTGGACATTGATGTCTTGACGACCTTCACAACCATCAATCACATCATCAGTAAATAAAACACAATATTAAAATATAAATTTGAAACAAAAAGCATCAAATGGAATGACATGACCTCGACGATTTATTTTATTGTATGCCAACTTCCATAGGCGAGGTGTCATTCTCTGTGGCTTTGATGTAGTCTCTTCTAGACCATTGAAAAGATGTTTTTTGGTAATTCGGTACTTATGATTTTTGTGCAGAAAGTGTCTATTCTCATCACACTCCTGCTTTCTTAAAATTTTTGAATGATGAGATTCTGTCTTTGGACCACAAACTGGACATGCAAATTTACCCTTTGTCTGAAGACCTACAAGATTGTGTATAATTGGATTAAATGTGTTAACTTTGACATACCAAAAAAGAGGTGTCAAGAAGAGAACATACCACAAAAATGTGTTAGCCCAGGGGCATCGTGTATTGTCCATACAAGCATTGCATGAAATTGAAATTGTCTTTTTCCTATTGGTCTACAAATGTCATACATAGTAACCCCATTCCATAACACCACCAACTCGTCGATAAGGGGTTCAATATATACGTTGATATCTTTGACTTGGTACTTACCTAGTTGAATGAGCAAAAATATTACATAATTATTTTGACCATTTGATGGATTACTAATAATAAATTAATTTAGATGACCACTAAATCAAAAAATACCTGGAACAATCAGTGTCAACATTATGTGCTCTCTCTTTATGGACAACCAAGGAGGTATGTTATTGTTGATAACAAAAATAGGCCACACTGAGTAAGTAGATCTCATCTCTCCATAAGGATTCACACCATCTGCTGCCAATGAAAGCTTAAGATTACGAGGTTCTTCTTTAAAGTGTGGCCATTTTTCCTCTATTTCCCTAAATGTTGAACCATCTATAAGCATTCGCATAATGTCATCTTGACTTCTATTGCATGCATGGTAATCCATAAATTGTGCCAAGCTATTGCACTTGAATAATCATTGTAGATGTGGAATAATGGGAATATGCTGAAGAACCTTGCGAGGCACCTTTTTTGTTAATCGATCTGATTGATATCTACTGATATGACAAGTAGGGCATTGTGTTGCAAATTCATGCTGTTTATAATATATAATATGATCATTCAGACATGCATCTATTGTTTGATACTCTATTCCAATATCTTTCATGATGGCAAATGATTCTCGGCACGAGCAAAGTAGAATGTTTGATGGTGGTAACAAACACTCACCTATCAACCTACGACCAAAAATATAATTTCTTAATTTAAAGAATATTAATTGCTACACGAACCCAATTTTAATTGTAAGGGAACTACGAGTAAAATAATGAAAGAAGATAGCATACCTTAACATACATGTCATTTCTACATTGGATAAACCATTCATTACCTTCAAGTTCACCAATAGCAATACAACAGCAAGAAGAGCTGTTTTGGAGCCTTCATATAGGGGCTGCTCTTCCTTCTCAAGTAAAGGTACATCAAACTCTGCATCATCATCACCATCATCATCATCATTATCATCTTGATCATTGTGATCTTCATCATCCTGATCTTCTTCCATGGTATCATTACCTTCTACTTCAATATTCACACCTCCATGTTCCCTCATTTGGAAAATCGCATTCTCCGAATTGTCATGGTCCATAACATGAAACTCAGGGTTGTTGACCTATATGAAAATGATGATGTTATATTAACCATGACCATAATGTCATCATCAAATCATGTCTCATGTAATTTATAAACTATTAAAATACATACCAATGGGCGATACTCGTTTCCCCCTTCAATGTGACCATGTTGCCTACAATGTTTCTCAGTTGTTGTGATTAGATATCTTCGAGTCTTTAAGCCCTTACACATTTTGCAAGGACAATAAAATTTTCCATCACCTTTTCTTTTTAAGTTAGACTGCAGTCTAGCAATTGCCTCCCTATTTTTTTGTGCATTGATATTGTCAAACATGGTCTTTCTTGAATGGAATGACTCGTTGGTGGAAGAAGGATGATTTGTTTGCAACCTACAGATGGAGTAGTAAGAGGAAGACACATATAAAAAGGAGTTAGGTCTCTGAACCAAGTAGGAGTTAGGACATGCTGTAGTGAGGTCAGCCCAAGATATTTTGGAATCTTGAAGAACCTGGTAAAGGGTATCTGGAAAGGTGAAAATAAACAAGTATTTTTATAGCTACAAAGGAGGAATCGAGAGCATTATAAATAATGAAGAAGAAACTTAAATCCATACAACTTCACCTCTATTTATAATTTGACCTTTCTACAAGTGAAATATGACAATATACAAAATTTCCAATCACATTTTCACTTAAAAAGGAACACCAAATATACCTTTGCTACAATATCTTCTTCAAATTCTTCGCTATCAGAATCTTCAGAACTGCAAGCTCCTGTGCAGAAAAAAGATGAGATGTACTAAGTAATTTTTGATGGGAAATATTTAAACAAATCAACTATCAAAAAAATAATTTATGAAATTTAGTTGCTTTATTATGTACTGAAGACTTGGCAAGATGTTCCCAAGTCTATCTATAGAATGCCTATCTGCATGGTTGTTTGCAAATAGTCTAGTATGGTGCCACTTTTGAACAACAAAAAATGTCACTAGGGCTGGTAATTTGG
Source organism: Cupressus sempervirens (assembly GCA_028749045.1). Classification (NCBI taxonomy): domain Eukaryota; kingdom Viridiplantae; phylum Streptophyta; class Pinopsida; order Cupressales; family Cupressaceae; genus Cupressus; species Cupressus sempervirens. The sequence goes on along the minus strand of CM053789.1, from coordinate 842,939,014 downwards.
CTCAAGAGATGCACAAGTCTGTTGACACCACAGAACTTTTAGTTCATCATATAGCATTCTGCTGTCTTCTTTAACAAAATCCAAAGAGAATACAAACAAACTAATGAGCCGTGTCTATCTCAATTGAATAGCAAGTACTATAGTGAGCATTAGGAAACTGACCTTGCGAATATCATCCAATTCATAAAGTATTAGGAAAGTGACCTTGCTGATTAGTTTAACATAGATTGGTGAATAGAAAATTCATAATAAAAATCTGATTATTTTCCACACTTGTTCAAACCATATAATGAAACGACAAAAAATGAATTGTATACAAAGACCATATTGTAGGCTATCCAAGTTGAAAGTGAATACATGACCTTTATGGGGTGTTGTACCAAGTGGAGCAAGTATGTGAGAGCTTGAAGATGAAGGGCTCCTATTTTGGCGCCAATATTTGGTGGTTTCGAGGTGCCTAGGGAGAACCTTTGATGCTAAGTCTTAGTTATGTAGACTTTGGCAAATCTGGTGAGCTTTCTACAAGTTTGTACTTGCTATATCAGCAGCCACTATGCCCTTTTCCAGACCTTCAATATTCTGATTGACATCAATTATAAGTGTGCATCCAGATGTTAGCTACAATTGATTGGGGTGGCTTTTAGTGTGTATCAGTCTAATTTGACATGTGTGATGGCAGTATCAATGTGTTATCAGCATCTTACATTATTTAGAAGAGGTGTAGTTCAGTGGGTAAATGTTCGGTCATTGTGGGAATGGTATTTTATGCTTTCTGTTAGGTTAATTTGTATTGTTGCAGCAGTCTGATTTTATAATCTGAATGTTGTATTAGTTTGTTTCAATAATGTTTTTGTTATTTTGCTATATTGTAATACATCTCACTATAATGTCCCCTTTTTGACATGACATTCAATAATAAAAATAAAAAGTAAAAATATAAAAAATTAAAATAACATGTAATATAATTATAATTTAATTAAGTTTAGTGAATGATCAAAATGAATGCAATAAAGAGTTATGAGTATTGAAGGATTAAGATATAAAGGAGAGACCATTCAATATTTAAATTTATATTGGAAAACGTAGAAATGAATACTTATTGATTTAACTCAATTTATAATTGTTATTTAAATATTTCTTAAAATAGCATAATCCTTAATCTTTTTTTTAATTCTCTTCCAACTACCTCTATTTAGTGCCTACCATGTTTATGTGCATGTTTTTTATGTGTTTTGGATAATAAGTCTAATTTAATTTTTCTATGGACTAAGACCTTAAATTATTGAGCTTCTCTTTGTTTTGTGAAAAATATAGCATTCTCTACTTAACAGGGCCAACCACGTGAAGGTGGAAGCTCATCATGGCCCCTCCTAGGAGTCTCTTATGACCCTTTATGACATTTTAAGAGCTCTAAGATTTATTCTTAGGGATCGTAAATAGTCGTAAAGGGTCATAAGGGATCTTAGGACACAACAACTAAGAAATATAATTGTAAGCATCATGGTCACATTTTCTTGGAATCAATGTAATTGAATTGTATACCCAAGCGACGAAGTGCATCTAGAAAATGAAACTAAAACCTATTGGGATTGAGACAAACCTTATAAAACAAAAGCAGCTAGGAATGATTGCTTGCCAATATCTGTTAAATAGATTTGTTGGAGGACCTTGTATTCATGAGCTAGGAATGATCGCTTGCCAACAGTTGTTGAATACATTTGTTGGAGGACCTTGTATTCTTGAGCTACAGATGTATTCAACAACTGTTGGCAAGCAATCATTCTTACAGATGAATTCAACTTGTAATTGGAGGTGTGGAAGTTGCTTTGCATTGCTTGGGTACACAACCCAGTTACGTTTCCAAAAAAATGTGACCATGATGCCTACAATTATGTTTCTTAGCTATTGTGAAATCTAAATATTTGATAGGAGAAGCATTTGAAGTTTATGTTGTGAATCCACTAAATAGGGTCAAGATTTGATTTGGGAATGTTGGTCAGATGATCTGAGAGAAAGAATGGACAGACAGATGGAGAGAGAGATAATTCAAGTGGTAGAAAGAGCCATGCCATTTGGAGGACGCCACCATCCTTTTGGTAGATCAAAGGAAAACATGGTAAGGATTGTAATAAACATTGTCCTCAAGAATATTATCTAGGAGTCTTTCTATCACTTGTATTATCTCTCTCTCCATCTATCTCTCAACTCTTTCTCTCAAATCATTAGACCATCATTCTCAAATCAAATCTATTAAATCAACAAAAATAAGTTTGACCCTATTTAGTGAATTCATAGTTTCTTTTGCATTCAAGACAAGGATTAATGCATACGCAGTAGCCTAACACCAATCACCCATTACATGTCAACTATTAAAGCTTGTCAAACAGTTGTTGAGTTGTACTTCATAAGAGTTAGGTGGTCCTGCACCATAGACGGAGATGCTGATGCAAGTTATGATGTTACTGACTTCCCTCTTAGCACCCTAGTCCACCAACTCATAGATGAAACCATGGGACAAAAAAGAAAAAATGTTGGATTTAAAAGCTTTTCCGATTGGTTATTAGGAGTATGAACGAGGTTTGCATGTCAGATTCGAATGAAGCCCTAAGATTCATTCAAAGCCCCCACACCAATATCGGCATGGAGGCTTCGAGTGAAGCCCCTTGGGACCTTCATTCAAAGATTTGGCTTCATTTGAAGCCCCTAAAATTTAGCTTCCCCACTTTCCATGATAGAAGATAGTTGTTTTACAAGAGTCAAAAATAGTTTGTCCTCCATTGTAGAAGCCACTTGTAATACGCAGTTGTTTCATGCAAATCAGAGTCCACAGAATTTACCATCAATCTCTTTCAATAGCTTAGTCCATCTTATCCACTACACAATAATTCAGAGGAATGTGCCAAGGCATTCCAAATCTTTGCCCATGTATAGACATGTGTCTTAAAATGGACCCACATATAAGATAAGATTCAATGTATATCTGCACGAAATGAAGCTGAATTTTGAAACCATTTAGCTTTCATTTATTTCAGTATGGCCCATTTAATTTTCTATATAAATGTCAAAATGCAAGAGATATTGAATTGAGTATAATAAAGTAGAGAGGAACAACCAATGTCTTTGGTAAATGTAGTGAAATTGAAGTGTGTAGCATTTGCTGCACTGCCATTATTACCAACACAAGTATCTCAGTGTGAAAGGAAGAGAAGGCGATTAAAGAGGTTAGGTGAGGTATGCATTCAATGTGAGTTCAAGTAAAAGTGTGGAAGTGGAAAGAGAGGAGAGGATTGAGATTGTGGAAGAGATTCTATCTGGAGAGTGGCCTGAAAGTCTTTCTATACTCAATTTTGAGGATTTGTCAGTTTACTATGAACCACTTGTCTTCAAAGCTTAGGTAGATTTTGTTATAAATATTTTTGTTATTATGTATTAAGTTTCAATAGATTCAAATCTAAGATTTCCAAGATGAAAAATTTACAATTTAATTTGATTGTCTCAAATTGCTTTTATCAATTTTTTAAATCACACCCATCGTCAGAATTATATAGATCTCAGAGAGTAGAAAATATTTATGAACTATAATTAATTTTCATGATTCTTGATTCAGATATATAAATCGGAATTGAGGTTTCTATAAGTGTAAGGAAGCCAAAACTTATGGACAAGAGATTTTTCTATTGAATGTTTATGGCAAAAATGATCAAAGGCCCTATATTTGATAGTCACAGGTTTTTGACAATTTGTATAAAGTTTTCCCTTTTATCTAATACAAGCTTATGAATTTTGAATCTATTTTAGTAAAAAGAACAGCAATATGGGCATCCACTTTGGCTTCCAATAGAATCCTAGGTGGATCCATTTACCACTCAAATTTATGTTTGCTCACTCCTTAGCTTTTTCCTTGGAGTTGAGATAAATTTTAAAGAAATTATTAATAGATTATATAAATAAATCTTTTAAATTCACATATGTGCTAGTTTCAACATCTAAAAAATTTAGTTAATTTTTTTTACATTTACACTAGCCTATATCTTTTTCATAAGAAATATTTTGGTATTAATTTTCTTTTTGTAAAGATTTAATTTTTTCTTATAATATATTACTATAATAAAAATATATTAAAGTAAATATTAATTGACATTGTGGTGATCTATTTAGAGTTGGGTCAAAATAGATAGGTGAGGCTGTCATCAAGGTTAAAATTTTCACTGTTCCATTATACTTATAGATTTGTGTCTATGTTGGGTGTCTATACTGAGGAACTTGAATGACTGATGTTTTTGGCAGTCTTAAATTGAAAAAACAAATGAGTAGTCTAAAGTCTTAAAATTAAAAATAAACACAATTGAATTTATAAAATTGGCATTGAAAAATGTTACCATAGTGACCTTACTTTCTATTAAGAATTTTGTTTTGTCCTGATTGGCATGCAGTTACAAATTCTGAATAGGTGGTGGAATTAAAGATTTCTCCAGATAAAATGACAAGAATTAGATGGCAGGTTTCAAGGATTAATAGAGGCCGCCCACGTTGCAGCCCTATATGATTGCTTTCACAACCTGCCATCTCCGTGCATTTTTTCTATATGTATGCTAATTTGATTTAAGAAACTGTCAGGCTATGTAATTGTATGATTTGATCATGAGCAAAACTTTCTGGAATAATGAAATATGATACAAGAAACAATGAATATGCACTATGTTTCAATGAATTTTTAAAAATGTCAAGGTTGATTTTGCAAGATGAGCATCATAGAACTTTACAAAATTATGAAGACAAGGCAGATTTTGTGTTGCTGAACAAGAAAGCATATTTCTAACTAAAGTATTGACATAAAAAGTTTAGTAATTGTCCTAGAAAGTAATCTTGATGAAAGAGAGCATATTCTTAAAGTAGTGACTTGGTAGAAATCCATTAAAAGTGTCCATTAAAAAACACAATACAGCCTGAATATGTCAGTATATGGCAGAGAGTTTTACATGGCATTCCTGGGATAAATAGAATAGTAGTCAAGCCCTATTCAAGAATGAAAAAGCTTGTTATTTTCCAAGGAGAGGACTTCTATCAAGACGAATCATTAAATGTGGAGTGCACTTTGTAATAGACACAAAAGATTACATGAAAGTTGTGAAAGGGGTGCAGAAGATGCTCACTTTTTCCTTGCAGAGTAACAAGTAGTTGGTGTTGCTATTTCTATTAGTGTGAATTATGCCAAGTAGCCAATTGCATTTGATAAGAAACTCAGTGTCAATTCAGACGACATCCATTTCAAAGGAAGAAGACCTGATAAAGATAAGGCTCTTCAAGCCGTAAGGAGATCAAAAGTGTTCAAAATTCTAGAACCCTACACAGTCAAGAGAAGATAGTGTGTGCAGAGTTTCCCCTAATAGTTGAGATCATGAACATAATCCAAATAGGCAGTTCGTGGAAAGTTACATAGTATGAGTGAAGAATCTAATGAGATGATACACTGCATATCATAAAAAGGATGCCCCAAAAAAGAGTCACAGACTACAATCCTTATCCCTAATTATGTAATCTGATCTATGCTGGAAGCTAATCATGTCACTAAACATCTCTTTGACTCCCTAAAATCTCTACCCTTAGTTTCACCATTTTAAGATTTATGTATTCACCCATGTTTTATACAATTTTTTACATTTTTCTGTGCAATTTTCCAATCATTCCCTCAATAGACATACCCGTAGTATATGATAATAAGTTGAAAGATTGACCACATAATGACCATTTTGACTGTGATGTTAAACGATGTCTTGCATGGGCTATATAATTGAGATATTGAATAAGTTTTAGGAAGGTCCATTTTTATTATGGTGTGTGATGTGGTCTTGTTGAATAAAAGATTTGGAAAAAGATGTGCGGTGTAAATGGCATTCAACTATGAGTGTTGTGGCCTACCACCCAACTCATTTGTTCCCCAATACTATGAGAAGCAATCTCTTCAAAGATTTATGTAATGTTATTTGGCTTCCTATAAATGCCTATGCAACCATCTAATTCAAGTAAAATATCAGAAATTTAGGGATAAAAGTTGTTTCTTTGAAATGAAAACATATTAGTTCCTGTCGTAGGCAGGATACTAATGGAATCACATGGAACTCCTCAAAATTTCAGACGTGCCCTCAAAATTTCTACAATCAAACGCACTAGATCAGACGTGCCCTTGCGCCAAGACGTACCCTTGCACCAATGTTGATGGATAACCTCACGCCAATGTTGATGACCCTCGCGCCAATGTTGATGGAGACCCTCACACCAAAGCCAGATTAAAATGATCTGTAGCAGAGCCAATGTTGATGGAGACCCTCGCTCGCGCCAAAGCCAAATGAACCTCGCGCAAAAGCCAAATGAAATCTTTTTCCCTTTTTTTTTTGGTTTTATTCTTCCCTGTGTGTTGCAATTCTGACAAAACTAATTGGTCACAATTGCGACCAACACGGGCTAGTTATTAAAAAAAAAAAAAAAATTGCCCATTTAAAAAACTTGGTCACAATTTTTGGTCGCAAAATGACCTCAAATGCTTGTAAGTTTTTCCTCTATTTCCCATGCTCATGATCATTACATCATCACCAAATGAAAAATATTTATTGCTTCTTCTCCTGTATTCACTAAGAAAAGTAGCTGCTAGTTCATTATAGACCAGCTTGTTTTTGCCAATAATGAAAGTGTTGATTGACATTACTACACCATCTGAATTGTCTGGTAGGGTGCAAAAAAAAATGAGAACCTTATTTTCATCATCTTGAAGCATACCAATGAATTTTACCTGACATAAAAGAGTATTTATCTCATGTGATTTGACATCACTTTTTTGTCCTTCATTTGTAACTTGTAAACCTTCTTCATGATGAAAATATTATTTGCAATAGATGTCATTTTGTACATGCTTTGAAGCTTGTCCATACCACCCTTTTTGTCTTTTCATTGTTTACATTGAACATGATATTCTAAGATAGAAAAAGAAAATTTCTCCTATCGAATTTTCATCAATTGTATTCCAATTCTCATCTATCATAAAGGCTAGCTTTTTGCCTTTTCTCTAATTGCCACTATGAGATCTTGCTTAATTAATAATGGGGTAAAAGCACAAACTTGTATCACCCTTTTATAAAGGAAAAGGCTAAAAAAAGTATAGCTATTCAACTTTAATGCCATAAAATTTATATTATTATTTAGAATTTGAAAATGAAGTAAACTAATGAAATGTATAGAAATGGATGAAATTTAAAATTATAATTTTTAATAATTATTTGGAATAAGAATTGATATGTTTTCCTATTTTTTAAAGACAACCTTTTAGTTGCTGAAAAATGTTGGAAATTAGGGGTCTAGTTCCCACCCCAAAACTATATGGAAATAAACTTGTTTCCCTTTGATCTCAGATTATGTTATAGATAACATATGTAGCTAGAACAATTAAAAATAAAAAAATTCATTAGACCTATATTTTGTCTTTTATAATGATTCAAATTTTAACTCACTTGAAATTAATAGTTTTCATCTCTCACCACATTTTTCAAAATAAATCTATTGCAACCAAAATAAAAATTATAAATTTCTGAAGAGGACTCTCTCCTCAAAACATCATATTATTATTATTATTTTTACATGATTTAATATTTTTTCTTTCTCAAAATTCACATCTTCTCGAGTGTTAAAATATGTACTTGTAGAATATTTTAATTACAATATACTATATCTGATTAAAACAATATGAGCTCTACATGAGATTATTCTTGACTTTAAGATGTATACAAATGGTGTTTATATACTAAAAAAATCTCATAAAAAATAGTAAGAGTTATTGAAATGTTAGTTTTTTGAAATAATTTCATTTCTTTAGTAATTGGATACAAACTAGTATAAAACATGCACTTAATATACACATTTCCAATTGGGAAAGTGTGATACCATATATAATTTAGCTAGAATAAAGTTATCAAGATAATATGTTTGAAATATAATGATTTTTAGATAGAAGTACTCATATTCAGTCATTTTGTTAAGTCACTCTAAAAGGTGACACAACTTTTTACTTTTACCCAATGAATTCATTTGTACTTTCCATAGATTGAAATTCTTCCTTGAGAATTTATGTACTCTTGATTCCTCCATGACTTTAGAATTTGGTCACTAAAATTGACTACTAGCTCTGATACCAATTGAAAAGAAAAAATTAAAGTGAAAATAAAATATATAGAATGGAAAGATACATTAACACAAATGTTTATCATGGTTTACCATAAATCATGGCTACATCTACGCTGAGAGTAGGGGAATTATATTTATAGAAAATAATGAGTTTACAATTGATGCGATCAACATTTATAGATAAAAAATGATCAACTGAAGGGGCACAATAAATTGGAGGGAAATATCCAAGAGACTATTAGGCTTCAAATAATTAACAATCTTGTTAATTTGTTGTTCAAACAAATTCCCATAAAATTGATGTCAACAATCAAGGAATGGGTGAAGTGGTAAAAAGCAATGGAGAGTCTTATGCACAGTATTTGATTGGCCTTTTGTGTCCATTCCATCTACATCTAGGAGCTAGGTGTAGTAATAAATGGATTATATAGAAAGTTATCTCATTATTGATAGTGTAAAGGCAAGATAGCATATGAGCAGGGTGAAGTTTTTATAATATGATGGTTTTATTCAAAGCTGCAATTTATTTATGGTCATGAGTATTAGAAATGCTTTAGAATAACTGAGGGGGGGGGGGGTGTGAATCAATTATTCAAGGTCCAAATGTCCTATTCAAATTCTTTTCACTAAGTGTAGTGAGCCCATTCAATCATTCAATCATCCAAGCTTTAACTTTCTTAATCATCAAGTTATTGTAAATCAACATGCAAGCATAACACATAAATAATCAACACATAACATAGTGATTTACACGGAAACCCAATTTGGGAAAAACCACTAGTAACATGCTACTCAATTCTCACTCTTCGGAAGTGATGCCTTGTGAAAGGTCTGGCTTATCAAAGGCTTACAACACACTATTAAATGTGACCTTGTTAGAGGATTTAAAAACCTTGTTAGAAGTGGGCTTGGTTAGAAGACTTTAAAACATTCGCTTGGAATGTCACCCTATTAAAGGATTTACAAATGGCTATTAAACTAGCCTAAGTCCATAGGATTTTCCTTTACCCTAACTAATACAATTTATAGAGAGTAATAATAAGGGGTTTTGACCTGATTATAGAATACAACTCAACTTGCAGATCTCAGATCACTCTTCAGCTCTTCACATTATCTGGCTTTTAGTCTCTGCAACTCTGACAGCTTGCCCTCCTTTCAAGCTTAGTCTCCTTGAGTCTTCATGCTCAATGTACCAGTGCAATTATCTCTCTTTGACCATTTTATCAAAGTAGAGCCTTTGTGCTCTATTCTACCTTCTCCTAGATGTCTCCTCCTTGACACCCTTCTAACCACTTCACAATTTGGCACTCTAGCAGCTCTTGCTTCTCTATGAATCCTTAAATAGAAGTCTTGGAGTTTCTTTTCCCACTTGATTCTTCCCTTCTTTAATTTCAATTCATATAGATTAGGTAGGATTCATTGAATCTAACCCATATAATGTTCCCTCTAGAAACTTTTTGAATAATCCTTTTGAATTCCCCCAAAAATAGTTTAGATAGAATTTTGTGCCACCATCTCATCATCATTATGCTCCAACTGGTTCAAAAAATTCAAGGTAGCAACTATGTTGACTTAGATTTGGAAAATCTTTGACATTTCCAATAATACATCAGCTCAATGCTATTGAAATACTAGTGTTCGACACATACTGTGTTACTTGGCATCAACTACATTTTGTTGATGCTTGGCACCTAAAGTTCACTTGGCACCAACTAAGATTTTCTGTTGCTTGGCACCTATTACTTTGCTCAACACTTGAACTTCACTTGGCACTTGATCTTCACTTGGCACACACTAGATTTTCCATTTGCTTGGCTCCAATTGAAAATTTTCTTGGCTTCAACTAGCTTGCTCTGCACCCACTAATTAATTTAGTTTAAGCTTTGCAATCAACCTTGTTACAACTTATTCGTCCAATGTTTCTAAGTGTGGCCAACCTTTGTATCTTTGAGAATGTTATCAATACATCATTTAACCATTGTTTTGGCTGATCCTTGCACTTCATTACAACATCATAACTCAACCTTTCCCTTAGGTGCTCTTGTTACATCTTGTTGATTAAATCATCTTCATCAATCAACTAAGTGATAATACTTGGATCTTATTAGCAAATGTCATTCCTACAAATAGTAGGTTTGATATCAATGACAAAAAAAATTGAAAACATTCATTTTACAAAAATCTACCTCTTTGATCCTCAATCTTCTTCTCACAATGATCATTTCAATCAGATTTCCAACAATCTCCCTCTTTGGCATTGATGGAAAACTAAACTAATCAACCATCAGAGTAAACTATTTAACCAAGTTAACTAGGTTAAAATAGTAAGTCAAATGGCAAAAAGTAATTGTGTTACCATCAGTTTTCACATCTCCCTCTTTATGCTAACTTCTCCCCCTTAGCTGCTATATCCTTATTCTTTCCTTTCTTCCTTCTTTCATTCTCTCTCTCCCTCTATATAAATTGCTCATCTTCTACTATTTTCTATTCCGATCAGCTTCTTCATCATCTTCTTCATCTGTTGATCAATTCTGCTAACTTCTTCATCTTTCTTTGGATTTGACAATCTCCCTCTCTTTGGATTTGATTTGTTTCTACACTTTTTGTTGTTCAAATGTTGTTGATCAGTTTCTCTACTACTTCTCCCTCTTTGACAACAATGCCAAAGACATACCTTTTTAGCATCTTCAAATGCAATTGTAGCTTTTTTAGGTTCTTTCACTTTCTTCCTCTGTCACCTTGGCTTGTGACTAATTTGGAACTTTAGTACTTTAAATTAGTTTAGGAATAATCCTAAAGTAGGTATCCTCTACATCAACGTGTAATATTTCAACAATCAACTCATTTGATGCAGGGCAGTCTTACTTTTACTTCAAGTAGCATTGGCTAGGGGTATCACCCCTAACTTACCTCTAAGATACTCAAAAGCATCTTTAGGTAGTGCTTTTGTGAATATGTCAGCAATCTATTCTTTTGAGCTTACATATTCCATCTTCATTTTTTTTTCTTCCACCAATTCTCTTACATAGTGATACTTAATTGCAATAGGCTTGATTTTAGCATGCACTATAGGGTTCTTTGATATGTTGATAGCACTTGTATTATCAAAATAAAGTGTCACAAGCTTAGTTAATTCTTCCTTCATACCTTGCAACAGATGTTTGATCCATACAATATTAGTGCAGTTGATAGCAACTGCAACATATTTAGCTTCTGTTGTTCACTGTGAGGTACAACTTTCTTTTTGCTAGTCCATGTAATTAGTCTTTTTCCCAAGAAACATGCTCCTCCACTAGTTCTTTTTCTGTCATCAATATTACCTCCCCAATCTGCATCAATGTAGGGTCTTAACTAAAACTTTTCATTCCTCTTGTAGTACAAACCAAAGTGATCAATTCCTTTTAGGTACCTTAGTATTCTCTTTACTACCATTAGGTGATTTTCTCTTGGATTTGTAGAAAATCTTGCCACTATTCCAATAGCTAATGTAATGTCTAATCTACCATGTACAATTTACTACAACTTTTCAATCATTGATCTATACATTGTTTGATTCACTTCAGCTGACTCGTCATTCTTGGATAGCTTATATCCTATTGAAATTGGTGTGCTAACTAGTTTTGAGTCTTCTAATCCAAATTTCTTGAGTACCTCCTTCATGTATTTTGATTGGTTCACAAATATACCATGCTTCAATTGATGTACTTGCAAACCAACAAATAACTTGATTTCTCCAAACATTGATATTTCAAACTCATGCTTCATTTGATCAGAAAAATCTTTGCATAGAACATCTTTTCCTCCAAATATTATATTATCAACAAAGATTTTAGATATCAAAATGTCTTTACCTTTTTTAGCTTTGATATACAAGTTGATGTTGTCATCTATTCTCTCAAATTCTATCTTCACAAGATATTTGTGTAATCTCTCATACCATGCTCTAGGTGCTTGCTTCAGACCATAAAGTGACTTATGCAGTTTGCAAACCATATCCTTGTTGTTGTCATCAACAAATCCCTCTGGTTTTTCTATGTAGACTTCCTCTTCTAGTATACCATTTAGAAAAGTAGACTTGACATCCATTTGGTAAACCTTGAAACCTTTGTAAGCAACATATGCAAGTAATGTTCTTACCCTTTCCATTCTTGCAACAGGGGTAAATGTTTCCCCATAATCTAGTCCTTCTTCTTGTGCATAACCTTTGCAAACTAGTCTAACTTTATTTCTTGTTATCTCACCATTCTCATCAAGTTTGTTCCTAAATACCCATTTACTACCAATTATATTCTTGTTAGTAGGTCTAGGAACTAGGGTCCATGTTTTGTTCTTCTCAATCTGGTCTATCTCCTCTTCCACAACTTTGTACCAGTCATCATCTTGTAGTGCATATTTCACTATTTTGGGCTCAACCTTGCTTAGTAGACATGATTCATTCTTGAGTCTATTCCTTGTCATTGGTCTTGCATCCTTGTCACCAATGATTTGATCTGCAAGGTGATGTCTTCTTACATATTTGGATAATCTTGGTTCTGTCCTTCTTTGCATGTTTGATCCTTCAACTTCAGAGTAATTATGTTCTTCTCCATTTTATATTTCATCATCTCTTCCATGTGCACTAATTTTAGAATTAGAATGTACATTTCCTTCATTCTATAGCTCAACTTCTGAATGTAGCTTGGCATTCACTAGGTGTGACTCTATTGATACTGAGATTTGTTGCTGATTCCCAACTTGATTGGTAACATCATCTTCAATAGTCATTCCTTCATATAAGTATCAAAAGATCTATAATCTTTTGGTTGCTTAGTTCCATCATCCTAAACTTCTGCATGCTCATCAAAATTTACATTTGCACTCTCCATAGTCTTGTTAGTGTTAGTATTCAAACACTTATATGATTTGCTTCTAGTGGAGTCTTGAAAGAATATACCTTCATCACTCTTTGCATCAAATTGTTCATTTCTAGTATCTTTAAGAATAGAGCATTTACAACCAAATACTTTGAAATATTTTACATTAGGTGAGTGGCCATACAATAGTTCAAAAAGTGTTGCATTTGCACCTTTCTTGACTTAGACTCTATTCAGGGTGTAAACAATAGTGCTTATAGCTTCTCTTCAGTACTTTAGAGCAAAAATTTTCATCATTAGGGTTCTAGCACAGTCTATCACTAATCTATTCCTTCTTTTAGCAATGCTATTTTGAGGTAGAGTTCTTGATGCTAATGTTTGTCTCTTGATGCCTTTGTCATTGCAGAATATCTCAAATTATTTTGATGTAAATTCACCTCCTCTATATGATCTTAGGCACTTCAAACTCTTTCATGTTTCCTTCTCAACTCTGGCCAAATACAACTTAAACATTTGAAATGCATCAGATTTTTGCTTTAAAAATATAGCAGTCATCATCCAAGTGAATAGTCATCCACAAATAGCATTATGTATTTGCCTCCTAGGTAGCTTTGCATTTCTATTGGACTACATAAATCTGTATGGACTAACTCTAGTACTTCTTTGGAAGTGAAAGTTTTTCTTTTGAACTAGACTTAGTCATCTTCCCTAGTTGACATTGTTTGCACATTGTGTTTTTAGGCGTCTTTAGTTTGGAAAAATCTCTGACTTTTTTCTTTTTGCCGATGCTAATTAGATTGTAAAAATTAACATGAAACAATCTTCTATGCTATAACCACACATCATCAAGTCTAACAACAAGATAGGTTGCATCTTCCATATCTAAGTAAAACAAGTTACTCCTAGTTTGTTCACCTTTTCCTATTAGATTTCTATTAGTGTCATAGATATTGGTAGTTTTGTTTCCAAATTCTACTTTACAACCTATATTGCCTAACTGTGATACACTCAACAAGTTGTAGTTCAATCCTTCCACATAGTATGCATTATCACATGAAATTTTCTTAGTAAATTTAATGGAACCTTTTCTTTTGATTTGACATGAAGCATCATTTCCAAATCTAACACTATTTTCGTCATATTGAGTAAAGGTAATAAACTTAATTTTGTCTCTTGTCATGCGATGTGAGCATCCATTGTCCATGATCCACTTGTCATTCTTGTTCACATAGGTTACCAATGTTGTTGCTTCACCTTCATCTTTATTTGATTCATCCTTCATATCCACATAGACTACTTCATCATCATTCTCATCAGAATCTTCTTCAACAATGTAGCATCTTTTTCCTTTGTCCTTGTAATCTCTGCTATCATCTTCTCTCCTATTCTTATACTTGTTTCCTTCTTTGTAGTTCTTCTTCTGTGTACACCTTGCAACAATATGACCTACTTCATTTTAATTGAAACAAATGATAGGGAGCTTACCTATGAATTTACCTTTTCCTCTATAGAATCTTCTTGCTAGTAATGCTTCTAACTATTCCACATCTCCCTCGTCTATGCTATTATAACTAGATGCATGTTTTCCTTTTTAGTCTTCTTCTTTGATGTCACTTCCTTAGTGTCTTTCATTGTCAACTTGGCCTTGAAAGTAGATTCAAGGTTTTTAGGTCTATAGTTGTCAAAATTTGATAGTTTAAATGCAGTAAGCCTTCCTACTATTCCTTCCAAAGTTAATGCATTTCTTGGTATACACCTTAACTCTTGTATGGCTAAAACTCTAATAGCATAGATGGGGAGCAAGGTTCTTAAGTATTTTCTATTGACAACCTTTTCTTCCAATTGACCACCTAGACTTCTTAGTGCACTTACCACTTCCTTCATTCTGGATCCATATTGAGTAGCATTCTCTCCTTCCTCCATTTTTGTGTCATCAAACTTTCCTCTAAGGCTTTCTTTCTTTGCTCTCTAAACATTCTAATCTCCTCCATATATATTTGTTAGGGATTTCCACATCTTGAATGCAATACCACATCCTTTTATGTCATCAAATTTAGCATAACTGAGTGCAGAGGCAATCTCCAACATTGCTTGATTTTGTTCCTTTCTTTTGCTCAAATCATTTGTAGTGAGGGGTCTAGTTGGGTCTATGTGTTCTATTCCAATTGAGGTTATTGTATAATCACCTATTGATCCAAGGTGCAATTTCATCAAACTCTTCCTTGCAACAAAGTTATCTTTGTTAAGCTTGGGAACTTCTCTCTTGGACATCTTGATCTTCTTGGTTCTAGTACCTTGAAACTAAATCAACAGATGGCTCTGATACCAATTGTTAGAAATACTTTAGAATAACTGAGGGCGGGGGAGGGGGGGTGAATTAGTTATTCAAGGTCTAAATGTCCTATTCAAAACTTTTTCACTATGTGTAGTGAGCCCATTCAATCATCCAAGCTTTAACTTTCCTAATCAACAAGTTACTGCAAATCAATATGCAACCATAACACATAAACAAGCAACACATAACATAATGATTTATGTGGAAACCTAATTTTTTGAAAAACCACTAGTAACATGCTACTCAATTCCCACTCTTCTGAAGTGATGCCCTATGAAAGGCATGCCCTGTTAAAGGCTTACAACACACTGTTAAATGTGACCTTGTTAGAGGATTTAACCATGCTATTAGAAATAGGCATGGTTAGAGGACTTTAGAATATTCACTTAGAATGCCACAATGTTAAAAGATTTATAGATGGCTATTAAACCAACCTAAGTTCATAGGATTTTCCCTTACCCTAGCTGATACAATTGCTAGAGAGTAACAATAAGGGGTTTTGACTTGATTACAAAATACAATTCAACTTGCAAATCTCAAATCACTCTTCAGCTCTTCACATTGCTTGGCTTTTAGTCTCTGCAGCTCTGAGAGCTTGCCCTCCTTTCAAGCTTAGTCTTCTTGTGTCTCCATGCTTAATGTACTAGTGTAATCATCTCTCTTTGAACACTTTATCGAAGTAGAGCCTCTGTGGTCTATTCTACCTTCTCCTAGATGTCTGCTACTTGACACCCTTCTAACCACTTCACAATTTGGCACTCTAGTAGCCTTGCTTCTTGGTCTATGACTCCTTAAATAGAAATCTTGGAGTTTCTTTTCCCACTCGATTCTTCCCTTCTTTAATTTCAATTCATATGGATTAGGTAGGATTCATTGAATCTAACCCATATAATGTTTCCTCTAGAAACTTCTTGAATAATCCTTTTGAATTCACCCAAAAATGGTTTACATAGAATTTAGTGCCACCAACACATCATCCTTATCCTCCAACTGGTTTAAAAAATTCAAGGTAGCAACTATGTTAGCTCAGATATGGTGAATGTTTGACATTTCCAATAATGTAGCAGCTCAGCACTATTAAAATACTGGTGCTCAACACATACTGTGTTACTTGGTATCAACTACATTTTACTGATGCTCGACACCTGAAGTTCACTCGACACCAACTAAGATTTTTTGATGCTCAACACCTGTTACTTTTCTTGGCACTTGAACTTCACTCAACACCTAATCTTCACTTAGTACACACTAGATTTTTCATTTGCTCAGCTCCAACTAAAAATTTTCTTGGCTTCAACTAGCTTGCTTGGCACCCATTAATGAACTTAGTTTAAGTTTTGCAATCAACCTTGTTACAACTTATTCCTCCAATGTTTCTAAGTGTGGCCAACCTCTATATCTTTGAGTATGTTAGCAATACATCATTTAACCATTGTCTTGGCTAATCCTTGCACTTCATTACAATATAATAACTCAACCTTTCCCTTAAGTGCTCTTATTACATCTTGTTGATTAAATCCTCTTCATCAATCAACTAATTGATAGTACTTGGATCTTATAAGAAAATGTCATTTCTACAAATAGCAAGTTTGACATCAATGACAAAACAGTGATTGAAAACATTTGTTTTACAACAATCTCCCTCTTTGATTTTCAATCTTCTTCTGACAATGATATTTTCAATTAGATTTCCAACAATGAGTAACAAATTAGGTAAAGTTATCATTTCTTTAATTTTTATCAATTCAATTGAATTCAATTTATGTCATACTTTTCCTTTTTTCTCAAACTAATTGCTAGGGTTTTCTTATAGTAGAATTAATTTTTATTATAATTCAAAGTGTTGTGTGGATAGGTCTAACAAAGTTTTGCATAATTTTGTTATGCTTGTCTTTTAGGTCATGACAAAGCAAGATACAAGTTCATGCTGCATAGGAAATCTCCTATAATGCCCTACTCAAGAACCCAAAAGAAATAAACATAATATGTTACAAAGCCCACTAAACTTTTTTTTTTTTTTTTTCAAAGTTTAAACAAAAAAATGTTCAGTAAAATTTGTAACATATTAGGTTTATTTCTTTTGGGTTCCTGAGCAGGGTGTTATATTTGGTATCAGAGCCTAAGTTTCTACATTGAGAGCTCTGGGTATATTGGAAGGCCACTAGTTGTTTACTAGTTGAACTAAAGAAAAACTTGAACTATTAGATGTATCTATTACAAACTTGAACACTTGGAACTAGTTGAACTAAAATGAAATGTAAATAGTGTTATGTATCTTTTGCAACTTTAATAGTTGGAAACTTCAACCTTGAAAACTTGAAAACTTCAAACTTGAACACTTGAAACTTTAGACTTGATACTTGAGACATAGAAAAAGGAAAAACTTGTGAGTTGGACTTCAGAAATGCTTTCTTATGATTGTGCTTTAAGGTGGTATGCGTTTGATTGATTTTGTGAGCATTTTTATTGGTCTTGACTTTCAATTTATGTCTATACATTATAATTTTTATGTTTTTCTAATGGAATTAGAGATGTTGATTTTTTTTTAGAGTGTTTTAGGGGATCTATTTCAGTATTAGTTAAAATGATGAATGTTGGATCAATATGGTTTTCGATTTATTATTAAACCATAATCATATTGCTCTAAGTGACTAAAAGTGTACACATAGTTAACTTTTTTGGTATTATTTTCATAAATGATCATTTTGTTTGACATGGTAGATAGTTCTCTTTGACTTTTAGTTACCCTAGTCATTGTAGTAGGCTTCTAGGAGTAAGCCTAATTCTAGTGGGGGTGGATGTAGTGCCCACCTATAGTTTTCCTTTCCATTATATTTACCAAACTCTTTTTATGCCTATTTCATGCATGTGTTAGTTTCAAGGGTATTGGATTTATAATTATGAAATAATTTCATGACTTGGATTCATGTATATCAATAAATGATTACTTAGTTGACTATATTTCTTGTGTTGTTTAATGACTATGGTTATTGGTGTATTAATGATGCTTTAATGATTCATAGTCAATAAATGTGATTTCTTTAATAGCAATGTTAGATGATGCTTTAATGATGATTACTTAATATTTGTAAAGATGCATTATTTTATCTAAGCATTTGGTGTTTGACTTATTATATTACTTACTCCATACTTGCATGTGTATGGTGCATGTGTCTGTTTTAACTTTATGTTTGTTTTGTTTGATGTGGTTAGGGGAGGGAGTCATAGTCACCTATTAGTTAGGATCTACATGATGTACCACTCCCCACCATTTCCTATTTAGTTTAGATATATTTATATGCATGTACATGCTCATCTTCTATGCATAATGTAGATACTAGGCATCGACTTTCATGAATTATTAGGATGAGTGTACCCTATCATAATAACTCAATGATAAGAATGGGGAGATAATGTTTAGGTCCAATCCCAGCGATAACCTAAATACCTATCTTGCAAGGAGGACTTGTAATTGACTTTCCACCCTTTTTAAAACCTGTGAGTTTATCTTTGTTGATGTTCTTTGATTTTGAGTTTTGGTCTGTTTTGTTAATGTTGCTGTTAAATGGATTTCACTATGTGATTTATTTGGTAAATGATTTAATTATAATATTTTAGTTAATCATATAATCTTGAGAATTATTAAATATTATTTGATTAAAAAAATATTAAAGTATGGGAATATTTAATTGATTAAAAAAAACTAATTAAATATACATGCTTTAATTTAAAAGTATTAATCTAAATTCCCAATCCCAATATTTGTATGTCTTTTTCTAGAGGGGGGTTGCTCAAAGTTAAAGTGGGCATATAGACTTTTATGGTAGGCACTAATTTTTACTATTCAACTTGATTCTCAATTATAAAATTGTGCAAAATACTTTTAAAATCAATGATCACTGTCAAGTTTCCTTCTCGACTTTTTAAATCATTGTCAAATTTCATTCTCAAAACCTTTAGGAATTCCTAATTGCAATGCCCTTCCAACATTCTTTCTAGTTGCCTGTTCAAGGTATTATCATGTTGAATGAACTCAAATTTTTGAGTCTAAAAATAACATCATTATGCACAAGATATTTTTTGGATTGGTTATTATGCACCACATATTTCATTTGTACATTCTATAACATTAATTTATGAAAATTGCATTTCTTTAACCTCTTTAGTTTCATATAGATGAGATTCAATGGCCATAGTCCCTACTATGTTAGTGCTCTACAAAGTGTATGAATTGAAGTACATACATAATTTCTATTTTTTCTTTTAAATACCTCACATGGTTTCTATTTTTTCTTTTAAATGCCTCACATGGTTAGCTTCTAAATGAATATGACTTAAGAAGCTATGTGGGTTGCATGTTGCATTACTCAAACTCAAAATAGAAAATGATTCTAGTTGTAGTATAATCAATAGTTAAATATTATTTAGTTTGAAATAGTAAATATAATACCAATCCCATATTGAACATCTCTCATCTTTCCATGATACAAGATTCTTATAATCTATGATTTCTTTTATATTTATTTTAGTTATGATCATTTTTTAGATAAAAGGGATTAAATATTTGTAGACCATTAAAAATCAAATGTATTTGATTTTCTTTGTAGTAGGCATTTTTCATTTTTTAAACATTTCTTCATAATAATTATATATATTTTTAGCAAGTGTTAGTTTCATTGAAATAAACATCTCTGATATTTCTATAATGTAGAGGGTCTATAGGATGTTCATATCTTATTTGAGAAATTTACATAGTTAATTATGGTAGTAATTTTCGAATAGACTTTAATCTTTAAAAAATATTTTTTTTTATTTAAATATTTTAATAATCATTCAAAAATTATCACTCTTTATACTAAATATCTAAATGTCTTAATAGTCTCTAGAAAATTCTAACTAATAAATAGAAAATATAAGGCAAGAGCCTACAATGAGCTTAATAAATTAATAATAATTGATCACATCACATAATAATAATGAATCTTGGCTTCGGCCTCTTATCGATCAACATAATAAATAGAAAATACAAATAATCAATAGCTTTTCAGAGCTAGCTTATGGAAAAAAGATGGAGAATGAACAATGATAAAAATATGAGATCTTGAAACTTATTATTCAATTTCTCTTCCTTTTTTAAATTATGAATGTCTCATAGTAAAAACAAGGATTCATTTGTACATAACACCCTCAAGCTCGTGACATAGTGCATCAGTTGGTGTGGAATAATAAATATTATAAAGTTTTAAAATACATTAATTATAGTTCCAGGCAAAATTAAATGAGACAAGTTGCATTTGAAGATGAAAACAAACACATTCTTTAATATCATTTGTTTCAAATTTTGATGAAAGCTTCCATCATAGCTTGAGTGTTGTAAAAACCTTTCTTTGAAGCGACTAAAGATAAGTAATGTGATCCAACATCTCTTACATCAAAACAATAGATCCAATCAATTCTCTACTAATCCACTAATATATTGATAGATTATAAAAAAATAACTCACTATGATTGGTTGATAGATTATAAACTAATCCACTAACATGTTGGAGTAATAGTGCTAGCCAACAAGTACAACAAGTGCCACATAGTAGCTAAGTACTTGCCTTTAGTTCTAGTAAAACTAATGTAGAAATAATTTAATATTTATCTAAAATGTATAGTTCTTAGTTTAATTTAATAAAATTGTTAGTAAAGTTATTATATATTTAATTTATATAATGATAAGAAGAAAATTAATATTTAAACATAACTTATATATGATTTTAATTTGACTTAAATAATTTATTACATTTTATTTCTATAATTTCTATAATTATATAATTATAAATATATTTTATTTTATAAATTTTAGATATAGATATAACACCTAATATGAAAAAAATAATAAATTTTATTTTAACATAAACTTATCAATAATACTACTAGTATAGATATCTTAAATAAATCTATCTAAAGAAATGTTGATAGATATCCACTACAAGATAACTATAATTTAATTTACTACATCTAAAATTATTTATATTTCCTTTATCTCCATTTATTTATTTTTTAAACTAATTTAAACTTTTTATTTTTATTTCTTAAAAAATAGATAATATTATAATTTTAACGAATATTTTATGTTCTATTTATGATAAAATTTAAATCTTTTGACATGTAGATGGTTGCCAAATTTAACCTAGAAGAATGCCTATCAGCATTAATTAGCTATATTATTTATCTAAAAATATTTTATTTATTTCATTATCATATCTTCTATAAATTATTATAAAATAATAAATTGAAATTTTAAGCAAAAATGGTTTTTACTTAAACAAATCTTAATACATAAGTAATATATAACAAAATTAGTTATCTAAAATATGAACAAAAAATAATATATGTTATAGTATAGTATATTTAAAATATTTTTATTTAAATTAATTCTTTTGACAAATCTTTTTTTAAAAAACTTAAGATTTTCAATTTTTTTCTAAAAATATTTGACATTTTAATTACACATACATAAGTTTGCTAAACAATATGAAAGGAACTATAAAATTCTTAAAGTGTATAAGAAATATGTGTAATTTTAATCAAAAGTTGTTATTCAAAAAGTGATACAATAGTACTTAGTCTACCAACAAGTAGTAATTTAAATTAAACAATGATATAATCTATTTATGAAATTTTTAATAACTTTATCTTAAGATATATAAATTTAAATTGCTTCATCAAAATAGTTCAACCTTTTACTAACATTGTACTTTAATAATATAAACGGACTATAATTTATAATGTAATGTTTGAAACAAAAATTGCTACTTTTTAACAGTTTTAGCTGTGTGAAGAGTCCCAATGCAAATTACAGTAATCATTTACAAATAAATGAATACAAATACTTTGTTTTTCTAAATATATTTAAAAATAATAACTCATCTTTCAAAACTTTTATCATTTTGACTTAAAAGTAGTCAAACTCATGACATAAACATAATATTAAAAATAATAGAATATATTTAAAAAATATTTATAACTTTATCTACTTTTAAAATATGCAAATGCAGATTATATGATCACAATAGCTACCTTTAAGTAACACCATTCTATACTTGTATAATATAAAAAATTAAAATACATAATATAGAATACTTAAAGATAAAAATTACATGAAAATATTGTTACAGAGTTGCATCTTTAGAGTCCCAACACGAAGAATAATGACTTCAAATAACTGAATACATATATTCAGTATTATGTCCAAGGGTTGCAAGTTATTGTTATTTTAGTCGATGAACTAAAATTAAGTGAATTTGGCTGAAACCACAACGGAAATGGAGTAGTAGATTCATTTATAACTTCGACCATTCAATAATAAGTATTTGGAATGTGCGCCGAGAATATTTATTATAAAAATCAGTCCTTGATTTCAAGAATCTGCCTTAACTTTTTTAAGCAGGTGATTAATATTCCAAGTTTTTATTAGCCGGACAGTTGTATGAACACTCAGAAATCTCTCGATGTACCATGCCAATATATAGGTACCACCATAGCCCAAGACATACACAGAATACTGAATATCAGCAGGTGATTAATATTCCAAGTTTTTATTAGCCGGACAGTTGTATGAACACTCAGAAATCTCTCGATGTACCATGCCAATATATAGGTACCACCATAGCCCAAGACATACACAGAATACTGAATATCAACACCAAGTAACAAGCAAACAAAAAATTTCAAACATTAGTTTACTGCCTTCGAGAAATGGGTTCTCCAAAGGCAGTTGCAGTGAATATTGTTTTTGCACTTTCAGTCATGAATATGATTCTGGTTCAAGGTTAGTGTCTCCCTCACTTTTATTTTATTGAATAAGCCTGATGTTTGATTGGCAGAGAGTGATGGAAATAAATGCTGATGGCATTCCTAAGTTTTTGAATGAAATAATTGTGTACGTTTTGCATTTGATGTCTTCGATTATATATTCTAGACGACTAATATTAATTGTAAACATTGATGTTGTGCAAATGAAGGTTTCGAATGTGAGAAGCTTCCAGTGGACTTCTGTGCCTTTGCAGTGTCATCCTCAGGAGAACGCTGTGTTCTTGAAAATAAATACACATCCACATCCGCATCACCCCAATATGGCTGTCAGGTTACAATTTAACTTATAAGCCTATCTGATTAAATTGAGATTTAGTTAGCATGCAAGGACGATTGTTTCAGTAATAATTATAAAAAATGTTTTTATTAGTAGAATTTTTTTTTGATGGAAACAATTAGATTACATAGATATCGGCATCTCTGCCTTTACAAGCTGATTACAACATTATGAAATAGCATATATTAGTAGAAATTTGGCTAGCCATTGATTCACAATTCACTTATATATATATATATTTTTAATACCTTTGCGCTTCTTTGATATAAGTAGGGTTTATCTTGTTCTTAATACGTAGTGACACCAAAATGTCAGCAACATAAGGGATGACTAACAATAGAACGTGACATAAATAAGCAAGAAGAAATAAATTGGGAAATTGAAAAAAAAAACTAAAAAACAAAAATTTAGATTTGAAAGAGGGTTGCAAAGTATATAATGTTTAGGGAGTTTATGAAATTAGAAATTTGTTTCATAACATCTCGATTTGTATCACTTAAGAAGATGAAATTTTTATATCAAAACTGAGAAAGACAAATATGACACTACATCTCGATAGCTAAAGTAACAATTGAGACAGACAGAATACATAAATCCACATGTCTTCAAAGAATTCTGAAATGGATCTAAAGTTTGAAACAAGTGAGTTGTCCTATCTTTTCTAAAGAACCAATCTCAACCAAAACACACTCAATCATACCTTTGTGACAGTTATCTGGATATAAAACCATGCAATATTATATACTGGTACTGAGTTTTTGATAATGCGGGTGCGCATTGCAGTCCTCTGGTATCAAGGCAGACCAGATAATTGAATGGATTGAGAGCAAAGAGTGTCTGGATTATTGCGGTTTATCAAGAATGTCTGTGGGCATGTCCTCTGATGATCTCACTACCAATCGTCATTTCACCTCAAAGTTATGCTCAGATAGTTGCCTAAACAGTTGCCCCAATATCATGGAGCTATACTTCAATCTGGCAGCAGGAGAAGGTAAGTCATACTTTTAGTACATTGGACAATTATAACATTCTCTCTGTTGTTTCATTTACTATTTCATTTCATCCAAGCTAAATATTTTGTGTCTTTGACCTACTATGGACAGGATTATACCTGCCTAAATTTTGTGACACAATCAACAAAGAACATTATCAAGCAGATGCACCAGTGTCTTCACTTTCTCATGTAGCAGATGCACCAGAGTCTTCTTTTTCTCTTTCTCATGAAGCAGATGCACCATGGCCTTCTCTTTCTCTTTCCCAGGATGCTTTATCACCAACCTCATCATACCTCTTCATCCGTAAAAACTTAAATGAAATTGCTAGGAATTTCTTTACTTCCCTATTTAGGCTCTGTATTCCATTGCTACTACAGTAAGTTACTACTGGTGAATGCCATGGCTAGTTGGAGTGTACTTTATCAACTTGCACGGTTAGCAGCCCAAAATAAGTATATATTTTCAATGCAAATTGGCTGCTCAGTACGTTGTTTTATTTTTCCTAAACAACAGGACATGATATTTAGAGGTTTGCCAGTTATCCACGTAGCGGATGCAAGTGCTCCAACTCATCATTGGACAACTTATTTGGTCTCACAATTCATGTGCACTTGGTAGTGCCTATAAGCATTATAGAATGTCCATTTTTAATTTTTAAATAAATGTTTGGAGATTAGCAAATCTATTCACATGCATTGCTGCTAATTATGATGGCTTGACTTTTTTCCCTTTTCTATGAAACGTCCCATGTCCAATTGGTACTACAGTTAGTGTCGAATCTTCTCTATAAACGTAAATTTCAATGCAAATTGGCTGCTCGATATGTTTTTATTGTTTCTAAGTACAATAAATGTTGCTTAAATGTTTGTGAAGCTATCCACTTCGGGATGCAACTGGCAAGATTTAAA
Source organism: Cupressus sempervirens (assembly GCA_028749045.1). Classification (NCBI taxonomy): domain Eukaryota; kingdom Viridiplantae; phylum Streptophyta; class Pinopsida; order Cupressales; family Cupressaceae; genus Cupressus; species Cupressus sempervirens. The sequence goes on along the minus strand of CM053789.1, from coordinate 842,913,611 downwards.
TAAATCACAATGTTTTCAGTTTGTAGTATTTTAAAAGCTAAATGAAGGTCAAATTATTATTTTTTGAGGTTTTATTCTAGAACTTATGAACAAAATAATTGTTAATGGAAGATGATTCAATCTAAGACTTATGGTCAAAATGATGGTCAAATTTTTTTTTGAGGTTTTATTGTAGGACTTATGAGCAAAATAATTGTCAATGGAAGAGGATTCAATCTAAGACTTATGGACAAAATGATTGTTAAAACTGAAATCAAAGATCAAACTAATATAATTCAGTTTTTAATTTTTTGTTCAACTAATTTCAGTCAAAACTTAGGTGTTCTTATTAGACCCACATAAAACTATTATAAAGTAGGTTATAGAGAAAAGCCAACAAAATGATTGTCTAGGTAATTGAAGAGTCATAGTTGGTTGTCATCTTAGGATAACAAGCAATTCAAGCATTGTCTTCACTAAAGATTACAAGATAAAGATTTCAAAGTAATACTGATAGATTGATTGATCACAAGATCTCTAAACAAGGGCATCAACCATCAATTACAATATTTATTTCTAAAATTCAAGTACAAAAGGAGAAAAATACTCTACACTATGAGAAGAAAAAGTTCATGATCAATCATAAGGATGTAAAGATTTTTGTTGTCACCAAAGAAATGGATGACACCTCACATAGGGAAATCATGTCCTTATTAGTATGGGTAGCAAGGTGGCTTCCATTAATGTTATAATTCCTTCACTAAATATACCTTGCAACATGTAGATTCATAATTTGCATTGGATCCACATACAAAAATTTGAGAGTAGAATAGGATTTTTAGAGAAGCCAACAAAATGATTTTCCTATAATGGATTATATCTAAAGAGTAAGCATAATTCAAATATTTTTTGGATTAAAGATTAGAAAATAATATTTTCAAAGTAATAGTGATAGGTGGATTGAGCATAAGATCTTTAAACTAGGACATCAACCATCATTTAGAATATTTATTTCTAAAGCTAAAGTAAAAGAGCACAAATTTTTATGAGCTATGATAGGAAAAAATATAATCATTCACAATGGTGGAAAGATTGTAGTTGTAGTATCCTACTCAACCAAAAAATACCATCAAGAAAGCCAAACACCATCCTATTCAACTACAAAAAACAAATGTTGCATCATGATTCTTTAAAATATTTGAAATTTTTATAGGGGAAAGTATAGATAATTTTTGGTCTCATTTTTTATTTTCACAATTGTTTATCATTTTGAATTTGAAATTTCAAACTATCATGTATTGAGTTTGATGTATATCTTTATGTAATTTGATTTCCATATTAATTTTGGAATTTTGATTTCAGACTTTAAGCATAGTACTCTTTGTAGTAAAAGTCTTACATGAATGTTTTGTTTTTTTTAGTAATTGACATTGTTACATAGGTTCTTAGTGGTATCTATATACAAAAAATATTATAGAGAAGGATATTAACAAATATGTATTAAGTGTTATTGCCCTCACTTAAAGATAGTAATAGATAATAATGAAAGGGCTTTTGTGTCATAGAAGTAATCCTAAATATTTTACAAATATATAAACATATATTACCTGATCAAAATAACTACTTTTAGATGGTACTACATTTTACTCTTACAATATAAAATGATAAAAAATTATAATAGAAAAATATTGGAATTGAGAATTTAGTTTTTTATACTGTGGTGGTGGTGGTTGTGTTGTTGTGCCCATCAAGGTTCAAACACTAATTGGTTCATTGTTATTATTAAGAGTTTTGTACCTAATTAGATGTATTTATGATTTAATTATGACTATTAGTTTAAAATTAGATTTTAAGTTTGTATATAATATTCAATTAAGCTTAATGTTAGAATTTAATTGTGCGTAGTTTTGGGTTAGGGTCAAATTTAGTTTCGCATTACTGTTAGGATTATATTTGGTGTAGGTTATGATTAATTTTGGTGAATTATTGGAGTTAGGGTTCATTTTGGTTTAGTGTTATGACTTAGGGTTAAGGTTCAATGAGGTTTACACTTGACATTCATTTTGTTTAGTGTTAAATTTCAATATTGTATAAACTAAGGTTTAGTTTGGTTTAATGTTAGATAGGGTCTAGAAATACTATTAAAATATATTTAGGGTTATAATGGTATATTAGCTTAAGAATAGATTTTATGTTCATATAATATTCAATTAACCTCAAGGTTGGAGTTTAATTGGCTGTAGTTTTCTTGTTAGGGTCGAATTTAGTTTCAAGTTAGTGTTAGGGTTATATTTGGTTTAGGTTATGATTAATTTTAGTTTATTATTAGGTTTAGGGTTCATTATACTTTAGTGTTATGGCTTTGGGTTAAGTTTCATTGACACTTACAATTGACATTCATTTTTTGTGTAGTTTTAAACAATATTGTATTAGATGAGGTGTAGCTTAGTTAAATGTTAAATTGAGTATATAAATAAAGTTAACACATATTTATTGTTAGGGTTTTATACAATTTAGGGTTTATTATCCTTTTAGGAAATGGTTGAAGGTTTAATTTAGGGTATATAAATTATTAGAGTTTAATTTTATTTAGGTTAAATATATATACATTTGTGTGTAACCCTCTACTAAAATCTCTCTCTCTCTCTCTCTCTCTCTCTCTCTCTCTCTCTCTCTCTCTCTCTCTCTCTCTCTCTCTCTCTCTCTCCCCTCCCATCCTCAATTTCTATTATCCATATCTTTATCTTTCATTCTTTGTGTAACATATATTTATGCGCCTCTCAAGTTATCTTCATATCTTTGTCTCTCCCTCATTTAGTCTTACTCTCTCTATCGTCATATCTCTATACATATTTATATTTACTTATGCTTTATTTTTTATATTGTATCTATGTTTTCTCTCATATCTATCTATGTACTTCTATATAATTGTATATTTTATCCCACTATCTCATTATCTATATTTATCTTTATCTTTCACTTATCTTTGAACCTTTTGTATCACCCTGTATCTACGTCTCTCTCTATATTTGGCTCATCAGTTCTTCTCTATCTCTCTAATTATTTCTCTCTATCAATGTCACATAAGAAAATTCTATATTTCTCTATCCCTAAATATATCCTCTCTAATTTTGTGTTATATATCCCTAACATCACATTTTTCTCTCACTTTTATCCCTCTATCTATATTTTCACATTTCAATATCTTTATCCATCTATATGAATCTCATTCTCTCTTATTTTATCTACCCTTCTACGCTCCATTTATATATACATTTATTAATCCCCCATCTCTATAAATCATTTCATTTATACTTATATTTTTATAGTATTTCATTCTCCTTATATTTTTCTCCATCTCTTCACTTTTCTCCTTCCCATCTCTTTGTATCACTTGCACTCTCTACATCTTACTCATATACACACATAATGCATTTATTTCCCCTTATATCTACCTTCACCACTCTATATACCTCTTTACACCTTTCCTATCTCTTAGGGTCCCAAATATAATTTAAAGTTTGTTTAGACTTAAGATTTAATTCAATCTATTCATATTTTGATTATTTGTAATCTATTTAAAGGTTAAAATTGAATATTAGGTTCAAAGTTAATGTCTATTTATTTATTGAGCCCTATATATTAATTTTAGGGTTAATATTTGTTTTTTGAAGTGTTATAATTTTTTTTCTATCATATTAACTCTCTTTACATCTCTATGTTCACCCTCTATCATTCACACTATAGTTCTCTCTCTCTCTCTCTCTCTCTCTCTCTCTCTCTCTCTCTCTCTCTCTCTCTCTCTCTCTCTCTCTCTCTCTCTCTCTCTCTCTACCAAGATATCAGTATCCCTTTAACCCACTCCATATCTTCCTCCATATATTATACTCTATATTTTAAAATAAATTAATCTCTTCTTATCTCCCTCTCACTTTCCCCATTGTCTATTTCTACATATATATCTTTCTCTACCTCAATATCCTTATTTCTTTATCTTGATCTCTCCTCTTTATCCCTTTCCCTTTCCCAAAAATCACTCTATATCCATATCTCTTAAGCTCTCTATATATTGAGTTATCTAACTCCCAATCTTTCCCCCTATCTATATCTTTCACACTCCTCTACTCTTTTCTCATCCCCCACCTACTGTTATTTACCCCTCTATCAATATATCTCTATTTATTTCCTCTTGCTTATCCCCCTTATCTACATCTCTCCTCTCTTTACTTTATCCTTATTCTCCTACCCATCTCTCTATATAAAACTCATTTTTCATTCTATCCCCACATATTTATATCTCTCTCTTTATCTTCCTTTAGATATCTCTCTATCTTATTCACTCTAACTCTTTCTATTCTTCCATTATATTTATATTTCCTTATACTTATATCTCTACATCTCTCTATTTCAATATTTGTATCCCTCTACTTCCTCTTTCCTTTCTATCTCTCTAACTTCAAGGATCTCTATATGTCATATATGCAACATAATCCTCTTTCTTCATCTCACTATTTATTGCCTTCTCCTATATCAATGCACCTTATTATACTTTTATCTATCCATCTCCTCACTATCATTCATATATAGCTAACACATTTTCTTTTTCAATTTTGGTCATGAGGCCTCTCTCTATATTTTTCTCATCACAAATTCTCTATCTCTCAAATTACTTCTCTCTATCCTACACACATCTTCCAATTCTATGCTTCTCTCTCCCTATATATATCCACCTCACTAATTGATGTACTACAAGGCATGATAAATCCCCAAAGGAGATGTCCTAGCCCCCAAAAAATAACCACAGAGTGGAAACATAATAATAATAAAAGATCTGATACCAAATTAAAATAATTTATTCATAAAATAATGATTACATGCAATGTGCCAAGTTGTAAGTCCTTCTCATTTATAGCCAAATACAAAGCAATTAGAATAATAGTTCTACAAGATCCCTCAAGATCCAATCCAAACCCTAGCTAGTCTAGATCACACTCTGGTAGAAACCTCAAAGGAAGATAACCTCCTTGTTTCCCAAGCCTCAACTACTAGCTCTCTTCAAAATTCACTCATCTAGCACCTCCTCTTCTCCAAGATCGATGAATCATGACTAAAGACTTCACCACAACCCCTACTTATACCATTCTAAGACACAAGTTGGCCTAGAATGCTAAAACTAAATATCCCTTACATTAACTACTTAAAGAGCTACACATCAACCTCCAACACAAATTACATGTCAAATGCCTTTAAGGCTTACAATACCTATTAAATACATCAAAATTAACTACCTAAGACCCAAATAGGCCCAATCAATCCTACTAAATCCCTTAATCATGCAGGATAGCAAACTACCCTAAGTGTGAAAAGAAAAGTGTGTCCCACACTTTGATGCCCAATGAAAAATCCACAACCGTCTTCATCTTCACCAAAGGTTTCCACTCCAACAAGGAAAAGAAAACCAACATGCAAATAATCGACATCTGCATCACTCTGTCAAACACCATAATCTCAACCACCTAACTAGTATGCTCACTCCCAAGAACAAACTGAACATAATGCTTCATCAATAAACCCTCATCCACATCAGCAACTAGTGAATCCACACTAGAAACAAACTCCATATCAACAACAATATATAGACCTCCATCAACACATGCTAAAATCTCAACACCAACCATCTCATTGCTCACAACAAGATGCTTTGCAACATACAAGGCACCACCAATAGAAATTAGATCATCCACGATTAAGTGCTCTACAATCTCCATGTCAGACTTAACTAACTAATCATGAAAAAAAATCTCCATCCCAACATCAACAAGGTTAGGAATAACCTTAGCAACAACCTCAAATTGTTCTATAGGTTTTGTATCTAGCTCCACAAACTGATCAGAAAACTATCCTCTTCCACCTTGACCTTGCAATGCCATCTTCTCTCTTGAACAAATCTTCTAATTGGCTAGAAAACTCTCTTTTGGATCAATAGACTCCAGCTTCATTAGCATATAACTTATTTCTTTGATTCCACAACTCTTTTAGAAAAAGAAACATCCACCCAAGCTATTGTCTAATTAATCCTCCATTCCATGATATCATTGAGACTCGCAATCATCCCACTGTCCAATCCTCTTGGAGCCATCTTCCAAGATATTCGCAAAACCTCTACAATAAATCATCAATAGATCAATCTTCTATCTTTACAACGATAGATCCATCTACATTTCCTCCCAAGGTCCTAGTGCAATCTACCTTAACTTTGGTGCTTGGTCTACATACTTAGCAACAACCTTCGCTCTGATACCACTAATTTAGTGCAAGGTAGGATAAATCCCCAAAGGAGATGTCCTAGCTGCCAAAAAAAACCACACATTAGAAATAGAATAACAATGGAAGATTTGATATCAAATTACAATAATTTATTCATAAAATAACTATTACATGCAATGTGCCAGGCTATAAGGCCTTCCTGGTTATGGACAAATACAAAGCAATTATAATAGAAGTTCTACAAGATCCCTCGAGATCCAATCCAAACCCTAGCTAGTCCAAATCACACTTTGGTAGAAACCTCCAAGGAAGATGTAAACTTGTGGTCGCAATCCCACCAAGCGATCTCCTTGTTTCCCAAGCCTCAACTACCATCTGTCTTCAAAATTTGCTCCTCTACCACCTCCTCTTCTCCAAGATGGATGAATCATGACTAATGACTTCACCACAACCCCTACTTATACCAATCTAAGCCACAAGTTGGTCTAGAATGTTAAAATAAATATCCCTTACATTAACTACTTAAAGAGCCACAAGTTAGTCTCCAACAAAAAGCAAATGTCAAATGCCTTTAAGGCTTACAATACTTATTAAATACATCAAAATTAACTACCCAAGACCAAAATAGGTCCACTCAATCCTACTAAATCCCTTAATTATGTAGGATAGCCAACTACCCCAGGATGCTCCTGCATCACTAATTATATTAGTTATCTCCATCAACTCCTTTCTCTCCTACTCTTATCCCTCTATCTATATCTTCACATCTTCATATTTTTTTCTATCTCAATCTTTTCCTTATTTCATCTACTCTTCTACACCCCAACCATATATACCTATACTAATCCCCTATATCTATATGTCACTTCATAAATACTTATATGTTTATCGTGATTCATTTTCATTATCTTTTCCTATGTCTCTCCACTTCTTCTCTCTCCTATTTCTTGATATCCCCCACCCTTTGTATCTCTCACTCATACACACACAAATATACTAGGTCTATTTCTCCATATATCTACATCCACCACTTGATCTACTTATTTATAGTTTTCTCATCTCTTACGATAACAATTCCAATTTAGTTTCTTTCTAAAGATTTAGGGTTTACCTTAGTTTATTAATATTTTGATTTTTTTAAATCTATTTAAAGGTTAAAATCAAATATTAGGTTCAAAGTTGAGGTTTGTCTATTTATTTAGCTCTATATATTAATGGTAGGTGTTTATTAGGTTTAATATTGGTATTTAAAAGTCTTATAATTATACTTTATTCTACTATCTTACCTCACCTTACATATCTCTATTCACCCTCTATTATATCTCTCATATTTTCTACCACTATTTCTCTCATTTCTCTCCCTCTCCCTATTTCTCTCTCTTTGTCTCAATATCTCTTTCATCCACTCCATATATTCTTCTCTAATACTCTATATTTCTATATATAAATTTATCTCTTTTTTTCTCCCTCTTGGCCAAATTGCTTGATAAGTTGCTGCATTTGTTGCAATATACTGAACCTCAACTATAGATTGGGCAACTATGGGTTGCATCTTGGAAGACCAAGAAATTACACAAGAACCCATGTGAAAAACATAATTGGAAGTATTTTTTCTATCATCTAGATTTCTAGCCCAATCACTATATGCATAGCCAATTAGCCTAGAATCACTTTAGTAGTATATAAAATACCATATCCTTTGGTTCCTTTCACATACCTTAGGATTCTCTTATCGACTTGTCAATGAGTGTCATTTAGTGTTTCCATAAACCTAGAAATCAAACTCACTGCATGCATAATGTCAGGCCTAGTTGCTGTTAAGTACATCAAAATTTCAACCAAAATCTTAAACAGAGTTAGATCCACACTGCATGTGTAATCTTCCTTACTTGACTTAAGACCTACCACTATTGGTGTTGGTGCTGCCTTTTTGGTCAACATTCTAATCCTTTCTAAAATCTGATGTGCATATTTCTCTTGAGAAACAAAAATACCACAATCCATTTACTTAACTTCTATGCCTAAGGAGTATCTCAAGATTCCTAATTCTATCATTTAAAACTCATGCTTCATAACTTGTTTTAAATCAACAATAAGGAAATCATCATCCCCAGTATAAGGATTAAGGGTTTAAATTAGGGTAGATATATTATTATGGTTTAACTTTATTTAGCTTAAATATATGCACAGTCATGTGTACCCTTATAACTATCTCTCTCTTTCCCATCATCAATTTCAATTATCCATATTATTATTTCTCATTCTCTTTGTAACATATATTTCTATCCCTCTCAAGTTATCTTTCTTCATATATTTTTCTTTGCCTTATTTAGTCTCACTCTCTCTATCTTCACCTCTCCATATAGCCAATTTACTTACGTAATTTTGATTTTCTATCTATTTTTCCCTCTCTGTCTCTATCTCTATACCTCCGTATAAATGTACATTTGTATCACTCTATCACATTATCTATATTCATATTTCTCTTTTCTTCTATTTGAACCTTTATATCACCCTATCTTTACGCATCTCTCTATATTTGGCTCATCAGGGCTTCTCTATCTCTCTACTTATTTGATCTCTCTATCATCCTTATATATAAATAGGCTTAGATTTTCTTTCCTGTGCTTTTGGTATTTTTTCTGGGTTTTTCATGGTTACCTATTTTATGAGTTCTCTTATATGCATTTCTATAAACTCTTGATAATGTCAAGGTAGTTTATGTTAATTGGTTACTCTATTATCCCCACTATTGTTGTGCTAGTAAGTTGTTGAACATGGTTTTTAAGTTTAGTAGATTAAAGTTTAGACTTAAGTTAGTTTTAGGTGTGGAAGGTTTAAACTATTCGAAGATCACAGATGTATTGATTAATTTTGGTATTTGTAAGTTCTGGGTAGGACTCTAATTGATGGGGTTAGAGTGTGAGCCTCTAGGGTTGCTTGGCTGTAATAGCCTAGTATAGAGATGTTATAAGTACTTTATTTTTATCTGGGTTCATGAATCTCTTCTTGCATTTTCTAATCGTAACATTCTATGTTTCTCTATCCCTATACATATATATCTATATATATATATCCTTCTCTCTAATTTTCTATTATTTATCTCCAACACCACCTTTCTCTCTTGCTCTTGTCCCTCTATCTCCATTTTCCCATTCCATATGTTTCACCATCTATATTTGTCTCATTCTCTCTTATTTTATCTACTCTTCTACACTCCATCTATATATAAATGTACTAGAATCCCCTATCTCTATAAATTACTTCATTTATACCTATATTTTATTGTGTTTCATTTGCATTATCTTTTTCTCTATCTCCCCACTTTTCTTCATCCCATCTCTTTATATCACTCACACTCTCTACATCTTACTTATATAGACACATAATACATTTATTTCTCACTATATCTATGTTCACTCTAAATATCTCTTTAAACTTTTCCTATCTCTCAAGGTCCCAAATATAATTTAAAGTTTTTTTAGACTTAATATTTAATTTAGTCTATTCATATTTTGATGATTTGTAACACATTTAAAGGTTAAAAAATAAGGTCTTTATTTATTGAACCCTATATATTCATGACAGTTTTTTTTTTTTAAATTTAAATTTTATCAATAAATGATCGAAGCCTTGATTATATTAAAAATTAATAATAGAACATTAGAGTATCTCTATTCAAATGGGTAATGGTAGGCAAGAATGAAGAAGAAAACCTCCAGTCTTGCCCAGGACCATAGTCCTTTATTATTACATTATTAAAAGGGGCATTACCCTAGTTGTCATTTTCCAAACTTTTATTATCATTACAAGGAAAAGGACTAGAATCCTTTTATGAAATTTGTAATATTTGATGATTCTTATACCGATCAATCATAATCCTATGTCCAAGATGACTAGTTTGACCAAAACTTTATACTCTTAGTAGGTACCTCTTCTTAGCTATTTTGCTTGAGATGCTTGCAGCTTACTATGTTGTTAATCAATTATATAGCTTAAAGAAAACATTAGTACTATTAGTTAGGAACATTTGATAGCTTGAACTCTTGGCAGGATATTACTAAAATGCTTTGGTTATCCATGTGGGACAAGAATACCAAAGTCAATCCCAATTAGAAGCTGATCTCTCTCAATTTTGACATAATATTCATTTCTAATATAAGTTTTATCCTAACATTCTTTAATCAAAACAACAAACATTTTCAATTATTCTGAGTCCTACTAAAATGAGTTTTAATATATTAATCTGATACTCACTAAACTTTTATTGATTAATTCTTTCATATATGAAACAAGATTCCCACCCTTATTTAAATAATGCCATTTTTAAACATCATATTGAGAATTTATTCATTTTAGAATTGCATCTATGCATTGCTTTATATGACATTCTAATTACCCTTCTAGGATGATTTGGATCATTCTAATTTGCTCAGTTTTACTATCAAGATTAGTCTAATATTCTCTTACATTCACAAAACTTTTCTTATGTCACAGCTAAAAATAGAACCCAGTATTTGTTAAGTAAAATAAAAAATGCATCCTAAGAAAATTCAATCCAAACACACTACACCATTCAAAGGAGGCAGAAGGACAAAATTAATCTCACCACTAATATAGAAATAACAATCATAAATATTAATATCATCATGAATATATAGAGATTTGGATTAGGGGGAACCTGAGCTACAATACAGTATAAACAAGCTTGCTAATCTTCTTTTGAAAAGGATGCCAAAATTTGATGTATTAGGTAATGACCTATATTATATCTAATATTATCTTTAATATATTACAAAGACTATAAACAGAGCACACTATCTATAATTGTATTCCAAAATATGAGACTTTAGATACATTCATTGATTTCATGTGGCATACCAACCTAGAAACCTTTAAGGAACAATGCCTTAAAGGCTAAAAACAAGAGAAAAAATGGACCTAAAATAGACCAAAACAAAACACAAGGGGTCGAGGAAGAAAGAGAGGGAACAAAATAGTGGAACCCTCAACCCAACTACTAGAGTTCAAAAACTTGTCATCCACACATAACTTGTATGTGTATCAAACTACTATTTCTAGAAAACCATAATAATTTCTACAATGTCCTTGGGATTTTCAAATTGGAAATATGGTAGGAATTTGAAGGTGCTCTTTTCCTTGCTTGATTTTTCTATGTTAAGGATGAAGAATTCTAGTGCTTCCATATTCTCAAGCTCCACACCGGGTGGATATAAGATTTAAAAATGCCATGGTAGTTTTTGAGCCAAGCCTTGCCTCCATCCTCTATGATCCCTCTCCACTGTGGAGAAAATGGATGCTAGCATCCATTTTTGGCCATTCTTGATCAAAGGTAGTAAACTCTCGAATAACCAAAGAAGGACATCTGGGTACAATGGCCAAATAAAAACTCCTAGGTCGATGCACTATATACATTTCTAGAAGAGGAATTTGAACTTTCTCATCTAAACTCATAATGGCTTCTTCCAATCTCACACACCAAACTAGATCAAAAACATTATGGCAAAGTCTGATCATTACCCATTTTTCTTCTTTTTCTCTGGCCAGACAACCTATGAATTCCCCTATAATTTCACTATTATTTCTCCATGAGAAATCATAGTTGAAAATGCCTTCTCCTACACAACTCACCACAATCCTCATCATGTCATCCATCAGTTTTAACATTCGACTCTGTCTCCCAGGTTTCACATTGCCATGAAATGCCATGGTCTACACTTCTGACACATGTAATACATTGATATTGGTTTCCATAATAAGGTTAAAATTAGCTTATGCTAAAAGAGACAAGGATAAAATAGGTATAAAAAACAATAATCTTCAAGTGAAGGATCTAGAAGTGCCTAGATTTATGTCGACGATAGCTAATGCCACCTTTGTGACACCAATATAAAATGATACATGATGGAGTCTAGTTCACACCATGATGGCAAAGCTAGGGGAGTAATAAAAGGCTTTAGATGTTAAAATGGGGGGAAAATGAACATATTTTAGAAATATTTAGTTCTATTGATGTATAATTAGTTGATATTATAGAGTCATTCTCATAATAATTTGCAAAACTTCACTCCTATTGAGGAAGTCATCTAAATTGGCAATACTTTTTATATTCTAATTAAAAAAATTATTGCCAATTTGGTAGATCCATAATGACTCTTCATCTTCCCCTATATTTTTCATATAAATGAGATGATATGATTATGCATGGATATATGTGCATAAATGAGAGGTATAAGTGTTTTTTGTACTCGGATATGTGGTTTTACTTAAGGTGTGGATGCTATTTAAATTATAACTTGAATACCTGAGTTGTTCTACATGGCTGATCTAGATAAATTATCTGGTTATAGTTAGAGTTGATGTATGTTGTTGATTAGAATGCTTACAATTTAATATTAATAAATATAATAAGAGCTAGGGGCTCCTATTAAGACTAACAATCATTGAAGACTAAAATATTTTTTCAATCAACACCCTTATTTGCTAGTTGATCTACCCTTTTGGTACCTTCCCAAAAAATATGACAAATCTGAGTATCTGCAAAAAGGTCTAGAATATTAAGAACTTCTAATTTTGAGTTTAAGACCCAATTAGGTATCAATATTTTCCTAATTACATTTAGTAAAATATGTGAATTTCCTTCAATAATAATCTTGGATAAGCCTAAATTTAGGCAAATTTTGAGGCTTTCTTGCAAAGCTTCTAGTTCAGCCAGATTGTTAGTCATTGGATCTCCCTTACCTCTTTATTCTTCTTTTTATACATAAGTGGAGGATTGATAAGGTTTTTCCATTTCTTTTTCATTGAACCATCCCATCTCAAGAGTGATCCTTCTTCTTTCTAGGTATTCCTAAGGTGAGTATTTAAAGTCTCAACTATACATGCCTCAATTTTTTTAATAATCTCATCTGGCTACATATCTTGGTCACACAATATTCTTTTATTCCTTTCTTTCCATACCTACCACATGAGGATAGATGGGAAAATATTCCACATTCTACTATGGATACCTTTACTACTATTTGTTGGCCAACCCTTAAGAAAATCAACTAGCGATACTAGCATGGGAGTCTTCTAGCCTAACATTTGTTTGAGAAATTCCCAACAATATTGTGTATATGTGCATCTATATAAGATGTGATTAGTGTCTTCATTATCTTATCTACATAGCACACATCTTGATGGGCCCTCAATACCCAACTTGTAGAGTCTATCAACCTTTGTATCTTATTTTCAAATGCATGCCATAAAAAGAAACCTACCTTGGGCAAATAGGATGAATCCCAAAAGAGTTTAAGTGGGATTTCCACTTCTTTCCATCTTTAGGTGTGAATGAGAGTTCTATAACCATTTTTAACATTGTACTTGCCATCTTTTCATGTTGCCAAGATGAGTTTGTCATTTCTTTCTAATTGCATAATTTTCTTGCTTTGGATTATTTTTTCATATACCTTTTTTGTTGTTGGTTCCATGTCTATGTTGGTTCCATGTCTATATTATCCACATATTTCCATTCCTAGCTTGTGATTCCATTAATAGTTTTTTTTGGTTTTATAATCACTGACCTTGCACCCCCAATATTGGACTAATTTCTCTTTGATGCTTTTTGGGATCCTCAAGCTATCTACTAAGGGATACCCATCCCATGAATCTTCCTAGAATAAAGCTTCATCACCCTTTTAAATGTCCCATGTGAGATATTTACTAATAAGGGGTCAAATTTTAACTATAAATTTTTAGCTTTTAGATCCTTTGGGGAGGGTCCTCATCCTAAAGATGGAGTAGGGATCAATTGCATTAAGGTATCTGTTATATATAATTTTAACCCATTTATGATACCTTTCTACAAAAAGGCAAAAGGTAAGTTTAGTCCCTAATGCTTTATTTTCCCAATTTAAGTTTTTTATACCTAAACCTCCAAAGTCTGTTGGTTTACATATATTATCCCATCCTATGAGGGTTAATTTTTTTGAGTCATCACAATCATTCCAAAGGAAGCTTCTAATTTTTTCCTCAAACTTCTTATTGATGTGTTTAGACAAAGGAAGGTAGGAGAGGAGATATGTTGGGAGAGCGGATAACATTGATCTAATCTTAGTAACTTTACCAACTTTTGTAAGCCATTTATCTTTTCATCCTCCTATCCTAGCATCCAATCTATCTAGAATACTTTGCCATACCTTATTGGATTTACTACCTTTTTCTAACTCAATTCCTAGGTATTTACAAGGGAATGTGCCACTTTTATACCCCATGATGCCACAAATCTACATTTTCATTTCAAGTATGGTGTTAATGAAAAAGATTTCAAATTTTGTTGCATTCTCTTGTTGACCTAATGCTTCCATATGTCAAGTTGAATGATAGACCTGATGTTTAGGGACTATTTTTTTGTACTTTCATATAGTAGAATGGTATCATCTGCATATTGTTGGTGGGTAATGTTGGAGATATTTTTAGTTATAGTAATTCCATTTATTTTTCCCTCATTGTGAGCCTTGGTATTTACTCTCCTGAAGGCTTCTTCCATGATAATATATAGGAATAGAGATAGAGGATCTCCTTGCCTAATACCTCCTAAAGTGTCAAATAAACCTTCAGGGGTTCCATTAATAAGGACTAAAATTTTAGTAGTAAAAATACACTGATAGATGAAGTTAATACATTGGTGTAAGAATCCAAAGGCTTCTAAGGTTTTACATAAGAACCTCCAGTCAACCATGTGATGTACTTTTTGGATATCCAATTCCATGAACATGGTTGCCACTTTATTCTTATTGGCTGAATGTAGCATTTCTTGTATAATGAGTATTGCATCTAGGATCGATGTACCTAGAACAAAGCTAGTTTGTTCTTTTGATATAATCTTGGAGAGAATCTATTTAACTCTATTCACTAAATTTTTTGATAAGATTTTATATATAGTATTGCATAGAGCTATAGGTCTGAAATCCCTAGGGTTTTTAGAATCATCTTTTCTAGGAATTAGGGTGAGAAAAGTGTAGTTGATTTCAGACAACAATGATCTACCATTTCTTGATGCTTCAATAGCCTTCCAAAGATCAACACTAATAATATCCCAACATTTTTGGTAGAAGAATGTCTAGAATCCATCTGGGCCTAGAGATTTTTCAGGGTTCATGTTAAATAACACCAATCTGACTTCTTCCAAGGAAACAGGTTTGTTTAATGTTTTATTATCTTCTAACGTAACCACTCTAGGTATGGCTTCAAGTATTTTTTATTGATCTATCCTATTCGAGCAATCATAGTTATTTAATATGTTCTAAAAGTGACTTACAAAAATCTTAGCTATTTTGTCCAGGTTTTCAATGGTAGTACCCAGTGGATCATTGATTTTTAATATTTTTCTTTTGGCTCTATTATGTAGGGTGGAGGTATGAATTTTTTTTGTATTTGGGTCTCCTTCTTCTAGCCATTTTTCTCTTGACTTTTGTCTCCAAAAGACTTCTTCTTTTGCCAATATATTTTCCTGCTTGGCAAGTAATTCTTTTTCTAGATAAAAGCTATCAATTTTCATCCCTTTTTTAATAACGTCTAAATTTATTTCTTTTGATCTTTCCTTAATCTGTAATTTTTCTTTAAATATATTATTAAAGTGTTCTTTACTCCATTTAAGTGTGTTTTCTTTAAGAATTTTCATTTTGGAGACAAAAATGTACATTTTAGAACCTTTAAAATTACCTTAATTCCACCATTCTTTAATAAGTTCTAGAATTTTTTTGTCTAAAAACCAAATTTTTTTGCACTTGAAAGGGTTTCTAATAGGTTTAAAAGGTTCAAATAATTCAACTCTAACATGATAGTGGTTTGATATTGCTATTGGTAGAATTGAGGATTGGATATTGAAATTTATTTCACTTAGTTTTCCTTTGAGAAAAAATCTATCCAGTTTATTAGCTATCTATGATAACTATCTTCTTGTATCCCTCTCACTTCCCCCATTATCTCTTTCTACATGAATATATTTCTCTAGCTCAATATCATTATTTCTTTATCTTTATCTCTACTCTTAATCCTTTCCCTTTCCCTCAAATCACCCCATATCCATATCTCTCGAGCTCTACATATATTTAGTTATTTCTCTCCAAATATATCCTCCTATTTATATCTCTCCCACTCCTCTAATTCTTTTCTCATCCCGCCATCCACTCTTATTTACCCCTCTATCAATATATATCACTTTATTTCCTCCCTCACCTCCCCCTTCTCTCCATTTCTCCTTTTTGTACTTTCTTCCTATCATCATACCTATCTCTCTATATGAACCTCAGTTTATCATTATCTTCCCACATATTTATACCTTTCTTTATCTTCTTTAGATCTCTCTCTAATTCACTCTGACTCTTTCTATTCTTCTATATATTCAACTTGTCTTTATTTACCTCACAATATCTGTATGCCACTCCTCTTTTAACTTTACATATTTCTTTATTTTTCTATATCTATATCTCTCTATTTTAATATTTATATCCCTCTATTTTCTCTTTCTTTTCTATTTGTCTACTATAAAGGGTCTCTATATCTCATATATGTAATATAATTTCATCTTTTTTCATCTCACTATCTATTAACTTCTTCAATATCAATGCACCTTCTTATACTTTTATCTATCAATCTCATCACTATCACTCATACATACCTAACACATTTTCTTTTTCAATTTTTTTCATGAGGCCTCTCTCTATATTTGGCCCATCACAACTTCTTTATCTCTCTAATTATTTCTTTCCATCGTACACACATCTTCGCATTCTATTTTTCTCTCTTCCTATATATATCATCTTCTCTAATTATATATTAGTCATCTTCATCAACTCCTTTCTCTCCTACTCTTATCCCTCTATCTATACATTCATATCTGCATATCTTTGTCTATCTATATTTTTTTTCTTATTTCATCTTCTCTTCTACACTCTATCTATAAATACATGTGCTATTGGAAATATAAGAGTAGTAACTGAGTGGGGATGGGTGAATTAGTTACCAATAAAACAATTACAAATCCCTTAGATGTCAATACAAACTTCTTATTAACTCAAATCCTTGTACAACTTGGTTAGAACTTGATATTCACTGTAACTTAGTTTAATAAAGCAATCTTGAGATATTAATGTGTATTGAATTTTAGTAACTTAGTTTTAGAAAGATAAAGTAGTAAGAAAATAACATGAACACATGAGAGACCAAGATTTAACATAGAAAGCCAATTTAAGAAAACCATCAACACAACTATTTACAAACTTTTCACACTTCTAAAGTGAGCCTCATTAGGAGCTAACCCTTTGAAAGTTATGAAACACACTGTTAGGTGTGATCCTATTAAAGGATTTGAATCACCCTATTAGGAGTGGCCTTGTTAGATATCTTAAGACACTTCAATCTAGAAATGCCACCTTTTTAGAGGATTTACAAAATGACTATTAAGTCAACTCTATTAAGAGATTTCTTCACTGCTACAATTATTAAAGATTAACAATGATTGACCTTATTAATGAAGAAACTAATTTACATATTCTAATCACTCTTCTAGCTTATCCTCTAGACCCTCCCTAATCAGAATAAATTTTCAGCTCTTTGGATGTTCTTCTCTTAATCATAAATCCTTCTTAATTGGCATCTTATCTTCTTCCACAACTTCAATATTCCAATCCATAACTTGACCTTTCATATATATGAAACTCAATGTCAAGTTGACTTGAATACCTTTACAAATAAACAATTAACATCCACTAAGTTGGCTACATAAACAAAATATTTAAATTTTTTTTTTTGCTATAAGCCGACTATTACTGAAACTAGTCACTCAGTTTCCATTAAGTTCCTTGGTAACCAACCTAAATCATCTTACACTAAACCCCTTTGGTAATTAACCTAAGTTAGTTAACACTTAAATCCTTTAATGACTTACCTAGCTTAGTTTGCACTTGATCACTAAACTTGGCTTTTTCTAAACATTTGCTCAGTTACTACTAGTAGTGCTCGATTAGGGTGTAACATTTGTTTAACGTTAATGACAATATATAATTGAATAATTGTTTTCAAAATGTACTAATACCCTATATCTATACATCACTTTATATATAATTATATTCTATCATGTCTCATTCTCATTACCATTTACTATGTGTTTCCAATTATTCTCTCTCATATTTCTCTATATCCCCCACCCTTTCTATCTTTCACTCATACACACACAAATATACCAGGTTCTTCCAAAATATATATATATATATATAGAGAGAGAGAGAGAGAGAGGGAGAGGAATTAGATAGGGAGATATATGGAGGAAGAGAAAGAGATATATAAATAGAAGGATATGCTCTCCAAAGAGTTATTACTAGCATGAGAAAGGAGTTCTTCCAAAATATATCCAAATCTAAGCCCAGTCTAAATATTCCTTTACATGTTATGGTCTCTGTACTAAGACCCATTTTTACTTTCATAAACCAGAAATGATACATGTAAGCCTGCATAAAAAATCCAATATCTTCCATAAAAAAAACCAAATAATACCAAACCAATTTCATATTTATCTATTGTGAGTCTATTTTCCAAATATGTAAACCATTCATTCTTTTAATCCATAAATCATTACATGCATGCAAATTTATTCTCACAACTCCATTGAAGATATTAAAAAACCAATTTCTACTAAAAGATTCATAACTTCCACACATCTTCATAAAAATGACCCAAATCAAAAGGAATAGAAATATTATTCATATAGATTTCCAATTAATCTATTTATAGGTTATAATTAATTCATGTGTCAAGTACCAAACACTACAACATGACTATTGTTAGAGAATCTTAAATGTGCAAAAGAACACTTTCACTAAAATATGTGTAACTTCCTCAAAACTGAATGAAATTAATCCAAACCAAAAGAAAAAATAAAATAAGTCATACTAATTTAAAAATATATAACTTATATAGGGTTTTCATGCTGTAACTATCTTTTCAAGGCTCAGAAACAACATAAAAATAATGAGCACCAATCAAAATAGCTAGGAATGAATATTTTTTATAATTAGCTACACACTATTGGTAGAGATCCTATTAAAATGCTCATGATTGGTGCTATTTTGGTACATATTATTATGATTTTTTTATAATGTACTCACTCCTCCAATCCCTTTCCACTCTTTGTGTAGAGATTTTCTTTAATCACCTCTCTCTCTCTCTCTCTCTCTCTCTCTCTCTCTCTCTCTCTCTCTCTCTCTCCAATCTATAGAAACACCCTCCAATATCTCTTTCTCTCCCTCCTTACTCTCTAGATACAACCCCCCCTCTCTCAATATACCTACTAATCTCTCTCCCTCTGCTCTCTGAATATACCCCCTAATCTCTCTCTATGCTCTTTAGATATGCCTACTAATCTCTCTCTCTCTCTCTCTCTCTCTCTCTCTCTCTCTCTCTCTCTCTCTCTCTCTCTCTCTCTCTCTAGATATATATATTCCCCCTATTAAAATATAATATTATTTATATTTAGTAGTAGATATAAGGTTAAGGTTAGGTATATAATTTACTAAATTCTTAGTATAGTCACATATAGAGTTAGGATCCAAGGTTTAAAATTTCATTTATATGTCACTTAGTGTTATGGTTGGGGTTAATGAGTGGTTAAATGTTAAACACCAAAACAAGGGACATGGTTAAGGGAAGTATGATCTATTTAGGTGTAGTGTTGTCATATTTGGAGTAGAACTATGGTCAAAATTGGGACATAGGTTTTAAAAATGACTCTAATAGTGGAATATTTTAAATTGTATCTTGTTCATGAAAGGGGAATTATAAGTCCCAACACAACTATTTAGATGATGTAAAAAGTGTGAAAAAATATATAAGAATTAATTTTATGGAAAAAATTTCTCCATGATGATATAAGAACATTATATATTGTTGAATTTTTAGTAATGTTAATGCAAGTTTTACTGCAATGATTAAGAATTATAATCAATAAACATGCCTATAATCAAGGACATCTATGTAGACTTATGCTTTGCTTTCTTAATTAATATATTTAGTGGCCACATCCATTGAAAATGTCTTTTATAATTATTATATTTCGCTTGTTCTCTTCTTCATGAAAGCTACATAGAACAATGGGGAAACACAACTCCCAATACAAGTAACTAGAAGAAGTAAAAGTCTAAAACTGGAAACAAGAATGAACTATATACATAACATTTATTTGCAATGATGTAAATACATGTCATATTCTTTGATGATTAGGATTGTATTGTGACCTTTATTTGAATAATGATTATGAAAGACTTCTTTCATCATTGAGAGAAACCCATCCACTTGTGCAGATGTGTCACACGTGAATTTTTTTGCGTCTTTCATCTACATTATTTTCATTTGCTCAACATAGTCAATTGACAATATTGCATTCTCCACAACTTTAATTATATTTGTGCATGACTCTTTAATTATTTGTTGACATTTTTCAAGCTTAGTATCAAAGAAATCATTTGAGGCCATTGAAGTAGTCAGGCTAGTATATCAATAATGTTTGATTCTCTATTCAAGGCATCCATAACTCAAATATTAACCTAAAAACTTATACACAAACATTAACATATAGAAATAATCAAAATAAAAAAGTATTAGAAATTAATATAATTACTTTCAAATGAATAATGTTCAAAATAAGATAAATAAAAATCAAAACTATTTTAAATGAAATATTTAGATTGTAATGTTTGAAATATGGTAGCATTGTCTTCCACTTTTTAAATATTACAAACATAAACATTATATACTTTAAAAGAAATGAAAAATACTTAAATTAAACACATATGTAATCTAATTAAATAATGACAAAATATAAACTAAATATATAATTTGTCTATTTTGAATAAACTATTAACTTTCATAAAATATAAATTTCATTGATATAGTGACATTGGCATCCACATTAATGATAACATTTAATTATGAAAATGAAAACATAATTTTTTTGAAACATGTGAATGTAAAACTACTCTGAAACATAGGAATCTAAAACATGCGAATCAAAAACAATTCGAAATATGCAAATCTAAAACAAATTTGATAATATGTACATGAAAAACATGCGAATAAAAAGTATTATCAAATATATAAAGCAAATAGATTTTGAATGCAATTCTAAATCTAAATGAAACTAATTAAAATTAAAATCTAAATCAAAGAAGAATATTAAAACTAATTTTGAAACTAAATGTACATCTAAATGTAAGTACATAATCAAATCTAAATACAAAAATAAATAAATAAATAAATAATAGAAGTAGAAATCTCCCCTGCAAAAAAAAAAAACTCCAAAACTTCAACCAACTCCTCTTCGAAAACATCAATCTACTCCTCCAATAATCTCCACCTCTCCCTCCCTCCAAAAACACAAAAAGAAAAAGAAATTAGGAGCCTTTTTTAATAACTCTTGAGAGGCTCCTTATATCCCCCAATGGATGTATCTTCACGTTCCATGAATTTGTTTCAAATTTGACCACTCCTGACAAAAAAAAATGTATGGATGCGCATGCAAAAATATATTTAAAAAATGTTTAATATTTAAAATTTTAATGAAATTATTTCAACCCTATTTTTTCAGGCCTAATATTTTAGCCTCCATTTGACTTCCTATTATTTCAGCCAACTATTATTTTGGGAATGCTTTATTATTTAATAATTTAAAATTTAATTAAAAAATTTGTAACTTGCTCATTTTTCTTTCTTATTGACAAGGAATCTATTTTAAATTGATTTCTAAATATAATTTTTTTTGTAACTCCCATCAAAATTATTTTCTAGTTATATTTGTTAATAATTATGATTGCCAAATGACATTATGTATTTTAATTTGGTTTTTAATATTTTTATGAATGTCAAATGAGATTTTCTATTTTAAATTAATTTTTAAAAATAAATATCATTTGTAACTCCCATCAAATTTATTTTCTATTTCTATTTGTTAATAATTATGATTGCCAAATGATATTACATATTTTAATTTGGTATTAAACATTTTTGTGAATATCAAATGAGATTTTCTATTTTAAATTGATTTTTAAAAGTGATTTTCATTTTTTACTCTCATCAAATCTTTTTTCGTTACACAGATTATGTTTTTTATGAAACTATTTTTTTTTTTTGTTTTGATAGATAATGGGCTGAAGCCTGGATTAATTATTATCATTTGTTGAGAGTTATTATTATTACATGTTAATTTAAGTGGTTTCGAACCTAAAACCTATCCGATGAGAGACTCAAAAATTACCATAACAGCTCTTGCCCATATTCGAAACTATTTTAAACTTATAATTTTAAATAAATTTTACGTGAAATTATAATGCATTAATAAAATTAATAAAGACAAAAGCCTACAATGCAACAGTAACTTGTGAGCCTCTCATGTGGGAGGCCTTGGGGTTCAAATCTACCTTCGCTTAACATATAATAATAATTAATTCAACAAATAATAATTAATCTAGGCTTTGGCCATTTACTAATATAAAAAATAAAATGTGTTAATAAAAAAATTAAATAATATTTATTTAAAACCATATACATTTATTTAAATATTAATAAATAAGTTTAATATAAATGATATTACTATTTACTTTTATTTATTAGTTATCTATTTTATGTATTTTAATTAATATTTCTTATATTAGCATAGTACTACATAATTGGACATCCCTATATTTTGAAATATTATTATTACAATTGTTAGCAAAAAAATTTCTGGATTAATTTCTCATTAGTTTAAATAAGTTATGAAGAGAATTAAATATACCTAATAGTTGACACATGTTGAAATTTCACCATGAAAGCTATTTGGTTATTAGATATATTTTCAAATTTTTTGTTATATAATGACATCAAGTGAAGGTCAGTATTTTTTTTGAAAATAATAATTTATAAATTATATGCAACATCTAAAGTTGATATTTATTAGGGTTTTGATAAAAAAGAGAGTAATCAAACTAACTAAAATGGAGTTCATCCAAATATTGCATCATATAAAAGTGATCATGAACAAACAAAAACTTCGTAAAATATTCTTTGAAACAGAAAAGTATAAAGAAAGTGTTATTTATTTTTTATGGAATATTAAATTTAAGAATTCCCTTTAGTCCTCACACCATAACTATTTTTATACTTATTTATTAGTTCCTTCCATATGCAGGAAACTATAGCATTCAACCACTCGTACTTTTTAGTTTGTTTGTCCAATTAGAACATTTTATTATTCAATTACTTTTTGAACTATAAATTTCTCATATTTATTGTATTTAAAATAATTCAACACAATATATTTATTGATAATTTGAGTGGTTGTTTTGTGCTATAGTAGGGAGTGCAACTTTTTCCTTTATTTGTTTGTCCAATCAAAATAATTTATTATTTAATTACTTTTTGCAGCTATAAGTTTTCATCTCTATTATATTTGAAATAATTCGTAAAAATATATTTATTGATTGTTGTTTTGTAGGACTATTTTTTTTTATACACAAAATGTAACAAATTATTTTAGAGTTACTATTGCATAAAATTCATATTATTTTCAAATTATTTTAAAATTTTTATATATTTTACTATTACACAAAATTCATATTATTTTCTTATATCATTATTGATTGTAGTTTTGTAGGGCTTTTAATTTTTTATACACAAAATGAAACAAATTATTTTAGAGTTACTATGGCATAAAATTGGTATTATTTTCTTCTATCAACAAGAACTAGACACTTTGCATCTTGAGGAAGTTATGCATATTTTAGTGAAAGTGTCCATTTGCATATTTAAGATTCTCTAACAATAGTCATGTTGCAGTGTTTGGTACAGACACATACGAATGAGTTATGACCTGTAAATAGATTCATTGGAAAGATATACAAATAATATGTATTTTTCTTTTGGTTTGGGTTGTTATGCATATTTGTGGAGGTTATGAATCTTTTAGTAGAAACTATTTTTTTAGTATCTTCAATGGAGTTGTGCGCATAAATTTTCATGCATGTAATGATTTATGGATTGGAGGAATGAATGACTTACATATTTGATAACTAGACTCACGAAGGATTAATATGAAATTGGTTTGGGATTATTTGGTTGTGGTTTATAATAGATATTGGATTTTTTATTTAGGGTTACATATATCATTTCTGGTTTATGACAATAAAAATGGGTCTCGTTACAGAGAACATATAATGTAAAGGAATGTTTGGATTGGGCTGAGATTTGGATATCTTTTGGAAGGAATAATTTTGAACAACGCCTCCAAAGGATTTTTTAGCAACATGTTGAAAACAAAATTTATGAATAAAATAACTCATTATAGAAATTAGACTGTGTGAATGGAGATATATTGATAAACTTGTTAAAGCATATTTTGTGTTATCTTCTAAGCTCTGATTCCAAAAGTTGCTTTATTGTTTCACTTTCTATCTCTCTACCTTCATGGCTCTATTCTATGTAATCTAATCATTTTTTTTCATCACACTATATCTATTTCCTTCTCCCCCTATCTATGAACCTTCTTATACTTTTATCTATCCATCTCCTCAGTATCACTGATATATACCTAACAAATTTTCTTTTTAAATTTTTTTCACGAGACCTCTCTCTATATTTTTCTCATCGCATAATTTATATGTCTCTTATTATTTCTCCCTACCATTCTATGTTTCTCTCTCCCTATATATATATATATATATATATATATAGCGAGAGAGAGAGAGAGAGAGAGAGAGAGAGAGAGAGAGAGAGTATCGCTGTCTCCTTATCTTTCTCTATCTCTCTCTTATTTCATCTACTCTTATACACTCTATCTATATATATACATTTACTCATCTCTTATCTCTATACATCACTTAATATATACCTTTTTTTTGTGTGTATCATTCTTGTTGTGTTTTCCTATATCTCCCCACTTCTTCTCTCCTATCTCTCTATATCCCCTGCCCTCTCCATCTCTCACTCATATACATGCATATGTACTATGATTATTTGTCCCTATATTTTCCTATTAATTAGTATTACAATTTAGACATAGGATTTTCCTTGTCTTATTAGTTTCTCTGCCTAGAAAAATTGAACAACTAACAATAGCAAAAAAAGTAAATTTTGTCACTGATATTTTTAAATTAAACTACAAACCTCCCACATTCTTACTCCAAGACTGTCAATAATGAGTTGTCTGTTGCTCTGAAGACCTTTCACATTTTATTACTTTTCTATCTTTATTTACTCTCTTAACTGATAGAGATTTTATATTAAATTCTCCTGTATGTCATAAGAAGTCCCTCTATCTAATTCATTAATATAAAATGTTAGCTCTTTAAATATATATTAAAAATTACATTAATAAATTCTTGGCTTTACGCTGAAGAGGTGAACATGTGGGTCCATATCTAATTCCTAAAATGTTTATGTGGCGATCTTTTATAGTTGACAACTCCTAGACTTAGTGCTTCCACTAGAAAGTCTAAAACCTTCATGAAAAAAATACGTCAATCTTGTAAAACCTTTATCATTTTAACTTAAAAGAAGTTAAATTCATGATATAAACACAATAAAAGAATATAATTAAAATACATTTATAACTTTATCTAATTTTAAAAGATATACAAATGTTTGAATAATCCTATTAAATAATTAAAATTTATAATATTAATTATTTAGAATAGAAAATAGTACTTTTTTACATCTTTTAACTATGTGAAAGGTCTCGATATAGAGGGTAATGAATTCCCAAATAAATGAATACAAATATGTATCCCTCTAACACATACCTTAGAAGCATTGAAATTTATTGTAAACTTACAAGAACTAAAATAGTAAAATTTTAATTTCAGCCATTCAAAAATAAGTAATTTCAATGTGTTATGAGGATATTTCTCTTGAAAATAACTCCTTTGATTTCAGGAATTGCGTTAGCTTTTTAAAGCAGGCAATTAATATTCAAATTTTTATTAGCTGGACAATTGTGTGAATGCGCAGAAATGTCTAGATGTGCAATACCAATAAATAGGTACCCCCATAGCCGAAGATAAATAGATAAAACTAAATACTGACACCAAGTAACAAGCAAACAAAAAATTTCAGCATTAGTTTACTTCCTCTGAGAAATGGATTCTTCAAAGGTAGTTGTAGTCACTATTGTTTTTGCACTTTCAAGCATGAACATGATTCTGGCTCAAGGTTAGTGTCTCCATCACTTTTCTTTGATTGAATAACTTGATGTTTGGTTGACATATATGATTTGTAGTGATTGAATTATATGCTAATTTTATTCTTAAGTTTTTGAATGAAATTGTATTCTTTTTTCATCAAATTATACATTGTAGAAAAACAATATTCAATTATAAATATTTTTTTGTTTTTTTTGGTAAGTGTGGACGGGGCCACAAACTATATATTAAAATAGCTAGTTCGATAACTCCATGGGAAAGAACTAGAAAAAAAATTCCATTTCTTCATTGAAATACAAAAGAAATAAGCAGAAGAAAAGCAGCCCACAAAAGTTTTCCTGGATAAAAAGTTCTGCTAGAACAGGAAAGGCAGACAGAATAATTGGATGAGAATTAAGATTGGGATGTGAAGCCGAGGCAACAAGCTCTACATGTTGATCATCACATCCCATATTTGCTAAATAATCGGCCACAGAATTACCTTCCCTATATATATGAGATATCTGATACTCTCGAAACGAATCCAATAACCCCCAAATCTGTTTTAGAATATAAGTAATGTTGTGCAAATGAAGGTTTCGAATGTGAGAAGCTCCGAGTGTATTTTTGTGCGTTTGCAGTATCATCCTCAGAAGAACGTTGTGTTCTTGAGAATAAATACACCTCCACATCAATTTCACTAAAAACCCCATCTGATTAAATTGAGATTTAGCTAGCATGCAAGGACAATTGTTTCAATAAAAATTATGAATAGAATTTTGGTTAATTATTGATTTACAATTGATTTATATTTTTTTGAATTTGAGAAGAATTACAGATCTTTCTGGTTCTTCCAATTAAAATATAAATAGGGTTTAGATTTTTCTTAAAACCTAGTTACAGAAAAATGTCAGCAACATAGGGGATGATTAAGAATTGAACAAGAAATAGATTAAAAAGAAGAAAGAAATAGGATTTTTTTTTTTCTTGACTAGAATTATGAATTGAAAGAGGGTTGTAAAGTGTATAATCTTTAGGGAGTTTATGTAATTAGAAATTTGCTTTATAACATCTAGATTTCTATCACTTAACAAGATGAAATGTTCATATCAAGACTCGGAAAAACAAACACCAACATTACAATAAAGGACCAGTCAAACCAATTATCAAGATAGACAGAACTTCCATTCCTCTTCAAAGAACACTAAAATGGATCTAAAATTTAAAACAACTAAGTTATTCCGATATTTTTTTAAAGAACCAGACTCAACCAAAAGACACTTAATCATACCTTTGTGACTGTTCTTTATGCATGCAATATTATATAATGGTATTGAGTTTTTTAATAATGTGGATGTGCATTGTAGTCCTTTGGTATCAAGGTAGACCAGATAATTGAATGGATTGAGAGAAAAGAGTGTTTGGATTATTGCGGTTTATCAAGAATGTCTGTGGCAATGTCCTACGATGATCTCACTACCTATCATCATTTCACTTCAAAGTTATGCTCAAATAGTTGCCCCAATATCATGGAGCTATACTTCAATCTAGCTACAAGAGAAGGTAAGTCATACTTTTAACACATTGAACAATTATAACATTCTCTGTGTTGTTTATTTTAATATTTTGTTTCATCTATAAGCTGAATATATTGTGTCTTTGACATACTGTTGGCATGATTATACCTGTCTAAATTCTATGACATAATCAACAAACAAAAGTATGAGGCCGATGCACCATGGGTTTCCCTTTCTTTTTCTCATGCAACAGACGCACCATGGTCTTCGCTTTCTCATGTAGCAGCTACACCAGGATCTTCTTTTCCTCTTTCTAATAAAGTAGATGCACCATGGCCTTCTCTTCCTCTTTCAAATGAAGCTTTATCACCAATCTCATCATAACACTTCATCCATGAAAACTTGAATGGAATTACTAAGAGTTTCTTTACTTGCCTATTTCGACGTTGTATTCCATGGCTACTACAGTACTACTATTGGTGTATGCAATGGCTAGCTGGAGTATCCTTTATCCACATATGTGAGAAATAAACCTTCATAACTCAAAAAAATTTCTTGGCAAACAGAGGATGCTGAGTGAGCTTGGCATGATAAGGAGCTCAGTGGAGTTTCCTCCGCCGTAGTGGATGGCGAGTGACTTAGTCACCAAAGGGAGATGGTGCTCGGCAATGACACTTGGTAAACTTGGTAAAGAGGGGACCGAGTGAGTTTGGTGGGCACAAAGAAAGGAACCAAGAAAGTTAATAACAGACTTGTTGTCTGGTCTATTGCACCATTAAAACACAAAAATGATAACAAAAAACACACAACTCTGAACTTCTCAAATACTTAATGGAACATGCATAATAAATAGAAAGGAGAAATCAAAGAGATAAAACAATTGGATCGACTAATATGCCTACTTGCTTACTTTCTATTCATAAATGGATTCAACTGAATACAAATCTAGGAGCCTAGGATTCAATCAAAAATAAAATACTTTGAGCTAAAACTTCTGCTTGAAATATAAACTTGCAGCACTACAAGGCTACATACAATAAAAACTCTAGAGCAATCACTGCTTCACAAGAGAAACAAAAATGAACTTGCAAAATGAAAGGGAGATTCAACACATGCTACTACATCCTCTAAAACTGAACCTTCCTTTTATCCTTTGCCCTATGTGATGATTATTCCTTTCTCCTCTATTTGTTCCACTGATCTTCTTGCTCTCTCTGCTTTCCATCTACGCTCTCCTAGAATGAATAAGACTTCATCCCTTTTATCTTGTCTCAAAATATTTCTCCCTCTCTTTTGGATTTTAAAATTCACCTACTGCCTTAACTATCTTGACAAGGTAGGTGGATGTATGGCTCTAGGGGCAACTGACCATTTTCAAATTTCTGGCACTCCCCCTTTATCCTAAGCCATACAAACAAGGATCTCTCTAAATCCAAATCAACTAAACCAAGATTCCTTCTTAGTGCACAAAACTTTTCATTCCTCAAGGCTTAGTAAATATGTCTACTAGCTACTGCTCTGATTTACAAATTTTATTTTGATGTCTATATTCTCCACCAACTCTCTGATGAAGTGATATTTTTTCTATGTTCTTGTTTCTCCCATGGAAGACTAGATCCTTAGATAGTGCAATTGATAAAATATTGTCACAAAAGATTGTGGTTCCATCCTCTTTCCTTTCATTCAAATCTATCAAGACTCTTATTAACAAAATAGCTTAAAATGCTACTACATTCATTGCCATGTATTCAGCCTCTACTATAGATTGAGCAACAATAGGTTGCTTCTTGGATGCCCATGAAATTACACCCAATCCCATATGGAACATGTCTTTGGAAGTGCTCTTCCTATCATCTTAGGATCCTCTTTCCCACTTGCCAATGGGAATCCTCTAGTGTTTCCATAAAAGTGGAAATCAGACTTACTACATGCATCATATTGAGGCCAAGTTGCTATCAAATACATCAAGCTTCCAACAACTTTAGACCTATTGCTATTGCTTTTGGGGTTGCCTTATGATTTTGTATTTTGAATATATCCAAGGTTTGATTTGCATACTTTTCTTAAGAGATGAAGATGCCATCATGCATTTATTATAAAACTATGCCTAGAAATTACTTCAAGAGACTTAGGTTTGTTATTTGAAATTCATTCTTCTTGTGACTCTTTGAACTCACCAATAGGAAAATTATCATTCCAGGTAAAGATTAAGTCATCTACATTGAAGACAACAATTAGTACCTTACCATTTGATGTCTTGATGTAGAGAGTGGGCTCACCATCACTTTTGTTAAAGCCATTACTCATAAGGTATGAGTCAATCCTACTATACCAAGCCCTTGGAGCTTTCTTGGGCCCATATAGAGGTCTCTTCAATCTATACACTTTGTGTTCTTCACCTGCAACTTCATAACTATGTGACTGCTCCACATATACTTCTTCTTTCAATAAACAATTCAAGAAGTCAAACTTCACAGTTGTTTGATATACCTTCCATTTGTGTTGGGCTGCAATCTTTATGATAACACACATAGTTTTCATTCTTGCAACCAAGGCATATGTCTCATCATAATTTCTTCTGTACTACTACTTGTACCTCTTGACAACTAAGTGTGCCTTATGCCTATCTATTTTTCCTTTAGCATTGTTTTTATTCTTGTAAATCCATTTCACTCCAATTACATATTTCTTGGGAGGAAAAGTAGTTAACTCCCATGTCTCATTTCTTTCAATAGAATTTATTGCTCACCCATGGCATTACACCATTTTCCTCTTTCATAGCTTCTTCAAAGTAGATTGGATCACTATGAGAAAATAATGCAAAATTAACACTCTCATCATACCTTTCTTCTTGGTATATCTCCCTTAGACTCTTAGTCTCTCTTGGAAATAGAGAGGTAAGAGTGGGGTTTGAATTTTTAGTATTGTTGTTGCTACTCTTTTGCATACTAGCTCAAGGCTGTCTTGAATGGCTAGGAGCTGAAACTTGACATGTTTGAGACTACTTGCCTTTTTTTCCCTTTTCTGCAATTATCCATGTTTTCTACTCCATCATCTTTCTGATCACAAATTTATTCTTCTTCATCAATGGTCAAAAATTTAGTTGAAGTGCTTGAAGATTCATCTACTGAGCTATCCCATGACTAATTTTCAAGAAACTCCACATCTCTAGAAATGATGATCTTCTTGGTGATTGGATCATATAATCTATAAGCCTTTCACTTGGAGTTGTAACTAGTTAAGATATATTTCACACCTTTGTAATCCAACCTTTTCCTTTGTTTCTCTGGTACATGTGCATATGCTACACATCCGAAGACTCTCAAGTTCTGAACTATCCATCCATTTCTTGACCATGTCTTAAGAGGAATCTTGTCATGAAAAGACTTTTTAGGACACCTATTTATCAAGTATACTCTTGTTGCTACACTTTCTTCCCAATATTCAATTGGGAGCCCCTCTCCTATCATCATACTCCTAGCCACCTCAATAATGGTCATGTTTTTTCTCTTGGCCACTCCATTTTGCTATAGAGTATAAATAGTTGTAAGCTCCTTCTTAATGCCATACTTTCTGTAAAAGTTTACAAACATATTGGAGGTATACTACCTCCTCTATTTGACCTATGGACCTTTACATAGTGTCCACATTCTTTTTCAGCCAAGGTTTTAAATTCAACAAATTTATCAAATGCTTTAGATTTTCTTTTCAAAAATTATACCCATGTCCTATGACTGAAATCGTCTACAAGTGCCATAAAATAAGTACTCCCCCAATAGAAGTGGTTTTCATAGGGCCAACTATATAAGAATCCACCAATTCTAATGGTGCACTTGCCCTTCTAGAATTACTAGAATTAAAGAGAAGCCTATATGTTTCTTACCCAAAATAAAAGCCTCAGACTTGTCACATGAATCTGCAATACTTGAAAAATCATCTACCATTCTTTCTTGGGATAACAAATTTAAAGGAGAAAAGCCAAAATGTCCATAACTGAGATTCCATAGCTTGGAGGGGTCTTCAATGACACTTTTAAGAGCGCATTGTTAGTGCACTGCTATGCATGCATGCTTGGGAGACCTGACTTAACAAGAGAAGCATGTCTCTATCTTCAAAGGAAACATCTGGTTTTTTGTCATTTTGGACTGCAAAAAATATTCTCTTACTCCCATACTTTTCATGAATGATATACTTTTCATTTTCCATCAACAACTTATAACCATTTTGAATTATTTTTCCAACACTCATCACATTGTACTTCAAAACTAGGGCAAAATATACATTTTGTATCTTCTTCTCACCTTGCTTGGTGTGAACCATAATAGATCCCTTTCCTCAGTGGGAATGGTTTCATTATTTCCCATCTTAATTTTAGACTTGATACTTCTATTAATAAAAGAGAATAGACTTTCGTTACCACTCACATGGTTACTATACCCATTTTCCAAGTACAATACCTCAGAGCTACCTTCTTCACCAATGTTACACTTGATGAAGGCTATGAGATTGTTTGCGTTTCCCATGTTTACATCAGCCACATTTGCATTTTGTCTTAATTGATCATCCTTCTTCTTCTAGTATTCACTTGCATAATGCCCGAACTTATGATAGTAGTAACATTCTACATTTCTCTTGTTGGAATTGTAATTCTTCTTACCTCCTCTAGAGCTATTTTGAGAGGTGATTGCTCCCTCTTAGTTGCTTCCTTGTCCTAAGCTTTTTGCACCAGCATTCCTTTGACAATTTCTACCATGGCCTCTATTTCCTAAGCCTCTACCAGACCCATTTTTTCTTCTCCCCATATATCTTGAATTCTCTTGAGCCTTTAAAGATTTTTCTTGGAAAGTTGTTGCTGATTTGTTATTCCAATTCTTATGGCTTTGAAGAGTTCCCATCAACTTATCCATGGCCAATGTGGTGAGGTCCTTTAGTTCCTCAATGGTAATCACAAGGTTGTCATATTTTTGAGGTAAACTCATCAGTATTTTCTCCACAATCCTTTGCTCTTCATACCCTTCTCTATTTTATTTGAGCTAGTTTATCAAAGTAGATATTCTTCAGCTAAATTTTGCAATAGGTTCATTATCCTTTGTTTCAACATTCTCAAACTCCCTTCTGATCATCTATAGCTTCACTACTCTAACTTTATCAGTCCCCTTGAAGTTTTTCTCAAGGATGTCCCATGCTTCCTTTGAGTAATTTTCTATTGCAATCTTGAAAAAAATAGTTTTTTTTCATTGCTATCTCAATCAGACTTAATGCTTTTGCATCCTTTCTTCATGACTCCTTCAACTAAGAATTTTGAGGGTTTGTGAGTGCAACACATTGTGCTAGGTTAGTTACATCATTAAACCCATTCATCTTAAACTCACACAAATCATTAGCAACCATGATGGTTCTCATCCTCTTTTCCTATGTATCATAATTCTATCTATTAAAGGATGGTGGTTGTTTCCATGTCTTTCCTACATCTCCTGCCAAGTCAAATACACAAAAAAACAAATGCCCTAGAAAATTAAGAGGATGTGGGGCCACAAAGCTCTGATACCATATGAGAAATAAAACTTCCACCAAAAAAAATTCTCTACAAATAGTGGATGTCAAGTGACAAGGAAAGAGTGTCAAGTGAGCTTGGCATGATACAAAGTCAAGGGGAGTTTGCAAGGTAGTAGTGGATGTTGAGTGATTGGGCCATCAAAATGAGATGGAGCTCAGCAATGACTCTTGGTCTACATTGAGACTGGGTGAACTTATTAAATTAAGGGACCAAGTGAACCTAGTGAACTCTATAAAGAAGGGACTGAGTGAGCTCAGTGGGCAAAAAGAAACGAACCAAGAAATTTAATAATAGACTTGTCGTTTGGTGTATTCCACCATTAAAACACAAAAATGATAACACAAAACATGAAACTCTAAACTTCTCAAATCCTTAATGCAACAATCATAATAAATATAAAGGAGACAACAAAGAGCCAAAACAACTAGATCGACTAATATGCCTAGTTGCTTGCTTTCTATTCATAAACTTAATCAACTGAATACAAATCTAGGAGAATAGGGCTTAAACCAGAAACAAAATACTTTGATCTACAACTTCTACTTTAAATATAAACTTGTAGTACTACAAGACTACATACAATAATGCCTAGATAAATCATTGATTTACGAGACAAACAAAAATGAACTTATAAAATGACAAGGAGATTCAACACATGCTGCTACATACTCTGAAACTAAACCTTCCTTTTTATCTTTGCCATCTATGTTGATTATTCCTTTCTCCTCTTCTCTAATATGTTGATCTTCTTGCTCTCTCTACTTTTTATCTATGCTCTCATCAAATGACTAAGACCTCGCCCCTTTTATCTCATCTCAAAATACTTTTCCTTCTCTTTTTTATTTTCAAACTCACCTACCAACTTAATTGTCTTAACAAGGTAGGTGGGCATGTGGTTCTAGGGGCAAGTGACCATTTTCAAATTTATGACACTCCCCCTTTGTCTTGCTTGATATATGGACAAGGATCAGTCTTGATCCAAATCAACTACACCAAGACTCCTTCTTAGGTGTGTAATGCCCACCCATAGTTTGTTTTTCCATTGTATTTATCAAACTCTTTTATGCCTATTTCATGGATGTGTTAGTTTCAAGTATATTATTTCATATCTTGGACTAAATATATTTCAATGATGAATTTCTTAGTTGATTATATTTCACATGTTGATTATTGATTATGATTACTAGTGCATTAATAATGCTTTAATGGTTCTTATTTAATAAATGTGGTTGCTTTCAAGATGATGTCAAATGATGAGTTTTCATGTTTGAATATGTGATGATTTATACCCTAGATTTATTTTAGTACTTGTTGCATACTTGCATGTGTATGTTGTGAGCGTTTGTTTTACTTTTCTATTTTTCGTGTTTGATGTGGTTAAGGGAGGGAGTCATAGTCACCTGCTAGTTAGGATCTACATGATGTACCACTCTTTTTCATTACTTGTTTAGTTTAGATATATTTATATACATGTACATGCTTGTCTTTTATACAAGACATAGGTACCGAGCATCGACTTCCCTAAATTGCCAGGATAAGCATGCCCTATCACAATAACTCAATGGTAAGAATGGAGAGATAATGTTTAGGTTCAATCCCAGCCATAGCCTAAATGCTTGTCTTGCAAGGAGGACTTGTAACTAACTTTTCACCCTTTTTAAAATTTGTGAGTTTATTTTTGTGTGTGCTCTTTGATTTTGAGTTTCGGTCTATTTTAGTAATGTTGCTTTTATGTGGATTTCACTATGTGATTTATTTGGTAAATGATTTAATTAAAATATTTAAGTTAATCATATAAAGAAAATATTAAAGCATGAGAATATTTAATTAAGTTAAAAAATTAATTAAATATGAGCTTTAATTTAAAAGTTGTAATTTAGAAGTCTTAATTCAAAAAATTGGTTAAAGAGAAATTAGAATATGATGATATTTAATTAATTATTCATTAATTAAATATGTACTTTAGTTTAAAAGATTTAATTTAAAAGTTTAATCTAAGAAGTTGGACAAAAAGAGATAATTAAAATATTAAAATATTAAAGATTTAATATTGTTTTATTATAATTATTTATTTGATAATTAAATTAGAGTTGCATTTAATCAATGAGCTTTGATTATCATTATTAATTTAAACAATAAACTATACTTTAATTAATAAGTGGAGGAAAATAAAATATAAAAGAATATTTCAATTAAAGGATTCTTTAAATATGCATGAAAGAATTAAATTTAGAAAATTTGATTAAAGTTTTAATTTGGGCGTATTTATATTTATTTAATTTAATAATAATTTATTTAGGAGTTTTATTTTTAATAAACTTTAAATAATATTATTAGTTAAATTAATCAATATTATATTAAAAAAATGTCGCATGATTTAATAAGGGAGAGAAAGCTTTAATTTAATAAAGTTTATTTTAATTAAATTGCATAAAGTGTAGGCATGAAAATAAAGGTATAGTAATTAAAGACAAAGGTTTTTCGCATGATTGCATGATCAAAGACTTGATTTGAGGGAAAAATTCTTTTTTAAGGAAATTAGAGCTCACTTCTAGATACATGAGTTTTAGGGAGAAAAATTTAGAATTGAATCAAAAGAATTGTTGAAAGTTTCAGAAGGTTTGGATTTGCATGCATTCATAGATTGTCTCAGATTTTAGCTATGATTTTGAGGTAGGGTTTGAAAATCTATTGTAGAATTTTATAGAAAGATTTGTCTACTTTGTGTCTTCCTAGGTATTTGCTTATTGCTTATTAATTTACTGCAGTGATTGTTGAATAAGAAATTATGTTATAGATTTTAAAAGAGTTAAACTTATTAATCAAGAAAACTTGACTGCAAAAATTTATAGAAAAAAATTGTAGAAAATTATTGTGATTGTATTCTTATAAACCCTTTTCTAATGTAATGAAATTTTGATTATTGAAAATTGGAAGAAAAATAATAAATTGAATAGTTAGACTTTCAAATTTAAATTTGTCATTAGAACCATGAGATTATCATAGATTTTCTAAATATAGATAAATATTACTCTTATATCTAAAATAATTTAACTGCAAAATTTATTGAAAAAAAGGAAAAAGATTAATTGAGAGGAAAGCATGTTGTAACTAAATGTGTGCATGCATGTGAAAATAAATATGGTAAAAATAGAAAGCTAAGTATAATATGGTTACATGTATGTGAAAATAAATATGTTAAAAATAGAAAGCTAAGTATAGTATGGTTACATGCATGTGTAATAATATGCTAAAAATAGAAAGCTACGTATAGTAGGATTGCATGTGAAAACAAATATGATAAAAATAGAAAAATAAGTATAGTATGGTTGCATGAATTGAGAGATCAAAGACCTACAAAAATACTAATTGCATGTGTATTTTTATTTAATATAATATAATTTAATATTATTTATTTATTTTTATCGAGGCAGGAGATCAATCCTAGGGAAATCCAAGATGGAGGGAGGGTAAGCCGAATGAAAGAGATGTCAAAACTCATGCAAAAGCTAACAAAATAAAAATAAAAATGAGCAAGCAGGCTGCTATTAAGAAAAATAAAATTAGATCTATGTCATATTGCTAGACATGAAAGGAGTAGCAATGCCAGAGCAGAGAGGAAGGTGCTTAGATAGTGGGGATGGTGGTATCAAATCAATAGGTGTAAATCTAGGTTTAGGGTTTTGCCATCCAACAAAGCGGCAAGATGTTTTGGGCAATGGCAAGGGCTGTCAGACTTCAACCTTGGATAGGGTTCCTTCCTAATGGCAGAATAAAGGCACGCTGCTTGCAAATGACTTAGATCTCCCTGACATTTCTTCTATTTTTTCCAGAACACCGATAGTTCAGCCAACATGGGACCATGATTTTACCCGGATCTTTTCTTCAACCCTAATGGTTCAGCCAATCAAATCTGCCCAAGTTCCTCTTCCATTCCAAAAATACTCTTTTAGAAATATAAATTCTAGAGTGATGCAGATTGTCAAAGATAAATCAATTTTCAGGGGGAAGGCAATTGTTCAACCAGCCAAAGCTTTCTTCCTTAACTCGCATTTTCATGATCAACGGTTGGGGTCAAAATCTCAAGCTCCAAGTAATGTAACTTCCAAGCTTTGGACAAAACCATCCACTTTTGAGAAAGTTAAGAGGTTTCAATCCAAAAGATATCATCCATCCATGGCACACAAAAAACTTAATCACTAGCTTATTAATAAGCAACCCATATTTGATATCTGTGAAGGAGCTCCTTTTGATTCTTCAAATCACTTGCAAGATAGTTTGAATCAAAACAAGATGGGTACAAACTCTAAGATGTTTCTGAATGTCAACACACGAGCCCCCTTGATTCCAAAAAAGGTTTGGTGGAAAAAAATTTTGAGTAATGTTGATCAATGTCAAAGTAATGTCGATCAAGTTCCATAGAATCCTAAACATGATCTCAATCAATTGCATGTCAGTTTCCCTTGTCACATGTTACAACATTCAATTGATATGCTTCGTCAATCAGCTCTCATTGGTAAGTTTTTTTCTTCTTCCTTGTTGTTTTTGGATATCAAGAAATGGGCGTTTGATTCTTAGTCTGGTCTCAAGGATATTTTCTACATTGATCTAGAATCCAAATGTTTTATTGCCATTTTTACCACCAAAATAGAGAGAGATGTTGTTCATAAGCAAAAACGTTGGTTTTGTCATGGAGTTGGATTATATACTATGTTTTGGGTTCCAAATTTTAATCCTCATGATATATCTATTCAATTTTTTCCTCATTGGATTTATTTTCCCCACTTGCCATTGGAATATTGTGAACTAGAGATCATTGAAATTATAGCTAATAAGTTGGGTATTTTCTTAAAACATGACCTTATTCCTTTTGAATGCCCACATTTGGAAGCTAGAGTTTGTCTGCTAATTGATATGCAAAAATCTTTTCCCTCTTCTATATCTCTTATATCTAAATGGGGAAATTGGTCACAGTCAATTAAGATCCAGGATGCAAGTGTAGTCAATAAATTTCAAGATAATCTTGGTCACTTCAATAATATGTGCCAAATAGGGCATGTGGATGTCTTAGCAGTATGTTCATATCATTGCTCTGATCCAAACAACTATTCTCGAAAAGTTTACAATCAGGATGTTCAATGTATGTCAGAATTTCTGCCTAAGGATCATCAATTAATGCCAGGTGAACACAATTATTTGCACAATGGGCTAGGTATGCAAATCCCATTTGCATTCAACCATATGAATATGATTAACTTTCAACAAATGTTTTGGATCATAGTTTTCTTCTAGCAGGCTTTTTATAGATCTAAGTTATTTTTGTTGGATGCTCCAGCTGATGATTTGGATTCTCCTATTGATGTGACCCCAAGGTTATCCATTTTGCCTAAATTTCATCATTTATTGGTTCCAAGTTCATTGCAATTAATTACCTTCCAAAATAAGAGTTTCTCCTTATTAAGATGGCCTATTCGGTACTTATCTTTTCAACCTTCTCTTGTAATATTGAGCTTTATTTGTGATCAAATTATTACTAAAATTGCCAATTCAATCATTTTTGGTATTGCAAGAGAAGAAGGTATTCGTGATGAGGAATATATCTTGCCTGCGATTGATAAATTTCTTAGAGAATTTCAATTTTGGAATAAAGTGGTTCCAGGTCAGATCCCTAATAGCAAAAGCAAGCTTTTCCAAGTATCTCAGTTTAATGGTGTTGCAGGTGAATTAGTATCTCTAGAAGACTCTATGGGGCTAGAA
Organism: Cupressus sempervirens; assembly: GCA_028749045.1. NCBI lineage: Eukaryota > Viridiplantae > Streptophyta > Pinopsida > Cupressales > Cupressaceae > Cupressus > Cupressus sempervirens. Next base: position 842,874,327 of record CM053789.1, on the reverse strand, counting down.
ATGATTATCTATCAGCAAGTACAAAAATCTACTGATTTTATTTCTCAAGATCCCTATTATCAACATGAGCAAGTGCAACCCTTGCAGGATGATGCTACTATTATTGAAGGTCAAGATAATTTCAAGATTTAGCCCTTATCAATTTTACAAACTCCATCCAAAGTGGTTTCCAATATAAAAACTCCTAATTCTAGAGGTAGGCCAAAGGGTTCTAAGACTAAGATTGAGATTTCTGATAGTATCCAAACAACATTGGATAGTAGTTTTATTGTTTCTAAAAGATTGACAAGGAGAACATGATGTTCTTCTTGTCCACAATGAAAATCAACTCATGGAATGCTAATGGTATAAATGTCTCTGACAAAAGGCATAGAATTAAACAAGTGGCTGATTCTATGCAAGAAGATATTATTTTGCTTCAGGAAACCAAGTTATCTCAAGATAATTTTGACAAAAAAGTAGCAAAATGGCAAAAATGAAAATCTTTTCATGCTCATGGAATAGGAGCTTTTGTGGGTCTTGCTACACTTTGGAATGCTCTCATAGTTAATGCACAGCTCATCCAACAAGATAATAATTGGCAGATGCTGCGTATATCTGTATTTGATGTATCATTTATTTTGATTAATGTCTATGGACCTTCTTCATCTTAGGATAAAGCATGTTTGTGGAAAACTATCACTCATTCTATTCAGATTCAAGAACTACAAAAAGTAGTTATAGGAGATGATTTTAATGCTTTATTATCTCAGGTAGAGAAAAAAGGAGGTATCATTCCTCCTCCAAAAACTCTACAAGATTTTAATTGTTTTGTGGATAATAACAATCTCATGGATATTCACCCAAGGAATGGATCTTTTACATGGACAAATAAAAGGGTTGGATTTGCACATATCACTACTTGTCTTGATAGATTTCTTTTATCACTTGACTGGAAATTGAGTTGCTCAGATATTTCTTCAGATATTCTCTTATCACTAGGATCTGATCATTTTCCTATATCTTTAACTCTCAATTACTAAGACAAAAGCAGTGAAAATCAATTCCATTCATCCTTCAAATTTGAAAATATGTGGCTTCGTCATCCAGCTTTTTTGAAGAATGTTTAGCATTGGTGGAATGAGGCTCCTTATGTGGATGGATTTAAAATGCATCAATTTGCTATGAAGTTGAAATATGTCAAGTCTCAAATCAGAATTTGGAATCAGCATGTATTTAAAAATGTGTTTTCTCAAAAATCAGCAGTCAAACAACAACTAGAAGATGTATATAATCATATCATTCAAAATGGTATGAATGAAGATACATATGTTTCTCAAAAGAATCTTCAGCAAGATTGGGATGAGTAATGTGCAAGAGAGGAAACTTATTGGAGACAAAAGTCTAGAGAGCTATGGCTTCAAGATGGAGATAGAAATACAATTTTTTTTCATGTTTCAACTAAACAAAAGAGAGTTAACAATTCAATATTTCAGATCAAAGATGCTATTTTAGGTGATCTTATTACTAATGAAAATCTTATTCAGAATGAATGGGTGAAGGTTTTTAAGTATCTCCTTGCACCTAATAGCATGCCTTCTCCTTCTAACTCACAAATGAATGAACTTCTTGATTCAATTCCAAATATGATTTCATCTCAAGATAATGACATGCTGATGGCACCTTTCACTATTGAAGAAATTCACAAGGTCATTTTTTCTTTTCCTCCAGATAAAGCCCCAAGCCTGGATGGTTTCACTGCTATGTTTTATCAAACTTGTTGGGATATCATTGGATGGGATTTATTGGCAGCTGTTGAAGAATCAAGAAGGTGCAAAATCATGATTAAATATTTTAATACCACAAATATCTCAATTATTCCAAAGATCAAGGATCCTCAAACATTTGCAGATTTTAGGCCAATTTCACTATGTAATCTATCATACAATATTATAACTAAAGCCATATATCTTTGAATGCAACATATTATCCCTTGCATTATTTCTCCTGAACAAGGTGGATTTGTTCTAGGAAGGGAAACTATGGAAGGGGCTATAGTGGCGCATGAGGTTCTACATTCTATAAATTCTCATTCCTCAAATTTTGTAATAAAACTTGATATGATGAAAGCTTATGACAGGGTTTGTTGGAAATTTTTGCTGCAAGTGCTTTCCAAAATGGGTTTTTCAAAGAATTGGTGCAAATGGATTAAGGCATGTATTTTGGGTGCTTGGTTTTTAGTATTAATAAATGGTAAACTGGTGGGCTTCTTCTCTTGTACTCAAGGGATTAGGCAAGGAGACCCCCTATCCCCAACTCTTTTCATCATTATGGCTAAAGCTTTTAGTAGGACCATTTCACATCAACATAAGCTCAGTAATTGGCATGGCATGCTTATTTTGGGTACAAATATTGCTATAACACATTCTCTATTTGCAGATGATACACTTTTATTTGGATTGTCAAATGTTCAGGAAGCTAGGCATATTCTTCATGTTCTCAATCTATATTTAGTAGTACCAGGTCAAGCCATTAATGCTCAGAAATCAAAAATCTATTTTTTTTAACACAAACAAAGTGATTTCTGACAAATTTAAACAAATATTAGGTTTCTCAGAAGATTTATTACCTTCTATCTATTTGGGCATCCCTTTCTTTATGGGTTCACATAAATCTTCATACTAGGACTTTGTCATTCAACGTGTTCAGAGTAGAATCACTGCTTGGAAAGTTAGATGGTTATCCTTGGCTGGGAAAGTCTTGCTGATTAAATCAGTATTAGCTGCAATTCCAAATTACATTTTTTCTATTCTTAAAGCTCCCCCCAAAATTCTAGTTCAAATTCAGAAAATGATTAAGGGCTTTTTATGGACAGGTAATATGGATGATTCTCATAAGTTCCCACTTATTTCATTATAGGATATGTCATAGATTCTAGTAGTAGGAGGGGCAGGTGTGCATGACCTTACTAAAAGAAATGAAACATTTGGTGGGAAATTGGCTTGGCAAATGTACACTAAACCTCAATCCACTTGGTGCAAAATTATGCAACAAAAGTATCTAGATAATAATGATCCTTCTAGAATTCTCTCTATTTTGGATCCTCCTAAAGGTTCAATTATTTGGGATTTCATGATAGCTTCTCGTAATATTGTGGTTAATTATGTTTCTTGGGAAGTTAATGATCATACTAAAGTTAACTTTTGGAGAGATTCTTGGAATGGTCAAATTTCACTTTCCAATAATTTGATTTCTCTGAATATTATTGAAGTGTTAGAACTACACTGGGGTACTCAACTTTATTAGTATGTGGCATATGTTTGTGAACTTTCAGGGAAAGTGTTTTGGAAGGATCCAACAGTTTTACCACTTTCATCTCAGGAAATTAGACAATTCAAAGATATTTTGTCTTCCAGGCAAGTCTTCTTTTTTGGATCTCAAGATAGGATTTTATGGGCTCTAGCTAAGGATGGCAATTATTCAGTAAAAGAGGATTATAAAATTTTGCAGCAAAATGTTTCACATAAAGTTACCTGTAGGGCATTTTGATTTTGTTGGAATCATATTGTACTTCCAAAGCCAGCTTGTTTCGCTTGGCTTGCACTAAAACATAGGATTTTGACCAGTGACAGATTGGCTAGATTGCACATTGGCTCCTCTTTTAACTGTGTTTTTTGTGATGAGTGTGAAGAATCAGTGGATCGTCTTTTTGTCTCATGCTCATTTGCTTATCAATGCTGTAGTTTTGTCCAAAATAATTTGTGGGATCTTTTTCAAGCTTGGCCAGTCCTTTATCCCAAATCATTATTTGCAAACCTTTGGAAATGTATCCCGGCATTGGTTGTTTGGGCTATTTGGTGGGAACATAACAAATGTATTTTTAGAAAAGAGAGCCATTCCTTAGAAATTGTTTTGGAGGGAATTGAAAGATCTATCTCAGAGGTGACAAATTCAAGTTTGCAAAAGACAAAATTTAATCCTATTGTTACTTCTTGGGACTCTCAAATTATTCAAAGATGGAAACATTTATTCATTCCAAATGGTTGGAAAATTGGTAATTCTTCCACTTCTTCATTATCTTGTAAGCAAATAGGATGGAGGCCACTAGATGAGGGATATTGGAAATTGAATTTTGATGACGTATCAAGAGGTAATCCTGGCCCTTCTAGTTTTGGTGCATGGATCAAAAATTCAAATGGAGATGTTATGGCAATTACAGTATCCCCTTTGCCTATTAATACAAATAACATGGCAGAGGCACAAGCTCTATTAGCTGGTCTATTTTAGCAAAACAAGGTAATTTTCAATTGCTACATATTGAAGGGGACTCCTCTGTCATTATTAATGCCTGTATTCATAGGAATGTCTTCTGTTGGAAGTTAAAATATATTCTTATTCAAATTTGGAGGCTCCTAGATGAGTGCTTGGATGTTTTTATTTCACACACCTATAGGGAAGGAAACCATGTTGCGGATTTTCTTTTGAATTTGGGTTGTGATGGGTTGTTGATTTCATCACTTCACCCTTTATCCATAATTGAGAAACATGCTGCCCTCAAAAAATTAATTTAGGAAGATAAGTTTGTTGGATCGTGCTCATGTATACCAGTTTGAAGGAAGGTGATATTCAGTTCTAGATATACTAATGGGTGGTACTTGATTCACCCTTTGTAATTATTTGTTCAAATTATCTAAAACTATGTATACATTAGGGACGATGCTAGATTTTCTTCACTGATTCTTTCCCAGTTGACCTCGTTGAATCAGATTAATAAAATATTATAGTGGCTTGCCACTTTTGTCTTATATATATATATATATATATATATATATATATATATATATATATATATAATTTAATTTTTAGGTTTATTTATTTTTAAAATTAATTAATTAATTAAAAATAAATTATTTAATTAAATGTAAAATTTTAAAATTATTTATTAATTTCTAAATATTTAAATAAATATTATTCACTTAGTTAAAATGAGTGTTAGTAATACTAGTGATTCTTTAAGTCTAATTAAACCCTTAGTTGCATAGAAATAATTTTATAATTATTAATGCAAGAGGGAAGTTATTAAATAAATATTTAACTTTATGAGAGAAATTATAAATAATTTAATTAAATTTATAATTTTATCTTTAGTTGCATTATGAATTAAAGGAAAAATAAATATTAATATTATACTTAAATAAAAGTCATATTAATATTTTAGAAATTGAAAAATTAATATCAATATTTAAATATAATAATATACATTTATGTTATTAATTAAATTATTTATGATTTAAGATTATTTAAATTAATAACATGATAATATTGTATGATATTTTATATGCACAAAAAGATTGGATATTTAAATACTTATTATTTTAAATAAGTATATCAACATCACAATTTATATTAATAAATGATATATACTCTTACTTTATTTCTAAACACATCCTTATGACCCAAATTAAACAAGAGAAATTGGTGGATTTAAATCATGTGGCTGAAAACTACGTGTTTTCTAATATTCTATTTATAGTCTTGTGATATTTATTTTCATGATGGTTTTCCTTTGTGGGTTATTTAGTTGGCCAAGTTAGGATGTGAACTAGAGGCAGTTTTTGAGATTTCTTTTATGACTATTTGACTAGATGTCATGATGAACTTTATTAAATTTGAATTGAGATTTATGTTTTATGAGTTTTATGCTATTGAACAATTTTGAGAACTTGAATTTTGAGAACCAATTTTTTTTTTTGGAATCTTGTTAAGGAACCAAATTTGATCAATATTATTCTTGTTGTACGGGACACTATTGTGGTTTGTAATTTTTGGGAAGGTAGTCTAGGTGCATGTCTATTGGAGTGGCTTGCAATGGGGGCTGGGGCTCAAAGTGGTTGCCAAGGTAACTAATTGTAAGTTGTGTAACAAGTGATAACATAATAATTAAAATATCTTGCCTAGCACTTTTTCCTTTAGATACATTAAAAAGATAAGTTAGAGATTTTTCCTCGTCCATGCGTTGAGTGCTTGTATAGACTATGGATAAGATGAGATGATACCTTGAGAGGTATGACTATTTTCCTCATCATCATGAGAGGGTATTCTGGTTCCGCATAGAGTCACTAGGGGGGTGGGATCTTGAGAGACTACTAGGGTAACTCTAGAGCTGGCTCATGTGATGACACTCCATAGTATGTAGCCTGAGTCTCCTTCATGGTTTTATTTTATATTTGCCTCTAGTGATGTACTTATTGGATATTACTTTTGATGGTGTATTTATTATGAGTTGTTACTCATTGATTTGATGTCATTTATTTTTGACAATTGAATTTTATTAATGATGACCAATTATTCATTGGTGGTATTTTTATTCTTGGAGTTAGTGATTGGTAGTTTACTTTTAATGACAATTGTTATCTATTGGTCTTTGTGCTTGTGACACTTGACATTGATTTCAAGGTGGTTGTATATTTTTCATCTTGGTTTTTTGTATGTTGACTTAGTATGACATGTTGGTATTGGATGAGTGTCCTTTCAATTTTGATTATATCTTCTTCTTGAGTAGTTTGTGTTAGCCTTGAGGTAGATTTGGCTATAAGGATTCCTTGCCTAGGATTATTTTATGATTTGATTATCTATGTGTGGATCATACATTATCTCTCCTACACACTAGGAGTGGGAGCCTGATTAGTTGACCATGCAGTTGGGAGGTAGTATATTTTTACCACTTGGGTCCCCCTCAGATTGATAGATGTTGGATGCTCCTTGATATAGTGGTACCATTATCATTCTTGCTCTTATCTTGAAGACTTCTATTGATTTGATGTATCAATGTATCATGTGTTTTGAGATCCTATGAGATATTGTATTGTATATTGATGTACTTGTATCTATTTTCACATACCTTGTGACATTACACTAATGTAATTCATTAGATGTGCTTTCATATTATTAGTTGTACTTATGCATTGCTTATATGACTATGTATGTGTTTATTCATTTTATGATTATGGAAAGTGTAATTGGGACTTAAAATTATTAATAAAACTTTCTTAAATGTGACTCAATATGAAGGAACCCTTGAGGAATTGAAACTATATTTGTAATTGATTATGTGTTCCTAATGTTTATGTATATATTGCTTCTGCATTATTGCTACTTTGATGTTGTTAATTTTTTTTTTAAAAAATAGTTCAGTAAACTTTGTAACATGTTAGGTTTATTTCTCTTGGGTTCTTGAGCGAGGCATTACAAGGTGCATAAAACTTTCTATGCCTAAAGGATTATAAATATGTTAGTTAGTTGCTGCCCTAACTTACAAAATTTCATTTTGATGTCTCTATTCTTGAAAAATTCTCTGATGAAGTGATATATCTAATTTTTATGTGCTTGCTACTCCCATGGAAGACTAGATTCTTAGATGATAGAATTGAAGAAATGATTTCACAAGAGATTGTGGGTCCATCCACTTGCCTTTCATTCAAATTTGTCAAGATGCTCCTTAACCAAATAGCTTGACATGTTGTTGCATTGTCTGCTATGTAATTAACCTTTTTTGTAGATTGAGCAACAATAGGTTGCTATTTGGATTCCCATAAAATCGCACCCAATCCCATATGGAATATGTATCCAATAGTGCTCTTCCTATCATCTTAGGATCCCCTTTCCCACTTGCCAATGGGAATTCTTTGTTATTTCCACAAATATGGAAATTAGACTTATTGTATGTATCCTGTTAGGCTGAGTTTCTATAAAATACATCAAGCTTCCAACCATAATTTCATACCTAATTTTGGATTCACATTTTTTTTGCAATCTTCCTTATTCAACTTCAAACCTACTATTGTTGGTTTTGGGGCTGCCTTACTGTTCATTATTTTGAATCTCTCTAAGATTTGATTTGCATACTTTTCTTGAGGGACGAAGATACCATCATGCTTTTTTTTTTACTTCTATAACTAGAAAATACTTCAATAGACCTAGGTATGTCATTTAAAATTTTTTCTTCAAGGCCTCTTTGAACTCACCAATTAAGAAATTATCATTCCTAGTGAAGATGAAGTCATCTACATATAAGAAAACAATGAATACCTTACTATTTTTTGTCTTCATGTAGAGAGTGGGCTCACCATCACTTTTGATAAAGCCATTTATCATAAGGTATGAGTCAATCCTACTATACCAAGCTCTTTGATATTGAGTGAGCCCATATAGAGGCCTCTTGAATCTATACACTTTATGTTCTTCACCTGTAACTTCATAATGAGGTGGTTGCTCCACATACACTTCTTTCAATACACCATTCAAGAAGGTGAACTTTACATCCATTTGATATAGCTTCCATTTTTTTTGGGCTGCAATTTCTATGAAAGGATGCACATTTCTTGTTCTTGCAACAAGGGCATATGTCTCATCATAATCTCTTCCATATTGCTGCTTGTAACACTAGACCACTAAGTGTGTCTTATGCCTACTTATTTTTCCTTTAACATTGCCCTTGGTCTTGTAAATCCATTTCACTCCAATTACTTGTTTCTCGGGAGGCAAAGTAGTTACCTCCCATATCTCATTTCTTTCAATAGCATTTATTTTTTCATCCACGACATTACACCATTTCTCCTCCTTCATAGCTTCTTCAAAGTAGATTGGATCACTATGCGAAATAATGAAAAATTAATACTCTCATCAAATTCTTCATCATACCTTTCTTCTTTGTATATCTCCCTTAGACTGTTAGTCTTTCTTGGCAATAGAGAGGTGAGAGTGGGATTAAATTTTTAGTATTGTTGTTGCTAATATTTTGCATACTTTCTCAAGGTTGTGTTGAACTGCTAGGAGTTGAAACTTGGCATGTTTGTGTTTGCTTGCCTTTTTTCTTTTGTCTAAAATTATCCATGTTTGTTGCTCCATCATCTTGCTGATCACAAATTTTGAATTCTCCATCAATGGTCAACACTTTACTTGAAGTTCTTGAAGATTCATCTGCTAAGCCATCCCATGATTGATTTTCAAGAAACTCCACATATCTTGAAATGATGATCTCACTAGTAAATTTGCACTTTCTTTTTCTACCAAAATCTTTCACCAAAGCTATGATTTCATCTCTTTTTTTTTTCATTCCCACATTGGTCAAAAATTTCCTAAGTTTTCCCAAGTTGGTCAAAATTTCAACCAACTTAGGTCATAAAAAAAAAGAAAAAATTATATGCATTATATTATGTCATATGTTATATTGTGAGTGGTAGCAGCAAAATTGGGGCTTCATTCTTGCATTGGGTAACATTGACAAATTCACGAGTAATATTGGGGCATTTCTCATTTCACTTTGCATAGATTAGTTGGCATACACTGAGTGGAAATCCTCAAACCTAGGCATGGGGCCGAAGGAATTCCATTATTGTAGTTTCTTCTTCTCTTCCAAGAATCAATGTGTACATTTGTGCTTTTAGATCTTAAGCTTTCAAGTTTTTCAATTGATTTTTGTTTTAGTGTCATGTAGATTGTATTGGGAATGATCGAAGAAAACAGTGAGTGATTGCCATCATGACACCTCCTCTTAATCCAAGCATGGCAAGATGATCTCATTTCTCTCTCATCTCAGTATTTTTGAACTTCACTTGCTATTTTCAATAACTTTTCCTAGTTTTAACACTACTGTGAGGAATTGTGTGATAATGTAACTCGTTGTTGCTAGCAATTTTCTTTTAGGTTTAATTCCCGAGGCCCAACCTATTCTGAAGGTTGTATAATATTTTAAAACTGTTGGTGGTGTTGTTTACTTTTCTTCTAAAAATCATGGTGAATTTGTATACCCATGCTTGCTTTAACCTGTTGAAGGCATCTCCATTTATTAGACCTAGATTTTTTCTATTATGGAGAAGACTAGCTTGAACAATGTAAATATGACAATCTTGACCTTGAATGAAAATGACACTACTAACAATTTCTTTCATGTGAAAGAATTGATTTGGGAAAGTTGGATAAATGTTCTGAAAGAAAGAGGCAACAAGACTTGTACAAGTAACTGAGAATGGAGAATTGGTAGATTGAATGGAGGAAGAACTGGTTGGAGAGTACACAATCAACAACATTGGCCCCACCACTACAAGGCATGCAAGTGAAGTAGTGGTAACCTAGCTAGGAAGCAATGACATTGCAAAGATTTTTTTCCTTACCAATTCTCGCTATCTCTACATGCCATAAAAGCGTGTCTCTTAGAAGTCATTTCTATGAAACTTCTTGATCAAGAAATGTTTCACAACTCCTAATCTTTAATCTCTCTTGTTTAGAAACACAAAGGATTCAACATTCCTTCCAAATATCTTCTAGAATTAGTCAAACATCATTGTCCCTATTTGTTATTGCTCCAATAGTAAAATTACATTGCTAATATATTCATAGAAATGTCATTCCATATTTTTTTATCTTGATTACTTCCTCATAGAATTCCAAAACCATCCTTTTCATTTCTCTTTCTCTACTTGAGTGTGTCTTATTCATCTTATAAATCTGATTCAACCTTGAGGAAACCATCGAATCTTTAATTAAAAGGAAATGTCTTCTCAAGTGTGCTTCACCTTCCTTCATTAATGCTTGTAGAGATTCTCATTGTCCCTTAGCATTCTCTCTTCTCATCATGTTTCTCACATCATTTCTTCATCTTTTTCCAACTCCAGGGTAAAAGTACAAAGTTGTGTCACCTTTCAAGCTAACTTATCAGAATGATTGAGTTTGAGTATTTATATCAAAATATCAATTTTTCTCAAACATATGATCTTGATAAATTTATACTAGCTAAGTCATATATGATCTCACACTTTTCCAATCGGAAATGTCTATTAAATGCATATTTTATACTAATTAGTATCCAATTACTAAAGAAATAAAATGATTTTATAAAACTGATATTTCAATAACTCTTACTACTTTTCATGATATTTTTTTAATAACATATAAAAACCATCTTATAGAGCTGAAAGACATGAATATTCTCATATAGAGTTCATGGTGTTTTAATTAGACATAGTATATTGTAATTTAAAAAACTTACAAGTGCATATTTTAACACTCAAGAAGATGTCAATTTTGAGAAAGCAAAAAATATTAAATCATACCAAAAATATATGAAAATGATATGATCTTCTAGAGGAGAGAATCCCGTTCTAGAATTTATCATTTTTATTTTGGTTGGAATAGCTTTATTTTAAAAAATGTGGTGGGAGATGAAAATTGTCGATTTGAATAAGTTGAGATTTAAATCATTATAAAAGAGAAAATATAGGTCTAAAGATAATTTTTATTTTTTATTGTTCTAGCCACATATGTTATCTATAACATAATCTAAGATCATAGGCAAATAAGTTTATTTCAATGTCGTTTTGTGGTGGGAACTAGACCCCTAATTTCCAGCATTTTTTGAGCAACTAAAAAGTTATCTTTAAAAAATAGGGAAATATATCATTTCTTATTACAAATAATAATTAAAAATTATAATCCTAAACTTCATCCATTTCTACACATTTCATTAGTTTACTTCATTTTCAAATTCTAAATAATGATACCATTTTTATGTCATTGAAGGTAAACAATTATACTTTTGTTAGCCTTTTCCTTTGTAAAAGGGTGACACAGGTTTGTGCTTTTACACATTTCTTTTCAATACTGCTTTTTACAAACCACCCAACCCTTTTTCTATATTTGACAATTGGCATCTTCCCACCCCTCTTATTTCTTGTTAGACACATGCCAATGTTGATTTTGGAACTCAATTTAAGGGCTCTAGTTTATTTTAAATTAGGTTTATTATTCAAATTACCAAACTCAACCAAGCCAAAGGTATATTCACATAATACCTCATAGCTTAATTTCCATGTATTATGTATTATGTGATATTAACTATATTAACTATAATTAATGATACTGATATTAACTATATGCAATACTGATACAAGTAATGGTGGAGATGATACTTATTTGTTATTACAAAAACTATCAAACTAGACTAGGCTTCATCCAAGCCTACCTAAGCATAACATATGCTATCCCCTTCAATTCTCTAAGGTTAGAGACAAGGTGAATGGTGTATTCCTTGCGCCACTTTCACCTATTACAGTTGTCTCTATTTATACCTTCAAAAAAAATCACACAAAAACTTCTCACACCTCACCACACAACACCTCCATCACCTCACACCTCCAGGATCTTTATCAACACCATATCCCTATTAGCTTCCAAAGGAATTAACTCATTTCTAATACAATACCTTCACTATTCATAAGGTTCTAGACACCTTGGATGCTTCACAACACCAATAAAAATTGCTCTACCTTATAGCCTCTCTTGGAAGGTAGATTAAGAACTCAAATTCTCCAAAACATCTCTCAAACTAAAGGTAGATTAAAGTATCTCTTATTGATATTGACATAATTTGAAGACTATGGATTCCCAGTATTTAGTCAAATAAATAATCTATAGGATTAGTCTAAACAGAGAAGCCTAACAACACATTTATTCCCTCTAACCTCACTTACTCTCCAAAAACAACAACACACAAACTTCCAACTAACATTACCTTGTCAAAGTCAATGTCAAGCTTTTGACTTTTGGGCTTCTACTCATTGGTAGATGACAGAATTCACAAACCTGTCTAAATGTGAAGATTTCCTTATTGAATATGTTAACTACCCCCATGACTCCATTTATTTTCTTCTCTACTCTTCTTAGGTTCCCCCTATACTCTAAGAATGTATGGTAGTCTTCATCTGGGAAACTCCAACCAAGACACTATCACGTTTTTTTTTTTGCAGAATGTCGATTCATAGTTTTTTTATTGCAAATGACAGAAATTAATATGTCAATTCACAGCTTAAGGAATCAATATAAGGTGTCTACCTAATGGGAGGGAAATCTAAAACATCCACATGCCTTTTAAGTTCTCCCAAACTTTATATAATAAAAGTATGCAACTATTGTGATTAACAATTCTGAAAACTACAAATAATCTGTTGTTCAACCCATAAATACAAAGAATCATATTATTAACTCATGATATGCTGCATTCATATTGATCCATGGCTTCAATAACCTTCACAAGGAATTTTAATAATCACTAAAACCATGAGAAATTAAGGAAGAAGGTAATACTATAAACAAATATTAGAATATGTAGATTTCCGAAATAAATAGACTTGTATTATACAAAGTTATCCGTCATAATCTACATGTTTCTATTCCACATCTCTTCTTCTTATCTATACCAATTTTCCAAATGAAATTCCATTTCTTTATATCAAAAAAAAGACCTTTCACCTCCCTAAGAAGTTTGAACAAGATGAATGATTGTTCACCTTCTAGATTTTGTTAATTTTGCAAAGAAAATGTTGACACAATTTCTTATCAATTTTTACATATTTTCACATTTTGCATTTTATGTTCTAATATACTTTCCTAGGTACCTTAAAAGGTTTATCATCATCTTATGATGTCTTGACACTATCATACATTCCATTTATGCCTTTGCATGGCATTTTCCCACTTTTTACTCACTATGACTCATAATACTTAAAACAAAAAATTGTCCAACATGACCTTAATTTGAACACCTAATAACATGATATGAAACAGCTAATTCCTAATCTATAAAGATTTAAAATATACTAAATAAGACTCAAGATTCCATGGGAGATGTTCAGAGTGCTCTACACCAAATATGCTAGACATTACAAGGCTTGATTTGTTCTTTGGTGCATGAATAGTAACATATACTTATGCAATGAGATAAGTCCCTTGATTCCAGTATAATTTAACTTGTCATTTTATCAATCAAATAAACTTCAAATACAATCACTATAACTTATATAGCTAAAGCAACATAAAAATGCAACTTCTCATCATGCAGATGGTGTAGACACATCAAACACAGTTTCATAGTTACTTACATTGCATTCCATATATGCAATCCATTAATAATTCCAACTTTACTACCAATCCATCCAAGAATTACATAATATATTAATCCTTCAAAATAAGGAACATAAAGTGCACATGTTTCAATCAATAGGCTAAGTATATCCTCCTAATTAAACACTGATGCTATCAACAAGGTTGCGCATGGGTGAGTGTTACATTTGGCTAATTTGAGACCCAATCCCAAGTAGAAAGGACTACATTTAACAAAAGAACATGAATGGGAATGTAAAATGATCCCTACACTATCTAGGCCTGAGTTACCAATTAATCTTCAAATGATTATACTTATTTATGATTATCCCCTTGGTGGGTTCCTTGATTGAATTAGTGATGACATTAGTTAGTTATGTTGACATGAATTACTTTTGTTGGACCAAGGAAACCATCAAGGTCTACAAATCCCAATTATAAAATGTCTACTTAGACTAGTCCACACTTGATTTAAATATGAATCTAGTTCTTCCATGTTCAAAAGGAATCTAATTCTTCCTTGTTAGGATAGCTAAAGCTAAAGCTATTTTAGGACAGAAAATTCTAACATTACATTCTGTATTTTGGGTTTTCTACAGGGTATATGCACTACACACGTATTAGATTTTGGATTTTCTATAGGGTATATGTAGTGCAAATAGGTAATATGTTTCCTGATATAAATATTCTCACACACTAATATCTTATAATTTGGTTTTATAATGTGGCCAAGTACAAATTTTCAATAGTACCTTATCCTTTTCTTTGTTCTAGGTTATACAAGATTAAAAAAAACCCTTAATTTAATTTTCACTCTCACTGCTTATGATTTCTTTTTACTATCATAGAATCCCTCTTTGGTCTTTAGGGCCTATTTGTCCTAGTTCATTTTGCATTGGATCTTTGCTGGGTAAGTAAATTTTTTTAATAATCCTTTATCCTTTACTCTATTTTATTATTTAGGTTATGCAAGATAACACACCCCTTTATTACTTTTGAATCATATTTTCCAAGCTATTCTATGCATTTTCTTTTAAGCGTTCCATTGTTTTGGAAGGGCTCTTACATAGTGATTCCTTTTTGTTCTTGAAGCTAATGAATAGTTGATCATCAAGAGAGATCGATCAATAAACTCATGTGTGATAAGAAATGATTGCATCCAACATAGGTTCTATTTTCGATAAGAAGCAACCATTTTCCATCAAGTTTCCTTTCATGCCTTTGTTGTTTATTGTATTTCAAGTCTGCTTAGGTGCCTTTGCTATTTGTGTTTGCACTTTTTGTATGGTTTGCAGGTTGATCAAATTTCCATTGTAGATGTTTAAAAAATTTTAGTTTCCATTGCAGATGTTTCATAGGTTTCGAGTTTCCATTGAAAACATTTGAAAGGTTTCTAGTTGCCATTGCTAAATGGTAGAAATATACAACTTTTCTTATCACATAATGTATTTTCCAAGGGTTTCATCAAATCAATAAACTTTAATTTTTTTTCAAAGAGTGTATTTGGTAAGGGTTTCATCAAAATGATATTATTCCATTTATAATTGGTTATCTTGTTAATAATTGCACAAAATCCAACCAAGTGTAATGTATGAAGCCTCTGTCATATCACTATCCACTCACTTCAAAGATATTCAAGTTACACATTGTTGAGTGTACACATGTTCATTCATCGGTAGTAATATAGTCATGATCAATTGTAGTCATCAGAGAGGAGAGGAGAGGAGAGGAGAGGAGTCATGACTCAAATCTCTGTCATCAATTTTTATTGCATTATGATTTCTTTTGTAGCTAATTAGGAAGCCATCTTATATCTTAGTTGTTACAATGTTTCTCTTTCGGTTGAGAAGTTGCTTCAAAAGGTTCATATGGAAGGTTGCTTCAAAATATTCATAATGGTGTATGCCTATGAAAGCCAACTTTTCTTCCACTTTGCACTCTTTTTTTTTGCTATTGTGTTATTATCGCACTGAGTGTCCACCTTCAAATCTTCCTCATAGTTAAACTCTTTTAGAGCAACTTCTGGGCCACTTCACAATCTTTGCTACATAACAAGTTTTCTTTTTCTTACAATCCCTATCATTGTGTAATACATCTCTATTTTTGATAGTCCATCAACCTTGTCACACTTCCTTGGTATCAAAAATTAACTGAAAACAATCTCCACCACATTCACTATTATGTTGCATTATTATGGGGCCATGTCTATCAGGTTTTAGAATTCAAGTTGCTAGAGCATTAATTGCATCATTTTTTACTAGATCATGTTTTGATTGATTAAATCTATGGCCTTTTAAAAAGTAATTATAAGTTATGTACTTTTTGTTTTGTTCCTATTATCAAATAGATGTTATGTAATTAAAAATCAATATAGACTATTCTTTGAATGAAATGGTTGTTTAAATATTGATTCTTGAAGTTGAAACTTATAAATTTGGATCTTTGGTTGAATTAACTCACTCTTGTTTAATGAATTGGTATGGATATGCTACCAATTTATGTAGCATTTTAACTTGGGAAAGTGTTGCAATATAAATACCTAACAAAGTGATTCATTCATAGAATTATGACAGCACACATGTGTGATTATTCTTACTTGATGTTTAAATGGTGATTGATTGGCTTGCATGAGCTTGAGTATTGCTTGTGTAATACATTAAGAAAATACTATGTGCACTATTCTATCATTTAGTATTATGTGTCACTAATGTTGCAATTGGCTTTTTCCCACCTATTTTTTCTCTTTTAAGATGGAACACCCTATGAAATCTTTTTTCTTCCTTACTTGATTTTGAATATAAATCCTAGAACACTTTCAATATTGGAAAAGTTAAAGCACTATTTTCAATAGCTTGTACTAGTATGCATGCCATAGATCATTGTCTTGTTTTGTTTGTTCTTGGTGATTCTATAATTAGCACATGTAAGTAGAAATTAATAGGAAATAGGAAATATTGTATGATTAATTTATTGAAACAACTTTTTTGCTTCTTGACCAATTGGCCTACACAAGCTTGAGTATTACCCATTTATTAAATTCAGAATATTGTGTGAACTGGTGTAGAATTTGATTACATGCTTCACTAAATGTTGCAATTGATTTGTTTTCTTGCTAATTTTGTTAAATTAGAACACCATATGAAGGTTTTTGTCTTTCCTTGTTTTATTTTGAATATAAATCTGAACACACTTCTAATACTGGCAAGTTTGAAGCACTATTTTTTTGTATCTAAAGTACTAGTATGCATGTCATAGAGCATGATCTTGTTTTGTTTGTTCTTGTTAATTCCTTAGTTAGCATCTATGTGGTGAAACTCTTTATCTATCTTCAAAGCCCAAAAAAAATGTAATGCCATCACAAGGCTAGTAGAAAAATGAGTCTTTGACAATCATTTGTCATGGGTCATACTATTATAATTTATATTTTTGTGTGGTGATTGATCGAGTGTATTGAGCTGTGATTAAATGCATGCATCTTTGGAATATTTATGTTACCTTGGAAAATAAATCCTTTTGAATATAATTTATGAAGTTTCTTTTAAAGCTAAAAATAGTTGATCTAGATAATTAAGTCGTTGGATATTTTTCTAGGTTGAGCCATCGCCAAGAATAGGCAATTTCCCACTCGTTTCTATCAAACAAGAGAATGTAGATAAGGAAGGTGGATCAAATTTGGTCTTCAAACCATATCCAAAGGTTGGTACCTCTAACTCCTCTTTGGCAATCTTTTGAAGTCTTGTAGGCTATTCACTTATTCAACCCAATTAGAGTTATATTTTTTTATACAAATTTGTATACTGAGAATTTACATTTAATTTTCACTATTTCTCAAGCAATGTAAATAAGCTTTTTGTTTTCTTTTTCTAAAATTTTATTAACATAAAAAATTTGAAGTATGGAGAATGTAAGCTATGGGCATGGAATCATTTTTCAAATCACTCATTAGGAGTTCATTTATAGGTATTGTGTGTGGAATTTGGATATAGACACTTAAAGATACATACTTGGTCATTAGGTTTTGAATTAGTCAAGTGATCTTCATAGCCAATTTAAAAGTTAACCATGTTAGACCAAACTATGATATCTAATGAAGAAGTTTTCAGCGCATAATTTCAAAAGCTTATTTATAAATCATCCATTTTGCAACAAATAGTACAATTTTAGATACACGAATGGTCACTATGTTTTGAGTTAGTAAGTGAATATAAATATGGCCAATTTGGAAAAAAAAATTATTATGAAAAAACTATAATATCAGATCAATAAGTTTTCAAAGCATAATTTTATAGGCTAACTTATAAATCATTCCATTTTTAACAATTGACCATGACCTTATATGCATGCTTTCTTATTTCCTTTTTAGCATTTATATGTATTCATACACATGTTTTTCAATAATTATTTCCTACTCTAGTTTTTTACAATTTGAGATCTTCATGTATCTGTAATGTTATGCATTTCAAAAAAGGGGAATTTTTTAAAACTTTAATAGCTAGAGTAAAGCAACTATGAACATTCAATAACAATTTCTTTTCCAGCATATAAATTTAACTTCGACAAGCAACTATGTTCTATTGCAAAGCTTGATGTAATGAATATGATTCAAGACCTTGAAATAATCTCAGGCAATTTGTGCCAGCTTGCCTTTGATTACAATCTTTAGATTTAAATCAAGATAGCCACCAAATTCTAGTTAATGATTTAATGATCAATTATTTTAGCGTGTTCTTTCATTAGATGTTTTATAGTAATATGGTAGTAATATGCAAGATAACAGATCCCTTTAATGTTACTTTTGATGACTATGTTGGTCTTGTGTAGAGCTTAGATAAGACAATGTTGCCTAATAAGCATTGGCAAAACTGTTATAATCTAAGTAGTCTTTGAAAGTATATGCTTAAATAATTGGGGCTTCTATTTTATTGGTAGAAACAATTCCCTTCCAATCCAACTAAAGCTGCAAGTCTCTAGCAGATTTAATAATCCACCTCCTTCTTTAATATACTAACTACTGTGTAATTGAGTCAGCACTCTTCACTTGCATCCTCTAGGATCTTAAGTCACCATACACCTTAACATCTCATTATCTAACCTTCTACAAGGCTTATTGGAAAATAACAAGTCTAGCCCTTCCGAATATTCCAAATTCAAAAGTTACACTAGGAGGCCTGAAAGGGGCTCATTCCTAGTAGCCTTATTTTTGCAAATTTTATTCTAAACTTCAAAAAATTTCACACAAACACCAAAAATATTTATATAATCTCTTAGTAGATGTAAAACCATATCTAAATCTCTAATTTTTGTTTAAGATCACAAGTTTTTAGATCTTTTCTATTGAGCCCTATTTCCTAGGCCTTTTGGGCTTAAAAATGTTTTTTGGCCCTATAGGCTCATTCTCACGAAACCCATGAAGCAATTTTTTCCACAAAAATCATTGGAATGGCATTTAAATTCTTTCCACTAAAGCTTTTTCCTTCACCAATCCTAGAACACCTTCTCTGTTGTGATTCTTAGCAATTAGCACATTAAACTTGCAGTCACAATCATGAAATTTAGTGTTGCATCTCCATCTGATTAAAACTTTCAATATCCTCACCCTGCATACTATCTCCACCTTCAAATACAACTATCCACTAGGTACCAAGAAGTTTGGGTTGTTAGAATGAAAGAAAACAAAATCTACCTCTAAACTCTCAATCCAGACTTAGGGTAAACAAGAAGTATAACATAAAGGAGGTTGATGGTGCTATTTATGGATGGATAAAAGATCTTAGTCCAAGAATAAACTTCAGTCCAAAAGATCTATGTTACGAACTAAATCATATAGAGGGAAAGGGTTGAATTTTAATGTGAGCATCAATACATCAGAACATATGAATAGAAGGTTTACAATTTTTGGACAATTATGAATAAACTAGGACTTTAATGACTTCTTAGTTTTTTGTAATCATTGGAATGAAAATGGTCATGGTGACTAGAACTAGAATTTCTATTGGTGGAGATCACTCAAATGGTATGTGGCCATCTTAATTTGGTGTTTACTTTTCATATTATTATATTTCACATGTTACGAAGACTTTACCTTTGAGCAGAATTTCTACTAAGTAATCTATGTGTATGTTGGATAATGTTGAGCTGCTTCTCACACAAAATTTATATTTCTCTCTATTTATTTCATGCTACATTTAAATGTTGAAATCTATGAAGTTCTCAATATATTATGAAAAAATAGAGGTGTTTGGCATCTAGGTCTTTTCTATTCTTACTCCACATGTGTAAAGCAGGATAGGCCAAATGAATTAAAAGTAGGCCATTGACAATTCAAATAGTAACAATACAATTTCAAACAATACAAGTCATCTTCCTATTTCTCTTTACCCCATCCTCCACCAGTAAGCTATATTTTTTCTCAAATCCACCATTCAAAATTAAATACATAGTGGATGACTTTTGAATACCATCACATAACAATATATTGCATGAAATATGAACTAGATCACTCATAGTGATTAGAAGATTGCATGAAATTGAACTAGGCCACTCATAACTACTCATAAGTTTAGTTTGGGGTTCCAAATTTGAGATCATTCTTATGCCTCCCCATAATTGAGTGAGATCAATCTAAAGTCACATAGAAGTGTTTTGGAGGAGTAAGTAAACAACATAACATGAAGTAGAAACCATACCATATAATACAAATGAATTGAAGATAAATAAATGACCATTTTTATATGGAATAAAAAAAATTCTAGAACCATTTTTCATATGAAAATGCATTGCATAAATCCATCATGAAGAACATATGAGAATAACGAATGTTATATAATTCCATCTTCAAAGTTTAGAACATCCAAAGTTCAAGATGTTGGAGTCAATCATTCCTTGAATTGTACACTTATCCAAAATTGATACCATGTGTGTGCATGTGTGTCCATGTCTAGATTTGATACCATTTAGTACTTGAAGAGGAAGGGACTAACATGTTTCCAAGGAGATGTCTATCTAAATCTAGCTAATGGATTGATTCCCAAGATAGGGTAGAGGTTAGCATCCCTTTGAAACCTTGTGGGCATATTCTGAAGAAAGGATAAGGGTTTTGATCTCTAAAATTTGAGGGAACCTATTGTAATTGATGTCTAAGAAACTTGGTTACAGCCTAATCTTCTTCTTCTTGAACTAAAATGGTGTTAGAGGTAGTATCAACACTAAGGATCATAAATAGTAAGTTTTCTTAATATGGTTGGTGATTGTATAACTCTCCTTACTTTGAATAATCAAATAACATAGATTTAATTCAAGGGAACTTAGTCCATTTAGTTTAGGCCACAAGTATATTAGATAGGGATTAATTTTGGTTATAGCATGCCTAAGCATAGAAGGGAACACTACATGCTTGGACCTATTGCTAGGTAAAATGAGTTTGCAGATTATAGGTGCAACAAACTAATGGTGAGGAGATAAGGAGATCCTCAAATTTCACTTGTGTTCTAAATCACTTCCATATTTATTTTTGAAAACCCTGTTGGTGACTAGTTAACTACATGTTTTGTGATTAGGAACATAGTTGTTCATTCAAATATAACATTGTAACCCATGTCTTAGAGAAATACAAGCATATAAAAGTGTAAAATGGGATCAACTTTATGTCCTTTCTTAGGAAATATAAAGAACATATAAGTGTTCCTTGTAAGGAAAATGAGTAAGGGTTAGGGCCTTATAACCGTAGGTTAGATTCCTAGGAGCTTAGTGAACCCAAAGTGACAAAAAAGCATCTAGCTACCCGGGTAAAAGCACAAACTTGTGTCACCCTTTTATAAAGGAAAAGGCTAACAAAAGTATAACCGTTCATCTTCAATGACTTAAAAATGGTAGTATTATTTATAATTTGGTAATGAAGTAAACTAATGAAATCTGTAGAAATGGATGAATTTTAGGATAATAATTTTTAATTATTATTTGTAATAAGAATTGATATATATTCCTAA
The DNA here is from genome assembly GCA_028749045.1 of Cupressus sempervirens. Taxonomy (NCBI): domain Eukaryota; kingdom Viridiplantae; phylum Streptophyta; class Pinopsida; order Cupressales; family Cupressaceae; genus Cupressus; species Cupressus sempervirens. Next base: position 842,852,428 of record CM053789.1, on the reverse strand, counting down.
TTTTTAAAGATAATTTTTTACTTGTTGAAAAACACTGAAAATTAGGGGTCTATTTCCCCCCACCAAATAATGTAGAAATAAACTTATTTCCCTTCGATCTTAGATTATGTTATAGATAACATATATAGCTAGAATAATCAAAAGTAAAATTGGGTTTAGACCTATATTTTATCTTTTATAACAATTCAAAATGAATACATCTAAAATTGATAGTTTTCATCTCCACCCACAATTTTGAAAACAAATGTTTTCTAACCAAAAGAAAAATTATACAATCTTGAAGAGGATTCTCTCCTCTAGAACTTCATGGAATTTATAAAAAAAATTTATATGAAATTTAATATTTTTCCCTTTCTTAAACTTGACATCTTCTCGAGATTTCAAATATGTACTTGTAGAATTATTTTTTTACAATATACTATATCTAATTAAAAAATGATAACCTCTATATGAGAATATTATTGACTTTGAACTCTATAAAATTATGTTTATATGTTATTAAGAAAATATCATAAAAAATAGTAAGAGTTATTGAAACATCTTTTTTTGGAATTTTTTTTTATTTCTTTGGTAATTGGATACAAACTAGTATAAAACATGCATTTAATAAGCATTTCCAATTGGAAAAGTGTGAGACCATATATAACTTAGCTAGAGTCCATTTTGTCTAGGTCATATGTTTGAATAAAATTTATTTTTAGATAGAAATACTCAAAACTTTTACCCACCTAGGCAATCTTGCACATCCCAAAAATAGTGACCATTCAACTTTCTATGTTTTTTTATCTAATTTAGTATATGCTTTCAGGTTGTATTTTGTCCATTTCTAGTTTCTATCTTACTAGTTGTGATAGTTTCCTTGTTATGGATCACACACTGACTTGACCATTAGAATTCTTGTGAAAGTTCACTCTAGACAAATATTGGTGCTTCATGTCTTAGATTGGGGCACTTGCCCTTCTCTAAATTTGTCATTTTTTTCTTTAAATAGTGTTTTCTTGTGTGGAACCAACACTAAGGATGTGACATTTAAATTTTTGTGTCCTTAGATATCCCTAAAGCTTGCATCATGAATCTTTTGTTCATTAAATGCTAGACTAGCATATCCATTCACATGAAGATCTCAGACATTTCTATAATATTAGCTGGGGACCACATGACTAGCGTTTCTTCTTTTTATGCTATGTATTTCAAGTGAGAAGCTAAGCTTCATTGTTTGTGAGTTTAACTAGTAGTTACCCATGAAATATGATACTTCATGTTAGTTTCAAAATGATTTTGAAATTTGAGTGCCAACACACTTAACCACTTTTTACATTGGAGCCGAGCACACTATGTATGCTAAGTCACAACATGTGCTAAGTTAGGAAATCCAACAAGTGCCGAGTGATCTTCAGGTGCTGAGCAACCTTCAAGTGCCAAGTGAAGATCAAGTGCCGAGTGAAGAACAAGTGCTGAGTGACTTCAGGTGTTGAGCATGATATAGGAGCCGAGTGATATTTAAGTGCTGAGTCACAAATGATGCCGAGCAAAATAGAAATGCAACAAGAGTTGAGAAAGCTAGTTTGTTATGTGTTGAGCATTAGGAATCAGTAAGTGTTGAGTAACACAGAATGCACATATGAGTTTTTAACTTCACTAATTTAGATGTAAACCATTTTCATGGCCGACATATGACAAATCTTGAAGGATTTAAGTGATAAGATTGAATCTTTTCTATTTCCTATGCAATCTACATGCAGCTAAAAAGAAAAATGGAAAAGGCATGCAACCAATAAGAAAAGTGTAAGGAATGAGTGGAAAATAGAGATTCAATATGGATCATAGATCCATATCTAACCCTAAGTCTTTGAATGTCTTTATAAGGAAGACAAAATCTCATTGTATGTGGATGGAAAAGGAGTGTATGGGGAAATTATACTAGAGTTTAGAGTAAAGAGTAAAAGACTTAGAGGAACAAAGCAATAGTGAAATATTCAGTTGATCAGAACAAAGCAAGGGATTAAAAAATGAGTATCAGATCTCAGAGGATCAAGATCAGAGAAAGTAGATCAAGTGTCTATATTCAAAAATCAAAGGATTGTAAGCTATTAGGTTTATTATACCTAATACTCTCTAGCAATTGTATTATAAAGGAAACCCTATGTTGATAGGTTAGCTAAACAGCTATTTTGTAGATCCTTTAAATAGGTGAATAAATCCTTTAACAGGGTAACACTTCATGTAAAGTGTTTGTAAATCCTTTAACCAGGTAACTATTGACACAGTGTAAAGCCTTTAACAAGGTAGCCCTTTAATAGGGTAGACCATTAGAAGTGGTCAAACATTATTGCTGTAGTGATTTTGTGGGTATCATCCCCACCCCAGTTTTACCTTCTTATTCTTGGAGGGTTTCTGGGTTATCAAAATCTCAAGTGTTATGTGGTGATGCATGTATGTTTCTCATGATTTCATAATGTTGATATGCATGCATTTTCATTTCAATAATATATTATCAAGGGTTTAAAAATAGGTTAAAAGCTAGTACTTCTGATTCACCCCCCACACACCCCCCCTCATAAGCATTCTTTCCATATAGTCATTCCAACAATTGGTATCAAAGCTAAGTCCTCTCAAGAAGAAGCCTGACAGATTGGAGGAAAATATCTAAAGATGGAAGTTTTTGAACTTGGAAAGATCATTGAGAACCAAGTGATAGATGTGCATCTTGCTCTACACAAGGTAGAAGAAGCTAGAGTGGAATTAAAAAAATCCTTAAAAAGAAGGAAAGAGATAGCCATAGCTGAAAATGATATAAACTATAGGCAGATTGATACCACACAAGTGTTTTCCAATGGAGACACTAAAGAGTTTGATGCAGCAATGGCAGAACTGATGGAGAAAAATAAAGTTCAATAGAAGAGATAAGATCTCTCAAGATGGAACATGAAACACAGGCCATAATGTTATGTGAAATCACTGAACAAAAGAAAAGAGCAATTGAGGATAGAGTCACATGTGATGGAAGATGACAAAAGAAATCTTGCAAACAGAGTTGAAGAAAAATGTACTGAATTAACAAGGATCTCAAACATGTAGATGGATACACTTTCCCAAATGATGAACCTTCATCATGATCTCAATATGAAAGATATTAAGATCTCTACTTTGAAGATGTAGAATGAACAACTCCAAAATGAATTGAACGGAAAAAAAGAGGTAGCAGAGAATCTCAAAAATTTAGGTGAAGCCATCAAGTACTTTGAATAGTTGATGAAATTGCCAAGATCCGCCCATGATACATCAAGACTTGGATATAATAGCACTGAAGTTGGAGAATCATCAAAGAGTGGTGAGAAAAGAAGTGACAAAGGTAAGGATTCTAAAACCACTTGTCATTACTGTGATAAAAAGGGGCATACTGCTAATGTTTGCAAGAGTAGAAGAATCAATCAGCCAAACAGACCCAAAGGCAATAGTTACTATAACAAGTGCAACATGCAAGGACATATGACACAAGATTGTAGATCGAAAGTCAAAAGGACACAAAGATTTGATGGAAATTGTCATCATTGTAAGGAGTATGGACATAGAGCATTTGAATGCATATCAAAGCCTATGTGGACATCCAATCATCTAGCAAAAAAAAAGGAATGAAAGTCACTACCATTAGGACTATAACACCAGGTATAGTTGTCATTATTGTCAAGAATATGGACATATACCCCAGAATTGCATAAAAACACATTTCAAGGGGAACTATAAAAGATGGTTGAACCAAACCACATGTTTCATTTGCCTAAAAATTGGTCATATCAGAAGAAATTATCCTACGAGGTCAAAGGCACCCAAGACTGAAGTAAAGAAGGGCAAAGAAAAGATTGATGTGGACTACATCAGAATAGACATGAAGAAGACATGGCAGAAAAATAATGAATCAAGTTCATCCAATGGAAGGGTCACTTCACCCACAAGTTCAAGTGATCATTTCTTATCCAATGATCATTTCTTATCCAATTAATCACAATATGAGCCTATGGGGCTGATACATATAAGGAAGTATCATACATCAGCCCTAAATCATGAAGAAGTAATGCAAAGTATAAATATGCATGAGACAAGATGCCAAGACAAAATGATGATGCCGAGTAAAATTCTAGTGGATGCCAAGTTCCTAACAGTAATCGAGTTGATAACTAATGCCGAGTTAAATAACTCCAATGGAAGTTGAGTGAAGTGGAAATGTAGTCCAAGCCAAGTGAAGTTAAAATCCTTCAAAAGTCGAGTGGGCAGTTGAACATTTAATGCAATGAAAATAGGGTATATTATTGTGATTTCAATCATTCTTCTTCATCATGATCAAGAAGCAAAGAAGAGAAAGAGAGTGGAGAAACTTCAAAGAAATGAATCCAGTATTTCAAGCAGATTCCAACATCTTACAATGCATTTTCATTAATCTTGAGGTATTTTCATTTGTGCTGAGCTACGAAGTTTCATATTTCTATGTAAAGGAAACCCTAGTTTGCACAAATGGCTTTGAGCTCTAAGAAAACCCATGACAAAGAGTCATTTTAAGTCCAGCTAGTATCTAATGAGGTCAAGCAGCCTAATTTTCATCCTATCCCTAAAGTTGCATACAAGAACGACCTAGCCAGAGCCCTTTCTCACATACCCCCAAAAGTTGTAATGGTTCAGGACGTAAGAAGATGCTATAATTGTAAGATAGGAGCCATAGGAGATATGGAAATAAGGAAAGCCTATGAGAAGTTGTGTGTAGATGGAGTTTTGAAAGATGAATACAAAATTGTTGAAAGGAAGGGTTTAACATGAGTTTTGAGTTTTCACACCATATTTAAGACAGAATGGATCAGACTCGTGTTAAGCAGAATTCATGATGGTAGTCTATGGCTAGAAGATGTTCCCATCAAAATCACAAAAAGAATCATTCATAGGGTAACTAGATATCCTACCCTAGATCAGTTCAAGACCTTGAGAAGTGAATCCAAGGAGCTTATTGAGAAACACATAGGTGCCCAGTGGAATAAAAGAGGAATGATAATTCACACCATTCAAGATCCTCTCATTGAATTTTCTATTAGAGTAATTGTCCATAAATTCTATCAATCCAGTAGACTCAACAATGTGTCATATATTGCAGTAGATGTAGGCTAAAAATTGGTGAAAAAGGATCATACTTATGATCTTACAGAACTACAACTACAATAGATTAATGAAAACCTAGCAGCTATAAGAAGGACAAAGGGTGCCCAATGCAAATTTGGAGCAATTCTAGTATGTGTATTCTTCTATGTTCTGAATGAATTTCCCTCTTTTGTAAAAGTTACATGGAGAAATGATAGAACTATCATATCCCAAATTAATGAATATATAGAACAAATGGGAGACAATTTTGACACATTGATGACAAGCTATTTTGAGGATTTCAAGAAATCCATGAAGCAAAGGGTAAGAATACTAGTTTCCTTAGTGGAAAAACATACTAATGATATATGCTTCTTAGTTGATATTGATTTCACATATATCCAAGGAATAGTTCCAAGAGTGAGATGGCTAAGGCCATTTGGTTATGAGATCAACATAGATGAAGCATCTACAGCAATAACTACATTATTGGCAGAGGAGATAGACAAGAGTGCCCCACACTTTGTCACTTATGATGTGGTAAGGTCGAAGGTGAATATGGAGTTAAAGACTACCTCCACAATGAAGAAGAAAGATAAATTAGTAAATAAAATTAAGAAGAAATTTGGTGAAGGAATTGAGGCTGAAGCAGAAGAAGAAGATGATGATGACAATGATGAGGATGAGGATGAACAAGAGCAAGGCCAAATGGAATTAACTCGAGGCCTAAGTGAAGACAAGAAGGAAGGTGTTGAGGAAGAAGAAGCTGAGGAAGCACCAACCCAAGTCAAGCCAAAGAAAAGAAAGGCAAAAATACAACCTCTAGTACAACCCAAAACAAAGAAAGGTGCCAAGCCAACTCAAGCCAAGCCACAAATACCAGTTACAAGGGCTACCACAAGGGCATCTTCACAAAAAGCCAAGGAACAAATCAAAGAGAAGAAGAAGTCTATTGAACAAACTGGTGAAGCACCAAGAAAAATAAGAAAAAATGTAGCTCAACTAGATTTTGATGAGAAGGAAATAATAGAGTCAGAAGATATCAGCCAATTCAGAGTGGTAGGTCATCCTCCCAAATCAACTTTAGATAAAATATGTGAAAATATTAAGAATGCAGAATTTACTGATTTGAAAAGCATTGACTTCAACAAGCTTAGTAAAGAAGAGAAAAACAAAATAGAGGAATCAGTATATGCCATGATGGCTAAATTCAAGACTACACCTCTACAGCTAGACAATACCATGCCTAGAGAATTATATGAGATAATTGAAAACAAATGACATCATTGTCTGAAAATTGAAAAGGAGATAAGAGAATCTACCTTACCTCAAGTGATGCCTGACCTAACAAGAGGTCAAATAATAAAGGCTAATAAGAAATATAGTGGAAATTTCACACCAAAGCATAGAGCCTTTGATATCTTACAAAAGAAGATTTAAAATGTAGTTAGTAAGTCAAAAAAAAAAATGGAAGTTGATATGTTGCTTGACTACTATTAAAGATCGAGAAGAAGATCCCCTTGAAGGAAAAAACACAGAAGAGGAAGAGCTTAGTGAGAAAGAGGAGGAAGAAGTAAAGAACATAGAAAAAGGAGAAGAAGAGAAGAAGGAAGAAGAAAAGAAAGAAGAAGAAGAGAAGAAGGAAGAATAAAAGAAAGAAGAAGAAGAGAAGAAGGAAGAAGAAAAGAAAGAAGAAGAAGAGAAGAAGGGAGAAGAAAAGAAAGAAGAAGAAGAGAAGAAGGGAGAAGAAAAGAAAGATGGAGAGGAGAAAGAAGCAGAGGAGAAGGAGACACAAAAGCAAGATGAAATGACAACATCTGAGAGGAGCAGCAACAAGACCACAGTGTGCAAGACACACAATTGCCACCTTCTAGCCCTCCTCATGTACCCATCACACCTATAGAAACTATGACTATATAGGATGTTCCTGACACTTATACTTAGAACATCAATCCTTCATCTATAGAGGATCTCAAAAGAATCCTTGACCAATCCACACAACAAGAAAAATTATGTATAGATCCAGTATTGGTCAGTGTGGATGAATTAAAAAAATTAGTAGAAAACATAGTTAGAGATAAGGTGAATCCACAAGAATCACCTTCCATAATCTCTATAGCTACTAGTGGTCAACTTCAAATGCAAACAGTTGTTTCATCAAGAATAGTTGATACCACAGTACAGAAGCCAAGTACAGTAGAAGACAAAGAGGAAATAGAGTAGACAGTAGGAGAAGGAAGCAGAGGAAACCCCTAAAGAGCAGGAGGCAATACAAACATTGATGAATTTTCGTACCTCAGGAACTCCTCCAAAATAGTCAAGCATTGATGCAATGCCACTACAAATATCAGCACCAGGATCAAGCACTACAAAAGTTGCAAGGGTACTTCACTATGGAGACCCTGAATTAGATGTGTAGATAGTCATACCAACTTATGACTCAAAAACAATAAGCATTGATCAAATCAATGAGGTGCAGGAAGCATTGAATAGAAGAAAGAGGCAGGAGATACTCAGGAAGGATTATAAAAAAAAGTAAACATTGGATGAGATTAAAGACATCTTTATGGATGCCTTTAGTTTGCAGTCACCAAATGAGTCAAAGCATATAATGGAGCAATTATCAGATATTGTTGACCAGGTAACAAATGAAGACCAAGAAACAAATGTAAAACTTATGGAATGGTCTGAAACAAAATTCTAAGGGAAAGTAAATGAGAAAATATCTAATGAAATTTCACTTCCCCAGGTCAAGTTCGCAAAAATGCTTGACAAAGGGAAAAAGGTACTTGATAATATATTCTCATTGTACAACAAGCAGTGTGACTCTTAATACTTCACATAGGAGACAAGCCAAAGAATAATGAGCCTAGAGAGAAATTTGAAGATTTCAAGCATGCAACTACCCTAAGGTCCAGCTAAAAGTGAGAAGCACTTTAATCAAACACTTCACACATAGAAAGAAGTAGTTATGTTAATAGCAGAAGAGGCCACCATCAAGGCAAAACTGATATAGCTATAATCCTCCATTACCCCACATTTGGAAGTACTCCGTAAAGAACAGGTCTATGCTGAAACTATTCTCAAGAAAGATCCTAATCTTTCTACTTTAGATGGACTTTTTCACCTTGCTGCAGAGACTGCCATCCAACACAAGTCATTGGAAATTGCTTTGCATAGTTAAGATGTAGCTCTTAGGATGATTATAGAGGTAAATAGCACATTTTTGGCAAAATATGGTCTTAACCCTTAACACTCTTTGACATAAGTGTCAAAAAGGGGGAGATATTATCAAATGAATGGGGGAGACAAGATAAAAAGGGGAGCATGATATACAACACTATACAACACAAAATTTTGGTTACCAAGATAGCACAGATAATGGCACAATCAACTCAGAGGGAGTTACAATAATTTTGAGGTATATATTATAAGTTACAAAATTTTGATCAAGGTTTTAAAACCTCTATATATATACTAAGAAGATCAATGAATGTACTCATAAGGTCAGTTAAGTTTTTTTCTCACTCATGTCAAAGGGGGAGATTGTTAGTCTCAGAATGGTTTTGACATTTGAGTGCCAACACACTTAACCACTTTCTACATTGGAGTTGAGAACACTATGTATGTTGAGCCACAACATGTGCCAAGTTAGGAAATCTAATAGGTTTCGAGTGATCTTCAAGTGCCGAGCAGCCTTCAGGTGCCGAGTGAAGATCAGGTGCCGAGTGAAGAACAAGTGTCGAGTGACTTCAGGTGCCGAGCATGATATAGGAGCGAAGTGATATTTAAGTGCCGAGTCACAGACAATGTCAAGAAAGCTAGTTTTTTATATGTGTTGAGCATTAGGAATCAGTGAGTGCCAATTAACATGGAATGTACATATGAGTTTTTAACTTCACTAATTCAGATGTAAACCATTTTCATGGCTGACATATGATGAATCTTGAAGGATTTAAGTGATAAGATCGAATATTTTCTATTTCCTATGCAATCTACATGTAGCCAATAAGAAAAATGGAGAAGGCATGCAACCAATAAGAAAAGTGCAAGCAAGGAAATATAGATTCAACATGGATCCTAGATCCATATCTAACCCTAAGTCTTCAAATGTCTTTATAAGGAAGACAAAATATCATTGTATGTGGATGGAAAAGGAGTGTATGGGGAAATTATACTAGAGTTCAAAGTAAAGAGTAAAAGACTTAGAGGAACAGAGCAACAATGACATATTCAGTTGATCAGAACAAAGCAAGGGATAAAAAAATGAGTATCGGATCTTAGAGGATCAAGATCAAAGAAAGCAGATCAAGTGTCTGTATTCAACAATCAAAGGATTGTAAGCTATCAGGTTTATTATACCTAATACTCTCTAGCAATTGTATTAGAAAGGAAACCCTATGTTGATAGGTTAGCTTAATAGTTATTTTGTAGATCATTTAAATAGGTGAATAAATCCTTTAACAGGGTAACACTTGATGTAAAGTGTTTGTAAATCCTTTAACCAGGTCACTATTGACATAGTGTAAAGCCTTTAATAGGGCAGACCATCAGAAGTGGTCAAACATTATTGCTACAATGATTTTGTGTGTATCATCCCCACCCCAGTTTTACCTTCTTATTCCTAGAGGGTTTCTAGGTTACCAAAATCTCAAGTGTTATGTGGTGATCCATGTATGTTTCTCATGATTGCTTAATGGTGATATCCATGCATGTTCATTTCAATAATATGTTATGAAGGGTTTAAAAATAGGTTAAAAGCTAGTACTTTTGATTCACCCCCCCCCCCCCCCCCCCCCGCCTCTCAGAAGCATTCCTCATGGGATTATGGGTGGATCCTTTGATAGCTATCAGTAGATTACTTTTTTTGGGGTGGATGCCCATTATAAAAATAAACATATTAAGATTGCAAGAGGTTAAGGGGGTCAAGGGAGTAAAGGAACTCAAACACTTTCTTTCCTTAATTGTAATATTTCTTGATCCATTAATTATGAGTTAAATGTTATGTCCACACTGCATTCATAATCTATTTTCTAAGAAGCTACTATGGTTGGTTGCCATGCACTGGAAAGGAGGGAAAAGGTAACACATGTTCACTATCCATAAGTAAAAGAGAAGAATCCTTCTATAGGGTGAAACAATTTTTTCACACTCGTAGATGGTTTTGGAAGATGAAAGAGGTAGAGGAGAAAGAAGCTCCAAAAATTATAATGTATTCTAGGGTGGCAAAGTTAAGGTAATCCTTCATATTCATGTAATTTGTTTTCTACATTCTCTTGCAAATCAATGTGATGTCCCCTATTTAAACATTAAACCTAGGTGTTTTTCTCTCACCATAAGAACCATGTCTATGGCCTAGAAGCATGGGTGGATTACATGTAGAAATATTATTAGAAAATGTTTTCTCCCACACAAAAAATGTAATCAAATTTCATTTATGTCAATCATAAAATTAAATCAAATTAAATTAAATTATAGAATAACTGATGGAATAAATAATATCATAAAGTAAATTTTAAATTAAAGTTTATATCGAGTAGGAGGAATTTGGGTCTTTTGGACAAAAGACCTATTTAAGAGAGGCAAAACAAGGAGAAGGGGGTGAATGAAAAAATAATATAAACCTTTCATTATTACTCTGTGTGGAGCAACAACTAAATGTCAACTAGCATGAGGATGAAACCCTCTAGGTTAGAAATTAGAGAAGGAAATCCCCCTAAACTTGTTACAAAATTAGTAGATAAAAACCCCTAATTCTGTCAGATTTAGAAGGATTTCAAAGGCATTCCATTAAAGATAAATGAGGCTAGGGTTTGATGGAATGGGGCTTCGTAAATGGTAGAACTGGGACTGCTCAAGCTTTTAAGGAATATTTTATAACTAATAGTCCCATGAATTTTTCACTTCAGTTCTGCTAATAATTTAAGCTCAAAAATTTAGGAAAGCTAGTGATCCCATGAAACCATATCTTTTTCTTCTATAATATATGCATAACTAAAATATGTTAAGAAAATATAAAGAAAATCTACATTTACATGTTTGACAAGTGGTGCATAACATTCCTAAGTTGGTGGGACAATTTCTAGCCCCACCCCATTTTCACCTACTTCAATATAAAACCTAAAATGTAGGAGCTTCTATTTTTCGAGAAAAAATACTAAATAATCTCTTAGAAAAACTTTTTTTCTTCCATGGGACCACCTCTTCATAAAAAAAATAAAGATTAAGCCTCCCCCCATAGGAACCCACCTAATAGCAGAAAAACACTATTTTACGAACTGTTAGAATATGACAATTTAGTAATTTTATTTTATTTTGAGCATAAAATATGATTTATAGAACAAGATATTAGAAGAGATTTCTCAATCATGGGGACTTTATATATCTATACTAGTTGCACAAGCTATTGTAATTGTGAAGTAGGGTTTATTATACTTAATATTACAATAGAAAAAATAGAAAATAAAATCAGAAGGCTAATATAGTTATTTTGGGGCTTTGTCAAGATATTCTTGTTCTTCTTGTCTTCTTTACTATGATTAAGCTAGTTTTATCTTATATTTTTCTCTAGGTTTGTTTTAGCCTAGGGGGCTGGACAACTTTAAAATATAGATCTAATTTAAGATTGAACGTTGATGTCTTGAAAATTGTAACAATTTATCTTGCTTCAGTTTTTCTTGAGTTCCTCCATTTTGAATTTCTATGGTTTTACCATTTTGGATTGTATACAATATAAATGAGGTGTATGGAAGTTGCTTGCTAATTTTATGGTGTTTAATACCCTCTTACATTTGCATTCTTGGGAGAGGTTATTTGAGGATTGGCTATAGGATGAACATCCATTTCACTCATATTGTTTCTATTGTTAGCCTCATCCTACTTATCTCTTGTGTCCTTCATTCCTTGTTCTTGTGTGATGCTCGTGAGCTTAAAGAAAAGGTTACTCCTCTTAACCCAATTTCTAGAATTAAAGTTGAACCAAAATCTACAAACATTGAACAGAATGTAAGTAGTATAAATCTAGATGGAATTTCATTCATGATTTATGTTGTGGAAAAAGATCATAGTCCGAGAATTGGGTATGATAATCCTCCTACAACCTCTTAGTGCTCAATCTTGTACTATTTTTCATATGTTTCCTCAATTACATTATAGTAATTTTTGTTCCTCCTAGTGTTTTTCCATGTACCCAACTAGTTTGTGGGCATCGTGTATTTAATTTAGATATGTCATCTATTACATGTTGATCCAACCCAAAATGTCTCCTTCCACAACACCTTCCATTTGGTTGTTTTAGTCATAGGGGCTACATAAATAAATGTTTATTTTGTTTGTAGGGATTCTCAATTAAATGTTATTCAACATTCAATTTTTGGATAAATGGAAGGCATTTATGTTCGATATTTGACAAGAAATATAATTTAGAGTTTATTGGTTAGTTAGAACTCTTAACAATGAACAACTTACATTTACTCTTTCAAATATGCCATGGTTTTTATATAACCCAAAAAAATGTTATATTTTCTATCTATTTATATAGATATAGAGAGATCACTAATATTTTTCCAATAACTAACTCAATATGTAAAACATTTTAATGTATACATTGATCCCATTGTTTTATGTAAACGATGTTCTTCTATAGTTAATATTATTGAAATCCTATGTAGTCAATATGGGCAGCCACGAGAATGTTATTTTGTATGGTATTTTTTCCATTATAATGGTATATAATTTGATTGAGAAGAATATCTTCTCTTCAAATACTAATTTGTTCCATTATAATCATTTCCACATTTTTCTAAAATAAGTAACAATTTTTGGACTTTACAGATTATAGTATCAAAATCAGAATTGGTTTCTTCTTGGCTATCACAGTTGTTTGAAATATCATAGTGCCATCTAGAGTTTTCATACTCACACATATCCTTATAGAGATAATTGGCTATGTACTAATAAGGAATTAATTTCTGTAGAAGGCATCTTCATAAAAAATCTCAATGATTTGGTCTAGTGAGGATCATGAAGTATGTCAATTATATTTGCATCTAAATACTTTGAACAAAACTGATGCTTATTAGATTTTAGTTGATATATTTCTGGAATGATATACATGCTTCATCTTTTTTATGCTCCATGAGACTAATCCTCACTAATACCTACCAAAAAACTATCACTATTTTTTAATTGTGTCTTTTGTTGTTGAAGGATCTTCTTATATAGTTGAGTCTCTAAATACACTCATCTCTAAATTTATGTCTTCTTTAGACCATCATGTCTTTTATAATTGATATCAATCTTCAAGATATCCTTTTTGATAGATCAGACCTATTAGATTAAGAGGAATATAATATCTCATAAAGTCTGCCATGAGAATGCATACTCTAATCTATATATGGATGTTTATGTCCTTTCAACATATTAATTCTCTGTATATATCAATACTACATGAAAATTTCACATCGACATAGTGTTCAAATAGGAATCCTTAAACAAGCTATTGTTTGAGTAGTGATGTGAAGATGGGACATTGATTTCCAACATGTCTTCACAAATGGAGACTCTAAATTTGATTAAAATCCAGGCTCCATCAAGTTGGATTTACTAATCCTAGTTTTCAACCGTGAAGTAATTGAACACATTACTTTTCTACCTCTTGTCAATTATTTACTATGAATATGATTATTAAATTTTTCTAACACCTTCTCACCTTGACTTTCATATAATACATGTTTGAAGGTAGCATTATATCCTAATGTCAAGAAAATGGTATGAGGAATTGTCACAACTTCTCTAGCATTGTGTATGTCGATGCACATCTAGTTTTTGTGGTAAGACACTAAATTTTGAATTGAATTTGTTTTTAAGAGAATTTTTCCTATATTACGCTATTTAAAGATGATTTAAGAAGTATGGAACTCATAACTGAGTACTATGATGTTAGGGGCATCTATCAATATAGGTTGCGGGATCAATACATTAATCTTGACACTTATACATAAATCAATTTCTTTAAAAAATAATCAAGAAGTCGCTAACATTAAAAAAATAAAAATAAAAGGTTCAAACCATCTTTATATCAGAGCAAATCTGAACAAGATTTTAGTATTTTAGTAAATGCAACAGATATGACATCTGCATGTGATGGTCTAATTTTCAATTGAACAATGATTGGACACTTCAAATTTAAAAAGTAGATGTAAAAGTTTTCTTTCCTACTAGGTGATTATCTCTCTATAAAATTTATTTTGATGAGTGACTCATAGTTTATGGTTGATAGCGATGGAAAGAGAATTTCTTTGTCAATGTTGGCATAGATTGTGGCCTCACTATTGTTGGATTCTATCATGCATGTGTCTTATGATTGAAGAATTTCTAAGAACTCTACTCTCATGATTTTGTCAATATTTGTAGATGGAACTAATGATTGTTTATAGATATTGATATGGGTGGTAAATGACTCCTTGTTGATGTGAGAAAAATACAAGTCTTGGTGGAAGAGTAACGTAAGATGGATGTTGATAGACAAGGTATTGCTAAGTGTATTTGTATTACAAGATAAGGATAGGGTATGGGTAATGCAAATGTATTTGTGTTGTATGTAGGATAATGTGAATATACTAATAAATGAAGATGATGATTAAAGGTTAATTTTTGCTAATAATATGTGTGTATATAGGTAGATCATATTTATTGAATGGATGTTGGTTGAAGATCAAATGAATGAACACTGAATGGTAAGGTTGGAGGAAGATTGTTAGAGGTATGACATTTCCTTGATAGATGTCGATTAATTGTTGTTTGAATAATGCATCCCAGGAAAAGATGATTAGGAAGTGGATTTATTGTTGATGGAAGATGCCTCTAATGTACTTTCAATGTGATGAAATGAAACTTGGATTAGATAGATCCTAAAAGATTGAAGGGTTTTGGTACACACTCTACATCACATGCTATATATGGTATTGATGGTATTTCACATTCTATTGGAAAAAATATAAAATTTTAGAAATACAAAACTTAGTTCTTGAACTACAAGGCATATATAGGATTTCATTAAGTCTCTAGCCATCTGAAGCCTAAGTTGAACGATCCACAAATGGATGTCAACTAGAAATAAGAAAAGATGTTTAATGATGATTGGAATGATCTTCAATCCACTTTTAATATCATATGATAGGAATGGATGAGTGGCATCTCTTTATCATAGCCTTAATGTGAAGCTCTTCATTGCACCCATTGATTGATCAAATAACTAATCCACTTTAGACTTAATTAATGAATTAACCATTCTTTAAAAAGTGAATTGTGATTTTTCTCTTGCCGATTGAAACCAAATAATCATTATTTTAAAAGTGATGATAATAAATTGATATTATAGTAATTATGATGATAACTCTACCTTAATATACAATCCACCAGGTATTCTCCTTGCTTAAAGTAATCATTAATGATATCTTCTACTATTCAAAATTATGTTCATTAATCATTGCTAAAGTAGTATTTTAAATCTATGTCATACTTCCTTCGATACCATATTTATCTTTAGAATATTAATGAAAGGAACTTTGCAATCAATATGTGGGATGCCATATAATGGACATGTTAGAAGATGAAATCTCTATTTATTATGTGAACCTTACTAGTTCAATTTAATCAAGGGCAATATCATGATCTTCATATTGATGAGGTTGGTGATTAATAATTTCATTGAACCTAGATCATACTTTGGGTAAGCTTAAGTTTATATTTTTCAATGGCACCACTTGAGTGCCACTTATTGAGATTTAGGACCTAGTCATCTCAAATTTTAGTAAGATCTTTGTTCTTTCATTGGCATCATTTCAGAGTTTATCTTTAAAAGTTTAATGTGCTTTTTATTCCTATTAAGGAGATGATTGGAGAAGCAGTTTTAGAGGTGAAATACACATTCCCATCTTCCAGACCCATATCTCTCATATTCAAGGGATACTATTCTATCAACATCATAACAAAATAGTAGCAACTGATCTTCAACGGTGATATTGAAGGGTCTCAACATTATATAATTTGGATTATTATGATGTGATTGTGCAAGGCATCTGCCTAGCTTTACTATGAATAGGTCATGCATTGTTTAGAATTCTGCAAAATACTACTTTAACCCCACACTTGTTGGCTATTCATGGCCCCACATCAACTCTTGGAAATGTATTGGTAATGTTGATCCTACTTGGAGTCTGGTATGCCCAAGGAAAAGGTAGATACATATGTATATGTGTGTGCAAGCTGTCTAACAATGATATTGAAGTACCTAATGATATAGAATCACAATAGTGATTTCCTTCTAGCCATGACTACAAGTCAAGTTCAGCATCAACCAAACAATAATATTTGTGATTCAGGGTGATCAATTAAACATCTACACATATCAATTGCTATTCATAGTGGGAGACATAAATTCAGGTAAATATTAAGCTAGGGATACAGTTGTACAACTACAAACCCATTTTCAACCACTTTGGCAATTGGAAGGCTTTTTTGATCTACATTATAGATATGTTGGACTCAACACCATCATAGTACTTGGAAGCACAATAATATTTGAGCATGGAGACCTATTAGAGACTTCTTAATATATACCTCATTTTCATCATATAGAGCATCATCCTTGATCATTCTAATCACATATAGAATACATTATTAGATTGGGTATTATCAATGACATACTGTAATAAATTATTTTGGTGATTGTGTATACTATCATACCAATTCTAGTTAAATAACATTATCTCTGATTACTATTTGGTATCTAATCTCATCTGAATATTGCTTGGTATCATTTTCTACTCTCTATACATAAGGTTGTTTACCATTGCAATTTTGTTTCATTTGATGTTTGGTATATTACATTTTTTTATCAAAACATTGGAAAATGAGCAACACAATGAGCAACATCAGCTTCAATATTAATAGGCTTCCTTATTGACCCCACATCAAAACCTATTTATCAAAGATTTTTTTTCCATCATCACCTTGAAATTCTCCTTGATAGTATCAAAATCAATAACTAAAGAATTATCCTTTGCTTGAACATTTGAACTAATTGAAAAGAAATCATCTACATTTCAAACTATATTTGATTGTAGCCTCTCTAAAATTTAGTTTTCTCTACAATATCCTATTTGAGTCCAAGAATCTTCCATACTATACTTGTTTTACCCAAGGTGGCATATGTTATGATTGGCATTCAAAAAAACTTGTTTAGCAACATGTGTATCATTACTTGTTGCAGTCATTTCTTTGAGGTCTTTATGAACTTTAATTCATATAGACTCCTATTTTTTTTCTTCTATCTTTTCTTTGACCTTTGTTCTCTTAATATCAATAATATCAATTTCACTATATATGTTTTTGCTTCCACAATAAATTTAAGTTTGTTTGTTATTATTTCTTTGACCATTTTCCTAGTTTGCCATAGGACTATTATTTTTAGATCTTTCCAGTAATATCCTTATTTCTCCTTAAATTGAGGTCAAAACAATTATCTATTGTGTTTAATGGTTGAGTTGAACTGTTTATCATAGATTTGAGAGAAGAAATCAAGACTCTTACATGTTCTTTAAGTTGATCTTTAGTATGTTTATTTTTCTTAATTTGTACTGCCAGTTTAGTTGCTGAAACTTGGAAATTATAAGTATCCCCTTCATGTAAAGAAGGATTGAGATCAACTTTGGTGATATTTGAAATTTCTACAAAGAAATCACTCCCATTTTCTAAATGTACAGAAAATGAGGTTAAATTCAACTCCAACGAAATTTGGAAAACAATCTATTTTATTTGGCAAAAAAATAGTCAAAACCTTTAGTGAGCAGTAGGCATGAAGTTTCAAGAAATCATCCCAAAAATTAAACCCCCTATTTTTGGGGCAAAAAATAGATAAAAGAATTATATATGCTTCCATGAAAAATTCATCCAAAACCATAGCTCCACAGGGCTTGGGAGATGGGGGAACACAGGGATGGGAGGGCCAAGGGCTTTAATTTGTTGATGTTGATGGTGAGGGGACAGCAAGGGGATGGCATAGGAGCAATGATGGAGGGGGTGGCATGATATACAAATTGAGGTGAACTAAAATTTTCAAGGCACAATCTACAATATGACATCTCTGTAATGCCTAGTGAAAGACAAAATAATTTTTTGATGTTAAAGGTTGCCTTTAGTATGTAATGGCATGTGCCATATAGCAAGTGATTTTGGGGGTTTCAATGGAGGTGGCAGAGGTGGTGGTTTTGCACTTACCTATCAATCTAAAAAAACCATCTTCACATTTCCATGAGTGTTGGAATGAGAGAATATTAATATCTTTTTCTTAAAATATATAGGAAAAAAGTAAAATATATAGATCTGTTAACAAACCTAAAGGATGCCCAACACAAGTATGAATATTCCAAGACCTCTATGTGCATGGACATTGGAATCCAATTTATTGTACAATTCTACTCCAAGAACTATGCCTGCCACCCTGAAGATGAATCCAAAGACCTAAATACCAACATCCAAATAGTACCAGGCTAGATCCCATTGCTGAAAGTAGCATGTTATGATTGCACACAAAAATGATTTCATTTATGTTGAAACCTTGTTGTCATGGAAGATCTTCATGTGCATCCTCATGGTGGTTGATTCTTTGAAGGGCCTCCCTAAGAATATCAAACTTGATGCCCCGAACGATTCATGGATTCAAACTCTACTCTTAACGATTCATCTATGGTTAGTGATGGTGCCAATAGCTATGCTCCATCAAACTCTACTCTTAACAATATAATGTCCCCTAGTCACTTGCACAATCATCCCAAGTGCTAAATGAAAGCTCCTCCCTTATCATTGCTTTCTAGATCACCAAAATGACACACTAGACAACAACCGCTTTCGAACCACACTCCCAAATTTGTGCCAATGGATTGAGAAATAAAAGCATCGTTAGGGAGCCACACATAGAAAATGGTTTGTTTCTTTATTCCTCTCTTATAGATCCGATGTCATTGATATTATTTGGAATTTGGTCCTACATTCATCCTTTGCTCATTCTTGGAAATGGCTCTCTCATCACTCGTGATAAGCAACACAAATACTAGATGATGACTCACCCTACAGATCACTTTCTAGGCAATCACAATGACAACCACTATCAAACCATTCCACAAATTGTTCTAATGAAATTTCATAGAGACAAATTTGGGGATCCCTTGCATACAAATCAAGATGCTTCACAACCTTCCAATAGAAAGGATGCTAATGCCAATGTTCAAAATCTAGAAAATGTGTCTTTCTTGAACACCAACACTAATTCTATTGGAGGTTCATTGGGAGCTTTCATTATCAAATCTTCCATTAGCCACAATAGGTTCATAACAAATTGCTAGAGCACAAAGTAGCCACCTAATGATAGACAAGGGCTAACCATTAGATCAACTTCAAAATCACTGAACAGATGTGTTATAGAATGGAAACCACTGCCAAACCTCTTTTGAAATTGTGCTAGTCCAAGAAGATGATATAAGAGAGAGTCCATAGGTAGGCATTCATTGGGGGATTCACCTACTCTATTTTTTTAAAAACCTCATAGATTAGTCAAAATTTTGACCACCTTCTCATGGTTTTCCACCAACAATTGTTCAAAATTTTGAGCAATATTTTGGTCATGACCATGGCATCATGGTCATGGGCTAGGCTAGAATTGGTCAAAATTTCGACCAATTCTCAAAAATTTTCCACCAAGAATTGGTCAAAATTTTTACCAACTCATTGGTCATGACCATTGCATCCTGATTGTGGGTTGGGCCAGAATTGGTCAAAATTTTGACTAATTCTTGAAAGTTTTCCACCAAGATTTGGTTGAAATTTCTACCAAACTATTGGTCATGACCATGACATCCTAGTCATGGGATGTGCCATAATTGGTCAAAATTTTGACCAATTCTTGAAAGGTTTTGACCAAGAATTGGTGGAAATTTTGACCAATTCTTAACAGTTTTCTACCAAGAATAGGTCAAAATTTCCATCAATTCTTGAAAACTTTCAACCAAACATTGGTTGAAATTTTGACCAATTCTTGAAATTTTTCTACCAATATTTGGTCAAAATTTTGACCAATTCTTGAAAGTTTTCCACCAACCATTGGTTAAAATTTCAACCAATCCTTGAAAATTTTCTACCAATATTTGGTTGAAATTTTGACCAATTCTTGAAAGTTTTCCACCAATCATTGGTCAAAATTCTGAACAAAAGTGGCAAATTAGAGTAAGCAGAGACAAAGACTTTTCAACAAATGTATTTGTCAAAATTTTGACCAACCTAAAATTTGGTCAAAATTTCAATGAGAAGAATAGCGAAAAACTATTTGGTTGAAATTCCAACCAAAATTTGTCAAAAATTGAGTCCAAATTTACTAGTGTCTTCTTGGTGATTGGATGATATAGTCTATAAGCCTTTGATTTTGAGTTATAACTGGTGAGGATACACTTCACACCCTTTAAATCCATCTTTTGCCTTTGTTCCTTTGGCACATGTGCATATGCTACACATCTGAACACTCTTATGCGCTCAACTTTCTATCTATTTCTTAACCATACCTCAAGAGGAATCTTTTCACGAACAAACTTTGTAGGAAACTTATTTATCAACTATACTGATGTTGCTAAAGCTTCTCCACAATATTTATTTGGGATCCCATTCTCTTTCATCATACTCCTTGCCATCTTAGGAATGGTCCTATTTTTTCCTCTTAGCCACTCCATTTTTCTGCGTAGTATAACTGGTTGTGAGCTCCTTCTTAATGCCAAACTTCTTGAAAAAAATTTAAAACATATTGGAGGAACACTCTCCTCCTCTATCTAACCTAAGGAACTTTACATAATGTCTGCATTCTTTTTCAGCCAGGGCTTTAAATTCAAAAAAAATATCAAATGCTTCAGATTTTCTTTTCAAAAAATACACCCATGTCCTATGATTGAAATTTATCTATAAATGCCATAAAATAAGTACTCCCCCCAATAGAAGTGGTTTTCATAGGGTCAACTAAATTAGAATTCTCTAATTCTAATGGTGCCCTTTCCCTTCTAGAATTACTAGAATTAATGGGAAACCTATGTTTCTTACCCAAAATTCAAGCCTTGCACTTGTCACATGAATCTAAAATACTTGACAAACCATCTACCATTCTTTTCTTGGAATTTTTTTTTTAAAACAAAGCCAAGATGTTCATAATTGAGATGCCATAGCTTGGAGGGGTCTTCAATCATACTTCGAAGAGCTAATTGTTGGTGTACTATTGCACATGCATGGGAGGTGCAACACTGACTTGAGAATAGAATCATGTCTCTATCTTAAAGGAGAACATCTGGTTCATTGAAATTTTGGACTCGTGCAAGGACTCTCTCACTCCAATCCTTTTCATTAATGACACACTTGTCATTTTCCATTAATACTGTTTAACCATTTTGAATGAGTTGTCCAACACTCATCAAATTATATGTCATACCCAAGAAAAAATATATATTTCATATCTCATTCTTCTCACCTTGCTTTCTGTAGACCATAGTATATCCTTTCCCCTCAATGGGAATGGTTCCATAATTTCCCATCTTAATTTTGGACTCAAAATTTCTATCAATGAAAGAGAATAGACTTTCATTACCAATCATGTGGTTGCTACACCCATTGTCCAAGTACCATACCTAAGGCCTTCCTTCTTCACCAATGTTACACATGATGAAGGTTCTAGGATTTTTTGTATTTCCCATGTTTACATCAGCCACATTTGCATTCTATCTTGACTGATTGCCCTACTTCTTCCAGCATACATTTGCATAATGCCCAAACTTATGATAGTAGTAGCATTCTACATTTCTCTTGTTGGAGTTGTAATTCTTCTCACCTTCTCTAGAGTTGTTTTGATAGGTTATTTCTCCCTCTTGGTTTCTTTCTCAACTTGAGCTTTCTATACCACCATTCCTTTGAGCATTTCTACCATGACTTATACTTTTTGAGCCTCTATCAAAGTCATTTCTTCCTCTCCCCTTACCTCTTTAATTTTCTTGAGCCTTGAAGGATTACTCTTGGGAAGTTGTTGCTAATGTGTTGATTTGGTGCTCAGGGGTTTGAAGAGTTCCCATCAACTCATTCATGGTCAATCTAGTTAGGTCCTTTGCTTCCTCAATGGTCATCACAAGATTTTCATATTTTTGAGGTAAAGTCCTCAATATTTTCTCCACATCCTCTAATCTTCATACTCTTCGCCATTTTATTTGAATTGGTTTACCAAAGTAGAGATTCTCAAGCTAAATTTTGCAATAGGTTCATTATCCTTCATTTGAAGGTTCTCAAACTCCCTTCTGATCATTTTTAGCCTCACTACTCTTACCTTATTGGTCCCCTTGAATTTTTTGTCAAGGATATCCCATGCTTCCATTTATTAATTTTTGACTGCAATCTTGGGAAAAATAGTTTCTGCCATTACTATCTTAGTCAATCTTAATGTTTTTGCATCTTTTCTCCTTGATTCCTTCAACTGAGTCTTTTGAGGTTTTTAGAAGTAAATATACTATGTTGGGTCATTTACATCACTAAATCTCTTCATCAACAACTCCCAAAAATCATTAGCAATCATGATGGTTCTCATCTTCTTTTCCCATGTATGATAATTTTGTCCATTACATTTGCTACCTTGTCAAGTACCCAAAAAAATGCCCAAACTCATGAGGTTGTGGGGCCTCAAAGATCTAATACCATGTGAGAAATAAAACTTCACAACTCAAAAAAAATTCTTGGCAAATATTGGATGTTGAGTGAGCTCAACATGATAAGGAGCCAAGTGGAGATTGCTAGGAAATAGTGGATGCCAAGTGACTCAATAACCAAAGGGAGATGGAACTTGGCAATGATGCTTAGTCTATATTGAAACCAAGTGAACTTAGTCAATGAAGGGACTAAGTGAACTTGGTAAACTTTCTAAAAAAGGGATCAAGTGAGTTTGGTGGGCACAAACAAAGGAACTAAGTAAGTTAATAACATACTTGTTGTCTAGTTTATTCCACCATTAAAAAATAAAACTGATAACAAAGAACATGCTACTCTAAACTTCTCAAATACTTAATGCAACATGCATAATAAATAGAAAGGAGACAAGAAAGAACCAAAACAACTAAATCAACTTATATGCCTACTTGCTTGGTTTCTATTCATAAACTGATTCAACTGAATACAAATCTAGGAGAATAGGGCTTCAACTAGAAACAAAATACTTTGACCTACAACTTCTACTTGAAATATAAACGTTTAGCACTACAAGACTACATACAATAAAGCCTAGAGCAATCACTACTTCATAGGACAAACAAAAATGAACTTACAAAATGATTGGGAGACTCAACATATGTTGCTGCATACTCTAAAGCCGAACCTTCCTTCTCTCCTCTACCCTCTGTGTTGATTATTTCTTTCTCCTCTACTCTAATCTACTAATCTTCTTTCTCTCTCCGCTTTTTGTATATTCTCTCATTGAATGAATAATACTTCATCCCTTTTGTCTTGTCTTAAAATAATTTTCCCTCTCTTTTGCTTTTTTAAACTCACCTTCCAACTTAACTATGTTGATGGGGTAGGTGGATGTGTGGTTCCAAGGACAATTGACCATTTTCGTATTTATGAAAACTTACATGTTTAGTAGTCCATAATAAGTATATATTTCAATGTAATTTGACTACTTAGTACATTGTTTTATTTTTTCTAAACAACAAAAAACAATGTTTAGAGGTTTGCCAATTATCCATGTAGTGGATGTCAATGCTCCAACACTTCATTGAAACGCTTATTTGGTCTCACAATTCATGTGCACTTTCTAGTACCTATAAGATCATAGAATGCCCATTTTAAATTTTTTAAATAAATATTTGGAGATTAGAAAATTTAGTTCACAAGCTCTACTACTACATATTATGGGATGATTTTTTATGTTGAAGTATCCCATGTGTACTTGGTACTATAGTTAGTATTTAAAATCTTCTTTATAAATGTAAATTTAAATGCAAATTGGCTGCTCAAATATGTTTTTATTGTTTCTAAATACAATAAATACTGGTTAAATTTTTGTAAAGCTTCCTATGTGAGGATGCACCTAGCAAGATTTCAAATAAGTCATAACTTTCTCACTTTGTAGTACTTTAAAAGTTAAGTTAAGGTCAAATCAATATTTTTTTAGATTTTGATTTTGAGTTGAAGAGGTTTTAGTTTAAGGTTCCTTTCTAGTTTATGAAAAGAAAAAATTTTAATGGAAGAGGTTTCATTCTAAGATTTATGGAAAAATTACTAATTAATGGAAGAGGCTGCAGTCTAGACTTATGAACAAAATGATTGTTAAAAATGAAATGAACGATGAAACTAATATAATCTAGTCTTTAGTTTTTAGTTGTACTAAATTTAGTTGGGTGTTCTTTTATTAAATTGTAAAAGAATTAAATTTGGATCTAGAACTTCTATTTCTATATCAGATAACAAAATGATAGATCTTTAGGAATGAATCATCCTTCAATATATGATTTTTAGTTAGAGAAATTTTAGACTAAAACCCATATTTTTATGATAGAGATGAGATGACTTGTAGAAACATGTGTAAATTAGTTTTGATGCATTTATATAGAGTTAGAAGAGATCAAAGTGGCTTCAGAGGTATAGTTTGTGTATTGATCTAACACCCACAAACTTAGAGTAGAACTAACTTATAGGTATGGCCAATCATATAACACCATTCAACATGTTATGAATGAACAAAAAGATATGTTTAGGCCAAATCTTGAAAAGAGGAAAGTTAAATAGCCCCCTTGATAATTTGATTCCCAAAATTAAGCCAATGGTGAAACTAGCAAGCCCTTGGACTCCATTTTACCCATTTTGGTTTAACTCATCCCACAATATGTTCAACACAGTTTTTAGCCTAAACTTGGTGTCTCATCCCCAATACATTTAGTTCACATGATCCTTACACTAGTGAGACACCTCAATTGGCTAAGTAGTCTTCAATAGCATTGGCCTCCTTGAAGCAACCTTGAATTTGGGAGAAGCTTCAACACCTCATCCTAGACGTATTGTAGCTCCTAACTATTGATCATTTTAGAGATTAGAGCTGATCCAATAGTCTAAATGTCTACCTAAATATAAATATTATCTATCCCCATATCCACAATGCAAGTTTATCTCTCTCCAATACTATAGAAACTTCTACCAAGTTGTTAAAACTAAAAGGAAGCTAAAATGTGGAAATACTTTCAAATGCTAAATCTATTAGGAGAAATGATGCATGAAAATTCTTACAAACCATTAAGCTATTGAAAACTAGATAAACACATATGAAAAATAGATTTTAGAAAATAAACTGATAACACATGATATATGTGAGAAAACCCTTGCAGAAAAAAATGTATTATTAGAAATAACAACAACTACAATACAATCCTTGAGCTAATTCTCATCAAGAGAAATTACAATAGTAGAGAATTCTAGAGAATATCTTGAACATAAAAACTCCTTATAAGATATCCAAAAAACCATGAAAAATACAATAAGGGGCTACCAGATAGCTTAAACATCACACACTAAGCTACATATTTATAGAGCTCAACACAAGTGGAGAGCTCATGATTTCCAAAACAATCTCCTCATACAAAAGAGGTATGTGGTGTCAAGTTGCTAAACCAATGACACATCACATATAGAAACTTCTAGAATATCTCAACCATAACAGTCACATTCTATATGCAACACCTATCTCACACCACTTATCAATAATGAACTTCACCATAAATATAAACAACCAAATATTAACTCTCCATGACTCTTCCACCGAACTAGTAACTACCATAACCGTTACATAGATTCGACATAGCAACTTATGACACTAGGTAATTACATTTAGGACTTCTAAAATGAGCTACATGAAATATATAAAATAAATAACATGTTTGGACTCAAAGGTTGGGACAACTTTATCATAACACAAATTATTTGTGATTCTATCACAAGAGGCCTTAAGAATGTGGCCCCTAATGTCTCTAATTTCTACTCCAATCCCTTTGGATTCCCCATCAAAATTTAATTTGATAAAGGATTCATTCAAGTTCTTTCCTTTCTTCAATTTCCTATCTTAGCCACATTACACACTATTACCCACTTGAGTGGTATTTTGACTCTTTTCCAATTGTTCACAATATAGGTTTTAGCTGAAGAAAAGAGTCATGAAATGTACTTTGACCTCTTCACTAATCTATAAAAATATTTTGAGATAGAAACTTCAATACTATCTAAAACCTTATCCATTAACACCAATATCTTCATAAAAACCCTCATATTCTTTTCCCACAAAATAGCCCAAACAATGATTAAGGGGACCATTCTCCATATCTTAGAAAAGAATGACTCTTTAATTAGTAGTGGCCATCCAACCAAAATTTGGGAGAGAGGGTAAGGAAGAGGGAGATACCATCCAAGCTTAGTCAAAACTCACTTCAAACATTTATGAATGGATTCACAATTGAGAAATATGTGATTTACATCTTAAGAAAACTTATACCCAACCTCTCCAATCCATCACTAGTAAGAATTTTTTCCTATTGATTCAACCATATGAAGCCCCCACTTTTGGAATTATTAAGTCAAGCCAAAAAATCTTAACTTCTCTCCTGTGTGTCTGGCCCACCACTTGAACCAAAGATTTGTATCCTTCCTTCACTAAGTATTTTCCAGAAAAGCTGATTGCCTAGATTAGACTATCCTCTATAGCCTTAACATAAGAAAATTATTTTATAAATAACTTCTTACATTTTTTTCCCATATGTTTTACAATAATGTTCTACTTTTTATTATTATTTTTTTATATTTTTTGCAGGATCAACAATGAGTTGATAGGGAAACAACCTTGTTTGATATGGAATAAAAATAGTTTGATCCCTCTTGAGAGAGTAAAAAAATACATAGGAAGAGAGTGGGTAGTTTTTGTATAGAAGGCTTTTGCATTTGTAGGTGGGCTAGTGGAAGAAGAAGATTCCATACAATATTGATGTGATCAAGATCTTTGTCAATGTCACCCTCTCATCCATAGTATAGCATAGAAAGAAGAGAAAAATGAAAAAGCTTTCTATAAAATTTCCAAATAGAATCCAAGGGATTTCTAAAATATCTATCAAATAAATTAAGAGAAGAAATCACTTATGTTAGTTTTTTGATAGCTAAAACTACACTTGTAGAAGTTGGTGTTTTGACTCTTTTTGCAGTGTCTAAAATAGGGAAGAAGAAATTTAGAAATCCATCTTCCCCAAAACTAGATATGAAATTTCTTTTAATGCAAGAAATGTGCCAAACTACTTGAGAAACCATCTCTCCTTCATAGACATTTTGTCAAAAAAATTATTATAGAATTTTCTTTTGGATTTAATTTTATTTGGTTTTTTGAATCAATGTTTTGGATCACACTCTATGATCCATCATCAAGATGTAGAGGGAATATAAAATGATGGATGCTCTCTTAATCCTGATGATGGATCATAGAGTGTATTCCCAAACATTATTTTTTCTATCTCCATCTTGATGATGGATTACATAGTGTGATCTAAAACATTGATGCAAACAATAAAACACAATCACATCTAGAAGAAAATTCTAGAAATAAATGGATTGTGGAAATTAAAATTCTATTAAAATATTCATTAATTTTGACATAAATTCTTTGATTTATTGTATCTAAATTGTACCCATTTGCATTTATATTATTCTTATAAAAACTTAATCTCATTTTGAGTAGAAGAGGTCTAGTTTTTGTAAGTTGACCAAGTTCTACATGAATTTTTATAAATAAAGGAAATTATTCTTGAGGATTTAATTTTGTTGCTTCCAAATAGCCCCCTTTTTAGAGTTTGATTTAATGGGAGCCATGTGAAACAACCACAACTAGTAATAAGAGAAGGGGCACATGGTCAAGATTAGGGTATGACTCAAAGGTCTTATAAATAAGAGAGACTTGAACATGGGAAAATCGATGGCTTATTGTATGGAACAAAGACCATGATATGCTTACTACTTTGATTGGGAGTTATTGATGATTTTATCATCTACTTTACATAATATGGTAGTTAGAATGCTACTTACTATTCAAGGTGACTTTTTGAGGGGACAATAATAATCTTGACACAAACTTAGTAATTATAAAGTGATAATAAAATAAAAGGAATTAATTTGAAAATAAAAGCATCATAAAATTTTGTAATAGTCATACTATTTTAAAAAAAAAAGTTTTTTTATTGTATGACCTTTTAGTGATCTCCTAGGTCCAAGGATGTATTTATACTGAAATTATTTAGTTTCCTTGAGCTTCTACCCGTTTTCATTCCTTATCTTTTCATCTCTAAGATCTTGCTGGCCATCTCAAGTCTTAGAAACCCTTCAAGGCCATCCCTTATCCTTAGGTAATAATGAGGTCATCCCTTTACCTTGGTAAGGGATAGGGTTCCAAGGTGTTTTTCCCTAAGATCCTAGGCTAGTTTTAAAATTTTCAATTTATTTTCCTACCTAGTGTAGTGGACCCTTTCAATTTTGTTTCTAAAATCACTATAAAAGGAGACTTACTCACCTCATTTGGGCATCCACTATGCACACAAGCTATCCATCATTATTATCCACATACATGCTATCAATTTTAAGAGAAAGAATAA
Source organism: Cupressus sempervirens (assembly GCA_028749045.1). Classification (NCBI taxonomy): domain Eukaryota; kingdom Viridiplantae; phylum Streptophyta; class Pinopsida; order Cupressales; family Cupressaceae; genus Cupressus; species Cupressus sempervirens. Next base: position 842,823,569 of record CM053789.1, on the reverse strand, counting down.
GTCAACTTGTCATCCTTTCAAACAAATTTTCAAGGTATAGTCAAGGATTTCAAGCCCTAAAAGAAAGGATTCATTAAATACTCTCATTTCCATGTCAATAATATTACATGTCCTTCTTAATATCTAGCTTCTTTCTTCATTAAAGATAGTCGAGTTGGTTCTCAAGGAAGGAGATTTATATTCATCCATCTTGTACAGGCATTTAACCCATCAAAAGTTTAAGAGAATACTTATATTAGTAGATTTATAATTTAACACTTGTAGATCTATTGCTTTTGTGGAATCATCCTACATAATCATTATACATCTTACATACATCTACATAAAAAATTTATATTTATCTTTGTGGATAGTAGACCCAAATCCATTTTTAGAGATTTGGCAAGTGAGGTGAACATTTAAATTTATCTTACTTCTACATTCTTTCTCATTACAAGGTTAATTCCTAAATAGGGACTTGACTAAGGAAGACCCCTTCCTTAAAATATACCATTTTTCTTGTGTGCATTGCAAATCTATGGGATTTTTAGAGAAACAATTTCAAATTTATAGAGAAGTTTTAGATTTTAATATATTTTTCATAATAGGCAAAGGAAAACCTCATCGTTGTCTCTAAAGTTGTCCTTGACCTTCAGCTCATCCCTATCTAGAAACCTCCAAATTCTCATATCCTACAAATAAATAATAGATAATTTTTAGAAATGGTTTTTGAAAATTTAAATAATTTTTGTTCCTCATTTTTATAAGCACAATTGTTTAACAATTTGAATTTCTATGTTGATTTAAAATTTCCAAATACCAATTTTTGAGTTTGATGGATATCTTTGTGTATATTTTTAGAAGTCAAAATACTATGAGAGGGCATGGGTGAATCAAAGTATACAATAAAATTTTAATATTTGTAGAAAACTAATTTGTTTATCATAGATTACATGTTAATCAAAACATTCATATGTGACATATACAAATAAAACTTTCAAGAATGATATAGAACATTCAAAATAAAATGAAACATATTAAAGCATCTAAAATAAAGACTTACAAAAATATTATGATGTATCAATTTGTGTTGAGTGTGAAAAACATTAAAACTAATTGGTTTCTTCATAGGGAAAAAGCTACTCTAGACCTGTAATTTTATGAGCACCAACTCTTTGACAAAGTTTGTTATCTCTAACTACAAGGAGCACCAACCATTTCCTTTATGTTTTTCAATTGATATTACAAATCAAATATATATGCACGATAAATTTCAAGCCTTTGTACTTATGCACATACATATAATCATATAATATAAACTTAATTTTTGACACAGTCCTTGTACAAGAGAGAACCTCTACATACACTATATATTTCTATGCATGTTCAAATCTCCCTTATATAGGGATATAGAATGTATCTTTCAATATTAAAATTTTGATACAAACATTGTTATAACTATTTCACACAAACTGATGTACAACTTTTATTTTTCAAAACTCTTTGTTAGGGATATTCTAACATACACACCTATTATATGATAATTGTAAAAAGAACTAACCCTCTAATGGGGTTTGAATTAACAAATTTCATGTTTTCCCCTATGTATTTCATTTTTTTTTAACCAAGTAAATAAAAAAATGTGCAACCTCCATTCCAAAGAAACTTTAAAATTCAACATTTTTTTTTTCAAATTAATTTCTTGTCTTCATCACGTATGTCACAAAAAAACTTTCTTCTTCCTTTTAGTTAAAAATAAGAGAAGGATATCAATTTAAAAAGTGTTGATATATTTTCAATTGAAACCCTCTTGTATCAATTGTTTATCAAATCCTTACATATTCTCAATACTTATTTTAAGTTTTTAGAGCACCTAACAAAGATACAACTTTTTTTTTTTAAAATTGTAAAAGAAAAATTGTTTCAAATACCGTCTAATTTCTACTTTTAATTAATTCATAAATTAAAAAAATATATTATTTCATAGATTAAATTAGGGTTTCCTAAAAAACCTTTTACATGTTTCAAAGATACTACTATAACTGAAAACTTCATTGTTCCCCTTTCTCAAAAAAATAAAACCCTCTCTTAAATTTTGGAAGCAAGTAGAAACTTTGTCATAGCTACACATGGTAGTTGTGAATTAGAGTCAAAACTAGTTGCCTTCTATTCATTTTTTGTTCTTTAAGTATCCATCATTTTTGAAGACCACATCAAAGTCCTCTTAAATTTTTTTATTATAAATGATGTCTAACAATACATAAATAAAACATAAATATGCATACTCATAATCTACTAATAAGAAGTCATCTATAGGAATTTATTCAAATAGATTCAAAGAATATAAAACACTAATTATCCCCGTTGAAAATATCTTTAATCAAAATTTCCATAATACCTTTCAAGACCTACATGTCTGGTAACAATCATCTTGAAGAATTCCGTAATATATCAAAAACCAATAAGAAAAATCTAAGAAAAAATCCTTTAATGTAATGAAAAAGTGATAGATGGAAATAGCTAGTTTTCTTAAGATTTTCAATCAAAATAAGGTAAACCAAAAAATACATCTTTCAAATTCCTTTCTCGTTAAACATTTAACTTAAACTTAACAATCTTTTAAATTGACCATACAAAACTTCCATGTGAAGCTCTTGTATCCAAGGACAAAATTCTTATTGCAACTCAACTTTATGTAGTAACAAAACTATAATAAGAACCCAAGATGAATCATTGTTGAATATTCAAAGAATATGTCATAATAGAGTAAGTATTAATATCATCAAGTGTTCTCAAAAAACATCAAAAATGCAATCAAGAACTTTGTTGACAAAATTCATTTTAGCTTGTGACTAAGGACAATTTTAAATAAAAACCCCCATTGTCCTTGATGCAGAAAAAAATTATGCAATTGAATCACTATGTTGTGATCAAACACACTAGATTGTTTTAACACTATTAGAGATACTATCAAATATAAAGAAGATGAAAAGTGTATACTTGATAATATGGAAAATAGTATTAAAAATCAAATTATGCTTAATTAAAATGAACACTATGAAACAATCTATATATGTGGTTTTTGAAAAAATAACCTCTCTACCTTACCTGTGCCATCCAAAGTGGAAAATATAGTGATACATATCAACCGTGTAAAATATACCACATATATCAACCTTGTAAAAACTATCACACATATCACCCTATGCCAAAAGTATCCCAAATGCACTATCCAAATCATCCAAAACTATTTTTCATAAAAATGGAGATTAAAAAAGTGATTAGGAGAGAAAAAAATATAACATCTCATTTTTACATCAAGGACAATTAACAAAATTGTATCAAACTACTTTTAAAAAGAAGGATCTTGCTAGTAGGAGTGGTAATCTAAATAGAAAACCCCCACATAATGAGTTCATTAAACTGAAATGATTAAAAAAAAATTCCAATCATGTCTAAAATTGTTCAAATATTTTTCATTTATAAAAGGGTGACATAGGTTTGTCTTGTTACTTATTGTACCTTCTCTTCAAGGTATCCATTTAAGAATTTTGTTTTTACATCCTTCTGATAAACAATAATTATTTTATAACTAGCACAAGTAAAGAATATTTTAATGAATTCCATTCCTCCAACTAGTGCAAAGGTTTCAAAAATATACAGTCTATTGGAATACTTTAGAATAATTGAGACAAGGGGGGTGAATCAGTTATCCAAGGTCCAAACATATAAATAAAACTTTTCACAACTTAGTGAACCCATAAAACATTTGACTTCATGCATGCATCCTTAAGATAATGCATTCAATTAAAACTTTTAGGTTACTATTAAATCAACTTGCAAAAATGTAAACATGAAACATAACAAATTCATCAACACACTTGACACAATGATTTATGTAGAAACTCAATTTGGGAAAAACCACCAGTAACATGCCACTCTTTTCACTCTTCTGAAGTGATGCCCTGTCAAAGGCCAACCCTGTTAAAGGTTACAATACACACTGTTAAATGTGACCTTGTTAAAGGATTTCAATCACCCCATTAGGAGTGAACCTTATTAGAAGACATTAGGCCATTTACTTGGAATGTCACTAGGTTAAAGGATTTAGAAATGACTGTTAGGTCAACCTTAATCCAAAGGATTTACCCTAGAATGATAAAATTATTAGAGAGTAATAATAAGGCTTGATCTAATAACAACTTACAACTCCATTTGCAAATTATAGATCTCTTTTTTGATCCTTCATTCTTCTTGGCTTTGACTCATTGCAGCTCTAATAGCTTGTTCACCCTTCAAGCATTCATACCCTTAAGCCTTCTTGCTTAACATGCCATTGTAGACTATTCTCTTAGGTCACTTGATGAAGCAAAACCCTTGTCTCCTTGACTTTTTTAGGTCCTCACACATGACAATTGTGCTTCATGACTAGCCATTCCTATAAATATGAAATTAAGATATTTTGCCACTCATTCTCCATCATCCAATTTAGGGTTTGGATGGATTAGGTAGGATTTTCTAGAAAATTCTCCTTCAATCCTCTTTGAATTCACCTAAAAATGGTTCACCTTAAATTTTGTGCCTCTAGCTCATCAACCTGGTTCACATAATCCAAGAAAATAAACTTGTTAGCTCAGATCCATTGAATTCGTGATCTTTTAAATAATGTAGTAGCTCAACTTTATCTAGCTTCTGGATGCTTGGCATTTATTGTGTTTCTTGACATCCTCTATAAAATCACTTGACATGAATTAAAGTTTACTGGTGTTTGGCATCAACTAAACTTTAGTGGGCATCCAATGTTCTACTCAACATACACTAGAATAGATGTTTACTTGGCTCCAACTAATTTTTTGGTCGACTTGCACTAACTTCGATTAGCACCTACTATCCACTTCGTCAAGCTTGACAAATGAACTTTGTGTAACTTGTTCTTCTAAACTTGCTTAGTATAACTGACCTTTGTAACCTTAAGAAGATTATCAATACATCATGTTATCACTGTCTTAACTAATTCTTGTACTCCTTTACATAATTATAAGTCAACCTTTCCTCTAGGTGCTATTGTTACATCTTTTGATCAAATCCTCTTCATCAATCAACTAAGTGATAGTACTTAAATCATATAACAAGTTATCTTACTAGCAAATAGTAGGTTTGACATCACTGACAAAATAATGATTGAAACATATAATCTTCCTCTATAACCATCTTTTTCTTCAATAATCCCTTTTCAATCAATTATCAACATAGTCCCTCCTACTGAGCATAACCATTATAGACAAATCTAGCCTTATTTCTTACCACTTTGTCTATTTCATCATGTTTGTTTCTAAAAGACCATTTTCGTCCTATGCCATTTTTTTTATTAGGCTTAGGTACTAGTTCCCATGTCAATTTTTTATCATTTTAATTTGTTTCATCTTGTATTCCATTTACTAACATTAATCATTTAAGGCCTCAGAAATAGTTTTACATTCAAATTTATTTACTAAAAAATATTACTCAATAAATTTTTCTTGTTCTTCATGTCTTTCTATTCTTCTAGTTAAGATGCGTGCATCTTTATCACCTATGGCCAATGATTCTGGATGTCTTTTAGCAATAATCCTACATGGTATTCTTAATGTGGTGTCCATCTTGGGACCTGAAAAAATTTCATCCTCATTACAATCTGGTACTATTGTATCTAATTCATTAGTATTAAATTTATGATCGTAAATATGAAAAAACCATGTGGTGGAAGCATCTTTAGTACCCTTCACATGATCATTGTCTAAAAAAAAATATTTTTAAGTGTTAAATATTTGTGTTGTTTTACTATACCACAAATTATAAGGAATGAAAGATGTTGTAACTCTTGTTTGGACTTTACTTAGAACATATAATCTTGTATGAACAACGTCTTTCCAAAACTTATCAGGTAATTTAGCTTCATTCAACATGGCTTTAGCCATTTCTTTCACAATTCTATTTTTTCTCTCCACAACACAACTTATTGAGGCATATGAGTTGTAGAATATTGTCTTTTAATGCCATGTATTTAACAATATTGAACAAACTCTTGAGAGGTAAACCCACCACCTCTATTCAATCTTAAACATTTGAGTTTTAAATCTGATTCCCTTTCAACCATTGTTCTGAATGCGTTGAACCATTCAATTGCTTCAAATTTGTGTTTTAAAATGTCTACCCAAACCATTCTAGAATAATCATCAACAAACATCATACAATATTTTTCACCATTTATAGATAGAGTTTTGGTTGGACCACACAAATATATGTGTACCAATTTTAAAGGTCTGGTAGATAAGTATTCTTTTGTTTTAAAAGATGTCTATTTTTATTTTCCTTCAACACATTCATCACATATTTGAATTTTTGGTTTATTGGCTAAGGGAATACCTCTAATATTCTAATTTTTACAAGTATTTTGATCAAATTATCAGAGTTGATATGGCCTAACCACTAATGTCATAGCCAATTTTCTTCAGTCTAACTTATAAAGAAAGAATTGATCAAAGAACTTTCTTTGACTATTATTTCAAACAAGTTATACAGATATCCCCCAGTTCTTAAGCCACTTGAATTTATTGTATCCTTTTTATTCTTAATTGCACAAGCTTTGATATCAAAATAAATAAAGTATCCACAACTCCATATTTGACTAACACTTAAGAGATTGTGTTTTAAACCTTCAACATAGTATAAATCCTATACAAGAATATCTTTATTGAAATAAATAGATCCACAACCTTTTATGTAAGCACTAGAATTATCACCAAACATAAAAAAAGAAGCCTCCATCAAAATCTTCTAATTTTTTAAACTTATTTTTGTTGTCTATCATGTGTTGAGAGAAACAACTATCTAAGACCCACATTGTAGTTTTATTTGCAAACAAAGTTGTTCTCACAATCTACAATTTTTTAATATTCACATTTTTAGGTTTCCAAACCTGAAAAGGTTTTTGGTTCAACTTAAACTGAATTTCAGAGTGTTCATAATATAAAAACTTGAAGCACCTTATTATCTTTTCAAAACTATAAAAAAAATTATGTCCAAACATAGATCATTTTGTAGAAAATTTACAATTGGTAGTCTTATGTCCACAAGAGTTACAACAAAAAAGTAACCCTTAAATAAACCAATTTTAGATTCTTGATTTGAAATTTTCTTTCATGTTTCTCTTTTTGTAGTATTACTGAAGTGTGACTCATTCTCATATTTTTCAATTTTGTTTTTCAAAAATATTTATTTTTTCCTTTTTATGTATAAGTGTGTTTTGACTTTCAACAATTTGATTTATTGTATTTAAATCTACTTGCAAGACTTGACATGTTCTTTCATTAGTAGCTACTAATACTTATGGTGCTAAACTTCTGGATTAGATTATGTTGCGATTTTTACCATTAACATTTCAAATCACAATACATAATCACACTATGGGATCTCCTTAATAGCTACTAAGGCTTTTAGATTTATAATTTCCATAAGAGAGAAAAATAATTCTTCTTCAAGGTCAACCTCTACTTCATCTAAATTAGACAAGGCTTCCAATTGAAACTTTTTATTTTCGTCATTATTTTAAAATTTCAGCCATAACCAAACTTTATCGTCCTTCGTAGGATTCATCAAAGTTTTCTTTAGACAAAAGAATTTTCCTTTTAATTTTTTCAATCCTTATTTTTTGACTCCAAGGTTTTTTTTAAGAAAACCTTTTGATTTTTTATTCATCCCCATTTTGATCAATATAAGGACATTTTGTAGTAAAATGTATAGATTATCCATAGTTGAAACACTTTAACTTGCCTTTTTAGTCTTCTAGTTTACTAACAATTAATGCTTCAAGTGCATCAGAGATATTTGAATCATTCCTTCTTTTCATCTTTGAAATTTGTTTCTTTAAACTTGAGGAAGTACTACTTCCAATACTCATTTAATATGTTGTAAGAATCCCTTGCAATTTTTCTAAGATCATTATAGAAAAAAAATTCTTCTCTTTTAAAGTGGATATTTTTATATCAAACTTAATCGATTAATTTCTTAGAAGCTTTCAAACAAAATTATTATTTTTCCTTTTTCCTAGACCTCTTCTAGAATTGATCATGTCATCTATTAACAAGAAATAACTTGATACATATTTGTATTCACCTAAAAGTGGTCACCTAGACTATGAGCTCCTTTTCTAGAGTTTTTGCATAATTTATTCATATCTTTGATCAAATCATCACTTTGCTATTTATTTGATTATAACATATGGTTTGACCTCTTTCTCGCAAGTCTTTTGTTTAATTGAAATAACTTGTCCCCTTTTAATTAAATAAGATCCCCAAAGTCTCACTTATCCTAAGTGTGGACATGAAATAAATTATTTCTATTTTAAAAATAAAAGAAATGGAATTTTTTGTCTTACATGAGTTGTACAATTTCCAAGGTGAGTGGAATCTTTATTCTCCTCCAAATATCATTTTCCTCTTAAAAATATTCATTGATCGTACTTCAATAATATTCTTATGCATGTGGATCACTGAAGGCTCAATTTACATCCTTGATTTTGCCTCTTACTCTCTACTGCCCATTTTTATTATAAGGAGGTTCTTTCTTCACTTTCTCGTATCTTACACTCTTATGCTATTGCTATTTTATAAATTTTATTTGTAAATTTTGAGTACTTGGAGCACTTACTTTGCACTCATTTGCATTTCCATTCCCTTTCTTGCATTTATCTTAGTGTTCTTTTATGAATAGCTTAGCTCACATGGCCTAACTAGGTGACAATATGACTCTTCATACTTGTTATCTTAGATTTTACATCTTGCATCTCATTCTAGTTTACTTTCATTTTCATTTCACTCATCTTGATTCTTAGGTATGGGCATTCTTGCCTTAACTCTTTGAATCTTCCATTCTATTGGGCACCTTGCAAGGGTTTCTTAATCTAGGTTCATTTGAGAGCCACCATATCATAGCTCTTACACATCATAGATAGGGAGATCTAAGTCATCTTTAAAGGCTCATTATCTATTAGATCCCTTAGATATAATGTCTAAGAGAAGTGAACCATATTATTGGTATACTTTTTTTGTGCCCACTGTGGGGCTTGAAATTCTTGTTTAGCTCCTTTTTTTGTCATTTTTTGCACGTACGTGTTTGGATTCTATTTTTGCAGCCATAAGTATTGTATGATACTTTCTTCGTATTCATATGATAGTTTTTGTATTAGGATACAATACAGGGCCAATTTTTCTATTATACTAGTATTTTGTAGTTTATCATACTCCTTTCAAGAAAGTGTCATACTCTAGTGATATAGAGTATCATCTTGGACATAAGTATTGCCTACCTATATACTAGGAAGTATCATGTGACACTATATCAGCCATAAGTATCACTCTATCTATTTCATTTGTACATTTTAGCTCTTAGGTTTTATTTTCCATTTCCATGATTTTACTTTCAATTTTATATTCTTTCTAAGAGGTGCTAATAATAGTTTTTTAGGGTTGTTTTGAATTTCATTTATCATTTTGATGCCCCCACCTCATTTTTTTTTTGTAGGGGCCTATCTACTTGATTTCCTTGCTAAGAAAAAACTATAAAAAAAAGGGCTACTAACATTTGTTGCAAGGCTACCCAAGCAAAAACATAAAAAAATAAAAAGAGATTTTTCATGTCTTTATTTCATTTTAGATGTTTGCATCTACTAATTTCTTTCACTTTCATAGGCACATTAAAACACATTAGCAAGGTTTCATTGTTGATAGGAGAGTATGATCTTCACCTTCTTGGTGGTTCAAAAATATCAACTCATCATTGGTTAAAGAAAGTGTGTAGCATATTCCATTCTTTAGTAGTCTTAATTAATCTAGTTTGCGTGTTTGAGAGAAGTATTGGGGAATAGGAGAGTATGGTCTTCATCTCTTGGTGAGTAAGAAATATTTACATCCTTAATGTGAACCCATTTTGTACAATATCCTAATGAGATTTTACCTTTAGAGAGCATGTTATTGGTGCAAAGATACCAAGAGGAATGACCCAAAGTAGGAACAAGAAAAACCCAACTAATCTAACCTACTATAATCAAAACCTATTGACAAAGGGAAAAACCTTGGGGAGCATAACACTTGACTTTACTTGCTAAGATTACTCATGGGATTGGGATTGTAAGGAAATCACTAGGTAGGTATGCTTAAGGTACTCTTGTGGCCACAAGGCCTTCATCTTGTATTGGGTGTAAGAGGGGTGTTATGAACGTAAATCTTACTAGATAGCTTAAGGTTTAGAGGCCACCATATTTTTTTCTTCATATCTTAGTGCAAAGATCAATCCTAGTGGATGACTCAAACCACAACAAGATTTTATAGTCACCATATGTGTTCCTTTAGATGTGGGTAACCCATCTATGACAAATAATATATCTACTATGGGAAACAACTTTGTGTGAGACGAGGGAGTATCAAGTTCTGGGCCAAGGTATTGAATAATGCATTATATCCTTTAGGTAGATATTTCTTCAATGTGTCTTTGAATGTGATAGACCTTGTGGAAATCATTTGAACATACAAAAATTGGTAGTTTCTTAGGGATTTTTTCTTTCAAAACTTCCTGAGTGTTTGTATTGGAAAGGTTACTCTGTCTCTTGTCTAATTGCTTGAAGATGTGTGTTTATATCAAAATTTCTTTCAAAATTTTCTATTTCATTATAAAAATTGAGATTGAACTCTATTATTATTAGAGTGGTGTTGTCATTACACCAAACAATTGATCTTTCAATTCCCAATACAACCACTCAACTTATAGTACATAGGTAGAGGTTAAGCCCTTGACATGAATCTTGAGGAGAGCCCTAAATAAATTTCTAACAATCTCACCCTCAACATTACCCAAGGGTTTGGGGATTCAAACCTATGAGAAAGCTTTGATACCACTTGTTAGAGTGAGGCTACCATTACACCAAAATATTGATCTTTCAATGCCCAATACAACCACTCAACTTATAGTACACATGAGATGGTTATGCCCTTGTCATGAACCCTAAGGGGAGTAGTGAACAAATTTCTAACAACTATCATAGTCACATTGCACTAATTGATCAAAAAACTCAATAAAACTAGGTCTTTTAGGCACAAAAGTTACAAAAAATATCTATTTTTGTCAATTTCCATGCTTCTTCTATGAGAAATATCATATAATACTTCATGTCTCTGCATATTATCATACTACCTTTCAGACACTGGCATACTACTATTTGCACTACTATCATACTATCATTTAGAAATTGTCATTCTGGCTAAAACTATCATATAAAACTCCTTGTTATCCTAATGTTGTATTTCTTTATGAGATCTGTTGCCTAGTCCTTGTACTTGCTTAGTTTGACCTTGCCTGCATTCTTGGATGATTTCTAGGGAAGTCTATACTTGATCACCTTGCCTCTCTAGCCTAAAATTTGTATGTTTAGCTATAATTTAGGCTGAAAATAATTACCTTGGATCCTTAGTTACATACTTGATTTTGAATATAGTTCACTTTTCATTCTACTTACTCTATCTTCTTGGCTATTGGGTTTCTTTCCTAGCTCTTGACTCTAGTCAGAAATAGCTTGCAAATATTTTTTGACAGTTCACTCTCTCATTTCTATCTTTGTATGAAAAGTGAACATATTTTTCTCCTAATTTTGGACTCCAAGCTATTTTTATTATCTTGGTAGGTTGAAAACTATCTCTTACAAGTCAGTTACAACTAGGTTCTAACTCGGTCAAGGAAGTTGTCCTTCTTTTAGCTTTGAAGAACTACCCTCTCCAACTAGGCATCCACTTAAGAATCATTTTGAGGATACACATATTTTTGATGAAGTAGAGAAAGACAAATTTGTCTCTTGGTAAGTTCCTCTTGGTCACTTTTATAGTTCCTAAGATACTGTACTTAATATCCCTAGGACTAAAAATAGTGTGATGAGGGAAAAATTGAAGACAAGATAAATACAACAAGAATGAATAATTTTATTATCAAAAATGATATTCTAATTAGTACATTCATTATAGCAGGAATAGACTTACTATATGCCCTATGAGCTTATAACATAATCAAATTCTGGAGAATAAAACCCTTCTCCCAAACTCCACAAACACTATCTTTACAATGCAAGAAATGACCTTAAGAAACCAAAATTAGGTTTAGGGATAGGAATAAATTTTAAGATATTCCTTTTGGAATCTACCACCAAAGTATAATGTTCTCGAAGACACCGTAGTGGAAAATTAGAAGAATCTAGAAATTGTAGTCCAACTTTCAGGAGACATAACTTTTGATCTAGGGCTCAAATTGATGAACCAATTATGTCTATATAAATATCTTTAAGCACTCTATATGCAAATGGAAATAAATTCTATCCCTTTTTTGGGCTTGTATGAGGCCATTTAGTGCCTCAAATCTGACTTTGAAGCATTTTTAGGAGCTCTCTAGAGAACTTAAAACTACCATAATTTTCAAACCATAAAGCCTTTTGACTTGATTTTTTTTTTGGAATGCTTGAAATTACAAATAAAATCATCCTTCTAGTTTACAACCTCCAATCATCATAATTGTGGCTAATTTAAAAAATAACCAATTTCCTACACTGGCTCATATCCTCAAGTCCCCAAAAACATTAATGCAAAAAAACTAATAGTGGAACTATGAGTACTGGAATATTTATTTGGCTCAAATGGGTATCTAAAACTACAAAAATATTAAACAAAAAGTAACATTAAGCATACTTTTGGGTAAAACATGATTTCCCTTACATCGCTAGATGCTCATGTATCAAACACCCATGGTAAACTGAAAAGTGACTGTGTCACTCTATAACTAGATGAGGAAAGCCCAAACAGAAAACCACCATCTTGGATAACAAGGTTGAATCTTCCACTAATCGTCCCTTCAACTTCATCGAGTACCTCTCATACTGCATGTTTTTGGTTATCCAATACACGTGACTATCTAGAATTTCTTCGATCTCCTCCTTCTCAGAGGTAGGAATGCGACATGGCTCCTTTATCAACACCTCCTCTGCACTATCTTAATGACATTCTGTTGAGTTTGCAATATTAAAATTAGGGGACATATGGATCCCATCTAGGAACTCTATTTTATACACATTCCCCAAATTATGTTTATTCAAAATCTTGTACGGGCCAAATTTCTTCTTCTTTATCTTGTTGTAGACATCAACTAGAAATCATTTCTTCCTCAAGTACACCTTACTTAATCCCTAATTTAGAACTCCTATGACTCATTTTTCAATATGTTATAGCCTTATACTACAAGTTCATCTTGATAATGTGTGCATGTACCTCCTCATGTAGTATCTTTCAATATGTTCATCAAAGTCTTTTGCCTTACCACTAGTCCTCTCTCCTTGCTCCATCTTCCTCAAGTTTGGTGTAGTTTGTACCACTTGGAATGGTGATCTACTAGTACTCCTATTCACTGAACTATCATAAGAAAATTCTTCTTGTGGTAGAATCAAATCCTATCCCTTGGGCTTATCTCTTACTAAACACCTCAATAAATTTCCTAGAGTTCTATTCACCACCTTTTTTTAGCCATCAGTCTATGGATGATGTGTAGAACTGAACTTCAACTCTATCTTCAACTTCTTCCACAAAGTCCTCCAGAAATCTCCAACAAATTTTGTATCTTTGTTAGAAATAATACTTTTTGGGAGACCATGTAGCCTCACCATCTTTTTGGAAAATAAATATGCAATATGCATTGCATCATGGGTCTTATGAAAAAGAATGAAATGAATCATCTTTGAGAACTTATCAAGCATCACAAATGTTGAGTCATTACCACATTGTGTACTCGGTAGCCCACGAACAAAATCCATGGTTATGTCTTCATTGGGCCTTGATGGAATAGTCAACGAATGATAGAATCTAGGGTAAAAGCATAGATCTGTGTCACTGTTTATGATACCAAAACCTTTTTTGGTCAAATCTCATTTTTTTCAAAAACCAAAAATACCCTTTTATAGATCTCAAATTTAATATCATCATTATAAAAAAAAATTGAGTGTTTTGATTAGTTATAATATGTTATAATCTCAAAATATTATAAGTCGATATTTCAACATTTCAGAAGATGCTCCCTCAAAAAAGGAAAAAAAAAAATAGTAAATCATATCAAAAAAATTAAAAAATTATATTTATCTCTAGAGGAGAGAGTCCTCTTCATGAATATGTAATTTTTTTTTCAAGAAGGTATAGATTTGATAGGGAAGTTTTGATGGGAGGAAAAATTGTTGGATTCTGATAAGGTTGAACTTGAGTACTTATAACAAAGAAAATATACATCAAAAATAATTATTTCTTTTTTAGTTCACTAGTTATACGTGTCATCTGTAAGATATTTTCAAATTAGAACAAAAAAAAAGATTTGCATATACTTGTTTGATTGGAACTACACCCTATATTTTTTACTGTTAAAAAAGGGACTTCAAAATAAAACAAAATGAATAAATTCTTACTAAAAAAATTATAAAAATTATAGACATAAAATTCATCCAATTCTTTGTATTTCATCAGTTTACATCATCCTCATATTTTAACCAGAAATACCATTTTTTTTGTCACTAATATTGAACTATCACATTCTGATATCCCATTTCTTTATAAAAGGTGACACAGGTTTTTGCTTTTACCCTCTAGTATTCTAACTAACTTTCTTAGCTATCTAACATACTCAACAAGTCTACACAAACTTCTTCACATTGTGTGACAACCAAGGCAATAAATAATGTTCACTTACAATAGCAATGATCTTGTCTCAACCAAACTATCCTACCATCTGTCTGCTATGTTTCTCCTTTATCATGTTCTCTATCATGGAACTCCTTGGAATGCACAAATGGCTACCTTTGAACAAAATACCATCTTAGATCATATAATCCAACAACTTAGTCCTATCTATAGAAATAGTTTCCTTCACAACCTTCCAAGCTTCTACAAAATCGAGTTCATTAAGTCCAACCACTTCAATATACATTTATGTCAATAAAATTTGTCTCCTACTTAATGCATCTACAACCCTATTAGACCTTCTACTTCTATGTTTCAATACAAATGTATAGCTCTATAATAACTCTACCAATTTCAAATGTCTCTAATTTAATTTACCTTGGCTATTTAGGTATTGCAATGCTCAATGATCAGTGTTCAAAAAAAATTTATTTTAGTGTTAAGTAATGCCTACATTTCTTTAAATCTTGAATTATTTCATAGAATTTCTGATCATAAACATAATTCTTCTTCTTGGCATCATTTATTTTCTCACTAAAATATACAATAGGCTTACCTTCTTGGCTCAATATAACTCTAATGGCACTACCACTAGCATCATAATCCACCTTGACTTCTTTGTTAAAATCAGGAAGTGCCAATACAGGTTTATCTGTCATCTTCTTCTTCAAGAACTCAAAGCTCCTTATAGCTCCAATAGTCTAATTAAACTCCTTTCTATCCCCTCTCATTGTTTCAATAAGAAGTGTATATATACTGCCAAAATTTTTGATGAACTTCCTGTATAAACTAGCCATGCCATGGAATAACCTTCAACTTTTTTAGGTGTATTTTGAGACCTTCAACTGGTACAACAAACCATTAATAGACTAACTCCTTTTTGAAAAAGCTACACTTCTTCAAAGTTATCAAAAATTTCTCTTCCCTCAACCTCTCAAAGACACTACAAATATGCAAAAAAAATTCATCTAGAGACTTAATCAAAATCAAAATATCATCCAAATAGAAAATATTAAATATTCCCAAAAAATTATTTAGCACCTCATTCATAAGCTTCATGAATGCACTCAATGCATTGGTTGGTCCAAAAGGAATGACTAATCACTCATATAGAACCTCCTTGGTCTTTAATGCAGTTTTCCACTAATCTCTCTCTCTTATCCATATCTGGTGATAGCCACTCTTGAGATCTATCTTTTTGAAGTACTAAGCTCCACTCAAGCAGTCCATAAGATCATCCATCCTTGGAAAAGGAAATTGGTACTTCATGTTTATCTTTTTTATATCATTAGAGTTTGTACATGCATTCTCCACTCTCCATCCTTCTTTGTTTCTAGTATTGTAGGTATTGCCCAATGACTCAGTCTCTCCTAAATTATACCTATCCTCAACCAGTCCTAACCTTGTTTGTTCAACTCCTCAATCTTAGTAGGGGTCATCCTATGAGAAACCTTGTTAGTAAAAATAGCTCTAGGGACTATTTATATTTAATGACTAATTTTCCTTACTAGAAGAAACCCTTCTAGGATATTATCAGATATGATATCTCCATACCTGCTTAATAAACCTAAGACTTCAACTTAAACTAAACTATTACCTTCCTTATTCTTTCAAAGAATTAAAGCATAAAACATGTACTGATGTTTCTGCCATCTTGAAATTATCGTCCATCAACAAGACATACCCTAGAACTATTGCATACCTTTTCATCTCCCTTTATCAAGGGCTTCAACTTGTGATGAACTCCATCCTTCATTGGAGAATAGCTTTTTGCATGACCATCATGTATAGCATGAAAATCATACTACCATGTCCTTCCCAACAACAAATGACATACATCCATTAGTATGATTCCACTAAGAACCTTGTTGTGATAAATTCAAATCTTGAACTTCATCAATCATTCTTCACTAACCAGAACCTTATGATCATCCTATACCTAGTCAATCTAATATAGATGGGAGTGTTTCTCCCTCTTGAGTTTTAGCATTGAGATCATCTCCCTTGAAACAAATTTTTTAGTGCTCACACCATCAATAACCACATTACAACATTTACCCTCACATTTGTACCTAGTACAAAACTAACTCCTTTGTCCAAGTGCAGTCTCACCACTCAACAAGACTATTCTATCAATGTTAACTTCTCCTATTTTTTCATCCTTTTAATGTGAAGACTTAGCATCATCATCCACATGAGAAACCCTTACTTGACCATAAACTCTTTTATATATCCTTTTTTGGCATTGAGGGCACTCATAGGCTTAATGACCTTCTTCATTGTAGTGAGAATATGTAACAAAAAATTCTCCTCTTTCTGAACCTTGTCCAAGTCCTCTACCTCTTCCTCCTCGGTCTCAAAAGTTTTGATCATAGGAACGGTTGAGACTCTCATTCCTCTAGTTTCAATTTGCACCTACATCTTAATTTTTCTTTTGGTTCTCATTTTGGCCTCCATGAGACCTACCACCGCCCCTTCCTCATCAACCATGTCCTCCTTTTGGTCCATCAATTTTTTTGGTTAGCTCCTCCTCAACTCACAAGGCAAATGAGTATGCCTCTTTAATTTTGGTCATTCTAACTGGACTTAGCTCTTCATGAATGCTAGGTCTTAACCCATTATGGTAATGGGTGACATTTTTCTTGTTTTCTTTTGCATGCCCCATCCTCATAAGGACTCGGTAAAAATCATCTATATATTCCTAGATAGATTTGTCTACTTTCTTTAACCCTTGCATCTTCTTGAACAAATCAAGCTCATAGTCAAGAGGAATGAACTACTTCTTTAGTTTATCCACAATGTAATATCATCTTGTGATTTTCTCTTTCCCTCTTTTATTTTTCTCTAACTTAATCACTTGCCACCATATCCTTGAATGGCCCTTTAGTCCAAACTTTGAAAACTTAACCCTATCAAGGTTCTAAATATCATTATACTCAAAATATTCCTCTAGCTCAATGATCCAGTTGATCAACTCATTTTGGTTTATATTTCCCAAAAACATTTTGATCTCAAGTTTAAGTATTTTTCCTACCTTGGAAATGTCCCTAAAAAAACTCTCCTCCACTTGGTTCAAGACTTTTCCTTCTTCTCCTTCTCATTCCTGCAAACCATTTCATTTTTTATTTTATGGCAATATTAATCCCTATATGGATCTCCTATTGAAATGTCTAAACTTATCTCTAGAGAGTTCTAACCTTAGGGGAACACCTCTGACCATTCCACCATTCTCTCTTCATGGAGACATGGTCTCACTATCTGATAGTTGGCACTTTTTTGACACACTCAAGAACTCCCACTCTAGTACCAATTGATGATGACACAACCTAAGACAAGATAAACACAATAGGGAAGTAGAATTTAATTATCATAAATGATATTCTAGTACATTCATTACATTATGAAAAAAAATTCTATATTCCCTATGGGCTTATAGCATAATCATATTCTAGATAATAAAACCCTTCTCATAGTACCTTCTCCCAAACTCCACAAAAATTGCCTTTACAATGCAATAAATGACCATAAGTAACCCAAATTAGGTTTAGGGTTAGGACTAAATTTTAGGATATTCAATTTTTAATCCAACACTAAAGAAAAAGGTTCTATAAGTCATGTCAAAAGTTTGTGGAAAATTAGAAGAATCTAGAAATGGTAGTCCAACTTCTAGGAGGTATAACTTTTGATCTGAGGCTTGGATTGATGAATTGTTTACATTTTTTGAAGCCCCTCTAATCGCTCTATATTATTGTAGACAAATTTCTTTTATCCCCCTTTTCTCAGGCCCATACAAGACCATCTAGTGTCTCAAATATAATTTTGAAGCATTTTTAGGAGGTCTCCATGCAACTTAAACTATCATAACTTTCAAACTGTAAAGCCTTTCAACCTGGTTCTTTTTCTAGAGTGCTTTAAATTACAAGTACAATTATTCCTCCAACTTACACCTTTTGAATAATTATAATTGTTAATCTATTAAAAAATAACCCATTTCTACATTGGGACGTATCTTGAGGATCTTGAAAACACTATTTCAGAAATCTAATAGTGGAACTATGAGAGTTGGCATCTCTATTTGGCCTGAACAGGTATCCAAAAGTACAAATAGATTAAACAAAAGCTAACACTAATAATATTTTTGGGTGATTATAGGATTTCCCTTAAGCTATTGGATGCTCTTACATCAGAGTGTGTCTTTCACCATGAATAGGGAAGAGAGAAACTAATTCTTAGAAAAAATATTTTCATTTAGATGAGAACAAATAGAAAGAGAGATGAAAGCCTATAAAAACAAACAAGAAATACTTAAAAAAGAAAAAGACAAAGTGGCTTCTAGGATGAATGGTCATGTTTTTGGAGAAGATAACACTCATAATGCTAATACTCATGGCCTTGGAAATTATCACACTAATATCTTTGAGGACCAATATTCTAACACTACTTATAGGAATCCTATTGTAAACTTTGAGAACAATGGGAACAACACTCCTCCAATGACTCCAAGATCTCATCTTGAGGGCTATATGTCACCAACTTTACATTTTCACCATGGAAAACCTTCAATTTTACTAGCAATGACCTCATAAAATTTCAACAAGATGACTACCTTCATAGACCTATTCTTATTCACGTAGTTTTCTTCAAGAGGGTGAAAAATACAACATGAATTTGATGTTGAAAGGATCATTCAAAAGAGATAACCCATTGAAACTAAAATCATAAGGAAGAAAGTTCAAGACTTTGAAAACAAGTTCGCATGCCTAGAAAAGGAAAAGGAAAAGGAAAAGGAAAAGCCTAAGTCTTTACTCATTGATTCCATATGTATGGTTCCTTTAGATAAGAGTCTCTACATGATGCCTTTTCCATGAGATGTCAAGATCCCTAAATATGGTAAATACAATGGCAATGGGGATCTAAATGATCATGTTCAGAAATTTTATGCTCTTAGTATGAATTTCATGCATAGTGGCATGTATCTCATGAGACTCTTTCAAAGGAATTTGAATGGACAAGTTCTGAGTCATTACTATGATTGCACTCATAAAATTGAAAAATATAAGTAATACTAACTATTTTATAAAATAAAGAAAACTATGATAGATAGGTATGCTAAGAAGTTTAGGAATGGAGGGTTCAAGAGAAGAAAATTAGATGTTGGCAATGTCACTCTATTACAAGCTAGAGTTGTCATTGCACCAAAAGATCGATGTATTAATGCTTGATACAATCACTAGACTTATAGAACACAGGAGGCGATTAAGCCATGTCATGAATCCCAAAGGGGAATGTTGGTGATTAGTCCAACAATCCCCCCCTCAGTGTTACCCAAGGAGATTTGAATCTGTGACCAAGCTCTGATACCACTTGTTACGAGCTAGAGTTGTTATTGCACCAAAAGATCGACCTGTTAATACTCAGTATAACCACTAGACTTATAGTATATAGGAGGTGGTTAAGCCATGTAATCCCAAAGGGGAACGTTGCTGGTTAGTCCAACACTATCTTGATCCTTTCACTAAGATATTTCATATGAAAGAATTAGTACAACCTAGTAAGCATTTCTTTATCAATTTGTGCTTCAATTTTGGGCAAATCTGATGGATATTTTTAGTGAAAATTGAAGTGTCTCATTTCTCTCCAAAATTTGCACCATTAGAAAGATCTCGACATCCTAATTCCAACACAACTTGAACAAACCAAAATGGAGTCTGAATGCAAAAGTTACGCTCAGTCAAAGTTTTGGTCAATAGGCAAACTAGAGGGCTAGATAAGAGGTGAAGTTAGACCATCTCAAAAGTGGTCAACAATGGATTTCAAATCAAAGATATCGTTGAGATCTTTTCAATGACATTCACTTCATCAAAAATGGACTTCATATGTGAAAGTTATGGGAATTTGAATTTTGGAGGTAAAAATGTCATTTGAATCTTGATGACATCATCATGACATCATGGTGACAATTTAAAAATAAATGGTTTTGGATGCATTTTGCACCCATAACCTCCACCAACAAATCCAACCTACTTTGCCCATAGACAACATGTTCCATTTACTATTGTTGGGCGCACAATTTAATTTAAACATTATTCAGGCACCAACGGTAGAAAGGAGGGTCAACGGGAGTTGAACTCCCAATCACCAACATCTTAAAATGATATTTGGCCATTGCGCTATTAATAGCACTTAGAAATTTTTCGGCCCATACTTTATTTAACCCTTAACTAAATTTTGCCTACTTTAGCAAATAGGGGTTATTTGCTAATTTTTAACCCCACAAATTGATATAGCTGAATCTTGTAAAAAGGCTAAGGAGGTATTTTTGAAAAAAAATTTGTTAAAGGCCCTAAAATTGTCATATTTTGTTTTAGCTTAACTTTGGCTAATTTCATGTATAAAAAGAGGGGGTAGGAGACTTGAAAAAAGGCAGTCTTGGTGAAGTTTTATTAAAATGAATAGTGAGATTTTTCTAGGAGATTATTGGAGCCATTTTCATACTTTAGAGAAATGTTATTCCATCGAAGTGCTAGAAGAAATGGTCTTGGTGCATAATTTTAATTAATTTCTGGAGATTAATTGGATCGGTCATACTCTATTGGAGTTGACCTAGAGATGTAGTCACATTTGTGGCGAACTCCAAAATCAAACTTTGTTTGCACTTTCTATCTTCTTCTCTCTCAATTCTATTTTCTCACCTAAAGTTTTTAATGCTTAAATTCATTAATGTATAAATATAATAAGTCTTTTGCTAGGTTGTGTTTTTAATTAAGCATTCAATTCTGCATTTAGTCTAGATTTGTTTATAGATCATGGGCAATGTTGCAAGTAACCAAAGCAACCTATGTTTGACATGTGTGTTCAAGATAAGGAAGAGTAGAAATATTTAGGGAAAGTATAAGTGTGGATCAAGAAGAAGCTGGTCCATAAAGAACCTTTGGAGGATCTTCCACTTTTGAGAAAGGAGAAAGCTCATTGGCAACTACCAAGAATCTGGTTGCTAATCACCTCCCAATGGGTTCCCTAAAGCGACCTACCTCCAATCCAAACAAGAGTTCTTGAAATGCTTCAAAGCACTAAAATAGAAAGGGAATAGAAAAGGAGAATCAGTAGTTGAACAAGGGAAGTTATCTACTTGGATTTGTTAAATAAAGATGCTGGTATTGGTGCTAGAGTTAGTAAATGTCTCAAAATTGAACCACTAGGGTTGTCTAGAAATTAAACTTCTTGAAGATTTAATCTCACCACATGTATCTTTCTTGAGGTAATTGTCACTTATATTTAAAATTTTAACTCCCATGTCTTGAACGCAGATTTAAGACTGGGTTTCATCTAATTGGAATGGATCAAAAGAGGTATTATTTTATGAACAGGATCTATCTTTCTTCATAGTTCTCTTTTCTCTCCTAGATTTAGACATCTGGTCTACAAATTTAAGGGATTGTTTTATTTTAGTTGTGGAATGGTCACAATGGCTTATTATCCAAATTTTAAAATTGATCAAAATGCTTGTGGATTTATACCTCACCGGATTTTGTTTCCTGATCTGCCATTGGAATATAGAGACCCTGATATTGCTCAAATTTTGGATAATAAAATGGGTATTTTCATTAAGCTTGATCTCATGCCATTTTAAAATGTCCATTTACCTATTAGGATTTGCATTCTCCTTAATAAATCTCTTTCACTTCCCCTGGCCATAGCCATTCCTTCTAAATGGGGTTCACTAGATCAAAAGATTTTAGTCTAGGATGCGAAGGTAGTTTAATCTTTTTCGCACTATGTTGGTCATTATAATGTGGATTGTCAGGGTTTCAACCAATATCTTGTTATAGTTTATTAAGATCATTGAATAAAACCTTCCAAATTCTCTTTCAAACAATCTCAAGTTTTTTCCAAAGGATTTAGTCAAGGATTGTGGGGACATTAGATGTGTTATAAGAGATTACAAGATTCTAGGATTGTTGATTCAATTCTTCCCAATATAGTTTGTGATTATGTGAAGGGAAATCAAATACAAAGAATCCAAGGTCTTGGTAAGGAGCCAAAGGAAACAACAAGAACTGCAGTACTTTTGGAGGACAAAGATACTCAAATTCATTAGGAGAGAAATTTATGGAGGGTATTGGTTGCCAAGATATCTCAAGGTTATCAAGGAATAAAGTTCATACAAAAATTTAAGGATGAATTTGTTCTTATGGCACATGTAGAGGTATTTTTTGGAATTAGGCTAACTTCAAGAATCAACATATCTCTCCCTTTCAAATGGTTCTATTTTTATTGAACCGTACTTTTTATTCAATTTTGTAAGAATCGTCATAATGACATTATACGTTAGTTAATGTTTCAAGATCCATTTTTTGCTAAAATAACTAATCTAAATTAGCTATCATTTATTTGGATAAAAAATTAGATGAAGAGTTAAATATGCTTGTAGATGAAGTAGCTAAATATATTGTATCAAAGTAGTTTGATCTTATTAACTTGGAGGAAATGTTTGGAGATGTAACATATAAGTCTTCTCCCAGTCAACATCTAGTAGTTCATCTAGTAGATTATAAGAATGTGAGTGAAATGGCATGTTTTTTAGATGTGATAGTTGAGCTTGTACCTAATACTATATCCATTAAACACTTAGGGGTGGAGGAATATGCAAACCAAATGATTGGATTTTAGTTCTCCAAAAATTTATCATTACATCAATCACTAGTAATTTCCATTACTAAAGTCTCCTCTCAAGACTAGAGGAAGAAAATCAGAGAGCACCAAAGCCAAGAAGGATATAGCAGCTAGAGTTCAATCATCCTTGGATGATAAATTTTAGAAGGCTTAAAGTTGCATGTAAGTTAAAGTGGTGGGAAGAGATAGACACATTGACAAGTCAATAGAGAATCCTAAATCCATTAAAAGATCAATAAGGAGAACAAAGTGTTCTCCCGAGGGAGTATGAAGATTATATCATAGAATGTTAGAGGCATAAAAAACTCTGACAAGAGTGGTAGATTCAAGCACATCAATTCTTCTTAGTCTAATATAGTGCTAATTCTAGAGACTAAACTTTCAGATGCATCTTATGAGAGCACTATTGCTAAATGGTCTATATGGAAGTTAGTGCAAATGTAGACTTTGTGTGCTTCTAAAGGAAGTACAACCCTATGGAACCCAAAATAAATCTCATGAAAGTAGATTAGTCAAAGTTAGGGGTGGAAAGTTTTTAATTTTTTATTTTGATAGATCCATTTCTTTTTAATCATTTTTTATGGTCTGTCTTCAATTTTGGAGAAAGAAAAACTTTGACCTATTTTATCTCAAGCATACTTAGGAAATGGTCATCCCATAAGTTCATTATTGGGAGAGATTTTAATGCAATCAGAAATTATATGAAGAAACAAGAAGGATTTTTCTCCTTTCGAAAGGTAATGAAAGATTTTGAAGCCTTCATAGTTAATAATAGTCTCTTTTATTCTATTCCAACTAACGGTATTTTTATGTGCACTAATAAGCAAGATAATTTCCTACAAATTTCAAAAATGTTGGTTTGGTTTCTTCTATCTCAAGATTGAAAACTCAATGGTAATTTTATTAAATTTGAAATACTAGATTATCCTAGGTCGGATCACTTTCCACTCCTCCTAGATGTTTCCATTGTTGATTCACTTTTCTTTTCTAGGCAAAAATCATCCTTTAAATTCAAGAGCATGTAGTTTTATCATCATCATTTCCTACCCTTGATTAGGCAATGGTGGATTTGTGCCCTTGGGAATAAGGTACAAAAATGTTTCAATTACATTAAAAATTCAAATATATCAAATGACAAATCAAATTATGGAATAAATTGGGTTTTTAAAATATTTCTTCTCAAAAAATAAGTGGTGAAAAAAAAATTTGAAGAGCTATTGATGAGAAGATTATTGAGTTGGGTTTAGTTTATACTAAGTTTAAAATTCATAAGTCTAAAGAAGAAGAGTGGATTGAATTATGTAATAGGGAGGCAAAATATTGGAGGCCAAAATATCATAAACTCTTGTTCAAAGAGAGAGATTGAAATACAAAAATAAATTATGTCTCATCTAAATAATGTTATCTTCTCTATTAGGGATGTTGAGCATACAACAAAAAGGTGTGAAGTTCTTTACAAATCTTTTAGACCCTCCCCATTCCCATCTTGATGACAATGATAATGAAAATCTTAATGAATTGCCAAATACTATTTTGAATATGATTACTTCTCAAGAAAATGCTTTGTTAATGAAACCTGTTTCTTTAGAGGAAATTCATGAAATTATTTGCTCTCTTCAACTTGATAAGACACCTAGCCCAAATGGCTTCATTGCTATTTTCTACTAAAAGTTTTTGAATATCATTGGGTGGGGATCTTCTATGAGATTTGGAAGAATCTAGAAGGATTGCGACCATTTTGAAGACTTTTAATGCAAAATATACAACAATTATCAATAAAATTACAAAACCCAATACTTTTACCAATTTAAGGCCTATTTCTCTTTGCAACACTATCTACAAGATTTTCACTAAAATCATCTATATGTGGTTGTAACCAATCTTCAGGAGAATAATTTATCCTAAGAAAGAAGGATTTATTCTTGGTAAGACATCAACAGAAGGGGCTCTTTTGACGCATGAATCTTTGCATTCTATTAATGAAAGCAATACTTAATCTTTTGTAGTCAACCTAGATATGATGAAGGCATATGATAACCTCAATTGGTCTTTTCTTTTAGAAGTCCTATTAAAATTTGGGTTTGCTAAAAAAATGGTGTAAATGGATCAAAGAATGTATATCTGGCACATTTTTCTCTGTCATCATCAATGGTTCCCCCTTAGGTTTTTTCATCTCTTCTCAAGGGGTCAAAAAAAGTGGTCCTTTATCACTTGCCCTCTTCATTATTATGGAGGAAGCTCTTAGCAAGATCATTTTGTATTATCACTACCATGGCAAATGGACAGGAGTTCAAGTTGTTGGGGCATAACTTTCAATTACCCATTCTATATTTTTTGATAGTACTCTCTTATTTGGATATGATAGTGTCTTGGAGGTGACACATATCAAAAGTGTGTTAGACCTATGCACTATATTGTTAGGTCAAAAAATCAATCTTGCTAAGTCCAAAATCTTCTTTTTTAAAGTGAGTGAAGATATTTCATTAGTAATAACTAAAATTATAGATTTCATAAGGGGTAATTTACCTTCCACTTATCTTGGCAGCCCCCTTTTTATGGACCCTAATAAATCTTTATACTGGAACGCAGTTATTTATAGGATCAAAGCTAGAATTGGGGCTTGGAAAATTAGGTGGTTATCGCTATCTGGTAGAGTCTTAAAGATTAAATTAGTTCTTGCTACTATCCCCAATTTTTATTTCTCTATTCTTCAATCTCCTTGTAGTGTGGTTCAACAACTAGAGAAGATCATTAGGGGATTCCTTTAGAATAGCAACATGAATGGAGAAGCAAAGATTCCTTTGATTTCTCATCAAGAAATAACTTATGGTAAGATGGAAGGGGGGATTGGTATGCATAATTTACATAAGAGAAACATGAAATTTAGACGTAAGATTACTTGGATATTATATGAATGCCCTCAAAATAAATGGTGCCAAATCATATAAAAATAATCTACTCTCTAGATTCCACAAGAATTTTTACAGCTCCAAATCTACCAAAATGATCTGTAGTCTAGAATTTTAAAATTTTCAAGAGACAAATAAAAGCATACATGAAATAACAATAAACATATAACATAATGATTATTGTGAGAAAAATTTGATGAAAGAAATTCCACAATGTAATACCTTCATAATGTATTATATCATATCAATAGAAGATTAAAACACACTTGTAATTCAAGTTGTTGCAAGAGTATCACCTCATCTCAATCTTAGAGGAACTTCACATGCAACCTTCTAGCACCTGATCTTGGAAAAAAAATTTGACATTCAAACTCCTCCCTAGGACCTCCTTTTATAGACTTCTCACAATATCAAAACAACTTGTGGTTCTACATTATCATGTTCAAAAAGTTGTTTGCAATGTGTTATACATATTTTACTTGTGTTTCCTGAGATATGCATGAGCCAGGTTAAAAATATTCTCTCATGTCCAAAGTATTATTACCTATTTTTGACCCTTATAGTTGTCATGAAATGTGTCATATAACCTCAAAAAGTGGCCCTCTAATAATGTACTATGGAGAAGACATCTTTTGACAAATAATTTTTTCTTTTCAAAGGAGCTAACATCTAGATAACTTCCAACTATATTTTTGGCATCATCTAGAAAATATTACATGGTTGAGATACATGTTTTACTCACAATGTCCTACATCACTGTTAGAGATGGAAGACATGATTCAAGTACCATATTAGAGTGTTGTTGGAAGTTTTTCATATGTCATGGTTTGTACAAGACTGGAAATTTCTCGAGTAGTGGGAGATCTTTTCTATTTCATGTTTGATCCATGAAAATGACATTGAGATGGCATAAAAAGAGTTTCTAGATACTTGTGGGGTATGTCAGCATACTCTATATATTTTTTGTGGAAGAAGAAATGAGCATTTCTTAAATATTTGAGGCTATGTGGATTTATAGTGAGCTAGAGATCTTGATAGAAGATGATCCAATAACATATATGTATTCACATTATTTGGTGCTACAATGAATTGGATGAGTAAATGACAAGATATGATCTCTTTGTCCACTATAGAGGTAAAGTACATGGCATCTACTCATGCCTACAAAACATCTAGAATCCAATCTAGGTAGTGAACCCAACATTTCATGTCATGACCAAGCACATTGATGTGCAATATCATTTTATGAGAGATATAATTTATAATGTCAAGGTGAGGTGAAGCTAAAGAATATAGAAACTTACCAAATGTTGTTGATTTCTAACTATGCTCATGAGCACAAAGAAGTTCACATAGTGTCTAGAGTCTATGGGTCTTTTCACCCCTAGCAGTTAAGTCCATGATAATATGGTTCTCCTAATTCTTTCAATGTCTATACATATATTATAAATAAAAACAACTTTCTACTAATTTCTTTTATAATATTAATATATACAACTTTCAAAAAAAAAAAATATCAATGATTTTATTCAAAACATATAATAAACTTAAAGTATAACATCAATAAAACTTATGATTATAATAACTCTATATTATAACAAGAAATATTAAACTTTAAATATTTAACATTATTTTACTTACTAAAAAATATAAAATATAGTAAATTATCATAATATATATACTCACACAAGATCTTTTATTCATTTTTCAAAAAATATTTACTCTGAAACATCTTATTTCTTAATTGATTCATATACTTAATATCTAATAATAAATATAAACTGAATCATTTTATTGATAAGCATATTGATCATTTGAAAATGGCCAACTTTATTGGCATCACAAACTTTTCAGGAGGTACTAAGGTAGAACGAGGGCAAGATAAATCAATGCAATAATGTAGATTGTTGAACTTATTACATTAATTAGGTTAGGAATGTTGGACTTATTACATTAATTAGGTTAGTTTCTAAATAAGAGAGAATGATTGTTGAATTAATGTAATAATGGGGGAATGTTAGGTTTATTACATTAATTAGGTTAGTTTTTGTGTTTAGGTTAGATAAATGAAATTAGTTCAATATATAGTTGCTGGGAAGTTATTCCCATAGGCAGTTGTTGTAAGGGAAAATAAAACTATATAAACATGCCCAAGCATCAATGTAATGATTCAGTATTATTCAATATTATTCATATCATTCCAGTATATTATTCAATATTGTTTCAGTATCATTTTCAGTATCAAGTCTGTGTGTATCTGAATGATCTAAATTAGTAGTTTCAGCATTTTATATTTATGCTCTTTCATTTTATATTTTCAATTTCACATTCTTTGGGCCTGTTACAGTGGTATCAAAGCAAGGTATATAGGCAAAGGAGAGTTAATGAATGAAAATGTGTTGTGCCCAGTAGTGACTATAATGTTTTTATGCAACAGTGAAGTCAGCATTGCATTCATTATAAATGTAAGAGGAATGATTCTGAGATTTTTCTTGGCCTTTCATAATTTGTAAGTTGCTTTGGTTCATATGCTCTTGGAGAACCATTTCCTACAGCCTTGGATGCATTTTAATTTGTAAGCAATGTTCACTTTTATATTGTGCATTTTATTTAAGTTGCTTGATTTTCTTTCAAATCAATCAAGAAGAAAATGGATAAAATGTCTACTATTGCTAAGTTTGAAGGTTTTGAATTCTACATATGGAAAATTAAGATACAGTTTCTTTTGGTTGAAAAAAATCTATGGGATATTGTATGTGGATTGGTGAAAAAGCTACAAGTTCTTTGCTATAAAGAATAGAAGTAAATAGGAGGCTGGAGGAAATGGAGGTTGGAGGATTTTTATCATCTCAAGCTAGCTTCTCACTTAGAGATGATTACTACATGAGAAGCCACTATTTGTGTCCATGTAAAGTTGGGGCTTGGCCAATACCTCCCTAAAGATAAGAGGGGAATTGATAGATTTGTGTCGCTGAAGAAAAGAGGGGGCTTGGCTACATGATTGTCCTTCTATTGGGTAAGGGGGGGCACGATTTCAATAATGGCATTTGAGACACTCAAAGGAGATGTCAACTTTCGGAGGAAAGACGTCCAGACATATTAGTGGTGATTGTTTCTATGACACTTGAGGAGGCATTAGACACACTCGGAGGAGATGTGGACTTTCAGAGGAAAGGTGTCTCATGTGCAACACTAAAGGAGGCATCAGGCACACTCCATAAAGACGTGAAATTTTGGACGAAACTATGTCTTGTTGTGTAAGAAGGTAGAAAAAAATTTATTATGAGGCCAACTTCAAGATTTATAGTCTAAAGTTGGGATATGAGGGTAATTTCAGGATTAAGATTTGAAATCTAAAGTTGCAGACTATTTACAAAGATTGGTGAAGGAGCTCAACTTCAAGATTAAGATTTGAAATCTGAAGTTGCAGACTACTTTTAAAGATTGGTAAAGGAGCTCAACTTCAGGATTAGGATTTGCAATCTAAAGTTGCAGACTATTTACAAAGATTGGTGAAAGAGCCCAACTTTAGGATTAAGATTTGCAATCTGAAGTTGCAAACTACTTTCAAAGAT
Source organism: Cupressus sempervirens (assembly GCA_028749045.1). Lineage (NCBI taxonomy): Eukaryota > Viridiplantae > Streptophyta > Pinopsida > Cupressales > Cupressaceae > Cupressus > Cupressus sempervirens. Next base: position 842,793,647 of record CM053789.1, on the reverse strand, counting down.
TGGTGAAGGAGCTCAACTTCAGGATTAGGATTTGCAATCTGAAGTTATAGACTACTTTCAAAGTTTGGTGAAGGAGCTTCATCAAATTTTATCATTTTGGTGAAGGCTTTTCAATTTTATTGGATTAATGTAATAAGGGGGGGAATGTTGAACTTATTACATTAATTAGGTTAGGAATGTTGGACTTATTACATTAATTAGGTTAGTTTCTAAATAAGCAAGAATGATTGTTGAATTAATGTAATAAGGGGGGAATGTTAGGTTTATTACATTAATTAGATTAGTTTTTGTGTTTAGGTTAGATAAATGAAAAAGTTATTCCCGTAAGCAGTTGTTGTAAGGGAAAATAAAACTATATAAACATGCCCAAACATCAATGTAATGATTCAGTATTATTCAATATTATTCATATCATTCCAGTATATTATTCACTATTGTTTCAATAACATTTTCAGAATCAAGTCTGTGTGTATCCGAATGATCTGAATCAATAGTTTCAGCATTTTATATTTTTGCTCCTTCATTTTATATTTTCAGTTTCACATTCTTTGGACTGTTACAGATTGGGGTCGAGAAGCTCATTATTCCATTCTATACTACTTTATCTAGTTAGATATTAATTGACGAGTTAAGAAACTCTGGGCGATTCCATTCAATTTTTCATGGATGAAGAGTTATGATGAGGTTGGTGATAAATTTTCATGGGAAAGAAAAAGAGAAGGCTATGGTGCATCTGCTTCGTGGGAAAGAGAAAAAGAAGACTCTGGTGCATCTGCTACAAGAGAAAGTGAAGACAATGGTGCATCTGCTGCATGAGAAATGGAAAGAGAAGCCCATGGTGCGTCACAAAATTTAGGAAGGTATATTCCTCTCAATAGTAGATCATTAACACAAAATATTCAGCTTAGATGAAATGAAATAGTAAATGAAACAACAGAGAGAATGTTATAATTGTTCAATGTACTAAATGTATGACTTACCTTCTCCTTCAGCCAGATTGAAGTATAGTTCCATAATACCGGGGCAACTCTTTAGACAACTATCTGAGCATAACTTCGAAGTGAATTGACGATTGGTAGTGAGATCATCAGAGGACATGTCCACAGACGTTCTTGATAAACCACAATAATCCAGACACTCTTTGCTCTCAATCCATTCAATTATCTAGTCTGCCTTGATACCAGAAGGCTGCAATGCACATCCACATTATAAAAAACTCAACACAAATATATAATATTGCATGTTTTTACATATCCAAAGAACAATCACGAAGGTATGATTAAGTGTATTTTGTTTGAGGCTGATTCTTTGAAAAAAGTTGGGACACCTTCAGTTCTTTCAAATTTTAGATCCATTTCATAGTTCTTTGAAGAGATATGTATTCTGAGATATGTATTCTGTCTGTTTTGATAGTTAGTTTAGCTGTCCCTTTATTGTAGTGTTGGTGTTTGTTTTTCTGAGTTTTAATATAAACATTTCATCTTCTTGATGATAGATCACTTAGTAATGTACATATTATAAAATAAATTTCTAATTTTATAAACTTCCTAAACATTATACACTTTACAACCCACTTTCGATTCATATTCCTAGTAAAAAAACATTTTCCCAATGAAATTTTATTATAAAAGTATGATTTATTTCTTGTTTATCTACTCGGTGTTCTGTTGTTAATCATCCCTCATGTTGCTGACATTTTGTTCTAACTAACCCTATTTATATATTTTCATAAAAAGAAGCACAAAGGTCTAAATTTTTTCTTAAATTCGAAAAAATAAATGAATTCTAAATCAATAGCTAACCAAGATTCTATTAATAAAATCATTTTTCATGACTGTTACTGAAATAATTCTCCTTGCATATTAAGTAAATCTCAGTTTAATCAGATGGGCATTGGGGTGACGTGGATGTGGAGGTGTATTTATTCTCTAGCACACAGCGAACTCCTGAGGAGGACACTGCAAAAGCACAAAAATCCACTGGCAGCTTCCAAGAATACAATCAACAGTTAATTCCATCACTGTACAAATCATGTATGCCAATCAAACATCAGGCTTATTCAATAAAATGAAAGTGAGGGAGACACTAACCTCGAGCCAGAAGCATATTCATGATCGAAAGTGCAAAATCAATATTTACTGCAACTGCCTTTGGAGAACCCATTTCTCACAGGAAGTAAACTAATGTTGAAAAAAGTTTGTTTGCTTATTACTTGGTGTACCTATTTATTGGCATGGTACATCGAGACATTTCTGACTGTTCATATAACTGTTCGGCTATTAAATTTTTTATTTTTTTTTATGAATAGTCTCTTTCTATTAATAAAAATATACTAAGAATACAATTCACAAAAAAGAGGCTGGGGGATAAAAGATCACCCTGCAAAAGAGTTCACACGGCCAAAGCCGGACTTAATAACATGGCCTCAGCCAGAAACAACAATTATTCATCAAAAAAAAAAAGACACATAATAAGCAACCTCAGGGGGCCACAGCAGTGCCAACCGAGGGAGGAGGATCATCTTTGTCAGGAAAACCCCATGCATCAGTGGGATTGTGGGGTGGGCTGGGAACAGTCCAGTCGTCATCAGCAGTAGCAGGATCAGTGGCAGTCTCTACATCTTTAAGCTTCGGCCACAAAGGAGAAATCGCCAAAGCCAAGAGAGGATACTTTCCAAACTACGCCCGCCGAGGACCAAGAGGAGGAGTCGAGGACTAGCCAGAACCACCACAGGGTGGGGAATCAGAGTGGCGCCTCCATCCACAATCACCACCACTAGGAGAGCGCTGGTGAGAAGCCTAAGAGCACAGGTTGTACAAGTGGCAGCCTAAGGACTAGAACCAAGAACGGTGGCCACGAGGCAGCCGAAGCATCAGGAGGCACTCTGGCAATAGTGCAAGGAGCATTGCCCCAGTGATTTAACAACTCCTGTAGGTGAGCAACTTCTAGGGAAACTTTATTAGCTTGCACCTAGATCTGCATAATAACATTGTTACAAATGCATGGCTTAGTGTACATAGCAATGTTAGCATCCAAAAAATTGTGAGTGAACAGAACAACATTCCTATCTTTCCACCAAAAAAACAAAATTTCCATCTTGAAGGTATGCCAAATCTGGTTGAACTTCCAAGGAATTCTGGGGGAATCTCCTAGCAGGATCATGTGCCATGAAAATGGTTTGGGCCTGAAAGGCTTGAAATAATCATGAATCTAGTGCCAATAATTTTGAGCATGCTTATAAAACTAGAATATATGCAAAAAGGACTCTAGTTGACCATAGAAAGGGCATCTAAGATTAGGAACTCGAATGTGCTTGAGCCGAGGCCCCAAGGGAAGACCTTGGAAGGCAAGGCACCAAGCAAAGTGGGCAATCTTGGGTGCTATAATAGCACTCCAAATGGTATCAAAACATTTTCTCCATTGAGAAAGTGAAGATTACAAATGCTAGCATTTGTTAAGCATGTCCACCATTGAAAGATGGGGTGAAAGCCATCAATACCCCATATTGGGCTTGTAAATAAAAAATGGAGTGGTAGGATACCACTTCCAATCATGCCACCAAGGAAAAACAGTCTAAATACCTACTTTATGAACTAGGTGTACAGGGATGGAAGATAGCAGAAGGTCAAAAGTCGATTGATTTGTACTAACAAGGCGGCACTGGACTTGCATATCTTCCCATGACCTAAAACTCATGGTGACTCTTGAGAAGAGATCCTTAGGAGTTCGGATGCCTCATTTGAAAAAATGTAGAGCACTGACACCTTGAGTCTTGGCAAGAGGAGTACCTTGAATGATAAATAGGGGAGACCACCAAATGTTCTGTTGATTCAAGGAGAGCCATTGCAAAACTCATCTCTAGCCCAATGAAGCTAAGGCTTAATAGCTTCTCAGGCTTTCCAAATGCTCTTAATAACAAAGGAGCCCTGTATGGCCATGGGTTCATGCATGATGAGAAGGGTTTGAAAACCAATCCCCTTCCACACATGCCTATTAATAGGGAAGCTGGAAGAAATACAGTGCCAAACCAAAATCTTCCAAGCTTCATCTCCAGAAATAGCTCAGATAACCCATTTTGCACAAAGAGTAAGGCCCTATTTTCGAGTGAAAAGTAGGCCAAGACCACCAGACTCTCTTGGGAGACAACAAAAATCCCAAGCAACTCTGTGAAAACCATGCTAATCAAAACTAGAAGCCCACAGAAAATCTCAGAGCAAATGTTCTAGCTTAAGATAGGAAGCTTTGGAGGGAGTCTGACAAGAACAGTAGTACACATGAGTGGTTGCCAAAATCTTTGAACAAATCTAAAATTTACCAGCAAGAGAAAGTAGCTTGGTGATCCAATATTTGAGTTTTTTGCTAATCTTGGCAAGCACAGCATTCCAAAGCTCCATAGGAGAAGCTTGGAAGGCAAAAGGAATGCCAATAAAGTGGAAGATTTCCCTATGAGTAATCCATTTCCACTCAAACTGACTAAGCCAAGGTGGAGCTAGCAAGAATGACTGACGGTAGCAGAGCATTTTATGCCATTGAATGGCAGAGCCAGAGGCTTGATAAAAGGTGTCCAGACAATTTAAAGCATTTTGGATGTTTTCTTCATCCTCAAGAAGAGTAAGAAAGGAATCATCAACAAAATGACCATTGACTAATTGGGAGGAAGATTCAGGCAAGGAGATGCCACAAACTAGCCCTCAAGGCACAGAATTAGCTAGCAAATAGCCAAAACCTTTAGCAGCAAGGACATAAAGCATTGGAGCTAAAGGGCAACCTTGCCTAATTGAACAAAAAAGTCCAAAAGCCTTAGATTGCAAATTATTGATGGTAATGCAAGCATTAGCATCACCAAAGAGCATCTCTATGGACTGAAAGAAATTGGGACCAAAACCCAGACCCTAAAGCGTAGCCATGATAAAGGGCCATTCAATGCGATCATTGGCTTTAGCAAAATCTATCTTTAAAAAGATAGCCTATTGCTTGGACTTGCGAGCCCATTCCATACCTTCCTAGACAGCAATTATGTTGTCAAGAATATATCTGGACTTGAAGAAGCCAATTTGCTCAGGCCACACAATTAAAGGTAACATATGCCTAATTTTAAGAGAGAGTACCCTAGTAATGATCTTATAAGACACATTTAGAAGGCTAATGGGCCTCCAATTGCATATGTCCTCAGGATCACTAGCTTTAGGTATGAATTTTGATATTCCCTTTATCTATAATTGCTCCTAAGCTTTTAGAATGATATGCTTCGAGATAGACTTTGTGCAGAGCAAGACCTATTTGCTCCTAGAGGTGTTTGTAAGATTCATAAGAAAATCCATCACACCCAGGGGACTTGTCATCCGCATGGAGTAAACTACCTCTTTGAGGTCACTGAGGGAAAGAAGTTGCTCATAGAAAGAACGTTGCTCAACTGTTGGGCAGTTTGGAGTAACAGAGATACACATTTTGAGAGCTTCCTCCTAAGCAACTAAAGTTCCCTTTGAAGAAAAGATGTTCTCATAGTGATGAACAAATGCTTGCAAGATGTTAAGGAGGTTGGACAGAATAGCCATTCCCTTTTTGATCTTTTTAATCCCAACATTGGTATGATGGGCTCGGACATCCTGAAAGAACTCCTTCAAGGCCTTATCGCCAACCTCCAACCAGTGGAGATGGGCCTTGATTTGGGCTCCTTGGGCAGCATAGTTGTCAGCAATTTGCTTGTCATGGTGAAGCTTGGCAAGTTGAATTTGCAGATGCACATCAAAGGGGTTGAAGGTGAGAGCCTCAGAGGCTTTTTTGAGGGAAAGGGTGTTGGCCTCATAAGAATATTTTTTAAATATAGCCTGCTGACACCCATAGATGCGCAAGAACCGAGTAGTGCTGGTAATGGCATCATTCCACCATTGAATCCATCCCCTTAGGGAATGCAAACGTGGCTCCAAATTCCAGACACATTGGATGTGTGAGATGGTGGAAGCATGCAACAGAACAAACATTTTGAGGAAGAACTAAGACTATGCCACCTTGGGGATAGTAGTTTGCTAAGAAATTACAAAAAATATAAGGGAGTGGTCAGATAACATCACATCTAGTAGGGGAATGATAGGCAAATCTTGATCCTTAGAAAAAGAGAAAAAAGATTGCGTAGTGATCATAGCACGATAGAAACATTTTAATATACAGTTAGAGCCAGCTCAAAAGTTGGACCAAGTGTGCCAAACCCCACTGTCCTAGTGGCAATTGGTATTGAGATCAAAAAGGCTCAATTTATTGTGCATGTAATACCAGGCTTCTCTTTCCCCAGCTATCCAACAAAATGGTAGAATGTCGTCTTTGTCAAAGGACACTTCAACCATATTAAAGTGCCCACACATAACCCAAGTAGCTAGAGGCAAGTTGTCAGCCAGCCAAGCCCACATCTAGGATCTTTCCATAGCATCATTGGAAGCATAAACATTAATGACTCCAAAAGAATGATTGTTAATGGAAAGCAAAAGTCAAATAATTCTATGTGTGGGGTCAAAACCATGTGAAATAACAATAGAATGAAGGTGAGGTGATAGGAGAGTAACTACACCACCTTGGCCAGCTTCATGCTGGGAAGAAAACATCACACCATCTTGCCAAATTATGTAGCATGCCGAAGCAAGCATGAAACCAAAAAATTTAACTTCTTGCAAATAGAGAAAATCTAAATTACCAAGTCTATGATGGACATCCTGAACATAGTACTTTTTGGGGAGGTCTATGAGACCTCAAACATTCCATGAAAGGAAGTTCATGAGAACTCTTCCATATCATCTTCATCCTCAAGAGAGGAGTAGCTATTCCGTAAGAAGGTAGAATCATGGTTGAAGATAGACAGAAAACCCTCTGGACTTATAGCCTGACGCTTCACCTTTGGTATCTCCACACCTCCAAGAGGATTGTAAGAATGTCACAACACTAGCAGTGCAATGGAAGAGGTAGCAAGAGGAGTTCTCACCCTAGCCAAGGTAGAAACCCCGGTGGCTACTTTGATCCCCTATGAGCTAGCAGGGTTTGAAACCTACAAAATTCTAGAAGCCATTCCTTTGTTCACCGCTTGCATCCCTACGCTGGCTGGAATTGACGTTGTTGTAGGGATAGAAGGAACTACGGCGACCATAGGATAGGACTACTTGGGGGGCAAGGGATTCGAGGGAGCCTTGCCCTTACACCCAATAGTGACCCATTCTTCCTTTTTCCCTTCAGCCTATTTGACAAGTGCCTCTTTAGGCATGGGCTTGACCCTAGGTGTAGCTAAAAGGCAGTCTTTGATCTTGTGTTCTATGGACTGGCACCTATAATAGGTGTTGTGGAGGTTCAAGTAAAGAACCTTCTGAGAGAAGGTTGTAGTCCCAATCTAAATTTCCACAAAATCCTTGAGATCCTTAGAAAGATCCACCTCTACACAAACACGTCATTGCAGATGGGCATTGAAGAATTTCTTAGGCTCCTTGGTGACAACTGTGCCAAGGGCTTTGGCAATGGACTCAATGAAAGGCCAACAAGGCAGGGGTAAACCTGGGAACTTGACCCATACAGGAACCCTAAGCTTTTTATCATCTGAGACTATGAAGTCTCTGTAAGGAAACTTGGCAACAAAGAATATAACCGTTTCCACATAACCCATAATAGATCTGAAATAAACACGAAATTAAAATCCACATGCAAGAGAATAGACAACATACCCACAAAATTGTGACACAAGATATACCCTGGGAAACCCTCATTGAGGGGAAAACCCAGCCTCCAAAAGCATCCATCTTCATGTATTATTCAGTAAAAATACCATTGCCATACAACCATAGAAGCCTTCATGTCCATAGCCACAACCGAGAAAACTATGTGAACAAGCATGAATCCACACATCCCATGCCATGCTTTCAACCTTCACAAATGCTCCCTTAGCTAACCTGTCAAGCCTTGTCCTTCTCGACTCTTGCCTTTTGTCTTCTCCTTGTCACACTTTTTTTCTCTCTACAACAACTACCCTTGTGGCTGCTTATATAGTAGCAAGTCTCACAAAACCACTAAGTGGTATTACATAAACCATGTGCTAAAACCATGTGCTACCTAACCCACTGACCCCACATTTAATATTGGGCATTTAATTATTTTCCCCAATATTAAATAATTACATGAAATATTATCACAATGTTACAATACAACTCATCAAGAATATTCCATGGGAATATTTACATGTTGCACGTCCATCTAGGTACAACATTACATAATAAAATAACAATATTATTCAATGTGTGCAACACCCATTATCTCAACAATCTCCCACTTGTTGTATACATTGCATAGGGTCAATCCGTAGCCACATAAAAGAACAAGGGAACAATCCCTCCCAGCACATCCACCATCATGGATCAAAATACATGAAGTGCTCCATCCTGATACCCACAACAAAATCAAAGTATCCAACATCTCAAACATGAATGATCTCACCTCCTATTATGCCACTCCCACTAGACATACATAGAAGCCATCCAAAGAGAAAGCCACCCAACCTGTCACATTAGAAGATCATAAAATCCTGTACCAACTGAAATTCCAAGCACAAATAACCTAATCCAAAGGTAATCACATGTATCCATAGTTGTCAAAATATCCATAGCTGAAATAGCACCCACAACAAAGTGCCAAACCCATCCAACTATCCATACCTCAAAAGTATAACAAGTGAATCTTATATCACTGACATATCCAATCTACAACCTGCAATCACAAGCTTCAAGAGCAATACCTGCCACATATATACCAAGAAGCTCCCACTGCAAAAGATAATGTCAAATCTATAACCAATCCACTCAACACATCTCAAAGAAGTGAATCCATGTAGTATCAAGGACATCCACAATACATAAACTAATATCCTGCAAGAACAACTCTCATAACAAGTCTCCAATGGTCTCTCAAATTCTCCACAACCAATAGAGGAAAGAGAAAGAAATAACCATGTCATCTCTCACATGACATACATGAGCACAAACTAGCGATCACAATCTCTAACCAATCTCAAATCCAATGTAGGCAAAATTGAACATTCAAGAAGATAACCAAGACCAAGAGAAACCATGCAAATCATAACCTGTATCATGTCCTTCTACACACACCTCTAGATGTGAACTCTGCAAGTATGATCTCCTCCATAAAACCCCAACAAAAAGCCTCAACAACACCCAAACCATACCATATAACTAATCATGGATGTAAGCCTCTCACAAGAAGATCAAACTCAATAAAATCATTCCTAAACTAAGGAATAACCATTCCTAATCCAAGGAATATGCTCAATATAAAACCATCTCCCAAACTCAACCAACATAATAACATATGCACATGGAGATAACCAATGCTAAACCATCTCTCAAATGAACCCTCCAGAACTAACTCATGTACCATAGCTCAAGATCCATATCCATGAAAGACAAGCATAAATATAATGCAACTGTGAGAAAAAATAATGGGCTATACCTCTCAAGTAGCAAATTGCCGAGTAGACCAAGAGTGGGGAATGAGAATGCTCATCAAGATACCCAAGTCTCCAACCAAGACTCATCTAAGAACAATCTCCTCTCAAGTCCATATCAGGTGACTGCCCCTCAGACTTCCTACTGAAACCATCAATCGTCCCAACAAATACTTCTCTAATCCAAGAGAAATCAGCATCACCACTGTCTCTAAGTATCCATGAGCACCATCTCAACTAAAGAGATAACATGCTCGATATGAACACACCATAACATGTCACAACTCTAAACGTGTATCAAGAGTATACCATGACATAATAATGAAACCATCCTCACACCAAGGATAACATGCCAAATAAAAGCACAAACCACACCTTTGCAAAGAACCCTGTGAGTCCTCAAGATGCAACCATCTCCACACACCATGAAGAAAACCATCTCCACATACCAGGAAGAACCATCTCCACATACCATGAAGATAACCAAGAACTCCATGAGTCCTCAAGATCTAACCATCTTCACACACCATGAAGATAACAAGTGCACCATGCAAATGTCAAAGATGCTTCTGCAACAATAGGATCTAAGACAAACCTCCAACATCTGCAAATACTCAATAAATATATCAATGCCAACAACTCCCACTCAACTATGGTACCATGTCACCTATGGCATCATAAAATCCATCCTCTCCAAACCAAGAAGATATAAACTAAACCAGGAACTAATCTTGCACTGTCACCCCATCACTGTCACAAGCTCCCACTAAATTGTGTATCCAAACTATCCATCACATAATGATGAAAAACCATCTTCTAACTGTATATCTAGTCATGTCATGCCAAAATCCATGGCACCATGATCACATCCATGAACCGAGCATCTGGTTCTCAATATGTCCAACTTGTCAATATAAAATAGTCAACTGCAACCCTCCACCATGATTGTACTTGGTAACAACATCTCATCCCTTCTACATGAAGAAAATAGTAAATCATGTGACTTAGGGCATAGACAACCCAAATCTAAGCCACCAATTTGAATATGCATCAATAATAAAAGATCAATGGGCAAAGACAACCCATAACCAAGCTATAAATGCAACCTGTAAGTATAGACCGCTTACAATACTGCACAACTTGTAGATCCAATAAGTCATCATGCATATCCAAACCAAACACTGATAACCATATCATCATGAGAACAATCTGAAATATGAACTGAGTATACAATGACATCAAATCTTAAATCTCCAATGTCATAAACTCACAATGTTACCATAGTTAAAATATATCTATAAACTGTTCAGATCAATATATTAATAAATAAATCATGCCAAACTTGCACCAAATCTAAACCAATGTGTAGAGCTCTCCAAGAGCTTTTCGATGACTACTCGAAGTCCAAAATCCGACTCTGTATGCCCAAGTTATGCCCTAATCCGTGCTCAAAATAAATAACATCTGACTTTAGGGATCTTAAAACTTGACAAAATTTCAAAATCATAGAACCAAACCTACACCATCTTGTAGTGCTCTGAATTAGCTTTCCAACGCCTGTAAGAACTCTGAAATTCGATATTCTGAGAGAAAGTTATGGCCATTTTACTAAGACAGTCTTTTTACCATTTTCAGTACGATTTTTCATTTTTAATTTTTTCAGTGACGAAAATTCCAATGGGATTAAATTTGACGGCCATCATGGGCTGAAACCAAAAAACTCTTTCATTTCCTCTAAACATGGCCAAACTAGGGCATATTATATATCAAAATTTATGGAAATGTTGACCTAGATCCAATGGTGAGGTCTGTTTTTACCCAGGAGGTCATTTCTGCAAGCTACCCCCCAAAACCCTCATTTAAATGAAACATCCGAAAAAATATTTTTGTCCAACAATTTCACATGCCCAAATATTTTACCATCCCATCATAATAGCAAATCCAAAAACCCTTAGATATGCAATAAATCATTCATATATCTTGCCCTTTCTTTTCTTTTTCTTTTTTTTAAAAAATTTTTATCCTCTCATGCATTCCCATGGATTCAATCTAAGGTTACAATAATAAAACCATAGCTCTGATACCACTTATAGGGCTCACTTACCATTGCACCAAAAGCCATAACTGTTAGTGAACATGAAACACCACATAATTAACCACTTGTGGGCAGGAGAGCGTGTCGCATCACCCAACAATCTACCCCTCGACGCGCATACCAGGTGCTTACGCGGGTCGGGATGGCACTGGGGAGATTTGAACCCATGACCAGGCCAAAACCAGGCTCTGATACCACTTGTAAGGAAACTTGGCAACAAAGAATATAACCATTTCCACATAACCCATAATAGATCTGAAATAAACACGAAATTAAAATCCACATGCAAGAGAATAGACAACATACCCACAAAATTGTGACACAAGATATACCCTGGGAAACCCTCATTGAGGGGAAAACCCAGCCTCCAAAAGCATCCATCTTCATGTATTATTTAGCAAAAATACCATTGCCATACAACCATAGAAGCCTTCATGTCCATAGCCACAACTGAGCAAACTATGTGAACAAGCATGAATCCACACATCCCATGCCATGCTTTCAACCTTCACAAATGCTCCCTTAGCTAACCTGTCAAGCCTTGTCCTTCTCGACTCTTGTCTTTTGTCTTCTCCTTGTCACTCTTTTTTTCTCTCTGCAACAACTACCCTTGTGGCTGCTTATATAGTAGCAAGTCCCACAAAACCACTAAGTGGTATTACATAAACCATGTGCTAAAACCATGTGCTACCTAACCCACTGACCCCACATTTAATATTGGGCATTTAATTCTTTTCCCCAATATTAAATAATTACATGAAATATTATCACAATGTTACAATACAACTCATCAAGAATATTTCATGGGAATATTTACATGTTGCACGTCCATCTAGGTAAAACATTACATAATAAAATAAAATAATAAAATAACAATATTATTCAATGTGTGCAACACCCATTATCTCAACAGTCTCATGACCATTTTTGAAAAACAAGCAAGGACGAACGCACAAACCATGGTCCATTGTTAAAGACCACGTCTGCCTACGAGGGGTTAGCAAAGCAAAATAATAATAAAAACCTTTGGTAAGGTTTTGCACAGTGTCAAGGCAGACTCCATGAGGATTCCAGCTCTTGTTAACCTATTCTAAGAGCATAGCTTCAGGGGGAGTCCTACCCACAAAATAATCTATCAAGGTTTGTTGTTCTAACCAATCACATGTAGCATCAAATTCTTGCAAGTGAAGGATAATGTCAAGATTACCTCGTGAAAAACCTTAGGGACAAACTTGTGCAGATGTCTATTTAGAGGAGGTGCCATGGTAGACCAAAGCAACAATGTGAACACCAGAAACAATTGGTTCACCACTGGTCAGAGCCATTATACCCTAGCCTTAAAAAACTCCCACAGTAAATGTGGTGTGACAAGTGGAGCTAACAGAGGGAAAGTTCAGACGAAAAGCCATACACAGAAAACTAAAAGATCACAGAAGCAAGAAACCCTAGCAGAGCGAGCTATTAAAAATTTGGAAGAAATACCTGCTTTAAAAAGCTAACACAAATTATTGAAATCAAGGACTGATTTTTAAAACAAATATCCTTGGCACACATTGCAATTACTTATTATTGAATGGTTGAAGTTACAAATGGATCTCCTGCTCCTCCTCCATTTCTATTGTGGTTTCAACAATGATCATTTTTTTTTTATGAATAGTCTTTTTCTATTAATAAACCAATATACTTGTTACATATTCATAAAAAAGTAGTCAAGGGATACAAGATCACCCCGCAAGAGTTCACACCATAGAAGCCAAAAAGGACAACTAATTAGATATGCTATGACAATTTTTTATTTTTCTTTTAGAAGTTTTACAAAGTAAAATGATGTTAAATAATTATAGTTTAATATTTCATATAATAATATAGGGTTACTATAATTAGTAATTGTATTATTGTTACATTTTAAGTTTATTATAATGCATTGAGTAAATTAATTAATCAAAAGTTTTGAAAGTTTTATATATAATTTTATAAAAGAAAGTATTAGAAAGTTGATTATCTATATATAATATATGCATAGGATTAGATATCATATTAATGTTGACTAGAAAAAAGAACCATATTAATGACAAGAAAATGTAGCATGAGAAATGAAGAAAAGAATGAATATAGTTTATTTAAAGAGAAGACCAATGCCTATAAGTTCTACCAAAGATAATATAGCTTTTAATACATTCCATTTGTTTAGAATCTACATGCATTTTATTCATCCAATAGTATGAAGTGGTTAAGAATGATGATAATTTTCTTATGAATAGTGCACATATTGTGGTACATGATTACAAAAAACTTATTTTTCTTCTCTATGTTATGGAAGTTACATACCAAAGAAAGTGAACAATCTAAGAATCAAGAATGGTTGGTGGGGATTAATGATAATGCACTATGTGTAGAATTTTATTTTAAAATGTGCCACAAGTAAGTTTCTTATTGAATAAAGGATATTGAAATTGATGTTGGCTCAAAATGTAAGGAAAAAGGGCACATATATGTGATTTCGACCATTACAACCTTAAACAATTAAAAGGATGAGTTGTATTAGTAATACTATGGAGACACATAGTTACATGAAGTGATTTCTTTTATATATTAGAACTATCATGAAATAAAACAACTATATAAATAATTGAGATGGTATACTTATGCTCATTCTATCAATAAAAAATGGGTTTTAGATCAACACAGACTACAATTTGACATATCACCATGCATATTGGTAAAAGCTAAATTGAGAAGTGTTAAGATGTGAGATATTGGGATATATAAGTTGAAAAATAATGAAAGTTGAAGGGGTGGAGGTTTACATACAAATTAGTGCAATATATGAATTGACTACTATGAGGTTATGATAGAAGTTTGTAGCCAAAAACTACTAGCATATTTGGGATTTGAGATATGAAATAACTTAAATAACAAAATCTAGGAACTTGAGAATTGTTCATATGTGCAATCTACTCCTCTAATTGCTACATGCTATATATTTCATATAAATTATAAATTTTATCATTTAATATTTATAGGGATATATTTTACTAGGAGCGAGTAGAGGAGATATTGAGCTCAACGATGTTACAAGGTAGGGATTGAAAAACTCTTGAAAAATGTTATGGCTAAAAAAATCCTTCCAAAATAACAATAGACAAAAGCTAAGCTAAGGAAACAAGCTTCAAATCCAAGCACAATAGTTTTTGAGAGGAAACAAAACCTTGAAGGATTTTTAGAAGAATCCTAAACCTTAATGGATTTTTCTAAGGCTCCTTAACATACCAAGCCCACTAAAACCACCATGCTGTCACAACCAAAAAAAAAAAACCAGCAAAGACCTTTAAAATTGATAGCATGCTTCACTGCCACTACATAGAAACTAGATTAAACAATAACCATAAAGAAATAACATGGTGTCATTCAATAACATCTTAAACAAAGTCCAAGCCCAAAAAGAGAAACTAACCTTTAAACAAAATTTAACATAGAGAGAAGAAACCATAATAGATTTGTGGCCTCA
This sequence comes from Cupressus sempervirens, assembly GCA_028749045.1. Classification (NCBI taxonomy): domain Eukaryota; kingdom Viridiplantae; phylum Streptophyta; class Pinopsida; order Cupressales; family Cupressaceae; genus Cupressus; species Cupressus sempervirens. The sequence goes on along the minus strand of CM053789.1, from coordinate 842,778,557 downwards.
AAATAGAGAACCAGAAACCCTGTTCACACCAAAGTAAAAAAATAAAGGGATATAAGCCTTGAAAAACACTTTTTCTAGAAGGGATCACCACTGACTTCTGAAGAAGGTAGTGGTGAAACATAAACCTGCTAATGCAAAAACACCAACATTTGAAATGTTGTCCAACCTCTCCAAACCTTGTTGCCCACAAATAGACCACTTGAGGTTTCCAACAATAGTACTTCCAAAGAATCAATAACCAAGATGTTTTTGTAGAAGTAGAACATTTCCCATCCTTGAGAGGCCAAATCTCCACCTAGATAGGAAAGCAGCTCAAGGATAACTTTAGTGGCTAATATCACTCATTAGGGACCAGAAATTTGGCTAATTTTTTGCACTTTTGGGGTGGCCATGTCACCTACACTTTACAAAAATTGGGTCTCATACTTAGGCCAATCACCTATAATAATACATAAGTATTTTTATTTTAGTGATGACTTTGCCAATGCAATTTTTTTTTTTGCATGTGGTAAATTATATATATTCACCTACAATTTCCAATTCTTATATGAATTGATGTCATATTAGCCAATATTTGGTAAAAAATGAAGTTAGGTTACACATTATGTAGATTCAACATGGATCTCTATTCCAAAGGCTTTCCATGAAACTTCTTATCCTTTCTCACTTTGGCCCAAAATAGTTTTGATTGGGAACATGTGCCTTTACTCTTGGGACTTTCTTTAAAACTTAGTATCCTTTCAAAAGTTTGGCCGAAAATAAGATTTAGGCCATTGATTTAGGATCCTCAATGGATCATAAATAATAGAGATGTTGTATGCATACCACTATTCAATAATTTGGAGGGAAACTGTAATGATAAAAGTGGGATAAATTTAAATTTCAAGTTTGATAATCAATTAGGATCCATATAATAATAATAATAAAATTGTAGTTTCTAGGTATGTGTACTTTTCTCCATTATTTTCATAAATAATGAAAGATTCTCTAGGATTCTTAGATTTTTCTTGAAAAAAATTGCCAATAAAATTAATTTTTTTCCCACTAAAAAAATAATAATTCACCAATAGATATTAATTATTTTCCCCTAAACTAACATTTGATTTGCCACAATTTTATTCATTTTTACAAAGGGGGATTTCTTAAAGTTATCCCTGAAGCAGCTTAAAATGGTAGATAAGTCACCACTACAAATATTTAGGGTACCGCTAGAGTAATCTCCAAAAGCGGTCCAACATCTACAAAAACAACCAGACACCACTAAAGGGAGAAGCCCCAAAACTAGAACAAGGCCTAGCCGTACAAGGAATGAGAAGGGTACATGGAACCCACAAAGGGTATTGATAAACTCTCATCAAAAAAATCTCAGCCATGGGTTCAATCCATGAAATAGAGAAAGTCCTTAAGATATCAAACATGCCTCTAGCCAAAGGAAGTCAACCCCCCTCAGAAATTGACACCACATGGCAAGAGCCATACAAAAAAGCACAATAACCATCACTAATGGAAATGAGCCTTCCATCCTAAGCCCAAACTGTATAGACCCATAATGGTCTACTCAACATCATAGTAGGATGAGCACTTTTCAAATAAAAGCTCAAAAACTCCATCTAATAGTGAGGAGATCTCACCTAAATTAAGGAAACCAAGAGAACCCACCAAGAGAGAATAAACATCGATAGACTATAATTTCCCCAATTTTAATAAAATACTTTAAATAATTAATGGTCTATCAACATTTAGATAAGTCAATTTCAACCGTAATTTTTTTATGAAGGGGTATTTATGTGTGGCATGTAGGAAATTGTTAGTATGTAATTTGGATTATTTCTATGTACTGTGAATTCTAGTTAGAGTTCAGTATTATTCACCATTTCAAAGTTGGAAGATTGTCCCTACTTGGCTATTCTAGCTTCGATAGGATTAAAATTCTCATCCTATTATATCTTTGTATTAATTTTCTTTGGATTTGTCACAACTAGAATACCATTTTCATTTGCAAATATATTTGGTGAATATCTATATTCAGCATATCATTTGTCTAGTATATATCTTGCATAATTAGTTTTCTAATATCATCTTATCCCACCCACAATATTGTAGTTTTCTTATTTTTCTCATTCATAAATAGAACCAACTACATGATTTAAAAATTTGATAAGTTCTCAAGGAACTAATTATTACAAAGTATGAACACATATGTCAATCTACCAATACCCTTGTACAACATCCCTATTGCACTGTATCCCCTTCGAACCAAGTTTCACCTTGGATTGAGATTCCCTTCAGACTAAGTTTCCCTTTGGATTGATAGTCCCTTTGGACTAGATTCCCTTCAGATTATGTTCCCCTTCTAATCAAGTTCCCCCTCAAGTTGATTTTTCCTTTGGGTTGAGTTTGTGCTCAAATTGAGATATCCTTCAGACCAAGTTTCCCTTGAGACTGAGATTCCCCTTCAAATCAAGTTCTCATTTGGTTCGAGATCCCATTTGGACTAAGTTTCCCTTCAAATCAAGATCTCCTTTGGACCCATTTTTCCTTCATATCAAGATTTTGCTTTAGATCGAATTCTCCTTTGGGTCGAAATCCCCTTTAGACTAAGATTCCCTTTGGATCAAGATCCCCTCTGGACTGAGATATCCTTCAAGGAGAGATCACCTATGACCAAGAAAATCTTGGGAATATTACAATGGTATCAAAGCTAGTGAACCATCTAGTTAAGCATTGAGTTTAAATCATGGCACCAAGTCATGGCTTGGTTGATGCACTAAGAGAGGTCAGAAGAAATCAACAAAGGATCCATGAATGGGAAAAAGAAACACTCAACCTCTTGATGTTCACAAGGCCATTAGTGACAAAATTCATTCCTAGGGCAAAGTAGTGGGAAAGGAAAACTCCCACATTGGTTGAGATGCTGAAGAAAATCAAGTAAGATCGGGTGATTGGTAGATGGGAGAGAGACATATCTATAAAGGATTATATAGAATTGTGAATTAAGTATCTATCATCTTAGCACAATAAAGACTTCAACATTGGTTTGAAGTGGGAGATTGATAAGTGGCTATAAGATGAAGTCATTTAGGCACAAGAGGAAAATCAATAGTCACATGAGGATTTGCAAGAATCCATCTCTATGCCTACAAGTGGAGAGTACCTAAAAATTTAGGATTACAAAACAATGAAAAAGATTCCTACACTAATATCATCAAACAAACACTCATTGATCAACTTTATGGAAATTATCTACCAGTAGTTGTTCAACAGCATAAAGATGCTACAAGTGGTTCCTTGTAGGGGCAATCACAATTGGTTGAATATAGAGTTTATCCTTTAGTTGTGCCTAAGTCATACATGATTACAATTTCTCCATGTAAAGGGCCTCCTCATAAAAACAATAGGATCTACACATACTATGATATTTCTTAGGAGGTAGATGATTACATGAAAATTATGTATTTGGACATTGATGTAGTTTATGATTGGCTTCTTTGGGATCTTGGTGACTGCAGCCATGATAATGTAACACAACATAAATTTGATAGGGATGTTTATATTAGAATAGAGTAGCAGAAGCTAGAGTCACTCTTCACCTGTATGATGGTAGTGCCAAAAAATATGGGTACAATGATGGTGGTGGAGTTGGATACACTTCGATCCATGCTGATATGAGACCATCCTCATGGAAGTGGAAAGATTCACTTGACTGATGAGACTCCAAGGATGTTTATGTATGTGATACCATGAAGGTTTTGGATTGGATACCCAATATGTTTTATGATTAGCTTCTATGAGATCCTAGTGGTTCTGGATGTAGCATTGTATATATCAAAGTGATATAATGGAGGCTTCATGGTGGTCTACTCATCTCAATTGAATTCAATTATACTCATGTGATCCTAAAGAAGCATGGATTTTCTAGAAAATATAGTTATTCGTGACCGCGCATGGTTTAGGATCTAAGAGTTTTCAAATTACTTGTGGAAAAGCAATGTTTGGATGGCAAGGATTTTTAATGTCCCCAATTTTAATAAAATACTTTAAATAATTAACTTTCCAGAAAATTAAATAATATTATTTGGACCTTTAATTATTTAATCAAGGGGCCATATTTTTATTAATTATTTCTAGGCATTTTCCATTTCGGCATTCTTTTGTAAATCCCCAAGAGTTTTCTCTGAAGGAGTATTTATGTGCAATATAGAGGAAGTTGTTAGTATGGAACTTGGATTATTTCTTTGTGCTAAAAAGAAAAACTAAAAGTATGATTTGAAAGAGGGTTGCAAAGTGTATAATGTTTAGGGAGTTTATGAAATTAAAAATTTGTTTTATAACATCTCAATTCCACCACTTACAAAGATAAAATGTTCATATCAAAACTGAGAAAGATAAATATCACACTAGAATAAAGGATAGCCAAAGTAACAATTAAGATAGACAAAATCCATAAATCCATATGTCATCAAAGAACTCTTAAATGCATCTAAAGTTTGAAACAAGTGAGTTGTCCTATCTTTAAAAAAAAACCAATCTCAATGAAAAGACTCTATATCATACCTTTGAAATTGCTATTTGGATATGAAACCATGCAATATTATATATGTATATTGAGAGATTTATAACATGGATGTGGATTGAAGTCCTCTGGTATCAAGGAAGACTAGATAATTGAATGGGTTGAGAGAAAAGAGTGTCTGGATTATTGTGGTTTATCAAAAATGTTTGTGGGCATGTCCTTGATGATCCTACCAATCATCATTTCACTCAAAGTTATGTTGAGATAATTGCCTAAATAGTTGACCCAATATCATGGAGCTATACTTTAATCTATTTGTAGGAGAAGGCAAGTCATATATTTAGTACATTGAATAGTAATAGCATTCTCTTTGTTGTTTCATTTACAATTTCATTTCATCCAAGATAAATATTTTGTGTCTTTGACCTACTATTGATAGGATTATACCTACCTAAATTTTGTGACACAATCAACAAACATGAGCATGAGGCAGATGCACCATGGTCTTCTCTTTCATTTTCTCATGCAAGAAATGCATCATTGTCTTCACTTTCTTGTGTAGAAGATACACCAGAGTCTTCTCTTTCTCTTTCTCATAAAGCTTTATCACAAACCTCATAATAACTCTTTCTTGCCAACCTCATCATAGTTTTATTCGAGTTAATATTTCAACAGTAGTAAATAAAAAAATATTGCACATGTGGAAAACCTTGAGTGAGTTGGTGGCAACATAAGTTTAGTTCAAGTGTGATTCAAATAGTTTTAGTTTGAATCCATTTCTAATTGTAGATGTGTTTAAGTTACGTGTCCATAAGTTTCAGTTAGGTATCAAATTTGTGTGTGTGTTGTCAATTATGAAGTAGTTTTTCATCAATCAAATTAACAACCATTTAGGAATATTGATGGTTCAAGATATTATATAAATATGAATTTATTATTCAAGAACAATAAGTACAAGATCTTTCTTTCTATTTTGTATTTCTATTGTTCTACTTTTCTAATATGGTATCAAATCCATCTTCCTATTTAGTTGTTCATGTTAGAGAAAAAGTTGTTTAGAAGATGAGGCTTGGAGAAGAATTTGTTTGATTTGAAGAGATCAATGCTTTGAAAAATAGGAAAAGATGTGATAGAGTCTAGATGGATGCTCGAATAGTCTAAGGTTCTATTGGACCAGACAAACTATCCCTTTATGAGGGTTATGAGATACACATTTTTGGATTAGTGTCCAATAGTTAATGGAGATTTGAAAATCTTGAAGCTTGGCATAATACCTTCATGAGGGTTATGAGGCATTTCTTGTGGAGATGGTTTGTCCAATGGTGTTTCGAAGTTGGATGATAGTTGCATGAAGATACCAACAATTGGAAACAACTTGAGGAAGTCTTACTCCTTTATGACCTATTTTCAAACTATAATTTCCACATAATGTTTTCTTTAGTTGTCACATTAAGTGGGGATATTGGAGTTAATATTCCAACAGTAGTAAATAAGTAATTTTTGCACATGTGGAAAACCTTGTTTAAGTTGCTAGAAACATAAGTTAAGTTCAAGTGTAATTAAGAGAGTTTTAGTTTGAATCAATATCTAATTGTAGATGTGTTTGAGTTAGATGTTCATAAGTTTTAGTTAGCTGTCAAGTTTACGTGTGTGTAGTTTGTTGTCAATCTAATTAGCAGCCATTTAAGAATCTTGATGGGTCAAGATATTGTATAAATATGCATCTATTATTCAAGAACCACAAGTTGAATTTCTTTCTTTCTCTTCTTTGTTTCTATTGTTCTACTTTTCTAATAAGCTCTTCATCCATGAAAACTTGAATGGAATTGCTAAGGGTTTCTTTACTTCCCTATTTCAGCTCTTTATTCCATGGCTACTACAGTAGTACTATTGTCGTATGCCATGGGTAGTTGGAGTGTACTTTATCAACTTACATGGTTTGTAGCCCAAATTAAGTATGTATTTCAAATACAAATTGGCTGCTCAATACATTGTTTTATTTTTCCTAAACAATAGGACATTATGTTTAGAGGTTTTCTAGTTATCCATATAGCGGATGAAAGTGCTCAAACTCGTCATTGGAAAAATTATTTATTCTCACAATTCATGTGCACTTCGTAGTACCTATAAGCATTATAGAATGTCCATATCCATTCGTAATTTTTAAATAAATGTTTGGAGATTAGAAAAGCTATTCGCACGAATTGCTGCTACTTATAATGGCATGAAGCTTGTCTTTCTATGAAGCGTCTGATGTCCAATTGGTGCTACAGTTAGTGTTGAATCTTCTCTATAAATGTAAATTGGTTACTCAATATGTTTTTATTACTTCTTTAAGTACAATAAATGTTTCCCAAATTTTTGTAAAGATATCCACGTGGGGATGCAACAGACAAGATTTAAATAAATCATAATGTTTATGCCGAGAGGCGTTCTATACAATGGCAGCACAAATGCCCAGCACGGGAATATGCCAAGATTCCTTGTCAATAAAAAAGAACTGGGAGCAGTTACAAACTTCTAAATTAAATATTAAAAAAGAATTCTCGAAATAATAGCTGGCCGAAATAATAGGAAGCCAAATGGAGACCGAAATAATAGACTCGAAAAAGTAGGGCCCGAAAAAGTAGGACCCGAAAAAATAGGGCCCGAAAAAATTGGGGCGAAATAATTTCAATATGTTTTTTTTTTTTGTTAAATATAATTTTGCATGCACATTCATGCTTTTTTTTTGCAGGGAGTGGGGGAATTTGAAACAAATTCGTGGAATGTGAAGAGACGTCTGTTGGGGGATATGAGGAGCCTCTCAGAAGTTATAAAACCAAGGCTCCTCATTTCATTTTCATTTTATGTTTTTGCAGGAAGGAAGAGGTGGAGGTTATTGGAGGATTAGATTGGAGTTTTTGAATAGGAGTAAATTGAAGTTTTGGAGTAACATTTTTGCAGGTGAGATTTCTATTTTTTATTTGCATTTCCATTTAGATTTAGATGTAGAAGTAAATTGAAATTCAAAATTAGTTATAATATTCTACTTTGATTTATATTTCAATTTCAATTAATTTCATTTAGATTTAGAATTCTGTTCATATGACCGAAATTGAGGCCACTGGAGGACCTGTGCAGAGTTTTTCGTGGAGATAAGCATGTGGGTACTGAATCAAGGCACATTAGGCCTCTTGGAGATGTAATTGCGGTGACTTCCATGGCTTTTTGAATTGAATAGGGAAATCTAAACAATCTCAGATCTGAAATTCTTTTTTTCCTTTTCAGCTGAAGACAGAACAAAGATTGCTTGCAAGAAATTTTGCAGAGTTTAAGATTTGATTGCTTATGGCCGACTATTCTTGGTAACTGATATTTCTATTGTATATTCCCGTGCCCAGCACGGGAAGTTTTAATCTATAAAATTTATTTTGTACATTTAGTGCACAAACTAAAGAATGCATATGCAATCAATTTTTTTATCAATCTTTATGATAGCTTTTTTTTAAAAATAGAAAATAGAAATTATTCTTTTATGTATGTAGAAAAAAATTAGAAAGATTTTATGTATGTAAAAAATTAAAAGAATTCTATATACATCTAGATATTTTGATTGAAATAACCATAATGTAAAAAAAAAATATAAAATAGAAATTTTAATATATGTATGTAGAAAAAATTAGAAAGATTGCATGCATCTAAAAAAATTCTATTTACATCTAGATTTTTTTAGAATGGAAAAAAATGGATAATATAAATATCAGTTGCATGTTTGTAGAAATAAATTAGAAAAACATGCATCTAGAAATTAAAAAGATTCTATATGTGTCTAATTTTTAGATTTTACTTTATTCTAAACTAATTATTGATGGATATATATTTTAAAAATATTTATGTAGTTTAAAGTTTAGATTTTAATTAATTTGTATGCAAATAGGAAAAAGAATAAATATTTTATATATATGTAGATTAATTTCTATTTTTAAAATTTACAAGTAAATGAGTACTTTATTCATTTAAAGTAAACAAGTTTTTAAGTAATATATTTTTATTTTAGAAATATATTAATCATAATGTTCATTTATTATTACTTATTTAATATAATTACTCTCAAATCTAAGACAATAGAAATGATATTTTATTAACTTTGAAATAGGGAAGTGTTAAGCAAGTTCATTTACAAAAATACCAAAAATATATTTGGTCTTTGATCAAATTGGAGTTAATATTAGAAATATAAATATGATCATTAACAATTAAGCTAAATTCAGTTCAAAACAATAATGTTATTTAAATTTAAATAATTTTTTTTGAAAAGAATTCTATTTACATCTAGATATTTCGATTGAAATAACCATAATGTAAAAACAAAATATAAAATAGAAATGTTAATATATGTATGTAGAAAAAATTAGAAAGATTGCATGCATCTAAAAAAATTCTATTTACATCTAGATTTTTTTAGAATGGAAAAAAATGGATAATAGAAATATCAGTTGCATGTTTGTAGAAATAAATTAGAAAAACATGTATATAGAAATTAAAAAGATTCTATATGTGTCTAATTTTTAGATTTTACTTTATTCTAAACTATTTATTGATGGATATATATTTGAAAAATATTTATGTAGTTTAAAGTTTAGATTTTAATTAATTTGTATGCAAATAGGAAAAAGAATAAATATTTTATATATATGTAGATTAATTTCTATTTTTAAAATTTACAAGTAAATGAGTACTTTATTCATTTAAAGTAAACAATTTTTTAAGTAATATATTTTTATTTTAGAAATATATTAATCATAATGTTCATTTATTATTACTTATTTAATATACTTACTCTCAAATCTAAGACAATAGAAATGATATTTTATTAACTTTGAAATAGGGAAGTGTTAAGCAAGTTCCTTTACAAAAATACCAAAAATATATTTGGTCTTTGATCAAATTGGAGTTAATATTAGAAATATAAATATGATCATTAACAATTAAGCTAAATTCAATTCAAAACAATAATATTATTTCAATTTAAATAAAATAAGCCATGTTTACTTTGAAACATCAAACAACTAATTAACTAATACAATAATTAAAATAAATGAATCTATTATGACATAGAAAAATATTTTCGAAGTATAATTTCTTTGTTTTTGAATCAATATGAGTTTTTTTTTCTACTTGAAAAGATAAACCATCCTAATTGTCATCCTTAGTTAACCCTAACAACAACCCCTACCTTAGCCCTAGCCCCAACAATGATGTACTTCTGGGTCTTGGAGCCTTGCGAAAGCACTACAGAGTGAGGAAATGTCATAAAGGTGACATGTAGTAGCATGATGCAATTTTGGGCTTTAGAGCATTGCAGAAACAATGCAGCTTAAGGAGGCACTAGAATGGAGACTCATGGAAAGAAGAGGAAAGACATTCATGTCGCTGGCAAAAAACTATGAAAAGAGATAACATGATGTCTTAACCTCCCAAAAAAAATGCAAGGTTGATCCCAAGGGAAATTTGGTTTCCCCAAAAATGAATGATGGTCATCGATGAAGGTCTTCCTCTCGAAATAGACGGCATAGATGCATTGTGAATCCTCACCAATGAAGGATTAAGTCGCAACCGTCGATGTAGATTCTCCCCTCAAAAAGGATGACTGAGATGCAACGAGGAAACTCCTCCCAATGAAGGATTAAGTCACATTTGTCGATCAAGATTGGCTTTATTTCCAATGGATGACTAAGATGTAGTGAAGAGATTCCTCCCAACAAACGAAGCAGATAGCACAAAAGGTGTGAACCCCCTCCATGTGGCACAATTTTGGGTCTTAAAGACTCATGAAAGCATTGTGGAGTGAGGAAATGTTGGAAAGGAAATGCGTGCTAGCATGATGCAATTTTGGGCTTCAGAGAATTGAAGAAACAATGTAGCATGACGATGCATCAGAATGGAGATGCATGGCAGCATCTTGTGCAATTCTAGGCTTTAGAGTGTTTCGAAGACACTAGCATATAAAGAAACATTAGAATGGGAATGCATGGCAACATCTTGCACTTTTGGGAAGATGGGAAGATAGCTCGTGAAGAAATAAGAGTTATCAAATCTCGCAGCATGAATCAACCCGACCAAGAAAAAATGATCCAGCGTGGTCAATGAAGAAATCGAGCCAACACAAAATGTTAGCCGCCAACTTTAGCGATGTTAACCCTCTGCAAACAACCTATCCCATTTAAGGTCTCTCAGATCAGACATCAGTGATGGGTTGAATAGGGGGAAAAAATAGCACACAATGCCCTCCTAAATGAAATTCTAAATGTAACACTAATAACCATAGTCCTACTTCTTTCCCTAACCTTATCCATGAGCGTGGGAATATACATATTATTATATAGGGCACCTTATATAATAATAAATATAATCTAAAATCCCAACCCTTACTCCCCTCCTAACTATAACTGTGACCATAAGAAAACTTCTAAATATAACCCTTCCTCTAACTCTAACCCTAACCCTAACCCTAACTATAATTGTAACCCTATCCCTACCACTAACTGTAACCCTGAATCTAACTCTACCATAATTGGAATTTAACCCTAACTATAACTATAACCCTAAACCTAACTATAACCTTAATCGTAACCATAACCGTAACCCAAAACCTAACCCTAATCGTAGCTAGGATTCTAATACTCTGTCTACCCCTAACTCAAACTATAGCCCTAACTATACCTCAAACTCTAACCATAACTCATATTCTAACCCTAAACCTAACCCTAACCTCGACCCTAACCCTAACCCTAAGCCTAAGCCTAACCCTTTGTCTACCCCTATCTCTAACCCTAACCCTAACCCTAACCCTACCCCTAACTCTAACCCTAAATCTAACTCGTTCTGTAAATCTAACTCTACCATAATTAGACTCTAACCCTAACCCTAACTTTAATCCTGACTAAAACCCTAACCCTAACCCTAACTCTAACCTTAACCCTGACTCAATCCCCTTACCCTAACCTTAACATTGATATAACTCTCTCTATATATAACCCTAACTCTAAATATAAACCTAACCCTAACCCTAACCCTAACCCTAAATCTAACTCTAACCCTAATTGTAAGCGTAACCCTACCCCTACCCATAACTCTAACTGTAAATCTAACTCTACCATAATTGGATTTTAATTTTAACCCTAACCCTAACTCTAACCCTAACCTTGACTCAAAACTCTAACCCTAACCCTAACTCTAACATTAACCCAACTATAAAATTAACTCTATTGGTAACTCAAACCCTAAAACTAACCCTAATTCTAACCCTAACTCTAACTCTAGCTCTAGCTCTAACCCTAACTCTAACCATAACTCAAACTCAAATCCTAAACCTAACCCTAATCCTAACCCAAATTATAATGCTCTGTCTACCCCTAACTCAAACTATAACCCTAACCCTAACTCAAACTCTAACCCTAACTCATACTCTAACCCTAAACCTGACCCTAGCCCTAACCCTAACCTAGAACCTTACCCTAACCCTAACCCTAACCCTATCTATAACCCTAATCCTAACCCTAACTCTAATCCTAATCTTAAGTCTAATTCTAATCCTAACACTAACCTTAACCCTACCCCTAACTCTAACCATAAATCTAACTCTACCATAATTAGAATCTAACCCTAACCCTAACCTTAACCCTAGCTGAAACCCTTACCCTAACTTTGTCCCTAACCATATATCTACGTATGACTATAACATTTTACATTACAATATCCCAAAAATAAAATATATATTTTTATCTAAATTAAACTCCTTATATTAAATTTAAAATAATATTTGACTCAAACCTTAACCGTAACCCTAACCTTAACCATGAGCATTACTCTAACCCTAACCTTAACCATAAACATAACTCTAACCCTAATTCTAACTCTACCATAATTGGACTCTAATCCTATCCCTAACCCTAACTATAAGCATAACTCTAACCCTAGCCTTAACCATGAGCATAACTCTAACATTAGCCTTACTATAACCCTAACACTAACCCTAATCATAACCATAACCATAACTCTAACCCTCACCTTAACCATGACCATAACATTAACCCTAACCTTAACCATAAACATAACTCTAATCTAAACCATAACCATAACTCTAACAAGAATTATAACCATAACTCTATCCGTAACCTTAACCATAGCTCAAACCCTAACCCTAACTCTAATGCTAACCCTAACCCTAATTCTATCCCTAAGGTTAACATTAACTATAATGTTAACTTTGTCCCTAACCATATATCTATGTATGACTATAACATTTTACATTACAATATCCCAAAAATAAAAAATATATTTTTAATCTATATTAAACTCCTTATATTAAATTTTTAAAAATATTTTGAAGCATAATTTTATACTAACTTCATACAACTCTAATTAAAAATTAATTAACAATTTTATAGTAACCTTATCAAAATAAAAAATAAAAAGTAAATATTTTTCCTACTGTGCCGCGACTGCCACTAACTATATATACCTCTATATATATTACGCCGAGAGTAATCGTTCTCGAGGCGCCTATTTTTATTTTCATTAATCCCAACTTTGATTAAAATAACTTTGGGATTAAATAAAAATAGGCACCTCGAGAACGATTACTCTCGGCGTAATATATATAGAGGTATATATAGCTAGTTATTAAGTTTGTAGTATTTTAAAAGCTAAGGCAAAGTCAAATCAATAGTTTTTTTAAGTCTAATTTTTAGTTGATGAGGTTTCAGTCGAAGACTTATGAACAAAATATTTGTTAACAGAAGAGGCTTCAATCTAAAACTTATGAACAAAATGATCATTAAAAATGAAATGAAAGATCTAACTAATATAGCTCAGCCGTCAATTTTTAGTTGAATTAATTTCAGTCCGAACGTAGGTGTTCTTATTAGATCCTCATAAAAATATTCTAAAGTGGAATAGGTTACTTAGAGAAGCCAACTAAATGATTGTCTAGGTTTTTCAAGAGTTATAATTGGTTGTCCTCTATGGAAAAAGAACAATTCAAGTATTGTCTCCACTAAAGATTATAAGATAAAGAGTTTCAAAGTAATATTAATAGATTGATTGATCATAAAATCTTTAAACTAAGGCATCGACCATCATTTAGAATATTTATTTCTAAAGTTGAAGTACAAAAGAAGAAAAATATTCTAGACTATTAGAAGAAGAAGTGCACAATCACTCATAATGATGGAAAGGTTGTAGTTGTCACTGATGAAATGGATGAGACCTCACATAGGGAAACCATGTCCTTATTATACTTGTCGTAAGGCAATACTATTGCATTCACTTCTACCCATTATTCAATTAGTTTCCACCAATAATACACCTTTATTTTTTTAATGTTAGAAATAGTCATAGTTTTCGTAATGTTTTAAATTTAAAATTTTAAATGTTTTCAATAAATACACTATTTATTTCAAATGTCATTGGTTAAAATGAATTTGTATTATAGGACCCCTTTTTTTGAGGCTCCATATTCCACTTTCATTAGCATTTCTTACAAATTTAGTGATAATAATAATAACTTTTTGTCATATATATGAGATTTAATTTTATAAAAATCATAATTAAAGCCACATGTTCAAAAAATCCATATTAAGCATAAATAGGCACTAGTAATGTTAGTCAAAAATTAGGGAATTAAGTATACATATATCATTACTACTATTCATTGAATTACTATTTTACTAATGGTAACTATTATTTCATTCACAAATAAAATAAAATAAAAACAATCAATTAATTCTATATTATTATTTTTATTAAACTTTTAATTATATAAATTATTGAAATTAATTTATGATTTATTTTAATATTAAAATTATTTTACAATTAATTCCTAAACTATTATGGCAAGTACATGCCACTACGTGACACTTGTTAGTATGGGTAATAATGTGGCTTCCACTAATATTATAATTACTTCACTAAATATACCTTGCAACATATAGATTCATATTCTATATTGGATCCACATAAAAAATATTAGAGAGTAGAATAGGCTTTTTTTTTAAGAGAAGACAACAAAATGATTGTCCAGATAATTCAAGAGATATAATTGATTGTCATCTAAAGAGTAAGCACAATTCAAGCATTGTCCTAATCAAATATTAGAAAATCAGAATTTGTAACACTAATAGGGGGATTGATCATAAGATCTTTAAACTAATACATCAACCATCATTTAGAATATTTACTTCTAAAGTTGAAGTTAAAAGGAGAAAAATTTATGAACTATGATAGGCAAAATGTGATAATTCACAATGATGGAAAGATTGTAGCTGCAGTATCCTACTCAACTTGAAAATACCATCAAGCAAGCCAAATACCATCAAGTAAGCCAAACACCATCCTAGTCAACTAGAAAATACAAATGGGGCATTGTGATTCTTTAAAATATTTGAATTTTTTATAGGGAAAGTATAGATAATTTTCAGTCCTCACATTTATAAACACCACTTTTTATCATTTTGGGTTTGTATGTGAATTTGAAGGTTCTAACTATCAAGTTTTGAGTTTGATGTATATATTTATGTATTTTAATTTCCATATTAATTTTGGAACTTTGATTTCATACTTTAAGCATAGCACACTTTGTAGTAAAAATCTTACATGAATGTTTTGTTGGTTTTAGTAATTGAAATTGTTACATATGTTCCAAGTGGTATCCAAATACCAAAATTTGTTATGGAGATGGATATTAACAAAGATGTATTAAGTGTTATTATAACAAGTGTCATATAATGACTTAGTATTTCGTTTTAATAGAAATTTAATTTTCATTTAATAAATTTATTTTAGTATATAGAATATTTAAATTAATAAAAATATCATATAGTATTTTTATAATAATAATATATAAAAATATTTTTTTAAATATATATATATATATATATACATATTGAATAAAAAAATAATTTGTAAATTATAATATTAAAATACAAAATTAAAAATCTTAAAAAGTATCAAAGTACCATGTTTTACAATCTGAGTTAAAATGATATAAATCACATTATTAAAAATATAATTCTTAAAAACTATCATTTTGTGAGATCCACTCCATATAAGAGTTAAAATGATTCATCCAATCAAATCATAAAAAAATATTTTATAAAAATTATTAAGTTAAAAATCTTGTATCTAACTATGTAAAATGTATTAATTTTATAATTAATTTTAGAAATGATAAATTTAAACTACTTGAAAGGAAAAAAATTAATTACGAGTTAGCATGAAATGAAAAAAAGTATCATAAGAGTACTTTGCCTAGGACAAGTACTAATAATACATGATAATGAAGAGAGAGAGAGAGAGAGAGAGAGAGAGAGAGAGAGAGAGAGAGAGAGAGAGAGAGAGAGAGAGAGAGAGAGAGAGAGAGAGAGAGAGAGAGAGAGAGTATATATATACATATATATACATATATATATGTATATATCTATGTATATATACATGTATATATACATGTATACATATATACATATGTATATATATACATATACACACACACACACACACATATATATACATATATACATATATGTACATATGTACATATATGTATATATATATACATATGTACATATATGTATATATATATACATATGTATGTGTGTGTGTGTGTATACACACACACACACATCCATATATACATACATACATAAATGCATAGATACATATGGAAGTTGAGGCTTTTTGAGAATTTAATTTTTTGTACTGTGGTAGTGAAATGGTGGTTATGTTGTTGTGCCCATCAAGGTTGAAACTCTAGTTGGTCAATTGTTATTGTCAAGAGTTGTGTACTTAATTAGTTGTATTTATGATTTAATTATGACATATTAGTTTATGATTATATTTTAAGTTGGCATAATAATGAATTAAGCTTAAGGTTAGACTTTAATTGTGTGTAGTTCTAGGTTAGAGTCAAATTTAGTTTCATATTAGTGTTAGGATTATATTTGGTGTAGGTTATAATTAATTTTGGTTTATTGTTGCGGTTAGGGTTCATTCTTCTTTAGTGTTATGACTTAGGGTTAAGTTTCAATGAGGTTTACAATTGACATTCATTTTTGTTTAATGTTAAACTTTAATATTGTATAAACCAAGGTTTAGTCTAGTTTAATGTTAAATAGGGTCTAGAAATAATTTTTAAACATATTTATGGTTATTATCACATACTAGTTTATGAATACATTTTAAGTTGGTATAATATTCAATTAACCTTAAGGTTAGAGTTTAATTGGGTGTACTTTTTTTGTCAGGCTCAAATTTAGTTTCACTTAGTGTTAGAGTTATATTTGGTCTATGTTATGATTAATTTTGGTTTATTATTGCGGTTAGGGTTCATTATACTTTAGTGTTATGACTTAGGGTTGAGGTTTAATCAGGTTTAC
Source organism: Cupressus sempervirens (assembly GCA_028749045.1). Taxonomy (NCBI): domain Eukaryota; kingdom Viridiplantae; phylum Streptophyta; class Pinopsida; order Cupressales; family Cupressaceae; genus Cupressus; species Cupressus sempervirens. The sequence goes on along the minus strand of CM053789.1, from coordinate 842,761,628 downwards.
AATTAACATTCATTTTTATGTAGGTTTAAATTTTGATTTTTATAAGATGAGGTTTAGTTTAGTTAAATATTAAATAGGGTATATAAATAAGGTTTAAAAATATTTCTTATTAGGTTTTTATATAATTTAGGGTTTATTATCATTTTATCAAAGGATTGAGGGTTTTAATTGAGAGTAGATATATTATTAGGGTATAATTTTATTTAGATTAAATATATATACACTCTTTGTATCCCTCTACCTATCTCTCTCTCTTTCTCATCCTCAATTTCTATTATTCATATCATTATCTCTTATTCTCTTTATAGCATATATTTATGTCCCTCTTAAGTTAACTTCATATCTTTATCTATCCCTCTTTTAGTCCCACTCCCTCTATCTTCACGTCTCCATATATCTAATTTACTTTTTTTTTTTTAATCTATCTATTTCTCCCTCTCTATCTCTATCTCTATACCTCTATATAATTGTACATTTGTATTACACTATCTCATTATCCTATTTCTCTTTCTCTTTTTCTTCCCTTTGAACCTTTAAATCACCCTGCCTCTATGTCTCTCTCTATATTTGGCTCATTGGGTCTATCTATCTCTCTAATTATTTCTCTCTATCATCCTCATTTATAAACATTTTATTTTTATCTATCCCTATACATATCCTCCTCTATAGTATTTTATCATTTATCTCTAGCATCACCTTTCTCTCCCACTCTTATCCCTATATCTCTATTTTCCCATTTCTATATCTTTCTCCATCTCTATCTCACTTATTCTCTATTATTTTATCTACTCTTTTGCACTCCATCTATATATACATGTACTAATCACCTATCTCTATAAATCACTTCATTTATACTTATATTTTTATAGTGTTTCATTCTCATTATATTTTTCTCTATATCTTCATTTTCTCTATCCCATCTCTTTATATCACCCACACTCTCTACATCTTACTCATACACACACACATAATACATTTATTTCTCCCTTTATCTACCTTCACCACTCTATATGCCTCTTTACATTTTTCCTATCTCTTAGGGTCCCAAATATAATTTAAAGTTTTTTTAGACTTGGGATTTAATTTAGTCTATTCATATTTTGATTATTTGTAATCTATTTAAAGGTTAAAATCAAATGCTTTTTTCAAAGTTAAGGTCCATATATTGAACCCTATATACTAATGTTAGGGTTAGTGTTGGTTTTTTAAAGTATTACAATTTTTTTTTTCTATCATATTATCTCTCCTTACATCTCTATCTTTTTCCTCTATCATTCCCACTGTACTTTTCTTTCTTATTTTCTACCACAATTTCTCCCATTTCTCCCGCTCTCCCTATTTCTCTCCCTTTATATCTCCCTCTATATCGATATCTCAATATCTCTTTCATCCACTCCATATCTTCCTCCATCTCTTCTACTCTATATTTTGAAATATATTTATCTCTTCTTATCTCCCTCTCACTTCTCCTATTATTGCTTTCTACATGTATATCTCTCTCTACCTCAATAATCTTATTTCTTTATCTTTATCTTTACTATTTATCCCTTTCCATTTCTCTCAAATCACTCTTTATCCATATCACTCTACCTCTATATATATCAAGTTATCTCTCTCCCAATCTTTCTTGTTATCTATATCTCTCCCATTCCTTTGACTCATTTCTCATCCCCTATCCACTCTTATTTAACCCCCTCTCAAAATGTCTCTATTTATTTCGTCCCTCTCCAACCCCTTCTCTCCATCTTTCCTTTCTTTAATTTCTCCCTATCCTCCTACCTATCTCTCTATTTAAACCTCATTTTGTCATTTTATTCTCACACATTTATATCTCTCTCTTTATCCCTCTAGATCTCTCTCTATCTAATTCACTCTAACTCTTTCATTCTTCTATATATATATATATATATATATATATATATATAATCGACTTGTCTTTATTGATCTCACAATCTCTCTATGTTTCTCCCATTTTAACTATACATCTCTTTGTATTTCTATCTCTATATATCTCTATTTTAGTATTTATATCACTCTATTTTGTCTTTCCTTTCTATCTCTCTAGCTTCAAGGGTCTCTATATCTCATATATGTAATATAATCCACTTTTTTTTATCTCACTATCTATTATTTCTTTGTTTATGTTATGTGTTTAAGGATTAAGGGAAGCACTCTTCATCAATTACTACCACTAGTTGTAGTGTCTATGCAAGATCCATCATAGAAATTGTTCTGATCAAGCATAGATAAAGGGAATCGCCTAGAAGAAAGTAGGGATTGACAAATTCCAAGACCATGTTCAAGAGAGTTTGGCACCCACATTTGTGATGAATATGCTTCACTTTGGTGAGAGTGGTACATAGTATTGGAATGTTTAGAATAAATGAGAGGGGGGAGGGGGGTGAATCAACTATCCAAGGTCCAAATGTACAAATAAAACTTTTTAGTTCTTCAACTTATACTTATTCATGCATTGATCATTCAATATCTTAAACTTTTTCACATTGTTGTCCTAGGTCAAAATAACTTTGCAAAAATGTAAACATGAAATACCACAAAATCAATCACACATTTTGATAGAAGGACTTTATGTGGAAACCCAATTTGGGAAAAATCACCAGCAACGTGCTACCTATTTTCACTCTTCTAAAGTGAGCCCTATGAGGAGCCAACCATGTTAAAGGTTGCAATGCACACTATTAAATGTGACCTTGAATAAAGGATTTCAATCACCCTATTAGGAGTGAGCCTTGTTAGAGGGATTTAGAATATTCCATTAGAATGTCATCTTGTTCAAGGATTTACTCATGATTGTTAGGTCAACCTTAGTTCAAATGATTTATCTAGACTGATACAATTGTTAGAAAGTAACAATAGGACTTGATCTAATAATAAAACAACTCACTTGCAGATTATAGATCTCACATTCAATTCTCCATTCTTCTTGGCATTCATCTTCTTCATCTCTAATAGCTTGTCTACTTTTTAAGTCTTCATCTCCTTAAGCTTTATTTCTTAATATGCCAAATACAGACTCTTTCATTTGACCACCATATGAAGAAACACCTAAGACTCCTTATCTATCTTTGGTTCACACTATTGACAAGTTTATTCTAGCCTATTATCTCCTTATATAGAGAATTTATATCTTTTTCTACTTAACCACAATCGTCCATCTTAAGGTTAGGTTAGATTCATTGAATCTTCCCATCTTTCCATTTGATTCCCTTCTAGAAACTTCCTTTACAATCCTCTTTTAATTCATCTCTAAATGGTTTATGTAGAATTCAGTGCCACCAACTCATCATAGTTATCTTCCACACACTTCACACAATTTAAGAAATAAAAAGTTTCAGCTCAGATTCATGAAATCTTTGATCAAAGTAATTTTACTGGCACTCTGTAATAACAAGTTATTTTCTTGGCAAACACAATTTGTTGATGCTCAACCAACACTAGATTACTTGGCATACACTAAAGTCTCTTGGTTGCTCCTACCATCTTTTGACACTTGACACATACTAAGATTTCTTAACTCAACACCTACTGTATTTTTCTTTGCTCAACACATAAAAAACTTCCTTATTCAACTTCAACTAACTTTTTTCTTGGCCTACACTAACTTTTTGGTTGGCCTACCCTAACTTTTTTCTTGGCTTGCACTGACTTTTTGCTTAGTTCTTGGTCAAGCTTGGTAGATACATTTCTTTACTTACCATTGTCCTAGTCTTTCCTCAACTATCCTTTCATTATAGCCTTAAGTAGATAAACAATACACTATATCATCAATGTCTTGCTTGCTCTAGGTGCTCTTTTTATACACCATATAACTCAGCCTTTCTCTAAGTTCTCTTGTCATCCTTTCTTTTCAAATCCTCTTCATCAATCAATCAAATGAGAGCATTTAGACCAAAGTAAGCAATTACCTCACCAACAAGTAGCAGGTTTGACATCAGTGACAAAATAATGATTATTCCATGATAGGTTTCAACAATTTTCTTCATTTCAATAATCTCCCTCTTTGATATTGATTGCAAACAAATACCAACAAAATAACCGAAAAGAAAGGTAATACCTTTTATTGAAATATCTCCCTCTATAGGTCATATTTTCCTTCTACTTTGATTATTTTAGAGAAAAATGAATGTTTAGAAATAGTTGTTGGAGTTGAGTAGGGAGAACAAATAGCCACTGTAGATTCTAATACAATGTTGTGGCACAAAAGACTTGGGTACATGAGTGAGAAAGGTATGAAAGTACTTCATTCAAAGAAAGTTTTACTAGGTCTAAAATTTCTTAATATGGATTTTTGTGAAAGTTGTGTGTATAGAAAACAAAAGAGAGTGAGTTTTGTGAAGAGTTGGAAGGAAAAGAAAAGTAAGAGATTAGAGCTTGTGTATACAAATGTATGGGGACCAGCTCAGGTATCTTCCCTTGGTGGCTCTCATTATTATGTTGTATTTATTGATGATGAAACTAGAGAAGTATGGGTTTATTTCCTTAGACAAAAATTTGATGTATTTCAAAATTTTAAAAAATGGAAATGCCTAGTTGAAAATGAGATTGGAAAGAAATTAAAATGTCTTAGATTTGATAATGGTGGTGAGTATTGCAGTCATGAATTTGAAGATTATTGGTCCACTAATGTTATTTTTTGAGACAAAAATGTTCTAAGGACTCCACATGAAAATAGAGTGGTGAAACGCATGAACAAGACTATAATGGAGCAGGTAAGAAGCATTAGGTTGCAGGTTGGGTTTCCCTTAAACATGTGGATAGAGGCTATCAATACTATTGTATACTTGATTAGTAGAGGTCCCTCTACTCCTTTGGATTGTGTAATTCTAGAGGAAACATGGACTAGTAAGAAGGTGAGTTATTCTTTTCTCAGAACCTTTGGTTGTGAAGCATTTGCACATGTTGATTTTGAAAATAGAACCAAGCTAGAAGCTAAGTCAAAGAAATGTGTATTTGTTGGATATGATATTAAAGAATTTGGTAGTTTTGGATGATACTCCAAAATCTGATGTTCCAACAATTTCTCATGATCTATGGTCAACAAGGATAAGTAGACCTCCAGAAAGATTTTCTCCTTCTTTTTAGTCTAAATTACTTACTAATGCTAGTGAACCTGAATGTTATGATGAAGCAATATAGGTGGATACAAAGACTTAGTGGGAGTCTGCAATGAAAGATGAAATGGACTTTTGCTGAAAAATAAGACATGGGATTTATGCAAGTTGCCTACAGGTAAAATGGCTTTATAGAATAAATGGGTTTACAAGTTGAAAGAAGAGGATGGAGGTAAGAAATGATTTAAAGCCAAGTTTTTTGTAAAAGGATTTTCACAAAAAAAGGGCATTGATTTTGATGAGATATTTTCGCCTGTTGTTAAAATGACTTCTATTTGCATTGTTTTAAGTATTGTGGTTACTAAAGATTTACATTTGAGAAGCTTGATGTTAAAATAGCTTTCCTTAATGGTGATTTAGATGAAGAGATATACATGGCATAGGCTTAGAGATTTGTGGTCAAAGATAAGGAGAACTTAGTGTGCAAATTGAAGAAAAGTTTATATGGCTTGAAGCAAGCACCTTAGCAATGATATCTAAAAATTTGGCAGGTTTATGCATGAGCATGGATATAGTAGGTGTCATTCAGATCATTATGTTTATTTTAAGAGGTTGGATGATGATAGCTACATTATTTTATGTTTATATGTTGATGATATGCTTGTAGTTTAGTCTAACATGGATCACATTAAGTGGTTAAAGGAATAGTTAGAGCATGCATTTTTCATGAAAGATTTGGGGGTAGCAAAGAAAATCCTTGGTATGAAAATTTGCAGAGATAGGAAGAATAGGAAATTCACATTATCTTAGGCTGATTATATTGAGAAGGTGTTGCAATGTTTCTTTATGGAGAATGCTAAAGTTGTTAGCACAACTTTACCTGGTCATTTGAAGTTGACTATGGAGATGTGTCCCAAGTCACAAGAAGAATAGGATAAGATTTTTAAGGTACCTTATGCTTTAGCTATAGGAAGCTTGATGTATGCTATGATATGTACTAGGCTAGATATTGTACATGTAGTGGGATTTGTTAGCAGATATATTCAAGTTATTTAGGAATTGAGCATTGAATGCAATTAAATGGATTCTCATATACTTGAGAGGAACATATAGTAAGTGTTTACATTTTGGGGGCTCTACTACTGATTTACAGGGCTATGTTGACTCATATTTGGTAGGGGATATTGATATCAAGTGGAGTACTACAAGTTATGTATTTACTATTGGTGGGTTAGCCATGAGTTGGGCTTCTAAGTATGTGCAGGATCATGGTCAACAAAACTATGCCCTTAAGTGGCAACGAAAAAATAAAAAATCAAGGTTATGTCAACTTGACATGCAATTTTCAACTTTTTATGAAATTTTTATCAAAAAGTTGAGAGAAAATAATCTCTAGAAAATTGAATTTAATTTCTAAAATGCTAGGCCTTATCTAAAATAAATAAAAATTGATTGGTCAAAATTTTGAATTTTAATGCAATAGTGTACAAACATTTCATGACAAAAATAAGAAGTAGACATATGTCTGACCACCTTAATCAAAATAAAATTATAATATTTTTCAATAAGATTATAGATATAAGAATTAGACTCATTCTCAAATGTGACACATATTTTTGGGTTTTTTTTTCTAAATAATTAATAAATTATAAATTTTATACTATATTATTTCCAGAATAAAAAAAATCTCGTGTCTAACCACCTTAACTAATTCAAAAATCTAAATTTTTTTTCCTTTTATTAAAAGAATCATAGAATGTGATGCATCTTTTGGATTTCAAAAATGTTGTACCATTTGAAAGTTATAGATGTTCTTCTCTCATTGTGTCAATAAACACTTTATACTTAACTCCATTATAAAATAAGTAATAATTGCTTATTGAACTCATAATTTCACAAACATTACATTTATGGAAGACTAAGAGCATTCTTAAGAAACCCTTTTCATTTCATCAAATTTGGGTGAGATAAAAGTTGTCGGATACATGTTTGAAGTAAAAAACAGACAAGAACTATCTAAAAACACATTTTAAGGATGTTTTTAAAGTTGACCATGTAGGGTTTGTATCCAAACATATACAAGGCCTTATAAAGGTATTAATTTTTTGGTTTGGTAACATGATGGAAGGAAAAAAGTTTGGAATAGATTTGAAAATGCTTTGACGCATTTCAGAACTACATATTTTTTAGATCACCACATTTTGGCACACCATGATCCTACACATATCCTTCTAGGTTACAGAAGGTTAATGCTTTATCCACTACAAAGGCGATATGTTGCTACTACAGAGGTAGCCAAGGAGATGACATGGCTTCAATTCTTCTTGGAAGGGTTAGGACATCCTCAGAAGGATAATTATTTTTTTATAGATAGTCAGAGTGCCATTCATCTTGCAAAGAATTAAGCTTTGCATTCAAAGAAAAAACACATTTAGTTAGTTTTGGATGATGCATAGTTAAAGCTAGACAAGATACATACAAATGACAGTCCAACAAATATGTCTACCAAGGTAGTAACAAGGGAGAAGCTAAACTCCTCTTTAGCTTTGGTTGGTGTTCTTGATTGAACAGAATAAATGGACAAAAAAGTCTAGGGTGGTTTGATATTCTAGTGAGAGCTACAAGTTTAACAATGATATGATCAGTCTCCAAGTGGGAGGTTATTGTTGTGGAGTCTGATTAGTCTCCAAGTGGGAGATTATTGTGATGTGGAGCCTAATCAGACTCAAAGGTTAATTCAACATGGTATTCTCTCCATATTATTTCTATGGGGAGTTGGGAGTAGCGCCCCCAAGAAAGGGTCAAGGGGAAGCACCCTTGTGGAGTCTTGGGGCAATGCCCCAAGTACACTCCCTATCATAGTTTAGGGTGGGGTTGAGGGGCAATGCCCTTGTGGGAGTTTTTGGGAGCAGCACCTCCAAAGCCAAAAATTTCCTTATATTTTAAAAGGCATCAGTTGCTATATTTCCTATTAGACAACTTATTCTAACCCTAATTTTGTAAGAAAAAAAAGCTTGTATAAAAAGGCTTACGGTTAGGGGTTTCATTATGTAATTGTGATATTGAAGCCTCTTGTTGTGGTATTGAGCTATAAGAGGCTGTGGATTGTAATCATTGGATAATAATAATTTGGACTTGTTGTTGGTGGACATATCCCAGGGATTGGGTGAACCACGTTAAATCTTAGTGTCTTGTGTTCTCTTTTATGTGATCTACTATTTTCTAATATTGGTTATATTTGCATGTAACTATTATTTATGTCTATGGTTAATCCTAATAGATAAGTCAGAAACCAAGCAAAATATTATGCAATGTGAAATCATTAATTCTATTAGTTCAATAGAAACAAGCAATGACATTAGTTATGATAGGTAAATTCTTGTCAGATTTTGAGAAAATAGTTTGTGTTTTATCATGTGCATTCACTATTTTTAATGTATTGAACAAAACATCTTTTCCATTATTTTCTAACTTCTCTCAGTTTAACAAGAATTTATTTGAATCACTTAAATGCCCTTATTTGAAATCATTTTCTCATTTATCTTTGAACTTCATGTGATACTATAGCCCTACAACATTTACTTATCCCCATTTTAAGTTTTTTTTACACTGTCACTTCATTTTGTAACTAGGAAAATCACTATTTTTCTCATTATTTGGCTGTCCTTTTCCACTATTGCTCATATTCTTTCATGACTCATGACTATGATAACAACATTATCACTATTCATTTTAAAACTCCATTTTATCATCTACTTGTCATGTAAACAATTCTAGCCAAAGTAATGTATTATAGGAGAACTCTTCAACAAAGTTGCCAAAGGAAAGATAAAGGAGGATGTAGCAAGGAAATACTTCCAACATGTTATCAATGTAGTAGAATTTGGTAACAACATGGGAGTTTATTACACCAATTTGACTACATAGTTTCTAGAATTAGGACTAGGTTGACTCAAAAAATTTATGTTCTGATTAGTGTGTATCTAGCCATGCATTCCTTTCAATGTTTACTGAAATGCTTTAAAAAGTCTTGTCCTTCTCTTCTAGACTTGCATATATCTCTTTTTATCTATTAGAGGTTTTGATACATGGTTTTATCAGTCATATTCATATACATATCAATAGACATGGTTTGAGATTAATTCGCTACTATTTGAATCCTTCTTTTCTGATTTCATTGGAATTTTGAGTGGTGTTTCTTCTGTTACAATGAAAAGACAAAAATTATCTCGATTGCATCAAATTTCATGCATTTGAAACATAATAAATTTGTATAATTCACAAAGAGGCTTCCTAATGTGAGCCCCAAAATATTAATGTCTAGTCCACAAGGTACAATTGTTATCCCTTCTTTTGTACAAAATTGAATAGTTATGTTGAACATGGTTCTCATTAAAAATGTTTTTAATCTTGTTCAATCTATGTTTTTTTCACTTACATAGGGTCTAAGATATATCAAGAAACATTGGTAAAGGCATTAGCAAATCACTTTACTACAAAACTTCTTATATTTGATAGTAGTTCAATGACAACTGTAAGCATTAGCATATCAAACTCTACAACATTTTATGATCAAATTTATGTCATTGGTGCTTGGGAGATTTTAACTTAAATTCATATGTAAGAATATTGGGTTCATTGGCATGTCCTTTTTGTGGAGGGATAACTCAACTAGGGGTTCTATATTTAGGTTTTGGTATGGTCGTCGTTTCCTTTTTAAGAAGGGAACATGATTCATCTTAACAACTCTGTAGTTGGATCCTCAATGCAATATTATTTTTATTTCCACTTTTAGATATATTTTAATAGTGATTCTCTTAGTGTTAATATGATAGATATCAATGAAGGATGGAGAACTATGAGGAAAAAAAAGTAAGAAATAGAGATCCCATTATCATGGCACAATATAAAATTTGGGTAGCATTCAAGTCAAAGTATGCCCTCTCCAAAACTTTGGATTAAACTTGCACACATTAAAGAGAGGTAGTTTCAACTTCCAGGCTTTATCAAAAGTACAATTTAAATATTTCAATGATGTTAAATTCTAATATATTATTTGGTTTCAAATGGCCATCATAGATGTGATAATTTCATGGTTATTTCTAGTAGCTTTCTTAAACAATTTCTAATTGAGCAGTTTGTACAACAATAATATTTGTTCAAAATCGAGTAATGTTGTGGTTTAAGTCATAAATTCAAGAGGATTCTAAGTGTCAATGGTAGAACCTTTAGCATCACATATAATCTTTCGTCATTGATTCTTAATATGACTTATATAGATTACAACTTCAATTTTTAATCATCATGTCTATAACAATTTCTTAGTCTAGTTTATTTTTTACGATAAATTATAGTTGTTTAAACTTGTCCAATGATATATTTTCAAAATCATCAATCAAATAAGACTAACATTAGAATTATTCAAACATATGAAAAGCTATAGATTCTAGTGAACATTCTAATGTTTTCTTCTTCCATTTAAAAAGCTTCTTACCTCTTGCATTTAATGATATTTCTATGCTTCAGTGAATGCAACTTCTAGCACTATGCCAAAAGGTTTCACATCTTATATTCTTAATTGATAAATATCTTTAACTCATATATTTAGATCTCCAAATCTTTGGATGTTTCTTCATCATCATTGTTGGGACAAAACTACGATCAAAGAATTGAAAGTGATATCTATTCTTGATGGATTCACTCAGTTTGTTCCTTGTGTCAATTTGGTTATTCATAAGCTTTATAAGGTTTTTAGGCTAACTTCCAAAGGGGTAAAGCCAATTAGATAAGAATAATGACATGCACTAATTCAACAAATTAATGAAATCTAATCTTGCTTATTTTTAAGGTAATAAACTCTTAAATTATAGCTATAGAATTCATCATCTATATAGATTAGGAAAGTACCAAATACTAAATCCCTCACTTCATATTTTAATGCAATCCTAGTAAACTTGTTTTCATTAAATTTGGCAAGAACAATCCATTTTTCCCCATCAGCAAGCACTAGAGCAGAAAAATCTGATTTTTTGTGGTAGACCATAACTAAATATAAATCTCCATAAATTATATCTTGCAAAGATGGAGGTCTTAAAACTTATGAGCTATCCATATGTGTTCATTTGATTATTCTAGTCCCTTATTTCTATAATTAGAGACTCTTGTTGAAGGAAAAATAATCTTCCTTCAGTTATTTAGACTACAATACACATATTCAAGACCTCTCTTGAAAGAAAAACCTTATGATATCTTAGCTGAAGTAACCCATATTTCATCATAATGAACTCTTAAATTCTATCTATAGATTTCATTATCTATATAGATTAGAACAGTACCAAACACTACATATCTCATTTCATACTTTGATGCAATTCTAGTAAACTTATTTGCATTATATCTTCCAAGCACAATCCATTTGCCACCATCAGCAAGCATTGGAGCAACAAAATCTAATTTTAGAAAACTTCCATAATTAAAAAAGTTGACACAAGTTTCAAATTAAAACAATTGACATAAGTTCTAGAAAATTTATATACTTAATCATTTCTTTTTCAGGTCATCCTTACATTGATCCCCACATCTCCATATTGCAAAGAAAAAAGGCCATGGTGTGTCCAAGCTACATGGTTCAACCGATAATACCATCTTCCCCATAGAGGAATCATCTATCAAGTTTTAGGTGTCCACCCTACTTTGAATGCCACTCTAAATTGAGAATTCCCGTGCAACTACATTCTATATGCATGGACAATGGGTAGAGCTGAAAAGAACACCACATTTACATTTATTTAATAGGTCTATTAGGTTTTCAAAATGATAGACCATCACAAATGTTAGAACTCTAGCTACTATAGACAAGAGAATGTCCTCAACAAGCCAACACATAGAAATTCTTAATGTTCTTACATGCTAAGGACATTACTCTTGCCTATAAGAGTCAAAGTTACAATGTTTGTGATGGTATATATGTTAAAATACCTAATTAAATACCTCTAAAAAAATGCAAACCTATTGTAGTTTTTCAGCTCCACCTAATGTTATATGCATATGAATTGAGATTTCATATTGAACTATGGCCTCCTTCTGCATTATTTGAAACCAAAAGATTCACACAGTTAGTTTTCATGTAATCATAAGTTAATTTTTAGCTTCACTTGGTTTCAAAAATATTTTAATATTCTCTACTAATCAGGGCTAAACATGTGAAGGTGGAAGCTCATTTGGCCCCACCCTCCACCGTTCAACATCTAAATTCCACATTAACATCTAAAATTCATTCTATTAATAAAATGTAACATCCATGAATTATCACATGATAACCTTCATTAACACATATATTTTAGTAGAATATTTGCATTAACATTAAAACATAAGATTCATTAGAACATTCACATCAACATTCAATATAGCATAAATAAAACATCTAGACATAAACATAATTCATTATCAAATAAGTTACATAAGTTCACATGAATCATTTTATTTTCTTTATTTTCTTTTTTGTCCTTCCTTGTATTGTTTTAGAGGCATAACCATGTCGTCATCGATATTCCTTCTCACTCATGGACATGATCTCATTGTCCTTTGCAAAGAGCTAGGTCCTCAGCAATAACAAATAAAATTGTTAAATCTAAAAAAATTGAGACTTCAAAGATTTTAAAGAACATTGTAGTGCTCTTTACCTTGTCCAACCATATCATCTTTCCCATTGGCTTGAACCTCAACACACTCATTAGGAATGACCTCTATGCCCCTTGCAATTGCAATACAATATATTTTCTCAATCCCAACACATATTATAGTTAGATTTGTATTACTACACCAAATTCAATATAAAAATATTTACTTGTATTGATAATTCAAAAATAAAAAATTGAATAAAATATATATATCTTCAATACTATGATCCACATTCGAATCGACACCTCCATGGTGCTTGACTAGTGTATAAGGATTGATAGGCTACAATTCAATGTAAATAATTAGTGCATTTATTAACAATATATACATATAAATACAAGAGAAATATTGAGAAATCATTCATTTTAATACATATAATATATTCACTTTAGTTTTAAAAATATATATAATCATTTTTTCCTTAAAACAAATATAATGGCTTATATTTTGGAACTTAATACCAAATACAGTAATTGCTAAAGTATTCAATTTGAGATAAAAATTGATTAAGTTATTTACCTCATCGATAGATCTAGTAGAAGAACCTTGCACACTCATTTCTTAGAGTCATTCAGCCATGACTATATAGGCTTGTCTATAGGCTAATTTCTTGGCCTCATCAGAGGTTTTTTTTTAAAACCCCATGGCCTACAATTTTTTAGGTATCATGAATTTTTTTCGTAATCAATTTCATCAATACCAAATTATTTACAATTTATAAATGTAACGCCCCACCGAGGAACCCAAAAGAAATTAACCTAAAGTTTCACTAAATTTGTCAAACTTTTTCCTTTTGAAAGATAATAAACAACAAGCGATAATATAGCAAAAGCAATTACTCACATACATACAACCATCTAAAACAAATTACATCTCTTATGGGTTCCATAGCATTGGATCACATTTAAGTTTATGAATACTAAATCTAATACATAACCAAAATATAAATCATGGAATAATCACAAGTATAAATCTAATAAATAATATACAATTACAAAGGATGCCACTTGGCATAATCAAAATGCATGATCCTCTGTTGTACAAGTCGCAGGGTATGAAAAGCTCAAAGAATATAAATCATTAATAAATACATCATCTCATAAGATCTTTGATAATCAATTATAGTGCAATAGAATATAATTATCCAATAGAAATGCAAGATCAAAAAGAAAGGATCAACTACACAAGTACATCTAGCAATGACATCCAATGGTCGAATCTCAATGGTATAAGACAAATACACTACCACCCAACCTCATGGAACCTAAATGGTCCACTCCCATCATGCTAAGGAGATAACCTTAAGTCCCAAATGGATATCAAAACACAAGTCATAACCAAAATCTAGGTCAAGGAAATCCTAATAGAAAACTATCTCAAAGGGTACCAAGACACAAGTATCATCTAAACCCAAAGGCAAAAAATTCACTGAGGAAATCTACTATGTAAATGGGCAAGTGTCATAACATGAGATAACTCTAAGGTTACCCTAGAAACCACTCTAAACTCCACCCCCCTACTATGTAAATGGGAAAGTGCCATCACATGAGATAACTTTAAGGTTACCCTAGCAACCATTCTTTCTTGTCATCAATACTTCCTACCCAATCAGCATCAGTAAAGGCTTTCAATTCAAAGTTTCCTCCTTTCTTATACCACAAACCATAATCTTCAATACCTTTTAGATACCTCATAATTCTTTTTTTTTGCTATCATATTATTTTCCTTTGGATTAGCAAAATAGCTTGCCACCATACCAACTACTACAACAATATCATGTCTTTTGCATGTACCATATACTAAAGTTTTTCAATCATTGATCTATATGTAGTCTAATCTACCTCTTTGGAATCATCATTTTTGGAAAGCTTATGTCCAGTAGACATAGGTGTTCCAATTAGTTTGGAATCTTCTATTCCAAATTTCTTCAATATCTCCTTGATGTACTTTAATTGAGTAATGTAGATGCCATCTTTCTTCTCTTGAATTTGCAAGCCACCAAAGAATTTAATCTCTCCAAGCATTGACATTTCAAATTCTTTGCTCATTTCTTCATTTTTTTTTGCATAAATCATCATGTCCAGTGAATAATATATCATCTTCAAAGATTTATGCTAGTACTATCTTCTTATTTGGTCCTTCCTTGATGTATAGACTGTTGTTGTCATTTTTCCTTTGAAAACCAATGTTTACCAGATGATTGTGCAATCTTTCATATCATGCTCTAGGGGCTTGTTTGAGACCATATAAAGATTTGTGTAATCTACAAACCATATCTCTTTTATTAGGATATATGAAACCTTTAGTTTTCTCAATGTAGACTTCTTCTTCTAGGATTCCATTCAAGAAAGTTGACTATACATCCGTTTGATATACTTTGAATCTTTTATGTGTTGCATAGGCAAGTAGTGTTCTAATACCTTCCAGTCTTGAAATAAGAGGAAAATTCTATTGATAATCAATACCTTCTTCTTGAGCATAACCTTTGCAAACCAACCTTTCCTTTTTCCTTGAAACTTCTCCATTTTCCTTCAACTTATTTATGAATACTCATTTTGTGCCAATTACATTTTTGTCATTGGGTGTAGGAACAAGAGTCCAAGTTTTTTTCCTTTCAATTTGTTCAATCTCTTCATTCATTGCCTCAATCCAACTTTTATTTTATAATGCATCTTTATTAGTTCTAGGGTCGAACTCAATATGAAAACATGTACCTTTTAGTTTTTTCCTTGTCATTCTACCTTTTGACTGATCTCCAATGATTTTCCCAAGTGCATGATGCCTTCTGATATATCTACCAATTACAAGTACCTTCTCTTTGGATTTAGAACTTGTTTCATTTTGTTCACCATGGTCTATCTCATGCTCGGGTTCCACTATCTGTAACTTAGGTCTGTCAGACTATGACTTGATTTGCATTAGATGAAACTCAATTTTTTCTGACTGAGACTCAAGTCCTTTAGACTATGATTCAAGTTACACTAGTTGTAACTCAAGTTGAACTATAGATTTAGTGGACTCAAGTGGTGAAGACTATTGATTTTCAATTGCATTTACTTGAATCTCAAGTATAATATTAGGTTCAAAGTATACAAAGTTTCTATAATTTTTAGATTCTTGTCTTCTTTTTTTCACTCTTTTATGCAAACTCATCAATTTTTACATCTGCACTTTTTATGACCTCGTGAGTAGTAAGATTCGGACATTTATATTCTTTTCTCTTATTAGAGTATCCCAATAATATTGCTTCATCACTTTTCACATCAATTTTTTCCTTTCTAGGTTTCTTTCAAGATATAACATTGGCTTCCAAATAATTTGAAATAATAGATATTAGGTTTATAGCCATACCATAATTTATAAGGTGTTTGATCTAAGTCCTTCTGTTGAACTTAGTTTAAGGTATGAACTGTTGTCCTGATTGCTTCCTTCAAGTATTTGATTGCAACATTTTTCTCTTTAATCAGTGTTCTTGCACAATTCATAATGGATCTATTTCTTCTTTCTACTATGCCATTTTGCTAAGGTGTACCAAGTGTAGATACCTGTCTTTTGATTCCTCTTTCATTGTAGAATTTATTGAATTCATTTAAGATGAATTCTTCTTCTATATCTAACCTTAGACATTCTAGTTTCTTTCATGTCTCTTTCTCCACTCTAGCTAGATACCACTTGAATTTTTGAAAAGCTTTAGATTTTTTTTTAGGTACATCGCTATCATCATCCTAGAATAATCATCAACAAATAAAATAAAGTACGTATCTACATAGTAGCTTTCTATGCCAATAGGTCCACAAAGGTCTGTATGAACCAACTCTAGAACTTCTTCAAAATTATAGTTCTTGCTTTTGAAACTTGTCTTTCCCATCTTTCCAATTTGAAATTTTTTGCACATCCTCATCTTAGGTTTCTTCACACTAGGAATACCTCTCACTCTTTTTTTCTTGCTTATGTTGACTAGTTTATAAAAATCCACATGACATAACCTTTTATGCCATAACCAACTTTCCTCTACTTGAGCTAGGAAACATGAACTTTTAGTTATATCAAGATAGAATAGATTACCTTTTGTTTGATTGTCAGTCCCAACTAGATTTCCTTTCCCATCTAGTAACTTGGCATTTCCATTCATGAATTCAACCTTGAATCTAATGTTTTTCAACTATGCTACACTATGTAGATTGTGTTTTAGTCCTTCAATCCAATAAGCATTATCACATCTGAGTTCATCAGTCAATGTAATGCAACCTTTTCCTTTTACATAACAAGGTTCATCATTTCAAAATCTAACACTCCCACTATCATAGGGTTCCAAGTGCTCAAATTTAGATTTATCACCAATCATGTGGTGAGAACAACCACTATCAATAATCCATATGTCATTCTTTCTAGTATGAGAAATGAGGGCCATCTTATCATTTTCATCATTTGATTCATCTTTTATAGAAATGTAAACCATTTCATCTTCATCACTATTATCAAAGTCTTTAGCCATATAACAAGATTTCTTATCTTTATCCTTGTAGTCTTTGTAGCTTTTGAAATCATTCTTGCCTTTGTACTTGGCATGCTTCTTTTCTTCTTTGCTTGCTTTGTTTGGACACCTTGTAGCAATGTGATCAACTTCTTCACAAGAAAAATAGATTAGAGGTATTTTACCTTCGTACTTTCCTTTTCCTTTAGGGAATCTTCTTGCAAGTAGGGCTTCAATGACTTCAAGATCATCATTAGAATTATCTTCATCTTCATTGTCATACTTTTCACTTTTATATTTTCCACCTTTCTTCTTGAGTGATAGTTTAGCTTGAAATGCAGACTCAATGCTACCAGAGTTAGGAACATAGTTATAAAAGTTATCTAACTCAAAGGTCGTCAACCTTGCCACTAGTGCATCCAAACTTATATCATTTTTAGGATCACATTTAATCTCTTGAATAACTAAAAATATAATTGCATAAGCAAGAAGAATATTTTTGAGTAAATTTTTGAACATTGTCACATCATCTATTTTCCCTTCTGAGGCTCTAATTGCACTCACACTTGTTGTGATTCTTTCACTATATTGTGTAATTTTTTCATCTTCTCTCATCTTCATCTGATCAAATTAACCTCTTAGACTTTCTTCCTTGGTTCTCCTCACATTTTCATCTCCTTCATAGATATCTTTCAGATTGATCCATATTTCATGAGCAGTAGGACAATCTTTGACTTCATCAAATTTGACATAATTGAGAGTAAAGACAATGACAATCATCATTATGTTGTGATTCTTATTTTCCACAGTTCAATCCATAGACAAAGGTGTAGCAGGTGCCACATATTTTTTCTCCAAATATTTTAGGCTTGTGTCACCAATGGTTTCCAAATCTAGCTTCATGAGTTCCTATCATGCTTGGAAGTTATCTCTATTTAGCTTAAGAATCTCCTTTCTATAAGACATATTGATCTTTAGCTTAGGTCCTTGGAACCTTATATGCAAGAACAAAACACTCTGATACCAATTTTTGGAAATAGAAAGGATTAAATAAGAGGGGAGGGATGAATCAATTACTACAAAAAAATAATTCCAAAAGTCCATTTAAGATGTCAACACAATATAAAACCAAAAGCTTGTAATAACTCAGTTAACACTGAATATTCTATTGTAACTCAGTTATACCTAAATATACTATTATCACTCAGTTAGCATAGAGATCTTAAGATATTAGTGTGATTAGCCTTTATTAACTTAGTTGAATAAACATAAAGGAAAATAATATGAATACAAGAGACACCAAGATGTAATGTAAAAACCCAATTTAGGAAAACCACCAATTGCAACTAGTTATTGTTTTTCACTCTTCTAAAGTAAGCCTTGTTAGGAGCCAATCCTATAGGTTACAAAACAAAATGTTAGGTGTAACCCTATTAAAAGATTTAATCCACCATGTTAGGAGTGGCCTTGTTATAGGTCTTTAGACACTTCAATCTAGAAATACCACCTTGTTAGAGGATTCACCAAATAGTTGTTAGGAGAACTCTATTAAGAGATTTGATCCACTGCTACAATTATTAGAGAGAAACAATGACTTGAACTGATTGTTGATGCAACTAATTTTGTTAATTCAGATCTAATTCTAGCTTGATTACTTGATCCTCCTTGATCAAAATGTTCTTGGTAACTTGGTCAACTTGGATGCTTTGTCCTTTACACATATCCTTTAATTTTACTTCTTAATTCATCATTTTTAATTCCATACTTCAACCCTCAACTTGAACTTTCATATATATGATTCACCTTGACAAGTCAGCTTGAATACTCCTTTAATCAACCAAATACTAACCCTTAAGTCAACTTATATTAACCAATAAATTTATCAGACTAAATATAATTATAGTCGACTAATACAAAATTGAGCACTCGGTCAATAATGAGAATCCCTTCGTTAATTGACCCAACTTGGTTAGAACAGGAGTTCTAATGTTAACCAACCCAACTCAGTCAATACTAACGTAATACTAACTTTCCTTTGGTAACCAAGTGAATTTGTTAAATACAAGATCTGCTTCATTAAACATCTGAGCTCGATCAATACTATCTCTAAACTTGGTCATCATAGAACACTCAACATATAGAGGAAATTGCCTTCGATGCCCGAGTGAGCTAGGCTATCACTCATTGCTCAGTGATGGCTTGAAATTTAGTGTAACATCAAAGGCAAAATACAATTTCATTTAATTATTTCCAAGAAATGTATGATGAATCACATACTCATCATAACATAATCAAATGAACAATCTAAGTAATTAGTGAATAAAAGATTATTAGGTTTACATGTATGGTCGATGATTTAAATATATATCATATATCTTTATTGCATGTCAAATAGATGTATTTGATTATAAGCATTTAGAGATTAGTTCCTATTTTATAAATTGTCATTAGGATGGATAATGTATGAAACTATGAATAGACGTAAAACTAATAGATGGATTAACTTATGCAGTAAGGATAAATATTGGTAAGGAAATTAAGCAATGAATGAAAAATACTTATTGAGTTGATTGGATAATAAAAGTTAAATATTAAGCTTGGACACTAATAGTGCTAAAGTGGATATTACGGAACTTGTTAGGAATTTACATGTATGATTGATGATCTTAATAGGAAAAGGATGTTTAAAAAAATCACTCACCACACAATTTAGTCTAGGAAGGAAACCAAAATATCGGTCATGACCAGGGGACAATGAAGAGGACAGAAGCCAGGATGGAAGCTAATGGCTTTTAAATGTCTAGGAACATAGGGCAGGCCAAGAGGAAAGAATCATGAAGGTTGAACAAAGAATCCAAAGGATGGAGCTCTTTCATCAAAACCTGGCAAATCAGGTGATCTCCACTTTGAATGCTTTGAATGAGAACATTCAGTGAATGCACAAAGTTGGGTCGTAATTTCGCGGAAGTCAAATCCGCGAAATGAGACCTCTTAGAAAGGGTTACCAAATTTTTAAAAATGAGCACCTATTTTCGGCTCAGGTGCCCGACCCTAAATTTAAAAAATGGGCACCCGTTATTTTTAAAAATCGGGTACCCATTTTTTATTTTCAAAAAATGGGTACCTGTTTCTCAAAAAATTAAAAATTTAAATTTTTAAGAAACAGGCACCCATTTTTTAAAAATTAAAAATAGGTAACTGTTTCTTAAAAACTCAAATTTTTAAGTTTTCGATAGATTTTACATGCCGCTTTAAGCTTTTCAAAATGGGTACCCATTTTTTGAAATTCAAATAACGGGTGCCCATTTCTTACAACATGAGGTGGGATTTTTTTTTCTTGCCTCGGATTTTGGTTTGGGACAAGCTTGGTGAGACCAAGCCTATGCCTTGGCCTCTCAAGATTTGGCTAAGGCATTCAACTAACAAATTCATGCCTTGCCATAACTTTTAGAGGGTCTTCTCGATCAAATTTTTTTACGCAACAAAAACCCATTAGAGCTCTCACTGTCTTGATTTTAGAAATATAAATTTTATAGTGTTATGATTTTATTTACTATTTTTGTATTATTTTTTAATCAAAGGTGGTACCTAAATGTAAAATAGCAACGTTCATTAAAACTTGAATAACTTTTTTATTTTATAATTTTTCTTAAATTAATTTATATGTCATCAACCTACATTCAATTCTTTTGAAGTTAAAAAAAAAAAAAAAAATTGAAAAAGTAAAATTCTGATCAAAATATGGTGTCCGTACATGAGAGGTTTTAAAATTTTCCTTTATAGCCAATTAAAAATTAATAATAAAAAATATATTCATTAAAAAATTCAAAAAAAATATTCACATCAATCTTTGGTGTGTCAAGTAACTCCATTTAAAAGGATTCACAAATATTCATTCATTTGTGTCAAATTATGGTGTCCGTACACGAACGTGGTATGGTCCTGAAATAGGGATTTTGAAAAAGTGGTTTTTGAAGATCCATATCAAAAAAATAATCCATCATATGGGTATACAAATAAATTATGTATATTCAAAAAGAAGATTCCAGGCACCACAATTTTTATTTCTGAAGTTTTTTTATATTTAATCTCTAAATGGCTCAAATTTTGGCATCAATTGACAAAATATTTCAAAAATAGGAAAAACACTTCCACTTTTTGGCCAAAAGTGAGACCCAACTTCTTGCACTGACCCCATTAATAGTCTATGTGAATCACTAATTAGTGTTGGATTTAGTGGGGATAAGATGGAGAAGACTAGCCTACAAACTGGGCAAGCAAAGGATGATCCGAAAGAAACCAGGGACCAGGTGGAAGCTCAGAACCAAGACTAGGAGGGTGTGGAAAATAGGAAAACCAATGAAGCTACAGAGACCCTGTAGGTTCTTGACAGAGAGAATTGATAGTTAGTGTTTTTTTGTTGTCTCATACTTTCCTTGTGTAGCCAATTTTTTCTTGTTCTAGTTTAGCTAGATGTTTTTTTCCTGGCTACAAGCCTATTGTTTTGGGTTGGCTTTTGTTAAGTAGTTTCGCTAATGCTGGACTTTTCTAAATATTTATATATTTGATATGTTGTAAAAACTTTCAAGTTTTAGGATCCCTATAAAACCTATTTTACTTAATCAAAAATATTTAGACTTATCCTTTCGGGTCCCCTGATGGGGCATTACAATAACTTGCCAGCATACTTCTTTGAGGGTAAAAGCACAAACTCGTATCAACCTTTTGTAAAGGAAAAGATTAACAAAAGTATAACTATTCACCTTTAATGACATAAAACTGGTATTATTATTTAGAATTTGAGAATGAAGTAAACTAATGAAATGTATAGAAATGGATGAAGTTTAGGATTATAATTTTTAATAATTATTTGGAATAAGAATTGATATATGATTTAATATATTTTCTTTCAAAAATTGACATTGTTTCAAGTGTTAAAATACGTGCTTGTAGAATGTTTTAATTACAATATACTATATATCTAATTAAAACAGAATACAATCTATATGAGAATATTCTTAACTTTGATCTCTATAAAATGGTGTTTATATGTTATTAAAAGGATATAATTAAAAATGGTAAAATTTATTGAAACTTTAGTTTTATGAAATAATTTAATTTATTTAGAAATTGGATACAAACTAGTATAAAACATACATTTAATAGATATTTGCAATTGGAAAAGTGTTAGACCATATATAACATAGCTAGAATGAATTTATCTAGATCATATATTTGAACAAAATTGATTTTTAGATAGAAATACTTAAATTAAGTCAATTTGATAAGTCATCCTGAAAGGCGATACAACTTTGTAAGTTTACCACAAGTTTCTAGATTTTGTATTAGCATCCCTTTAACCTCTTAGGTTGATCTTTTGGTCCAACGAAAACCCTGGCCTTTCCAATAGTTGGTATTAGAGCAAGTGGTCATAGGTTTGAATCTCGCAAGATATGGAAAATGACACTAGGAGGGGGATTCTTGGTAGTGGGCCAACATCCCTCACAAGATTCACAACATGGTTTAACTGCATCTTATGTTTCTATAATACTATTGGATATATCGAGCATTGACATGTTGATCTTTTGGTGCATAAAAAACCCCGACCTTTCTAATAAGATGGCCATCTTGGATATATCGGTCATATCATGAGTATTCATGAAGTTGTAGTGGATTTTTGGTGTTCAATTTTGTTACAAAAAACTTTAGGCTCAATGTTGAAGGCCTTAGAGGCCCTATATGAGATCTGAAGTGGGGTCAACTAGAGCTTATGCGGGTTGATCCTTGTCGATTAGAAGCTGGGGATTTCATAAAGGGGTTATAGTAGCCAATCAAAAAAATAGTTCAAAAGTTATGGCCTTCTGAAGCTGGGCTGAAAAAATTCCAAAATAAGTGTCAAAGGTGTATTAGTCTAGCTCTCTATGTAATTTTAGGATTAGTTAGTTCCATGGGTTAGATTTTTATGTCTAGAAACTTCTTGGTCAGTGTAAAAATGCCTATATAAGGAATGCATGTACATTGTCTTAGAGAATTTTGGGTGATAGTTCATAGATCTATGTTCCAAATTATTGCATGAAAGGTGCCCATGTGGATTTTCATGTTGTACTTCAAAAAATTTTAATATTGCATTCACGGTGATAATAAGTAGTCCATATTTTGTTCTTGTGAATTGTTGTTATTACTTTGTTTATATTATGTGTTTGTGGTATTAAGGGGAGCAACCTTCATTATCTTTGTTAATTTTTTTTTTTTAAATCATAACCTTTTCATCACTTTTTCATATTTTAGAAATTTTAATTAGTTGAAACATTAATTGGCATTGAAACCCAATTTTTTTATTATTAAAAATTTATCTGTATATTCTACTAGCATGTGTCCTAATCTGTCTCTGTGAAACCAATCCATGAAGATTATCTAGCATATCATTAGAATAATAAAAATGTTCATGTACTTCATTTTCATTAAAAAATATTTCTTCATTAGTTGGCATTCCCATGTTTGCATTCATTTTATTTTTCAGTTGGATTTTATTTTTCAATGTTAATTGGAATTTGAATCTCATTTTAATTTTTTATTTGTATTTGATTTGTGGTTTGAATTTTAATTGGAGTCTATTACTCTACTCTTATTACTTATAGTTGTTAATTTTCATTATGAGAATGAACATGGGGTTGTGAAGACACACTTATATTGAATACTTGATTAGAATGTGCACCTAAATCTCCTTGTATTGGTTTATATTCTTCAACCTTTTCATCCATCATGGTATCCTCAATGTTCTTCTCTTATGGAATGATATTTGAAGTTGAAGCCCCAACATTTCTCAAATCTCTATTTCTTTGTCTTCTCTCTTGTTGATGTTGTGCTTCCTTCTCCCTGTTTTCTACAACCTCCTCATCTATTAGAACTTTCATTTTCTTCTTTCTTCATTATTTTGATCCCATGTTTGTACCAAATTTTAATTCAAATGAATTTGAACTTGTAAAATGAAAAAGACAACAATAAAAAAATAATAATATGATAGAATTCTACAACTGCAACTCTGGGTTGTTAAATAATGACTACAATTAGTTTTTTTTTCTCATGTGGGGCAGTTTTTGTGCCCCAGTGACTATCTTTGAATTGGGTGCCCAATATATAAACCACCCTGCTTGATATTTGAAAAATGGGGTCTCTAATTTATGAATCAAGCACATGAATCATGCTCAAAGTGCCCAATTATTTAATTTTAAAAATAGGCACTTGGTTCTAAAGTCATGGGCAGGAACAATTACTTAGCCATGGGTATTGGCTTGGGGAAAGACATTTTAAGGGATTAGTGGGATCAATCCTAGGTCGTGATCTCTCAAAATTTGGCTAATGTAATTGATGTAGAGGGCTTGGGTTCTATCCAATAACCACTCTTAACTAAGGTTCTAAACTTGAACTATCCAATGATTCTTTCTCCTTGACCTATCTACCAATTCAAGCCTCCAAGACTATTTCTTCAACTTGCCTCCTAGGTGTAGTTAGTCTAGTGTGGGCTTAATCTCCTTTCCTAGGCA